>CM002476.1:2421475-2531264 GCA_000325765.3 Leersia perrieri
GGATTTTTGGTTGAGAAGTGTTTTTCGGGATGGTCCTGGTCAGACCGGAGTTGTACCGGCGGTCTGACCGGCTGGATACAGTACGCAAATCGGGAGATTTTTATCGGACCGGTCTGACCGACGTTAAGGTGGCGGTCTGACCGACCGTGTCCGATTTGAGTTGATTTCGGATTGATTTCTTGGATTTCAAGTTTGCTTGATGGATAAGACTTCTTGATGGTTTCTATTTGTGGATAATACTATTATGTGCTGACAATGAGTCAAGTTGGTGAAAACTTGTGCTCGGTTATGGTTTCTTGGTTGATTCATGTGTAGGTATCGCTTGAGGCCTCGGGAGAGTATTGCCGGTGATGGATCGGAGTCGACTTGGAGAAGTTGATGTCCAGGGATCAAGAGATCACGCGGGATACTAAAAGGCTAGAGGATAATGCATGTGGTTGGAGAATCCATATGGTATACAAGAGGGATTGTGTACGTATGGAGATTGGAGTCAAATTTGGAAGGAGTCCAAGTTTGAAAGGGAAGAATAGAGTCGGTTTCTTGTACAAGTAGGTTTCCTAATTAGAGTAGGAGTCTTGTACAAGTAGAATTCATGGCTTTGCACAGCCATATTCGTGGGTATTTATATGAGAGGATTATGTCTTCGCATATAACGTTTTTTTAGAGACAAGTTGAAAAATTAGGGTCTGAGCCTAGGATTCGATTTAGTTCGAGTTTTTGGAGAGGAGTGCTGTGGTTGTATTTTTTAAATACATATTGAAGCAATAAAGTTGATCTACATCTACAAGTTCTTCAATATCGTGTTTTTGGTTGCGGTTCCAGGGCCCAGACGGTCAGACCGCCGGCGTCGGCGCGGTCAGACCGGCGGGCACGGTCGGACCGGAGGTGTAGGCACGGTCAGACCGGTGTAGACACTACGGTCAGACCGGCTTGCTACAGAGGGAAGGTAATTTTTATTCCGCGAAAAGTTACTGTTTTAGATGTTCCAACTATTCACCCCTCTAGTTGGTTTGTTTTCTTGTTTTCGATCCTACGTATAGGTCTCGCGCAATATGCGTGTGGAGTACACAAGATTCAAGAAAATTAATCATTATAAAGGAATCGATGGTGGATTATCACTAAGCTAATTAGCATTGGAGTATGTATAGTACTACCAGCTTACAGTCGAAAAATATGTTATATTGAGCTCGAGATATTTGAGAAATTTGCACCGAGTAAGAAGACATGCTACACTAGCAAAATAATAAAAGACCTCTTGCGATCCAGATCCAGAAACTTGTAGGGTTAAAGATGTAACTTGATGTAGGTGCGGTATATCTTTCACCGATGCTAACTCTGTATCGCGGTGACTGTCTTTCTGCACAAAGACGGATTTAAATTCAGCTAGGATCGAGTAGTTAATATAGGTATGGGGTTGAACACCGCAAATATATTGTACTAGACTTTATTTGTTGTATGTTTCATATGCATGCAGTAACCTCCAATATTATGTTAGAAGAAGAAAAACTCAATTATGATAGAAATATATACTAAAGCATATTTAATCAAAGACTGACAAGATTTTGTACGTTATTAACTACGATACCTGAAATACATATGCAAACTATATATTATGTACCTGCACAGCTGCACATACGGGTATACATAGCGTGTATATAAAACACACGTACACATACCTGAGAAATATCCAGGCGTAATGTGAGAAACCGAAGGGGTCTGCAACATTGTAGAAGTCGAATACCGGCTTGATTTATGTCGTGATATATTAGTGATGAGTGATGACCCCAGCGCAATCTTGAGGATCTGTACGCACGACATGTCCTCAACGTCGATCACATTGGTGACCCACGTAAAGAATGTGAATTCCTCTAGCCTTGGTGCGTAGATGGCCAACCTCCTTATGTACATTGTGCTCATGTGGAGAACACGGAGCTTAGGAGTCTTGATCTCCAGCAGCAAAGTATGCCCACATGTGATGTCATCCAATGACAACTCTAAGAGCTCGTTGGACTCAATATGTAATGGATCCACCACTTTATCAACATTTACTCTATGCAAACACAGCTTTCGTAGACGCGGACAGCATGCTTGTGATAAAAGGCGGCTGCCATCCTCTTCAAGCCGCAACCGCACTTTCTCGAGGGAAAGATCGACGAGCGAATCGAATGTCGCGGTAGCGGAGAGCCGGAAACACGCATTGCTTAATGAAAAAACCATGGTCTCCAACGTTGCCGAGCTAGGAAGCTCATCCAAAACCACGAGGTCGTTGTTGCTGACGCTCAAGTACCATGCGTCCTCCATGTGTCCTCCGACCTTAGCGGTAGATTAACAAGTTTCAAGGCGAACGATTTCGACACATGTTGCATACCATGACGAATCCAGGCGTTGACTTGGTCGACGTGGACGGATGGTACAGAAGTACATCTACACACCAATGATGACTTAACAGTGATGGCCAGTTCCTCAACGGGGACATGCTGGGACTGGCTGGCGCTGGCACGCCTCGCAAGGACGTTGTTGACGCCGGCGACGAACCGATCGAGCTCGTCCGGCCATTCAAAGTCGTGACGATTGAGGCAGGCGAAACGGAGGACAGGCACACATGCCTCGAGGTGACGCCACCGCCGTGAAACAGCGCATGCGCGCACCACGTCGGTCAGGGTGGGTAGGGAGCGGAGGATGTGCAGGAGAACGTCGTCGTTGAGGTGGCTGATCAGGTCGTCGTCGTCATTGCCGCCGATGCGGTGGTCAGATGATGAATATTCTTGCCGCCGCCGATGTTGTCTCGCTCTCGCGTCGCGCTCCATCTTGGTGCACTCCATGGAAAAAGCGAAAACGTACGTAGATCGGTTAGTGCTTCTGTTATATGGTGGTTAGATTAGATGCACGAGCTATCGCAGGGTTAGGTTAGGTCACAACCGGATGACGGCATGTTAATTAGTTTTGCCAACGTGAAAAGATCTGGACCAGGGTCTCTGCGCTCTTTGTTTTGGACCTAAAAGATTGGTAGGCCTATTGATTTTTAGGGGAAATTTGGTATGCTAATTTGGCCCAATAATGCCGGCCTTAATGAACAGAGAAGCCTTTCAGTTTCATGATGAACAGAGAAGGCTTTCAGTTTCATTAATTTGGGCCTAAAAGATTGGTAGGCCTTTCAGTTTCATTCACACAGCATTTCTCTGTTCATTCACGCAGAGGTCTGAATTTCATTCAAATAGCATGGTCTGAATTTTCATTCAGAATTTCAGTTTCATACACATGGTCTGAATTTTCTTTCAAATAGCATCAGCAATACAAAATGTCTGATATTTTATTCTTGTTGCATCAGCACACATATGCTACATTTCTGTCAACTACCATCATAAATTCAACAATGGTCTGAAAGTGCCGCAACTATCCTTCAACAATGGCCATTCTGCAACACAGGCAGTAACAAAAACAGATAAACTTCCAGTGTCCAAAATCTGGAATAGATGAATGGCCTGGTTCATTACTAGCTGAAATTCCCAAAACATGCCAAGTTCATTAATAGGCCGGTTCATTACTAGATGAATAGCCCTGTTCTTAAATCTAAATCCCCAGACATGACAGGAAAAGAAAAACAAGGCCCCAATCTGGCGTGTTCCAAAAATTCCACGTTGCAACAGGCGCATCTTGATAACTGAACAATTGACAAGCTACCAATCGAGGTAGAAATTAAGTCTCGCATGATCAGATTAAGAAGTCAGGCATATAATCAAGGAAAAAAACTAGTGTTGTTACCAAAAATCCACAGGGATCAACGTACAGCTAGCACAAGTGCACAACAGTAACCAAAATGTTCTACCACTTTATTCAGAAGACCATCGATCAAACGACATGAACAGGTAAGAAAAGAGGAACACGTCGAACGGCAAACGCGAGGAAACGACAGACCAACGAGGGATCATGCAACGAAGTCTCGACAGAATCAATTGGCGCCGGGTAAATCATTCCGGGCGCGGATGGCCCAGTCGCAGCCCAACTCCGCATTCGCTCTCGCGGTATTGATGCCAGCAACGGCGGCGCCGCGCTCATGTTCGATCAAGTCGTCGACGCCGGGGACACCGGGATGGTCCAGGAGGAGGAGGACGGCCTCCAGGTGGCTGCGGCTCAACTCAACGATGGGGTATGCTACCTTGGCGTCCATCCGGGCTTCACGAAGCTTGAGCCCGGCGTTCTCCTCGGCGACGTACTTGACTGGAAGCTGCTCGATCCTGTGGAGAGGAACCGACGGGACGGTGGCGCCGCCGGTGAGCGCGAGGTCCTCGGCCGCCTTCATGTAGGACATGGCGGAGGAGAGGTTGTTGGAGGCGTCCCCGAGCGCGCCCAGCGCGAGCTCGATCCTGTCTCGCGCGGCCTCCGCGTCGCCCGCGAGCATCGGCGCCTCCAGGTACGGCAGCGCGGCGGTGAGGCGCCCGTAAGCGAGCAGCAAGGCGTCCTCCGACTGCGCCACACGGGCCCGGAACCGAGCTCTCCACCTCTCCACCTCCACGAACGCCGCCGCCATCTCTCTCTCCTCTCTTTCTCTCGCTCTCGCTCTCTCACGCTCGATAGGTGTTCGACCGTTTGTTTCTGGAAGGATTCGATTCGCGGCGCGAGATTAAATAGCCAGGAGGCCAGCCTGGACAGGTGGAGCCCACTTGCGTAACAGATTATTCACCTCGGCGCCGCCGGCTGCCGGAGTGGGTAATGTGAATATTCACGGTTAAAATTTTGAAATCGCGTGAGGAAGACGGTAATTATCCTCTGTCAGTGAAACAGAGAGTAATTTCTCGTGTCTTCTCCAGCAAGCCTCCCTTCTCCTTTCCCCGTGGCGCTTATCTTATAAATTTCGTCGTCGTCGTCGTCTTCGTCAGTTCGTCTCCATCCAAATCGCCACACGCTCGGAACACGCTCCCATTCCCAAACCAAACCGAGACAGATCGAGAGGGAGAACGAGAACGAGAGCTCGATCGGCGGCGGCCATGGACGCGCGGGAGGAGCTGGCGCTGACTGTGCCGGGAACGCTCATGCTCTTGGGCACCGACTTGATGGAAGCCCTCCGGTTGATCGAAGCTGCCGAACGCGAGCTCGAAGCCGACGTTGTTTCGATGCCCGTGAGCGACGCCACCGGAGTCCTCGCCACAAGGATCCTCGAGGACGCCCGCCGCAAGATCTCGAGCATCGCCTCTCGCCACGCGATGTCCGGCCACCTCTTCGTCCGCTACGCCGCGCACCATGGCATCCAGCACGATCCGCCGTGCAGCAGCTGGGACGAGCACTACCGCGACGCAGTCCGCCTCACCGACAAAGCGCTCAGGAGGGTTAGGGACGCCGCGTCGGATGCCGAGGCGGCCGTGGACACCGCCGTCATCGCCGCCGGGTTCAGGGGCAACGACATCAGGCAGTTCACCGACTGGACATTGGCAGCCTTGGATCACTTGCAACGTGCCGCCATGAATGCCACCATGGCTCTTCTTAAGATGCACGACGCGCGCGACGCCGTTGCTCTGGAGTTCTTCGACGCCTGGACGATCGTGCGCAGGGGGAGATCTCTATCGACGGCAAGGAACATCTGGAGAGAGCTCGCGCTGACGGTGCCGGCAACCCTCATGCTGATCAGCACCGAGACGGAATCCTCCAGATTGATCGAACTTGCCCGCAGCAAGCTCCACGAGCGCCTCAATTTGCTGCGCAGTATCCGCGAGGGGACGTCGCCGAAAGACGCCGACGACAACTTCGTGGACCCGGAGCCCGAGGTTGTGCTGCCCACCGTGACCCTCGAGGACGCCCGCCGCGAGATCACGTGGAACGCCGCGCACCACGAGATGATCCGCCACGTCTTCGCCAGCTACGCCGCGTTCCTCGGCATCCAGGACAACCCGCTGTACAGCCGCTGGTTGGCCCGCCACCATGATGCCGTCCGCCACACAAACTTGGCGCTCAAGACGCTGAGAGCCGCCGCTTCGTGTTTCATGATAGCCTCGGACGCCGTCGGCATGATGGGTGACCTCCCCTACTACTGCCCGCTGTGGGGAGAGTGGGCGTGGAAGGGCCAGACCTTCACGTCCGGTGCCGACCTCTTCGCCAACCGGGCGCTGGACGCGATGTGCCGGGCGCGCCAAGCCATTTGTGAGCAGTTCTTCGATGCCTGGGTGATTCTGCGTCGCTGAGCTTGCGGCGCCGTGGCGGACGTTCGTCTCCAACAAGCGTGCTGGTTACTGATCGATCGATCTTTTTTACTTGAAAGTTGAAACTCTTCACCGGTTTGACCGAAATCTAGTTGTAGCAGTGCATTACATTTTGCATGACTATGTAAATTTGTAAAGACACTTTGACCAGTTTTGCTTCAGATTCAGAATTCTGATGCGTTTACAGCATGATGCGCAGTTGTGTGTTTGATGAAATTTGGAACACCTCGGACGCTGTGGCCCGCCGCTAGCAACTGTATGCGTTTACAACTGTATTTGTGCTTCAGAAATGATTCAGAGTTCTGATGAGTTTACAACTGTATTTGTGCTTCAGAAATGACCACAACAATATATCCAGCTGAATTGGTGATGTACTTGTTGAATGTTGCAGTCAATGATGCAGAACTAACTCGCGTAATTAGTACTGACAATCATCATCGATTAAACTGACCAAAAGCAGAATGATTCCCTATGAGATCAAGGGATTAACTGATCAAGCAGCTTAGCACCAGCAATCTTCAGGGACACATACAGATACTGAGATACAGTAACACGTGCACACCAGGGGGAAATTGCAAGCGATTTCAACACTGATCGATCGACCAAACAAAACGGAGACCTACGAGAGCAAGAGACCTCTCAGTTGGCGCCCGTAGTTGCCGCGATGGCGGCGGCGAGCAGCGGGAGCTTCTGCTGCGTGCGTTCCAGAGCGCCCCGGAACTCTAGGACGGCGACGTCGAGCTGGGCTTCGACGAGGCTGTTCACTCCGAGAGTTTCATCATCGCCGGCGGCCGCCGCAGTACTAATGGTATTAATTAACCGGCGGTAAATTCTTGTGGATTCAATCGAAACATGAACGACGATTTGCCTCATTCCATCTTCGATTCTGACGATAACAAGATGGTAATGCCAATTACTGCAAACTGAGCACGGGATAATCGAAGGATTTGGTACCAATTTAATTGCAAACTAAACCACTGGATAACTGATCTAACAAGAGTAATCTGCATTTGGTACCAATTTGCAACCATGATTTACAGTGACAAGTCGAACACTAAAAGCAGAGACCAGCTACAACGAAGGCTTGCAGATCTAAACGGCATTTGGTCCGTTACCGACGGCGGCGGTAATGTACGCGTCGACGTCCACCATGAATTGCCGTGCAGCCTCGAGGTCGTCGCCGGCGGAGCCATGCTCGCCGCCGACGTGATCGGCCACGCCAGGGACATCCGTGTGGAGAAGCAGCCTCTTGAAGGCGCCAAGGTGGCCGCGGCAGCGATCCAGGGCGTCGGACGCATCCTCGCCGCGGGCTTTCGCATGGCGGAGGTTTAACAGAGCGCGCCGCACCGCGTCGTCGTCGTCAAGGCCGTAGACGGGGATCGACCCCTGCTCGTCGAGGCCGCCGCGGAACAACGCGAGGAGAACGGCCGCCTCCATGTAGCACACGGCGTGGCCCAGCGCCATGGACGGCTCCCTGAGCTTGTCCTCCATGCTCGGGAACCTCTCTCCTGTCACCGGCGGCGCCAGTTGCTGCTGCACGGCGGAGAGATTCTCGCGAATGGCGCTGACTTTCTCGTTGACGGCGGCTACTCGCTGCCAGAACAGTGGTTTCCATGGATTCTCCTCCTCCGCCATCTCTCTCCCTCTCGCTCGCTCGTTGGGTGCTCGACGATTTGTTTCTGAAGGCTTCGTTTTTCACGGCGGTGTTCTGAAATAACCGTCCCGGCGAAGTGGGCCCCACAGAGCAGTTAAAAAAGGCAAAGGTGGCCCACTATGTCAGTGAAAGAGAGAGGCCACGTGGACTCCTGCGGCTTGTCGCGCACGCAACCCCTCCTACCTCGAACTCTCGAAGGCTCGTACACTGCCGCCGCAACAAGCCTTGTGTCCATTGTCCATTTCCTTCCCGTATAAATATCCTCCTGCTTTGTCTTCTTCACCAACTCCGTCAAACTCACCGGCGCAGCGCGCAGCAATGTCAACCGCTTGCCCATCCAACCCGCGAAAGCGAGACCGGGAGAGCTCGCCGGCGGAGCAGTGGAGGAACCTGGCGCGGACGGTGCCGGCGACCCTGATGCACATCGGCACCTCGAGCTCGGTGAAAGCGATCAGATCCACCAAAAATGCCAAATCCGCCATGAAGGCCGCGAAGAGAAGCGGAGACCTCTCCCCCGCCGGCAAGCCCGACGCGTCCGATATCCTCGACGACGCCCACCGCCGGATCGGGCGGCTGATCGCGACACACGGGGAGGCCGGCCACGTGTTCGTCCACTGCGCCTCGCGCCTCGGTCTCCAGGGCGGCGCGCCGTGGCAGGCGTGGGAAGGCCGCCGCGCCGACGCCGCCCGCTACGCCAAGGACGCACGGTGGCGCCTGTGCCGCGCCGGGTCGGCCGTCGAGGCGGCGGGAGACGTGCTCCGAGTCGTCCAGTGGAGGAGCGGGAGCAGCTGGCCTCCCGAGGCCGTGGAGCTCCTGCAGCAAGCCCGCGATGACGTCTCCATAGGGCTTAAAGCTTTGAGGGATACGCGCGACGCCATTGTTGTCGAGTTCTTCGACGCGTGGAAGGTTCTCAATCAGAATCGCTGAGGCCGCGCGTGCGCGAACGTGGCGTCCCCCAATTCGAAGACCGCACAAGTCTCTGTTCGTTCCTGGAGCTGGTTATGTACGAGTTTTGGTAGATTGCTGAGGTCGCCATTATCGACTGGAGAGTTACAGTTTGTAGATAAACATGAAGTCGTTTGAAACTTTGAATGTTTGGTCTGTCACGCGACGGATGATGAAATAAAGTAGTAAGTGCAGGTCCCTTCCCCTTGTTAACATTTCGAATTTTGGGAAATGCAGATACGATCTGATTAGCACAAATATACTACTTTCTCTGCAATGGTAAATAAAAGAACACCTCTCCGATTGTTGTTCTGACGCAGAACTCAGAAACAGAGAGCGTACTCGCGGGAAGTCAAGTTTAGATCTGACGCTGTAAATTTCGGCCGCAGTTTGGTCCAGTATTTGTTCCTTTGCATAATTGCCTGTAGAAAAGTTGGGCCTAGATGCCATTTTGAATGGCCTTTTCTTCAGCTCAATTCTTTCAATCAGATTGGGCCTTTGATGGATTGCGACCAAATGCAATCGATCATGTTAGAATGATCCAATTTCGATGCGTCAGCCAATTTGGACAATATGAACACTCGTATACCCATTGACCAACCAAATTTAAGCCAGTAGTTACAGTGATTATGTTCCCAATTGGCTGCAATTCCAAACGTTGAATAGCAGTCACTGCATAAACCCATTCATCAGAAAGGCAATTAGCACATCAAACAGGGCTAAACCACGCTACTCGAGCAGATCGATCAAAAATTCAAACACATTGACCAGCCAATCAAACTTGATCAACCAATTGAAGGATCGAATTAACCGCAAGGGGATCAATCACATCTCAGATTTGGACCATCAAATTTATCAGAATATTGAGTGCAAAAGCACAAGGGGCTCAGGCGCCCGAGATCATCACAGCTACAGGAAACATAGAATTAAAAAAGACATCAACCGACCAACTAATGACGAAGGATCAAGCGAACAATCTAATCCTGCAGGCGAGACCGAACACCGGAGATCCCAACTCAATTGATGCCGCCGGAATCAGAACACCTCCTCCCGCGCGGCCGAGGTCAGGGAAACGAGAATCATCACCAGGTCGAGCGCTTCGCCGAGTTCCATGTGGCCGTTGATATTCTCGGAGATGGAGAGGCCATGCCTCCACGGACCGTCACCATTATCACCGCCGCCGCCGTCCCCTTCCACCTCCGCCGCCAGGACATCGGCGGCGTCCATGTGGACGCGGATGGTCTCCACCCGGTCGTGCAGAAGCATGGCGATCTCGGTGGCCTCCCTGAGGCGGAGCAGGACGAGCCACACCTGGGGGTCGTCGTCGATGTCGTCGACGGAGCGGAGCGGCGCGCACTCCCTGCGCGATTTGCCCCAGAGCGCGAGGTGGAGGGCCGCGCCCATGTTGGCGATGGCGAGGCCGAGCGCCGTCGAGGCGGCCTCCAGCTCGCGCCGCGTCTCCTCCGCGACGGCCGCCGTCTCGTGCCACCCCATCTCGTTGAGGACTTCGAGCAGCCCGCCGAGGAGGCCGTGGAGGGCTTGGCAGTGCGCGTCCGCCATGATCACTCGCCGCTGGAACAGCGCCTTCCAGGTGAGCTCCAGTTCCATCTCTTCCATCTCTCTCGTTGTCTCTCTCTCTGTTCGTGTCTCCAACCTCTCCGATCTGCGAGTGCTCGCTTCTGAAATTCTGAGGCTTCGAAATTTCGAATGATCCGAGTACTAAATAGCCGTAAGCTTGAAACTGCCAGCCTGGCAACGCGAGCGCATCGCCACGGGAGTGCACGCGTCACTACCCAATGACAGATGGGGTCGGCACATGTGTGGGTCCCGGGGTTCAGTGGGTTGACTCGGTAAGCAACAGTTTTCTGTGGGCCCACGACCATTACGGATTTCTCATCCCCTTCATCTCCGGTCGAGAAGTTCACCGCCTCGCCGGTGGTAGCGGCAATTTCCTGCGGCTTCTCGCGCAAGGAACCCAATTATCCACTGCAGTTAATATCCTCGCTAAAATCCGCCGCCGCCGCCGCCGCATCTCGCAACCTAGCCTCTTTTTCTTCTTCGCGCGATGCGTCCACCGCCATTACAGTTACACACATCACACGAAGGGAGAGAGCTCGTGGGAATGGAGGATTCGTGGTGCGAGCAGATGGCGCTGATGGTGCCGGGAATTCTCCTGCTCGTCGGCACCTCGGAGGGAGTCCTTATCATCATCGACCGCGCCTGCAGCTTGCTTGCCGCCGCCGACATCTTCACCGATTCGCCCTCGAGGAGCACGGATGGCAGCGACGACAACCTCGAATTCGACGTCCTTGCGGACAACACGTTTGGAGGCCGGTGCACCCCCGGCGTCCTCTTCAACGCCACCGGCGGCGGCGGCGGCGGTGTCTGGTGCGGATTCAGCTTTGGGGTACCCATGGATATCACTGGTGTTGGCGACGCCGGCGAGGGCAGCAGCTTCGGCCTTGGGGTGCCCGTGGACACCAGCGGTGGCGTCGAACACATCGACGACGACGGGGCGGCGGCCACCAATGTCACCCCAGACCACAGTGGGGACAAATCCGGCATCGACTACTGGGCGAACACCCTCGCCAGCGCGTTCGCCGCCAACGGGCCCCTCACCGCCGCCCACAGCGAGATCACGCGTCTCGTCACGCTCCACGGCGTGGCCGTCCACCTGCTGAGCCACTGCCTCGCCTTCCACGGCTTCCCACACGGCGACGAGGCGGCGTGGCAGAGGTGGGGGGAGCACCACGACGCCGTCGTCCCCCGCGCCCACGACGCGCTTCTGAGGCTGAGCTCCGCCTCGTCGGCCGCCGCCGCTGCCGAGGACTTCCTCCGGCTGAGATCCGCCTCGTCCCCTCGCCAGAACGACTGGCCACCGGAGGCGAAGCGGCTCGTGCGCGACGCCAGGCGCGACGCCGGCGAGGCGCGGGACGCCGTGATGCTGATGCGCGACGCCGTGGTGCGCGAGTTCTTCGAGACCTGGATGATCCTGAAGCGGTCGCAGCCGCTGCAGGGCAGTCGCTAATCCAATCGCCTCTGTTGGTTTTTCTGCTCGTGCAATGCTGCAATCCCCCCAGAATATTCAGAATCTTACGGTAGCTGATTAGCTTCCTGTTGGAGAATTTTACGGGGAAATTCGTGCTAGCCTGTCTGTAAACATGAACATTTGATTCAATTCACTGGCCAGTGGAAGTGGACTGATCACTTTTTGCTTGAATAAACTTTGTTGGCATAGATCAATTCAGTCACGCTGGTTTCTGAAACTTTGCTAGTTGAGTTTACTGTTTTGCTTCTGATTCGCATTTTATTTCAGTAATGCTCAGTGAATTTAGCAAGCCAGACTGTATCACAAACCTCCCAATCCTGCAGTTTGTGCCCTTCACTTGATTACATTTCGGCCAGATTGTATCAGAAGCCTCTAAATCCTGCTGTTTGTGCTCTTCACCTGCTTAGTTAATTTCCTGAACATTTAAGCCGGATTGTATCACATGCCTCTCAATCCTGCTGTTTGTGCCTTTCACTTGATTAAAACATTTCGGCCTGATTCCAATCACAAAAGCCTCTCAATCCTGCAGTTTGTGCGATTACTTGAATATTTCGGCTTGATCCCCTAATTGGACTTTGGATACGGCGGAGACAACACATGCCGCATCCAATTGATTCTCCATGGTTAAAAAAAAACCAGCTCATTTGATCCGACAGTGATGCACCGACATCCAACCGGAGGGTTGACATTCTCCATTTCGTCAACGGCATTAGTGGTAACCACGAAGTGTAGTTAAGTCAACCATTTCGCCACCGAACCTTGACTCGCTATACATAGCAGATTTCTTGTCTTCCCCGTCCAAACAAATTCCACCCAAATCTCGAGTTCCCTTTCTTCCATTTGAAAAGCTCAGGATTGTTTAGCGGTAGAGAAAACAATTTCTGAAAGTTTCTGGGAATGGACACATCAGAAGAGGTCCGGTCCAAGAAGAGGCTGCAGCTATGGAGCACAGCCATCGTCCACTTCTCCATCTGCTTCATCGTCGGCGTCTTCGCCGCCGCCGTCATGCCACTCGCCGCCACCGGCGCCCCGCCGATCGACAGCATCCGCGCCTCGTTCCAGCCAACGGCGGCGGCGGCGACGCCTCCTCCTTCCCCCGACCTCCTGCTGATCGTCACCGTCACGCGGCCGCACAACGACGACGACGTCATGTCACAGGAGGCGTCGCTGATGAGGCTCGGCCACACGCTGCGGCTCGTCGCGCCGCCGCTGCTGTGGATCGTGGTCGGGGCCAGGAACACGACGGCGACGGCGAGGGCGGTCCACGCGCTGCGTGGCAGCAGAGTCATGTTCCGGCATCTCACCTATGACGCCGAGAACTTCACCGGCCTAGCCGGCGACGAGGTGGAATACCAGAGGAATCTGGCGCTGAGCCACATCCAGCTGCACCGGCTGCCCGGCATAGTGCACTTCGCCGGCGCTGGAAGCGTTTACGACCTTCGGTTCTTTGAGCAGCTCAGGCGAACTCGGTATGTCACGCTTCTCCTTTCGCTTGCAGTTTCACTGAACATTTTCAACAGAAACAAAACACAAGTTTTGGGCAAACTCTGCCGTGTTATGTGCATTAGTTCAGTATAGAAATATTACTTCACAAGATAATCAAAACGCAGCGCAATAACATCACTGTCCAATCCATGATCCAGGGGCATTGCGGCATGGCCAATAGGTATTGTATCATCAGCAGACCAAACAGTAGCAGTAGAGGGGCCAACCTGTAACTCATCTCAGATCACAGGCTGGTACTCAAAGGACAGCAATACTACAACAGAGACAATCTGGGAGTACTCAAAGGACTCAAGCAGCAACACAACAGAGGCAACCTGGGAATCAAGCAGCAATACAACAGAGACAAATCTTCTGGCTGCACTAGATACCAATGTAAACAGCCAAAACTCAAGCTCTAGACCTCTTGAAATAAACATCTCTGGAGTTGGATTTAAGAGCTCATTGCTATGGGATTCAGAGAGGTTCATCCACAGGGATAACTCATCAACAGGCATAAATAAGGTTTGTCAGTCTAAGCCCCCAGCAACAATGACATATGCACGCCATTTAAACCATAACTTGATAACTTGATCATGCTTTTTGGTGATACCAGGATTTAATCCAATTTGTACGACAAACAGTGATCGCCAATGAGGACAAGAAAAGGGGTATTCCTTCAGACTGTTCTGAGTCACAAATAATGTTGTGGAGTCTTGACATGCCAAGGCACACCCCAAAAATTGAAGAACATGAAACTCCAGAGAAGGAAATTCTAATGAAGGGCGACAAATTTGAAGAACAGGAGACTCCAGAGAAGGAAATTCTAATGAAGGGCGATACAATTGAAGAACAGGAGACTCCAGAGAAGGAAAGCCTAAAGAAGGGTGATAAAATTGAAGGACAGGAGGCTTCAGAGAAGGAGAGTCTAATGAAGGGTGACAAAATTGAAGAACAGGAGACTTCAGAGAAGGAGCGTCTAATGAAGGGTGACAACATTGAAGAAAGGGAGACTTTAGAGAAGGNAAAATTGAAGAACAGGAGACTTCAGAGAAGGAGCGTCTAATGAAGGGTGACAACATTGAAGAAAGGGAGACTTTAGAGAAGGAAAGTCTAATGAAAGGCAACAAAACTGAAGAACATGAGACTCCAGAGAAGGAAATTCTAATGAAGGGCAGCAAAATTGAAGAACATGAGACTTCTGAGAAGGAAAGTCCAATGAAGGATGATAAAATTGAAGAACAGGAGACTCCAGAGAAAGAACGTCTAATGAAGGGCGATAAAACTGAAGAACAGGAGACTCCAGAGAAGGAAAGTGTAATGAATGGCGACAAAGAAGACCCCATGACATGATGTTATTATCTACGTAGAGTATCACCATGTAATAGATAGAAGAGAAACCTGTGCAGACAACTAATTCTACCTCATGTATATCAGTGATTCCATAACCACACAGCACATAACTAGGTTACTAGGCCTCAAAGTGTCAAACTGTGAATAAACCTGCTCTCAAAAGACTAAATATTCCTTGTCCAATTTTTCGGTAACACTTCAAGATTTTTGTTTATCGTCTAAATGCTAAAACTAGAGATAAGATCAAAATATGTATATGATATATTCAAAAGGCTGACCCCCCTCCCTTTGTCTTCCCTAGCAAAATATCTTTGGCCTCATTAATCTTCGAAGCAAGGTAATGGCTACCCCCTGCATCTGGATGATTGGCAACCATGACCTTTTTGTGTGCTTCTTTAACCTTCTCAGGATGGACATTTTCCCTGGAGGCATCAAAGGAAAAAAAATAGCCCAATCAATAAAAGAAAGAACTATAGCGTGTCGCAAATTGAATATTGTACCAATGACAATTTGAGATGTCACCAACAAATGCATTTCTACAGGTGCAACAATGACTGGTCTCTTGGTCAGACATGTGCACATGAACTCTGTTCAACATTTTAGTACTAATTACAACAGATAAAATAATAAGAAACTTTCCATATCTCAAAAATCAACAAGTCTGACTGCAGGCTACATGAGTATATTTTTTCAACAACACAGATATTTCCAGGCTAAGTGAAAAAAAAAGGTATCTGCCACATTGCATGTTTGTTGTCATCATGACTAATGGAGGATGAAAATATGATCCCAGGCCCAGCTTGACATGGTACTTCTACTCTTTACATCCATTGTGTACTTTGCTCACACCAATGTGCAGAAGGATGATGGACGTACATAGTAGTCCAGTATTTGTTTGACAAATAATGCAAGTAAAATTCCTATCCACGACTCTATAATCAACTAAGGGGGTAGCCTATGAATGGTATTGCTCTGAATATTTAAAGAATTTTTTAAGTATAAACTAAAATATAAGGATTTGGACCTTAATTCCCTCTATCTGAAGTACAAACAAGTTAAAAAAGGATCACGGCGCGAGCCTGGAGTGCGGCGGGTCGCGGCTGTCTCCAAGAGCTAGCTTAGGGTTTTGCTTGCTTGGTCGTTTAAATCAGTTGGGAGATATCCCCTTGTGAGCCCGCCATGGCAATCTGGCACCTGATGTACTCTCTAATCCCTTGAGCTTAATACAAAAATGCGCAATCCTTTTGCGCATTCCCGGAAAAAAAAATGGTCGACTTTTACGTTCTGATTTATAAATGTGGAAAGCTAGCTGCTCCATTCACTTCTAGGAGGCTTTCTTATCAAAAGCATTTTGTAGCGAAGAGGACAGAGTATTGCCTTATTCACATCTTGTCATTTGTAGAAAAGAATATTTTTTTATTGAAGTTGGTGGGGACCTATAGTTTAAGAACTACATAATATTGCAGCCATCATCATACATCTAGTCGGTGTCTTTATTGTGCAGTATTTCACAAAAAAAACATCCTGCAGTATCCACATGAATAGCCGTATGCTAAGAGTAACATAAATAATAAGCAAATGTGGTGCACATGTTATTCTTTTATACATATGTACCTGACACCCAGGATTAAACCAGCTTCCCTTAGAGTCATTGTAGGTTGAAAGCCACCTTCATAGAATTTGCGCATCCTAGGAACTATAGGCCTTGCCTTATAAGCATGCCAAGCTTGGATGGTATATCTACTAGCAAGAGCAGCTGCTGCAACCGTGAGTCCTGCTATGAGTGGTGCAGCCTACAGAATTGAACACAGATGCATTATGTAGCAACAATTGTTACTACATGTTGCATGTCTAGCTTTAGTCCTTTCAAACTCCCTTATTCATGCTTGAAAATGAAAATTGAACAAACAGACATCATATCGTACAAAAATTAGATGATAAACAAGCACATATGAATTGTTTGCAAATACAAAGAACCAGGCCATCAACAATTAACGGATTAACTATTGATGCATTAAAATTAATGGTAAAGAGTGATAAAGAGAGCTACTATCATCAAATTGGCTTCATTCTGATATTTACTCCATGCAATAGTTGGCAATACACGTGAGAAATATAAGCAGGAAACAGGAAATTGCTTTAGCTTCTAAGAGAATGAAAAAACTTTTACTAGTCTGCAGGTACTGTAGCACAAACTGTCCGGCAGGCAGCACAAGCACCGATAGAATTGTTCAGATACTGATATCCTTACTCTACCTCTACTCCACATGGAACAACAAACTTAAAAGTAGGCTATTTCACACTAATGGCTCAGCAAATCTGCAGGGCCTCACAAATTGTTCACAGAAAATGCAGCAAAAATCACCACTACCAATTTTCTAAACACTATCAACATACAAATATAAGAAATTGCGGCATCGACAAAGTGAAGTTCCCCAAATTTTCCACCTAGTTACCCTCTTAGGCTTTGGTTGGATCGATATCGATTACACTAAATTCCTTCGTATTGGCAAATAAATCAAACTAAAATTCCTGAAAACTGAAGGGATTTGGGTTAAACACTTAGAGCCATTCCATCCAACCAAACATACCGCTACTGATGGAAATCTGCATTATTCCCAACTATATTTAATCCTATCTCAACACAGGCAACCATAAGCATCCAAGAACAAAAAATAAACTCATGTGTGTGGCAAAGCTGAATGCTCACCATCTCCCAGCCAACCAGATCAGCCCCTGGACGAAATATGATCAGCGAAAGGACACCAGGGGATTCACGCCCACTCACAGGAGTCGGCGATCGCCTGAGAGGATGTCGGCGTCGGCGCTGTAGCAAGAAGGCGGTGGAGTCTTCGCGGAGGAGAAACCCTAATTGGGCCGGGCCTTTCTAAACAGAACAGAAATGGCCCGAATACGTCTTCTTCATATAGAATTACGCTTTCCAAAGGAGAAGGTGGCTCTATGTTGCAACTCTTTCATCCTCTTCCACGGTTCCACCTCTCGCCCGTCTCTCTCTTCGCTGCGAAGGAAACCAAGCCAGCCATCTTCTTCTTCCTCGGTCTCAAACCCCACGCGCTTTCACCTCCGTATTTTACTCGCTCCCCTCTTTCTCCTCGCCAATTCTCGTCTTGACCTCATCCGCTTCGCCTCGCGTTAGGTGGTTGCACGTTGCAATCCCTCTTCCTCTTCGCCACCAAAGCCACACGCCATGGGCGCGGCCGGCGACGACAACCGCCACGGGGAGGCCAGCCCCCTCCTGCCCTCGGGCGGCGCCGGCGAGAAGCTCCCCCCGTCGTATCCGCCTTCGTCGGCGCCGGAGGCCGCTGCCAAGGGCTGCGCCGATGGAGTCCCCTTCGTCATGGGAGAGCCGCTCGGAGCCCCCACCGCGGGCGGCGGCGTTCCGCGGGAGAGCTGGAACTCGGGGCTCCTCTCCTGCGTCGGCCGCAACGACGAGTTCTGCAGCAGCGACCTCGAAGTTTGTACGTGCTTGTCTCCCTCAGATCTCTCGGGTAGTTGGGTGTGGATTGGGGTTGCGGTTGGGGGTTGCGTGCGTTTCTCGCTAGCGATGCTCGTGATTTCGTTGTACGGAGGATCTAGGAGAGGAGCATGAGGTTTGGGTTGCCTCCTTTGATCGAGCATGGTTGTAGCAGAAACGATGAGATTATTTAGGGATTTCTCACTAAATTGTTGCAATGGAGGTCCATAAATTGTTATAAATGATTGCAATTGTTATAGGATCTGTGTACTTCATGGTCGATTCTTGGGCATCTTGAGATTTTGTTTAAGAATTTCTCACTATTTAATCACAATTCAAATTGATCGAAATGTTAGAATTATTCTAGCTTGCGTGCTCCATTTTGGGCGTTAAAACTACTTTTGTATTAACCACTTCCAGATTATGCTGGTTTGTTCTGACTATGATGCACACATGCAGTTGTAAGGAATCTACAACATAAGACGCTTTATCAAAGTTAATGGTCATAATTAGCATTTAAAGTGATGTAGAGCTCCTACTTCTAGTTATGGATCTGTGCACCTAATGGACAAGCTAAATTTCTTGAAAAAATGTTGTCTTATGTAGTTAAATCAACTAGTCTATTTTACACCATTCATAGTTGGAATGATTGTCGCCATCTTGTTTTGGTTGATGCCAAAGCTTAAAGGTAGAAAATACCTTTTTCCCTTCATCAACTTAGTTAATCTTTGGTCTTTGCCTTGTTTTAATTACTTCAACTAATCAGTTTAAGCTGGACCATAAACATGAAAGAAAGATATAGCCATGTCATGTTGTATGGCCAGGTTTCCTGAGCATAAATTGTGTGTGTACTACTCTTGTACATAGATGGGCCATTGGTCTTTGCCTTGTTTTAATTGTTTCGACTAATCAGTTTAGTCGGGATCATAAACTTGAAAGAAATAGCATGTCATGTTAGTGTGGCCAGGTTTTCTCAGCATAAATTGTCTGTGCTACTCTTGTACATAGATGGGTCCTCAGTTGTCTGCAGTTAAAAGAATCCTCATCAAATTACAATAGCGCCATGTTAAATTGCTCAGTTCAAACATCATCTGATTTTTTTTCACTTATTCATGGTGACTCCCATAGTGTACACAGTTCACGAATTGACAGATTTGGCATATCTTGACTACTGTGGATTAAGGTTTAAGATGGGGACTGAAGGGTCACAATGACTGTTCTTTATGCAGTTGTATGCCTCACTTTGAAATAATAATCATGTTTGGATTTTATCAGGTCTTCTTGGAAGCATAGCACCATGTGTGTTGTATGGTAGTAATGCTGAGAGGATTGCAGCCAGACCAGGAACTTTTGCAAACAGCTGCTTGCCTTACACTGGCCTCTATATGCTTGGGAACGCTCTCTTTGGATGGAACTGTCTAGCCCCATGGTTGTCTTATCATACCCGTACAGCTATTCGTAGGCGATACAATCTTGAGGCAAGTGTTGTCTTGTTGCTTGCGTTTATGTTTGTGGATGATTTTCTCAACTAACAGCAAAATAATAGCCGTTATTGTCAATATTGAAAGCTCTATGATAACGGTCCTAGACTTGAATTTATGCCATCTATACCATGGGCTTGTCTCTTGACATGGCTGCGTTCCGTGTTTATCTTTCAGGGTAGCTTTGAGGCTTTCACTAAGCAATGTGGGTGTTGCCACAGCTTTGCTGAGGATGAGGCGAACCGTGAGGACCTGGAGGTTGCCTGCGACATTGCAACTCACTACTTCTGTCACCCTTGTGCCCTCTGCCAGGAGGGACGTGAGGTGCGGCGCAGGGTCCCCCATCCTGGCTTCAACGGGCGGTCCGTCATGGTCATGATGCCACCAACGGAGCAGACTATGGGTCGTGGCATGTGAACCGTGCCAACTTCTGCACTGCTCTAGTTGCACTTATGCTATGTTATGCTTTCTACAGCTTTGCTGAAACTCTGTATGTTCGTCCGTAAATACGAGTTTGTGGTATGGGATCATGGTAGACAATGGAACTCCATTCTGTTTTCCTGAATTTAGTATGTGTCTGTGTCAGACTGTCTGTTCCTTGTATGTACCGGTTATGAATTCTGTCATCCTGAATTAGGAGTGCATTGTGTCACATTTTGTGTTTGTTCGGCGCAATCCTGTTCAGACTTGCCATTGTGAAGTGTGTGTCTCTCTCTCTATATATATATACATATACATACATATACATATATATATATACATATATACATATACATATACATATATATACATATACATATATATATATATATATCTATCTATCTATCTATCTATCTATCTATCTATCTCAAATTGACACCCTTGCAGCCTTGCTTGCTTCCATTCAATGGGTTATCTCAAATCAACTGAAACTTCCGGCCAAAAAAAAAAAACCGGATGTAATTCAGTTCTAGCAACTTGAACATGACGGAATGCTCGTGACTTAGTTGCGAAGCATTCAAAATTCAACGTCATTTGTGAAAAACTTAAAATCAAATACAATGTGGTATATTCCACATTCTACATTGAGTTGCAAGTTGGGCCAGATGGGTGAGGCCTACTCAATAGTTCGACGATAGAGAGAGCCAAACCGCCTCAAATCCGGCCCAGTCTACTACCTTGCGTACTCGTTTTCTCCTCCGGTGATTTCAACCTCGCGGCCGTCCTCCCGTCGAGCTCCGCCGCCGCCGGAGAGAAAGATGGCCGACGACAGCGCCTCCCCGTCGCCGTCCTCGGCCTCGCCGCTCCAGCACCACCGCGACGCCATCAAGTCATCAGGTGCGCGCCTCCCACCCAGCACCTCTTCCGCTTTCCTCTTCTCGCCGCCGCTCCGGCGGAATTTCGTAGAACATTTGGCGCGCGCGGGGTCGGGTGCTGGAGCCCGAAACCGCCCTTTGGGTGCACATATCAGTTGCTTTGAGTGAAGTGTTGCTTGGCCTCCTGGAGAAGAGAGCCACTTCTTCGGTAAGGTTTGAGTAGTGCTAGGTTGGAGTGTTGGACCAACGAGAGAGGTTAAAGAGCTTAAAATTAGAACATCTATGTATGATTGTCTGTTCTAGTACTTGTAGATCGAACCATATGTTTGACTGTTCTTATGTTGCTGGAAATCTAGTAGGTTAGCATGGGGTAGTTAACAATTTGATATATACTGAACTGTTGCTGGAAATCTAGTAGGTCATGTTAACCTGTGTGAAGTGCACCTCTTCTCTGATTTATCAACAATTAGTACAATGTTAGGAATAATCTTCCGATAGTCGGTTGATTCTGTGTCCCTTAGCCTTACTGAGATAATCTTATGCCGAACTGCAAGGGGGAGAAAAAAGGGACAAAACACATAATAAGCATAACACGTTCTGGTCCATCGTATTTGTGGAAAGATTTAGTTATCGTACCCTTTGGTTGGTTGGGTTTCTGGTTGCAGTGCACAATACGTCAGCTAGCCGAAGGCGGGAACAAGCTGTTGCGATTGGGAAGGAAAGACGAGAAGCATTGATCCGTGCAAAGCGTGTGTGTCAAGCTCCAATTTCTGGCAGCGATGAGGCTGAAATGGAAGAGGGTGATATGGTGGTTGATGAGGACAAAGCATGTCTTGAGGCAAAGACTGCTCATGCTGTTGAAGAGTTGAAATCCGCTTTGTCAAACCAGTATAGACCCTCTCTTACCACTTTTTATGTATTAATATAAGCCCATATCTGTACATTCTTAACTTGAATATTGTTGATTTGCCTCTTATTTTTTCCTAATAAAATACCTGGTTGTGTAATTAACTATTAGTTTTATATTAGTTTTGTTATGTATTCCTTTTACAGATGATCAAAAATTATTTTATAATTAGGTAATGGTGCATGCGTAGAGTAAAACGCCTCACATTCTGTCAAATTTTCAAAATCCTAACACCCTTTCCTGCCAACATGAACTAAATGCCCCCCATCTGCTGTTAGATATACTGTTATTATATTTACTTGTCTTTTACAAGTTTTATAGCGCTGAAGGTTTGATTCGAACACTTCTTGGTTCCAACTTAAACTATGAAAATATGAAAGCATGTATTTGAACACTCAGACTTTGAAGTGTAATCTATATAACCATTAGTATATATGGCTGATCTTAGGGGGAAAGGAGCTCAGAAGAAGAAGATAGAGGTGCTTCGTGATTTGAGGCGCTTGTTGTCACAGCCTGGATTACCTCTAGTTGATGCTGCAGTTAAAGCTGGAGCGGTCCCTCTTATAGTGCAATATCTGTCCTTTGGGTCATCAGATGAGCAGGTTGATCATGCTGCACTAATTGTTTGCATAGTTATATCTTCATTGTATTATAAAACTGAGTTGAGATTTATGTTTTATTTGGATCCTAACTTCAATGGATTATGTTTTTTTTTTTTGAGCATGGATTATGTTTTCTGTTGTAGAGTTGATTAGTTGAATGTGTTCAGCATTAGATTTGCATATCTTTTGCTATAATTATTTGAACTTTGTCTATTATCAAGACCATTCATGATTTTAATGCAGTTGCTAGAGGCGGCTTGGTGCCTTACAAACATAGCAGCTGGGGAACCAGAAGAAACAAAATCCTTGCTGCCTGCTCTTCCATTGCTTATTGCTCACCTTGGTGGTTGGTTTCATCTCTCTTTTTGGTTGAATTAAATAGTGTTCTTCATTGCTCATCGTCATTTCCATTAGGAAAATTTCTACCATCTAGTTTAAAATCGGAGTTTTGAGCTAATGCTAAGAATCTAATTGAGCTACCTATCTTGGTTAGAAAAGAGCTCTACACTTGTCGCTGAGCAATGTGCATGGGCCATTGGTAATGTTGCTGGTGAAGGAGCAGAGCTGAGAAGCACATTACTTGCACAAGGTGCTTTGCGGCCTCTTGCCCGTTTAATGTTCTCCAGTAAGGGTTCTACAGCAAGAACCGCGGCTTGGGCGATGTCAAATCTCATCAAGGTTGTACTGATAAACTCTCCTTTTCTCATTGATTAGTGTCAATCTAAGCTATCTGTTTAGGACTATTATAGTGGTTTTTTCATATATATATAACTTTGAGCCTTTTTTAATTGAAAACCTTAAGCCATTTTCCAAAACAATGTTGTCCTGGATTCCATGCATTTATCTGCAGGGCATCATTTCACTAGCTTATTTGTTTCTCTTGTAATCTAGGGGCCTGATCCAAAGGCTGCAAATGAGCTTATTAACGTTGATGGACTGCTGAATGCAATCATAGCAAACTTAGAAAAGGGGTATGTCTCTTCATGGACATCCTTTTACTCTGCATTAAGTTTCTAGTGCTTTATATTCACTATATAGCAGTTTGCAGTAGTTCTTTGCAGGTATACTTCTATTCTATGCTGTATGTTAGGTACTTCGTACTATTTACTTATCTGGCTGTTCTTTCCATCAGTTATAATACTGTGGTACGTTGTATTTGTTGGGGTACTGCTATCCTCCTTATGCATTTGATTTATTCCTGTTTAATGTTTGAGGAATTCGATTATAGAACCTATCAATGGCATGGATAATGTATTAACCAAAATATTATTGAACTGGTGAGGACCACCTTTTAATCATTACTATTATTGATAGTAACTTTTGGATTCATCAGGGAAGAAGAGCTAGCAACTGAGGTGGCATGGGTTGTGGTCTATCTTTCAGCACTTTCAGAAAGAGCTATCGGCTTAATAGCAAGAAGTTCCATTCCTCAGTTGCTGATAGGACGACTGTTCTCATCTGAAAACTTACAGTTGCTCATCCCAGTACAGTCCATTTCTCTCTGGCTCAGTATTCCTTCCTTTTGCTTGTTAACACTCTTGGTTCTTTACTTGTAATTAATCGAATAATTATTCGTTGGGCCCTGTTTATAGTAGTTTACTAGTGCTCGGGAAACTGACTTATGTTTCAAATGGAACATCTCTTAGTTCAAAATTGTAACTTTCATAACCTCTTATAAAATCTGGTTTTTAATATGGCAAGAAATTTACAATTAGTTCATGTCTTTTTGGAGGAATATGTTTATTTGTTTAATGTTTTTATGAAATAAAAAGTGATTGTGGCTTACCATTTATGTATAGTTAGTTAGTTACTTGCAAGGATATATTTTTATTCACATTTAATAGGATTCTGCAATTACTATTAAATATGTATACTGAATGTGGATTGCATATTGCAATCACTTTGATGCTTCTACTTTGAATATAGGTACTTCGTGGTTTGGGAAATCTTATAGCCGCTGATGACTACATGGTTGATTCAGTCCTAATTGTTGGAAACAATATCATTGGTAAGATCATGATCCTCTTTTTCCTAATATATCATGTTTGAGATGTTTATTCATTAGTTAACAGCTCCTTGTCTTTCTGGAGAATATATCATTGCATATTTTGAGTACTAATTAATGTTGTTATTAGATCAAGCATTGTCAGGTCTTATAAAATGTTTGAAGAGTGATACCAGGGTTCTCAGAAAGGTCTGCTTTCCTTTGCTGTTTCAACTTTACTTGCATAGACTTGGAAAACTCTTATTAATATTGATTTACCCTATGAAATTTGCGGACTGCTTGTGTAGGAGGCAGCATGGGCTCTGGCAAATATAGTAGCAGGCAGTTTGGAGCACAAGAAACTGATTTTTGCCAGTGAGGCCATGCCCCTGCTGATACACCTTGTCACCAGTGCACAATTTGACATCCGCAGGGAAGCGGCATACACCCTAGGAAATCTGTGCGTCGTTCCTACTGGAAATTGTGAACTCCCAAAAATAATTGTGGAACATCTTGTCGCTATCGTAGATGGTGGAGCCCTTCCAGGATTTATACATTTGGTCAGATCTGCAGATGTAGATACCGCAGGGCTTGGACTTCAGTTCCTAGAAATGGTGAGAAACTCTTTACTGCGTTAGCTTCCTATGTTTCATAATATCATTCCTTAAAGTCTGTTCACTTCACAAGCATATTTGCGGGACATATGTTTCTTTCTTGCAAACATTTGCTTTCACTAACAACTGAATGCCATTTTGCAGGTGATGAGGGGGTATCCCAATGGACAAGGCCCAAAGCTTGTGGAGATGGAGGACGGCATCGAGGCAATGGAGAGGTTTCAGTTCCACGAGAACGAGCTGATGAGGAACATGGCCAATGGTCTGGTCGACAGATACTTCGGCGAGGATTATGGCCTGGATGAATGACTTAACCCCTTGCCGTGGGTACCATCAGGATGGATGGGAGTGGCAGCAGACATCAGTTGTTCACGTATTCGCACTGTAAAACACAATCTCATCACAGCACTGGAGGAATACAATGACATGGAAAATTAGCATGGTTGCCATGTAATGTAGCCGTATATTACTGCTACTGCAAATCATTTGCTCGTTATTGTTCGTCTTAGGACTACTGCAGTACTTGTTATGTCCTTTGAAAAAGAAATGAAAAAGAGGTGCAGTAGGCTCTTGTTATGTGTATGATTAGATTGTAGCAATAGCAGAACTCTTCACTTCCCTTTGCAAAATTGCAGTAATAACAAGAAAAAGAAGCTACGAGTACAAAAGAAACACCTGTAACTTAACCCTCAAAACTGAACTAACCGCTAATAACATCAGATTCACAGTTAAGCAGCAGTCGTGCTGCTCTTCTTCTCCCTCACGCGCATTTCGTCGAGCACGTCTCTGGCCGCCGCCGGCGAGATCCTGGCCTCCCACTCCCGGAAATCCGCCTCCACCTCCGCCGCCTCCGTCTCGAGCCCCAGCCGCTTCATCCCCCTCGCCATCACCCTGTACATGTACTCGTCCACCTCGCAGCCGCCCACCCTCACCGCCGCCTCGTACACCCTCCACGCCGCGCGCCCCCTCCCCTTCGCCACCAACGCCCGCACCAGCCGCGTCAGCTTGTACACGTCCTCCTCCCCGTCCACGAACCCGCGGCGCCTCTCCTTCTCCTCCAGGAACGCATCCACCAGCGCGTCGACGGCGGCGGCGGAGTCAGAGGACGAATCGGAGGAGGAGACGAAGGTGGCGTAGAGGGCTGGGTCGGGGCGGTACCATGGCTCGGAGCGGGCGACGTGGAGCGCGGCGAGGGCGAGGGACCAGTGGCCCTGGCGCTGGAGCTCGGCCATGGCGGCGAGGAGGTCGGCCTTGAGGAGGCGGCCGAGGGTGGAGGAGGCGGCCGCGGCGGTGGCGGCGGAGGACGGCGAGCGGTCGGAGGCGGTGAGGCGCTTGAGGGATTGCACGGCGAGGATTGCCTCCGTGGAGAGGGAGCGGCCGCGCTGGAGCGGGCCGCGGTTGTCGCGTGGGCCGCACGTGATGCGGCCGCGGGCGCCGCGGAGGGGGAGGGCGGGTTGGGAGGTTGGGGTGAGGTGCGGGAGGGAGAGGAGAGACGCCATGGGAGGAGGGGAGAGGAGAGAGAGTGGAAGCTGAGCTGCTGGTTTGGGAAGAAGGGAAGGGTAGAGAGGGAAGCTGATCTACTACGATTTCGCCGTCGGATGAGCTGGGAGACTGGGAGCCGTCCGATTTCAAGGGCGATTCTCTTGTGTTTCTCTATATTCAAATGAGATTTCAGGGCGAACTTTACACTCTGTTTGAACTTCGAAGGTCCTCTTTGTTTGAAAAGAAAATTCAGAATACAGTTAAACTTTTATAGAAGTTTAAAATACAACTCCTTACATTGAAGCAAGGCTCAAGAGCATGTTTAGCTGGCTTGGCTAGGTGCCGCACGAAACAAAAAGGTCGTTGCTTGGCGTTGTACTAGCCAGTTCAGCGGAGCAGACCTTCAGTATCGGTGTAGCCACTTTACCCGGGCAGACCTTCGGTGATGATTCTTGCTTTCAATTTTATGCAATAGAAGCAATTTCACCAGAATCACCAAAGAATGTGAGAATCATCCATATAACATCA
This sequence comes from Leersia perrieri, assembly GCA_000325765.3. Lineage (NCBI taxonomy): Eukaryota > Viridiplantae > Streptophyta > Magnoliopsida > Poales > Poaceae > Leersia > Leersia perrieri. The sequence continues at coordinate 2,448,518 of CM002476.1, forward strand.
AATGTTCAGCATATTTTACTTTGTCATGTCTCATGAACTGATTTTCGCATCATGTCTCACCTGACACGTAATCTGACCAAAAAGACAAACAAATCGACATGAAAAGGGGAACACAGGAACACCCACTCCCTCTGTTGCTTCGAAGCCAACAACGCAGCATGACCGCGAACCGTTCATTCAATCATTCGTCAGTCGTCACCAACAACCACCCCATGCGTTGCACGCGTCTCCCAACGGAAATTCCGTATCATCCAAACCAACCAACTCTTCAATTCCCCTCTCTCTCGTCTCCTCTTCCACTGATCCACTGCTGTGAGCTCCGAGCTCTCCATTCCAGCAACCCATTGACCAATTCGGGAGGCGCCAATGGCGGCCGCCGTGCTCCTGGCCGCCATCCTGGCACTATCCCACTCCGCCGCCACGGCGGCGGCAGCGGACCGCATCACGGCGCTGCCGGGGCAGCCTCCGGTCAACTTCTCCATGTACTCCGGCTACGTCACCGTCGACGCCACCGCGGGGCGGGCGCTCTTCTACTGGCTCATCGAGGCCGCCGTCGCTGACCCGGGCTCCGCGCCGCTCGTGCTCTGGCTCAACGGCGGGCCCGGGTGCTCCTCCGTCGGGTACGGCGCGTCCGAGGAGATCGGCGCGTTCCGGATCAACGCCGACGGGAAGTCGCTCTACCTCAACCCCTACCCATGGAACAATGGTCGGATTTGTGTTCCCCCTTGTTTGCCGTCTCGTTTAATTGAGAAATTAATGTGTGCTTCTTTTTGATGGGTTTTGTTCGTTGGGTTGCAGTGGCCAACATGTTGTTCCTGGACTCGCCGGCTGGAGTTGGGTACTCCTACTCCAACACCACCTCCGATCTGTTCACTCCTGGTGACAACAAAACAGGTGAATTGGAAGCAGTTCAACTTCATTGTTTGATGCTAGTAGCACAGTGCTAAATTCTGTCTTGCTCTGATACTGTTGCTGGTGTGCAGCTCATGATTCGTATACTTTCTTGGTGAATTGGTTGGAACGGTTTCCGCAGTACAAGTATCGCGATTTCTACATCGCCGGAGAGAGCTATGCAGGTGAACTGGAAGTCTGCAATCATAATTGGTTGATTATGAGATGGAGAGACTCTTCATTTTAGCAGTTCGGTCAATTGCATATATACTAGTACTCTCTCATTTATGTTTCACCATATTCACTGTTTGCTGGAATGACTGATTTTCAGGGCACTATGTACCTCAACTGTCTCAGTTAGTGTACCGGAACAACAAAGGTGTTGAAAGGCCTATCCTAAACTTTAAAGGCTTCATGGTGAGAACTTCATGTGCTCTCTGAAAGTATGAATTGGCTCGGTCATTTTGTGGTTATGAATGATCAAATGGTATTCCAAAATTACTAGGTTGGAAATGCGGTATTCGACGATTACCATGACTATGTTGGCACATTTGAGTACTGGTGGACACACGGCCTGATATCTGATGATACATATCAGAAGTTGCAGGTGGCCTGTGATTTTGAGCCATCCACTCACGCATCGAAATCATGCGACAAGATTTATGATGTTGCTGAGGCTGAACAAGGGAATATTGATGCATACAGCATCTACACGCCTACCTGTAAAAAAACTTCATTTCACAAGCGAAGATTAATAAAGGGTAGCAGGGTGAGTTTGTGCACTCTAAACTAGAAATTAGTTTATTTTTTGTAATAGCATGGTATATTTGTTCTGTTGATCACTGTGCAGCATTGGAATTGCATATGGTGTTATTCAGAGACCATCTGAATATACTCTGAAACATAATTCATGTATTGCTTCCTAACAACAAATTTTTTTGTAGCCATGGTTGCCTAGAGGATATGATCCCTGCACTGAAAAGTACTCCACGAAGTATTACAACCTACCAGAGGTGCAAAAGGCTTTTCATGCCAATGTCACTGGAATACCGTATGCCTGGACTACCTGCAGGTCTGTGCAATATATTTCATCTTTGCTATAATCACAACTAATTCAGCAAAGTCTGTTCGGTAATGATAATCTGTGCTGAGATTCTGGTAACAATTTTCAGTGATGACTTGTTTAAATATTGGAAAGATTCACCAAGGTCCATGCTTCCTATTTACCGTGAGCTTATTGCAGCTGGTCTAAGGATATGGGTTTTCAGGTACTCCAATTTATAGTTTTTGTGGTATACATGGTTCTTACTGCATCCTATGTCTTTGGCAGTGCCATTATTGCTGATCAAATCGATCCATAAATCATGATCATCATACAATGTCTAATACAGTAGCAATATGAAACTATCCATCAATGTGGACTTAAAATATTTGCATTGGACAATTTGGCAGCGGTGATGCTGATTCTGTAGTCCCCCTCACTGCAACAAGATACTCCATTGATGCACTCTATCTACCTACTGTCACTAACTGGTATCCTTGGTATGAGGAGGAGGAGGTTAGTCAGCGACTGTACTACTGCCAATTCTATTCCCCATTTCTTTACTATGCTTATCATTTATCGATAATGTGAATCATGCTTAGGTTGCTGGTTGGTGTCAAGTGTATCAAGGTTTGACACTGGTGACAATCCGAGGAGCAGGGCATGAAGTTCCTCTCCATCGTCCACGGCAAGCCTTAAAGCTCTTTGAACATTTCTTGCAAGATAAGCCCATGCCTCAGCCTGTACATAGCATCCAGTCCTTGTAGATTTCTCTTCCTTTTCTAAAGTGGAAGATTGTGACGAGAGGCCATCTTGTTGTATAACTTTAAGTCTGGCCTCCACGTTTTCTGATGAACATTTAAAAGATAGCTGGGCACTCATCATTTTTAATTTATTTAACTATATGTTCTTAGTAACTTCAGAAATCAGAAATAATGTCGATCCTGTTGTTGGGTTGATGTGTATCACAAAACCGAGATGGAAATATAGTTTTAAATTTATGACCTTGATTTTTTGACAAGCAAGAAAATACCATGAATTTTCATATTATCTGTTAGGTGCATGTCACACATAACTCTACTTTTCTAGACGCAGTTCAAGCCACTCTATCTTGCCCCTTCCTAACCGTATATGTTATCACCGTTATCGAACATGCCGATCATCAATTTGACATTTTGTGTTCTGTACTATCCCCGTCCGTGCGTTACGGTTATAGAGGTGCGACAGCAAATGCCAAGTTAGATTGCAGTGAACAATAAGTAGCCAGAGCAACCAAAGGGAAACTACCTGTTTTAGATTTTTTTTTTAGTGCAAACAAGACTTTTGGAAAGCATATAAGTTCAATCAGAACACTTGAATTATGTAGTACTTAGTACATTATTCCGAGACAGTGTGTACATTATTCCAAAACCACCATCCAAAACCTCCCGGAGGTTAAGTAAACGGTATTACAAAGGTTAGGGGGCAAAATACCATGTTTGATAGTTTGGGGAGTAACGGGAGTTAAGTAATCAACCTGTAATAGTTTGGGGGGTTATGTAGACTTATTTCTCTTAACATTGAAAAACAATAGCCCTTGATGGCTCAGTACATTGGAAAACAATAAGAGAGTAACAAATCAATGTTTTGGAAGAATCTTGATTCCCTTAATGACAAGCCCTCTCTTCCAATTCCCACCATCATACTCAAACATGGAAATCTCAATATCTCCCTTCTGCCCCTGCTGTGTTTTCACCTCCCCAACCTTGAGCTCCAGCCACTTCCACCTGATCTTCTCCTGCAGATTCTCCTTGTGCTGCTGGACTGTTCCATCAGGGAACTTGAGCTGGAGGTTCACTGGAACAGACCACCCGTATGCGGGATCAGTAAGCATTACTTCAAAGACAACCTTATAGGTGACTCCTGGTGTGAGATGGGACAGTTCAATCTTCCCATTTATCTCTAACCAGCAGACGTTCTGCAGCGACACCACCTCGATCTGGGTGTCAGCATCACTGCCGAGTGAAATACGGTTCAGAACTATGAAAGATGTATGTAGGCCTAATAATTCTGTTATTCACAAACAAACATGTAATCCTTCTTACATAAAATTACCTTTCTTCTTTCAGTGGGTGCCAAGTCCAGAATTTGGGGTCTTCGCTCCAAGTGATGGACAATCCTCTGGGAAACAGCATGAAGTAGTTGTACCTTGTTCTCTCATCCACCCAGTACTTCTGCATTGCAGCAAGTTTGGGACATAAACCATGTTGAGAAGCAAAGCCATACATGACTCCATATGAGTTCATGTTCAGAGAGAAAGTTTGCAACCTTTGTTTTACTGGCCAAGAAGATCCCAGCATGGACCTGACCTTCCAGTTCAGATGCATTAGCACCCTTTTCCCCAGCAACAATCTCTTGGAGCATGTGAGGAGCTGGTGCTCTCTTTGATTGAGCCTGGTTGCTATCAGATAAATTAGCAGTACTTCTTGACACCACCACGGCATTGCTGTTTCCGACGTATGAAGATCTGGAACTGGAATTCGACGCTTGCCGCGATGACGAGGCCCCCATTGTAAGTTTCTCTGAATTTCTCCTTCAGCTCAAGTGTTGTTCAGTTTCAGAGCTTCAGACGACTGTGATATTTATAGAGAGGAGCTCAAGGTCAGAACAAGAACAAGCGTACTAGCTATTCTGAGTTGAAAAGTTGCAATTGATGAAAGAAATGGAGGGGGAATTTTACACTTTTTTTCGCCTTTTGGAGGCTTTTGGCGCCTACATGCTCGGTGGACGGCTTGCAATTGTCCAGTAAAAAATGTCAGCGGACGTAATGGTATCAAGATTAGCGGTGGAGAAAATCAGGAAGCAATAAAATTTCCTTTGCTGCAGAGCTGTTGGGCACTGGAATCTGATTCTTTACATGACGAATTTGGTAAGCATCCAGAAAATCTACCTTTTGAGCTGAGGAAGGAGCACAGCATGCTATTCTGCAGAGGATACACGAAAATTCGAACCAGTAGTTTATGTAATCTACTCCTACTTCAGCTTTGGCTAAAAAACAATCCATTTCACGTTTTTAATAAAAGATTGGCCAGCCAAATAGTTTATTAAAAAAATGAAGAGAATGAAAACGGTAGAAATAGGTAGAAAGCTATCAGAAACCGTGGGCCGACCAAATACCGCTCCTGAGTGATTTAGTTGTTAATGCGATAATCACTTGTTAATGACGTGAACTGGTGAAATTTGAACAAACTTTGCTGAAAATTTATAACAATTTGAATTTTATATGAACTTTTTCCATTTTTTAAAATAAACTTAAGCCAGTCTACCGAGTGTTTTTTCGGTTAAGTCTGATAACCATGATAACTGAGCGGTTACGGTTACAGAGCAACTCATCTACTCCATCAGGGAAGAAACTTCTTTCCATATTGAGCCTAACTGATTTAGGCCTCTAAAAATATCTTAATGACTTGAAACTCAAGTTGTTTTTCAATCTGACTTGGAGTTCAAGTTACTTAAGTCAACTATAAATTACTTGTTTTTCTTTTAAACAAAGTCAAGACTCTGACCGCTTTGGGCCTATGGCCACTCACAGCCGTCCATCGGCAACCGGACGGCTCAGGTTGAAACAGGGGAGGCAGCTCTCCACGTTGTACGCACAAGAATCCAAACCGTCCACCTCACATCGGACGGATAAAACGGCTCCTACCGATTGGTCAACACGAACGACCTCTATAAGTTTGACTCTCGGCGCCACCGCCGCCGCAGGCAGCAGCAGCGAACTCGCCGTCCCGCCGCTCGTGGACACCGTCCGCGCGCTGCGATTTGGGTGAGAGTCCGTGCTTCTTCCCTGCAATCTTTCTCTGAACTCAGATTCCCAGATTTCTGTTTATAAGCCTGTTCCGTCCCGATTCATAGGCTGTTCTTCATTGACAATTTGACATGCCGGCTCAATCTAGGTTTAGGGAAATGAACTGTTATCTTTTGGTCGGACTGGGCCGGAAGGCCCGGAACGAACGCATAGGATGAGTTTTGGCGTTTCTTTGTTAGAATTGCGAGATCGATAGTGCGGTTGGATTGATCCGTTTGGGTCATTGGGTGGGTGGTGGGGGTGCGGGGCTCTGGGGGATACATTGTTCTTATAAATGACTGATTTTTTTTTAATTTGTTGGCAGGCGAATTCGATATATTATCAAACGTGGAGCAGCTTTTGCGAATCCAGTAACAAGTACCTACGGCCATGGGCGACAATGATGTGATAATCTATTCATTCATGATTTCTTCATATGTTTATAGAGTTGATTTCATTCATTATCTGTTGCATTGTTGTTGTGCATGTGATTTCTCTGTATACCTATGTTTTTTTTTCCTACCCTACCATGTTGGCACAAATGCACAATATATGGTAGCCTTAAATGATGACTAATGTATACTGATTTGAGTGACTCATGCTTACTTTGTGGATCTGAAAATTTTTTTGATCTGTGAATCCTTAGGCTGAACACAACGTACAGAGCGTCGAGCAACAACTCTGTACAATAATCACATCTTCCCTGCGTGCAACGGTCCCTGACCTGGATGTGGAACCAATGCTTGAAGTCTCAAAACCAGGGTTTGGGGATTACCAGTGGTATGCTATCTACATGTTCCCTCCCACTAACCGATAATTTGAAGTTTTTTTTTATTCAGTGAGATGGGGTTATCTATTAAATAAGAGATTGTTTGTCAATCATATGCAGCAACAATGCTATGAGTGTATTTTCCAATATAAGAGGATCCGGAACAAACTTCCGTAACCCCATGGCAGTTGGACAGGTACAACATTCATTAGAACTGAACCTGATATTTCCTTATTACCGATTTACCGTTGTTTCTTTTTTAAGTATGTACTCTAACATGTTTTCAGGCAATTGCAAATAACCTCAAGCCCCCCCCCCCCCCTTAACATAACCCTATCAAGCAATTGGATTGCACAGGTATGATTGAGATGTTTGATCATAGACTATGTTTGCATGGCTGGTAATAAAATTATTCCACAACCTTCACAATTGTATTGCAGAGGATACAAGACATGCTTAAACATGGTATCAAAACATGGGCACCAATCTTACCAGTTAAGAGGGCAGTGCTTGATTTTTCACCCCCTAATATTGCAAAAGAGATGCATGTTGGACATATAAGGTCAACAATAATTGGAGATACACTAGCTCACATGTTTGAGTTCACAAATGTTGAAGTTCTTCGACGTAACCATGTGGGAGACTGGGGTACACAGGTATTGAACTTGAATGTATTGATATTTAAACAATTTTGTTCTCTATTTCTGAACTAATAATAATGTTTTTTCAGTTTGGGATGTTGATAGAATTTCTGTTTGAGCAATTCCCAGATTGGGAGGATGTTGGGAACCAGGCTGTTGAAGATCTTCAGGTATGTGTAGATTGCTGGAAGTTAGTTTATAACATGCCAATCAAAAAGTGAGTAGTTTGACTTGACTCGTTTCTCCAAATAATACAATTAGACTGTTCAGTGGACTTACAGCCAATTTTGTAACCCCATGTATATTATCAATGTACATTGTAGCGTGTCTGTTTGTGCCAATGATAATTATCCCTGTAACTCAGCCTATTTCTTCCAAGAAATTTTCTTTTCTTCCCAAAACTAAGAAATTGTGATGGATAAATTCATCATATACCACTGAAATATTTACCTATTACTTATTTGCCACTGACTGCCTCAACCCACATGTAAGGGAGACATTAGCAGAAATAAAGGAATTTTTTATACTACCTCCGTCTCAAAATACTACTTTAAGCTATGAACCTAGTCATGTTTCTTGTCTAGGTTCGTAGCTAAAAGTAGCTATATTTTGAGACGGAGGAAGAAGTAAATAATTTTAACGGCAATAAAGAATTACCCCCCATAACATTTATACTGAATGACAGAATGACATACTTGTCTAGAGTATATTCCTGTTATTTTTCACAATTCAGATACAAAGTTGGTCATATCTTCATACCTGTTTTAGACCTTCTACAAGGCATCCAAGAAGAGATTTGATGATGATCCTAATTTTAAGGAGAAGGCTCAGCAAGCAGTAGTTCGACTGCAGGTGAGTGTTATTTTTTGTATGATTGACCGTTTATAGTTTATTGCTTTAACCTGGCTAATCAATCCCAAGCAATTCTGGAGCCTGCAGGGAGGAGAAGATAAATACCGAGCTGCTTGGGAAAAAATATGTCAAATCAGCCGAATGGAGTTTAATTTGGTGTACAAACGCCTTAATGTGAAGCTTGAAGAAAAGGTAATGCATCCTTTGGTTGCTTAACCCACATACTGATGTTAAACATTGAGAAAGGCCTGGGAATCTTACCGGCTAAGGTCCTAGGTAGAGCCTCACCTCTCTTAAAACCATTAATATGAAAGCCCTTTCTTTCATATCCAACCTTATGTTAAATATCTAAGAGAAACTTCACACACAGTTGGAAGGTGATACATATTTTTGAATCAAACGAAGTTGTTATTTATTTGGAAAGTACAAATCATCTTAACAATTTGCATCCTATAATCATGTTCTTCTTGTATACTTAACTGGGGCTTGGATTCTTGTATGGAAGAATGGTTGATGTCACATTGATAACTATACTCCTAAGTTCAATGCTTTCATTTATTTGTACAAGGTGACCTAACTAAGCTGTAAAATCTTTCCAGGGGGAGAGCTTTTACAATCCTTACATTACACCTGTTTTGGAGGAATTGACTAACAAAGGGATGGTTGTGGAAAGTGAAGGCGCTCGAGTAATATTCATTGAAGGCCATCCTTTGATAGTGACTAAACGAGATGGCGGCTTCAACTATGCCTCTACAGACTTGGCTGCTCTTTGGTTAGTAATTAGGACTAATATACTGTTGCGCCTGTTTTTATGTGAACATGTAACTCGTGCAATTATAAAGCTCTAGCACTTGTCTACAACTCATGTGGTTCATCCATTCATGAAGGTATCGGCTTAATGTGGAGAAGGCAGAATGGATAATATATTAACAGATGTAGGTCAGCAACAACACTTCCATACGTTGTTCACTGTGAGTATCAATCCTCATTATCTCTGTAGAAAGTAGAAACGATACGGGAAACACAAATTTTGGTATATAAGACGGTTCTAGGCATGACTGTGCTTTTTATTCAACTGATCATAGGCTGCAAGGATGGCTGGCTGGCTCCCAGAACAAAAAGAAAAAAAAAATACCCGCAAGCAAGCCATGTTGGATTTGGCCTAGTTCTTGGGTCAGATGGCAAGCGCTTCCGGACTCGTTGTTCAGAAGTTGTTCAGCTGGTTGATCTACTCGATGAAGCTAAAGCTCGGAGCAAAGCACAACTTATCAAACGTATCACTGAAAATGGTACTTGTTGTTTTACCTTTATCGTTTTTGTCTCATTCTTGGTAAAATGCTTGCCATGGTTACAATATGACGATTTTGTTCAGGTCTAATTGCTGACTGGACAGATGATGAACTTGATAGAACTTCAGAGGCTATAGGATATGGTGCTGTTAAGTGAGCTCAAGTTCTCTTCCCACCATCTGTATTCTAATTCTTGTGATGCCAAGTTGAAAGCATAAAAATATATAATATATATTCTGATTCTTGTGAGGCCAAATTGAATTCAATATGACGATCAGGCTTGTATTCAATAGCTTGTGCCTTACTTCAGAAATTAGCTTGTGCATATGTATGTGCATGCATTTATGTATAGGTGCTGCGCGACCTATTTATGTTTCCTTGTAGTGGATGGTTGATTTCGAATTGTTGTACTGTTATGATGATGTTTCATTTTGTAATTTCTTAAATTCAGGTATTCAGATCTTAAAAACAATCGGCTGACAGACTACACATTTAGTTTTGATCAGATGCTGAGTGACAAGGTACTCTATCTGCTATCCCTTTAATTGTTATGCATAATTATCAATGTCTTGTATTTTCAAGGATTAGAGAAGGCTGACAGGGCTCCACCTGGTCACCTGAAGACTATCTTGTATTTTGGCACTGAATAACTTCTATTGAGCTCCTCCAAGGTATAATTTGTAATGGTGGTCAAATCATGATTCAATGAGCAGGGAAATACCGCTGTTTATCTTCAGTATGCACATGCCCGTATCTATTCCATTATCAAGAAAGCCAACAAGGATATAGAGAAGTTAAAAATGGTAAGTGTTCTGTGTACTAGCTAGAACCAACATTTCATGCTCTTCAAGTGGAACAAATTATCACTTTTAGCCTTTTGCTTTCCCTCCTGGATTTCAGACTGGAGCCATTACCCTTGATCATCCGGATGAGCGTTTCTTAGGATTGCATCTCATCAGGTTTACCGAGGTACATGCTTGGATTTACTAATTAAGTTTTATTTTATCGACTGTTCTGGATCCATCGACTAACTGCAATTTAACATTATTGGCATGGGAATAGATGGGGTAGTCTTTATACTGTGCGAAAGCATCATTCTTTAGATCTTGTGTTATTAACTCCATCGGTACTGCGATATTCTTAGGTTGTCGAGCAGGCTTGTGCCGATTTACAGCCCCATCGTTTGTGCGACTACTTGTACAGCTTATCTGAAGCATTCTCCAAGTTTTACACAAACTGCCAGGTACCATTCTACTTGAATGAAACCATCCCTTTCTCTCTCGCACACACACACGCACACACTTAGGTTTTTCAGATCGCCTCTTGTTTCTGGAAATTTTTATTTCTGCACCTGATACAACAGGTGGTTGGTTCACCTAAAGAAACTAGTCGTCTGCTGCTATGTGAAGCAACAGTCATCGTCATGAAGCAGTGTTTGCACATGTTGGGCATAACACCAGTGCACAAACTATGACAATCCTCACCCCCAATACAATAATTTGGAAAATTGTCTAAGTTATAACTATCTCAGGATGTAAATGTTAGTATTACCGTAAATATACTATCGCTGGATATAATATTAGCATTACTTAAAAGTTGATGTAAATATTTTCTGATCTTAAAAGTTGATGTAAATATCAGATAACGGGATGAAGTGAGAAGGGTGTGCGGGCCCACGTGCATTTGCGAACCAGGTCTCTCTAATAAAACCAACCTAAGACAGATATCATTGTCTATGGTATGTTCGAATGTACAGTCTTATTCCTACCAACAGCTTATAAGTTTATACATAGTTCTTGTCTTCCTTAAACTAGAAAAGTACAATATCCGAAACCAATGTTTGGACCTTTGTTGATCGAAACCAACTCATTACTGTTGGCAAGCGGCGTCAAACCAAAGCAGAAGAAACATCGAAGATTGGCTGAGTTGTAAATAATCGTTAGTCCAAATCTTACCGCCCTTGAATGAACCCGATCCAACTAGTACATCGCGGCATTGATGAAACTCTAATGCGATGCCTTTGAGTCATCATAGGAGCAGGCCTGCACCGGCCTTTTGCTTAACCCCACCACTCTGACTGTCTTGGCTCAATCTCGCCGCTGGCAGTCGAAATGACTCTTCCACGCTCGTGCGCGAGGGGATGGGCTCGCGCACGAGCGGGTCTCTCTTAGTCTCTCTACTCTCCAACCCATAGCTTCTCTTCGTCCTCCCTCTGGCTTGCTTCCTTCCCCTCCGACTTTCTTCCTTCTCTCTGGCGGAGCTCAACGTAGTTTGCCGGAACCCACCAAAGTCCGTTGTCGGAGTTGTATTTAGGGTTCAGGTGGGGGAGGGGACACCAGAGAAGGGGGTTGGGCTTATAGGGACGCCGGGGAGGCGGCGGGAAAGGGTGGACAGAGAGGTGGTAGTGGCGGTGCCGGAGCTACGGGGTCGGGAGAGGGCGGTGGGCAGGGGAAGTCTGCCACCAACCAGTTAGGTTGGGCAGGGCGGCGCCGGGGCAGGGGCGGTGCAGTGAAGTGGCAACGGCGCCACTGGCCCGACGGATATGGGGGAGAGGGTGGGGGCTGGGGAGAAGGGGCATAAAGCTGACCTGTGAAAGGGTGCTGTTATCGGATGTGGTCGTGGGCTTGGTGGGCTAGATCCGCTCACCGACGGGGGCACGCGCGTTCACGAATTAGCCGGATATAGTCGCTCATGTGCTGCTTGCTCACCACTGGCCCGCACCAGCCAATGCATATAGTGGTTGACGCACGCTGTCAACAGATATATGGGAACATATATGCACACAAGCTTCTCGCGCATGTTAACTAAGAAATATTATCAAAAATCCTAAAAAAATGTACATGTACTTTCAATAGTGTTAGACGTATCTGCAAAGGCTTATCTTAAAATTCATCATACACAAAAGAGCAATAGAAAAGACAAAATTATGACAGATTTTTCATCTTTTGTTGCGTCTAAAAGATGAATTCGGCTAGAAAGGCCCATGAATTTTGTCTTTTAGAAAATTTGGCCGAGAGGTTCGAGCGGGCCAAAAGGCCCATGAATGCACGTATAAGAAATTAATTAACAACCCCAGCCAAACCCTAATTAATCTCCGAATCCTCCTAGCCACACCGCCACTCGTTCCCCTCACCCGCATCAACGGAACATTCCTGCCTGCTATTCCTTCTTGTCCCAACTCTGATAGTAACTGACTGATGCTCTTGCCGTAGTTTTCTTTCACATAATCAGGCTTGTACTGGACGACGGGCCAGTTGTCTCCTTTTCATTTGGATCGATCTGATAGATGGCTTCGACGATGATCCGGAAGTTTGTGCACATGGTGTCTTACGACGGCAATCGTTACAGGCTGCACCGGATCAATCCATCACGGTTCTTCTACCCTAAGGATTCTGCTGCAACGCGGGCGGCGAGCCGGCGACGGCAGTAGTGGAGAACGTTCGCCTGTCTCGACCAGCAATCAACTTATCTCGCCCTACGACACGCACATTGTCCCCACGGAGTTCGGCCTCCTCCGTCACAGCAACAACGACAAGATCGTCAGCGTGGACGAGACGTGGCGTCGCACTCCGTTCTCCCGTTGCCCAGGCTAAAACCCGAGCCCCAACTCGGACCCTGCGTGTCTCTCACCGTCGGCGAAAATAATCTGTATTTCATGTCGGAGAAGCCTCACCACGAAGAATGTTTTGAGGCGCTCGTGTACTGCAAAAAACCCAAGTCGAGCCATGAGGAGGAGAATCGCTGGTCGTGGCAGCCACAGCCACCGCCTCCTTATGTGCGATTTCACAAAGGATACAGCACCCGCGGCGACATGAAGGCGTACGCGGTGGTCGGTGACACACACATCTTGGTGTCCACGGAGGGATGCGGCACATATGCCTTCGACGTGGCGAGATCCGCGTGGAGCAAGGCTGGTGATTGGGCTCTGCCGTTCAAAGGCCACGCGGAGTACGTCCCGGAGCACGGGCTGTGGTTTGGCTTCTCGTCAGCCAGTGACGACGACGGTTGTGTCCTTGGCGCGTGGGACCTGTACTCCACGGTGGTCGGGCAGCAGCAGCCGGTGGCTCGCGTCTTGCAGGAGGGATTCTCGGTGCGTGGGGTGGTCTCCGCCTCGCGCGACGTGAGCCTTGGCGCCGGGAATCTGTGCGTCGCCAAGTTCTTCGAAAAGATTCGGAGTTACAGGGTGTGCGACGAAGGCTGCTGCTTCGAAGAGACCAGTCGCTCGTTCGCCTTGTTAACCGGCGCGGAGGTCCAGCGCCACCGGGGCAAAGCGCTCGACGTCATCAAGCACAAGTCGTGCGGCTCGTGCCGTTACAGCTTTGGCCAAGGCAAGTATTCATCTTCTGTAATCTCGCATGTTGACGGAGCATCGAACGTTGGTGGGCTCGGATGCGCGACGGCATGCTATTCAGCTACGCTACCACGCTGTTTTTTGCCCCCTTTCAAAAAAAAAAAAGAATCTACCTTTCCCTCCCTTAAATACTTTCTATATTAGACCTTCGATAAACGACCGTGGAACTGCTGCTAGCTATGTTGTTATCAAGCATTACCTGTTTTATAATATAAGACATTTTGACTATTTTTTCAATATTTGATCATTCGTCTTATTCAAAAATTTTATACCAATATAAAAAATAAATCATATTTAAATTACTTTTGATAATAAAAAATGACAAATAAAATAAATAATACTTTTATAATTTTTCAATAAGACAAATGGTTAAACATTATATAAAAAAATCAAAACGGGATATAGATAGAGTATTAACTAGTACTATAATCAAAAGCTACCTTGATTTGGTCGGTCCAAATCTTTCTGGTTTAACTTGCATTCTGTTCTTGTGTATTTCTGTAATTTGTTAGTTTGATTTGAAGATTTATAGTCATCAGTTCACCTGTCTCCATTAGAGCAATCACCAACCGATGCCTCGTTAGAGTCGTACTAACTCTTGGGAGCGGATAATTGGAAGGAGGAAGATGCTCCATAGCCATAGCCCCATAGCTTGGTGTAGTGTTACCGAAGATGATGATCATGTTCAAGTTGATCGCTTTAGGCATCTCTCTAAGAGAAGTGCCAAAACATGATTGGACAAATGTCTATTTATCCATCATCATTTAAATTTGGCATTTCATTTTCCATTTGCATGAGAGGAGGCTAGACAATTTGAGAGGAGACTAGCCAATTTAAAAGTAGGATATGAGTTGTTACTGCATGAGGCCCACGGATGTTTACCTTGCTAACATGGGAGATGACTAGCCAGATTTAGCTATTGAGGAGAAAAGTTTAGCTATTGAAATAGACATGTCAAAGTATATGGCTAGTCTTCTGTAGATGGTTTTCTTTACCTACTGGCTAAATTTTAGCTTGACGCGGTCCTTGCCCACACTTTGCCCTTTGGATTTGATGATTGGGCAAAAGATTTTTGGAGGATTAAACTTTCTTATGATCTTTTTTTCTACAGACCCCTTCGATTCAGGAAATGGATATGAAATATTCCATATGGATTCCTATGTACAATTTCATAGAAAAATAAGCAATATACTAGATCTCTTGGAAACTTACCTTTGTTCAATCGTTCATGAGATACTACCTTCGTCCCTAAATGTTTACGTCGTTGACTTTTTACGTATGTTTGACCTTTCGTCTTATTAAAAAAATTTATGAAATTATTAATTATTTTCATATCATTTGATTCGTTATTAACTAAACTTTTATCCACATAAATCGTTTTATATATTTCATATAATTTTTTTAATAAAACAAACGGTCAACGTGTGTCAAAAAGTCAATGGCGTCAAACATTTAGGGACGGAGGTAGTATAATCAAAGGGTTTCTTCTCTTGTTTTATGTATTTTCAATTTTTGTATGACGCCGGCATGGAACAAGTCCGGCCACCGTGCACATAGATCCAAGCGGTGGATTGAGATTTAACCACGGTCACGATGGGCTGCTTTGTATAGATTCGAACCCATAGTGTGGAGGTTGACACCGACGTGGATGGAGGCGGGCTATCGTGCGGAGGTCGAGTTGGCAGCCATGCATGGAGGTGAGGAGACCGCGCGCATGCGGTGGCGGGTGATGGGGCAACTATGGCAAAATGTTTTTTTTTTAATCCTATGTTTTACACGTCCTGTCGTTTTTCTGTACTTTTTCTATATTGTGTTTTTCCTATCTCTTATCCGAACAATCCCATACGCACTCGCCTGCAAATTCCACAAAACCAACCCACCCGTATCCGGGCATCATTCATTATTTGTAGAATCATTGATCGTATTCGTAGGTCATATTTTGTCTGGTCTTTCCTCACATCTTTTCAGAATATACGTGATCACGTATCTTTGAATTAAGATCGTAGCATCATCATGTAATGTAAACTAAACATAAGCAACAATGAGTACCAAGATAAAAGCACCCTGCAAGACAAAATCTCTATCAACACTCCAGTATGCCGTCATCACCAGCCGTCCGCCGCTACAGACCCGTACACCTGAACGCTATCTCTGCCTTTGCAGCAGTCATCTCCTTTCTACTATTTTTGCCACGACAGGTTCCACGTAGGGTTTCACCAATCGTCTCTTATGTTCAGGAGAATTTCAAAATTTTCTTCTTATCTCTTCTTCTGAGATAAATTTCACCGTCATCTCTTTTCTTGAGGAGAATATATTCGTCATCTTCTTCATGGGCTTCGTCCTCAGCAATATTTGCTACCTGTATATCACGCGATTGCTTAGCTGAAGAACCAATTCAACTTATAGGAAGAGACCGAAAGGTTACTGTAACGCTAATGCATACATTTAACTTTACCTCTGGAATAAGCGTGTCTCTGGTACCATTGTCCATAGAGGATCGCTTACGAGATTGTTTCGCACCGAATACAACTTCGTATACAGTTGGCAAATCATTGATCATGTCAAACAAACGTACCCTGTAGAATGTGAAAGTGAAAAAAATGAGAATCAGCACCATATGCTATATTGCATAAAGAGCAAATCAACTGCACTGACAATGCACGTATCCAAGTGACCAATATGCTCTGAAGTCTGTGCGTTGGAATGCAATTACCGAGATCGAACTGGTTCTAAAAAATATTAGCACAAGTGAATAAAGGAAACAAAGCAAACGCAATTTGCCAATTCCCAACTCAGCATAGCAATGGTGTCATCACTCATCAGAGCATCAGACTGGGAGGGATTCTTTCCAGGTTTCCACTTCAGAGTTCAGACTTCAGACGAAAAGAAAACTAACCCATTGATAAAAACCTAGGTACTAAAGGTCTAAAGCAGAACCAAGTTAAGATACAATCAACCTGTTTTCAAAAATATTAAAAGACTACATGCAGCATTGATATTACCTCGAGGTACTATTTGTTGGACCGTAAAAAGACTCTTCTAATCATCTACAAAAAGGGCATGGCTTCAGTAACATTTAGTATTGTTGCAAATGAAACATCAGAACCATTGCACTTCAACTTTTAATCCTACACAAGCACACTCAAACAGACAGAGGTACTTTTCCTTCTATGAGTTGGTGTGGGTTAATAGAAAAACATACGATTGGAAGAGCTTTGATTCTTGAAATACGCAATCAAAGACTCAACTCTAAATACTGTGCTTTGCATCAACAAAAAGTAGAAATTTCCTGACAGTGGAGGAGTTCTTTCAACTAATTGGACTTTGGACGCAATCAATAACATTTCTTCCGCTTACGACCTCATAACAGGTCTCTATAGCTTCACATCTGACAAATGTAACAATATAAACTGCTTTAATTGGATTTAATTCCAGTCTGTAATTTTCACCAGATACTATTCCTCATGCAGCCGTAAGTCTACTGGAATGGGATTATTTGTTACAGAGCATGTAGGCAACTAAGCATACAAGCATGCAGAGTCGCATACAACTGATATGCTAAGATATTGATGGACGAAAGAAAATAATCAGTTTGATCATATGGCTGCCAGGATACAAGCCTCAACATCACCATTCTACCAGATCATTACGTTTGAGAGAGATCATAATCACATTGGCATCCAAAATTTACAGTAAACAAACAAAAAAAACTTGCATTACATAAATCCCTCAACAATCAGCATTGTTGTTTTATTTGAAAACCAACACTCATATGAAGCAGTCCGTCCTAAGATAACAACATACCCTTCGCAATCTGATGTCAAACCCAAAACCCAAGATCACTCACCATTGCAAGCTTACAGTGTTTTACCTTCTCTGTTTGAAGTGCACAAACTGAACCCTGAGAAAAAACCTACTGAAAATATTCATCCTAGCAACACTAAAGACAACCATGAGTAATCTAATCTCCTTAGGATCAAACATCGAACTCCATTATTTCCCCATCAGTAGTAACCTAGTTTATTGGGAATTCTAAAGTAGTAGAAAATTTCCACAACTCTGAAGATATTCTCCTGGCACTACTCACCACAAACGCATCAAATGATCAAACATTCAAATCAGCAACGGCTATAGCAAGGCGTAAGAGAGCGAGAGCAGAGGGGATCAGGGGCCGAGTACCTGCCGTCGCAATCTAGTCGGGCGCCGTGGAAGAAGGCGACGGCGAGGAGCCACGAATCGCAGTGGCAGGCGAGGATGGCGATCCAGTCATTCACCTGCAGCGCGCCGCGCTGGTGGTTAACGCCCAGCACCGGCTCCGGCAGGTCCGGGGGCACCATCTCCGGCAGCGGCGCCAGCTCCCACGTCCCGTCTGAGTTCCCGTACAGGCACATGCCGTCCAGATCTACTCCGCCCAACGCAAAATTGCGAAACAATTACACCACCAATCGCGTCGAAATCGAGAGGCGACCGATCGATGCTGATGCCCGATCACTCACCTGGATCGCACAGCGCGACGAAGGTCTGGAGGTCTGCGAAATCAGACGCAATTCGGGCTCAGTTCAACTAGGGTTTAGAATTTGGGATGGGTTTGGGCGAGCGATGGAGGAATTTGCCGATTACCTTCGGTGAGGGCGCGGATGATGGCGGAGCGGCGGGCGAAGAAGTCGCTGAAGATGTCGTCGATGGAGTGCAGGGGCGCGACGCGGGAGCTCCGGCCGGAAGAGGCGTCCATGGCGGCAGCGGAGGCGATGAGGCCAAATTGCTCTTCTCCGGCGAGGTGGAGGTTGGCGATGGAAGGTGGCGGTTGCAGATTGCTGAGGCCGTTGGTGGAATTGGGATTTGGGAGAAATGGAAGGGCGGGGGAAGGAGGAGAGCGTGGCAAATGGGCCCCCAGGCGGATGCGTGGGCCTTTAGGCCCAATGGGAAGCAACGAGACGATCAGACGAGAGAGTACGAGAGACGCAATGGGAATTTCGTGGGATCTGAAGTTTAGGACAAATTTTCTATATGGATGTTTGGAAAAACTGGATTTGACATCCTGTCCAAGGAAATTTGGAGGAATTTAAACATGAGACCGAACTCCATATGAACTTGTAGGGGGAGAAGACAGTTTAGACGGAATACCAAAATTCAGAGTGAACTTTCGGTGCTGCTCTTAATTAAAATTATCAACTTTTGATTCGTACAGAACAAATTTGGCCTAAATCTGTCTGTTTGGTCGCATTACTAAACCTGCTAGCTATGGAAAATTAACCACTGGCTTTATTCTGTTGCCGCGGCAGAATATTGCAAAACGTGCAGAAATGCAAACGACTTGACAGAATTTGATCATTTAAATTAAATCAATTGAACACAAGACGCAAACAAACACAGTAAAAAGTTGTTGAGTTCTTACATTTTTGGTGAAACAAAGAACAAAATATTGTGATATTTCAGTACTATATATCCGAAACCAATCCCTGACGGTGAACTAATGTACATCTCAATTGTAAAAATGTTGCACGATCAAAACCTCCGAAGTCTTAATTTTACATCCTTCCAGGCTTCAAATGCCTCTGCCTGACCCTCTGCTCTTCCATTTCATTCATCCAATCAGAAAGCCAGTAAACACCTTTCCACAACAGGTACAGTCCAGCTACAACGACTATGAACAGGAAAATAACCAGGAGACATTTCAATGCAAAAGCTTTGATTTCCTGCAAAACACAAAGTTGCTGTAAGGAAACCATGCTTAGCGAACCTCATAAGCAACTCATCAGTATCTTGCACACCTGGAATTTTGAGCTTTCAACCCTTTCTGGGCCACGGTTACGCCTCTTCTTGCGCTTGGGCACATTTTCAACTTCCACAACAGAGCTCTACATGGAAATTTTACAGCAATAAGCACAGAAGCAAATATACTCCATACGTATGATAATTTAGAAGGTTTGACTGAGATGGTGAGTTGTACCTTGATCTCCTGAGTTTTCCGGAGATGCAACTCAGATTCTGCAGCTCTAACCTTTTTCATGCAATCTTCGCCACAGGCAAGTAGGCCAATTCCATATTGATTTTTAGGAATTTGTTTTGGGTCACAACCAGACCGACGGTATTCCTTCAGAACATCTTGGCATATCCACTCTTTTTTAAGGGTGTTGCATGCACAACGGACATTGACCTTAATGGAAAGCAGATAGGTAGAGGAGCATACATCAATATATTTACATAAATATATCCTGATAGGAGTATGTTTTGACTCTTTTAGGAAAAGTGGAAGCAGCTCTGCCCATTAAACAAGAAGCTCCAGCAAAACAGCAAAGTCCTTGTGATAGTGCACAAGGACATAAAAGAGAGCCTAGTGTGCCTAATTACACGAAGGAGGTAAATATAACTATGGTATATAAAAGAGAGCCTAGTGCGCCTAATTACACGAAGGAGGTAAATATAACTATGGTATGTTTTGATCAATCTCTTGCTAAAATATATATGTATATATAGAGCATAAATGGACCATTTTCAATCTCCCAACCTTACTGTAGTATTCAAGTGCCACAGGCAAGGTTGCAACTAATTCCACCCTAATTATTTAAAAATATGCCTATCAAGTGATTTCACGCTAATTAGGTAACTAGATTCATCAAGTAGGATACCTTTTTCATGCACTGATCAACTGATGGGCACTGACCAGGGTGACATATTTCTGAGCACAGATGGGGACAATTTGGCAATTTCCTGTGCAAAAAACACATCAACGAACTTACAAAATCAGCTATGGTAATTCAGGTCGCAATAACAAAATGTTACAAACAATGAAAGAAGACAATAGGAACTGAGCAAAAAGAGTCAGTAACTGACCTATGACATGGGCCACCACAGGACCTTACTTTCTGTTGTTCCTTAGCATTTAAGTTGTTATAGTACATACACTCGAAAGCATGTACCATAGCACCACAATGGCATGGCCTTTTAACAAGGACTTTGCAAGGTGGACAATCATCCAAATGGCATGGCAAAGGGCAAGGATGTGAACATGAAGGCTCCCTAACCTGAAAGAATTGGTAGAGTTAACACGCTGCAAAAAGTTAAAAGATGTGGAACCCGCTGCGGGCTTTTCACATTAAAAGTCTGTAAGCAACTAAACCAGAGTTATTGCTAAGGACAACATAGAAAACTCACCCTTTGACAAGGAAGGTCACATTCTTCACAAGGCTCAGCAAATGCACTTGCACTAGCGAGAGACTGTATGGCCGATTGATCTCCTTCAGGCTGACTCAATGGGATTTGCAACACATGGCAAGCCTTTGTACAGTAATGATTGCCACAATCGAGAGGGTTACCACATAAATTCTGACATGGAAACTGCCTCTTTTTGGAGCAAAGAATCTGCAGAGCAAAAAGGATTTGTAAACATTGAGCAATCAGAGTGCACACACGTGAGTGTGCAGGTGTGAGGAAGGGTGAAACTTACTGCACGTTCCTGGCCAAGATGTTGTCCAAAGCATGGCACTAGAACAACTTCTTGGCATGGTGGGCATGGTGTTCCAGGTGTACAGTCTATATGCTTTTCCTTTTTCCTTTTTATCGGTTTCAGTGTGAACTCAGGATTTGGAGGAGCAATGGGGCCATGACACCTGGACAGAGTGTAAGAGGATTATTACATACCAGAAGGAATACTCCTGGGAAGATTACCGGGAGTGACACATTCAGCAAATGGTCAAAGCACAAACCTCAGTTTACACCTGTGGCCACAAGAAAGCTCTTCTCCACAGATTAGTTTGCAAGGTGGGCAAGCTCCATAGTGGCACTTGTGGGGCTGAGGAAGGCGATTCTGAAGATTAATTTATAGAAGCAAAAGAACTCGAAAATGCCATGTAGACCTTCATCAGGATGGAGTTCTAGACACAAACAGATGAGATTACCATTAATGACAAGATTAAAGCAGAGTAATATAATTCTTTACCCGGCATTCAAGTTTGTGCCTGCAAAGGCGAGCTGTATTGCACTTTTTTGAGCATTTCGGTGGTTTCTGATTCTTCTCAGTCCCACAAGGAACCTACAAAATTGTGCATATAGATTTTTGAACAGGAAGCTGAGGCACAAGGCAAGATTTGTATGATAGGGTTAACTTTTTAGCAAAGTGCATAAGATCATATGAAAATAATAGTACTCCTTGATGCTAACTGAGTAACATTCTTTTGTAAACATGCTGTTCAAGATAAGTGGTATGATAAAACATGGTTTTCATAAAGAAACAGACAGCAGATTTAGAGTGTACCGAATTCCACCTCAAAAAAAGTTTGCCCACAGTTGCACGAAATGGTCTTCATCAAAGGACAAGGTGCACAAGCACCTCTGTTAAGTAAAAGCAAGAAATATGTTATCACTTATTTTAGTCATTCAAAAAAAAAATTTGTGATTTGAGTCATTAAATCAGTCTTGAGATTTAAAATAAACGATATATCCAAAAGACAAGAAAGCGCAAATGTACGAGAGCAGAACAATATTCTTTACTTTGGGGAATCTATTGCGTGCGGTAATTCGGTACATGCTTTGCAAACATGGCTCAAAATGGATCAATATGCATAATAGGCATGTAGCAATGCAAGTAGCACGAAACAACTCAACATGGCAAGCCAAAGGTGCATATTTGACTAAGGGAATACCTGTGGCATGGAGAGGCACATTTATGGTTGCCACATCTGAGCCTCTTGTCACAAACCTAGAAGCAGAGATATATCTACTTTAGTAATTGATAAGTAACAATAAATCACACCCGAAAGAAAGGATGTACCTCTGGGCAGGGTGCACAATCACCAGGGCAGCAACGTCGTCTACAAGCATGTCGGCCACAGTTCCGCATACGTGGGCACTTCCTTTCACAAGTCAATTCTTGGTAGCATGGCACCTGATGCAGCATCACGTGAACTATAAATTTAAGTGTTTTGCATCCTAATAAGAACTCACAAGTCACAAGCTACAGCATTCCACACACAAATACACAATACCAGCAGTAGGATGGATCGTGGTTAGTAAATACTCAGAGTGAGGAAACATAAAGAAAAAGGATCTACTTATTTTTACTGTGTTAGGTTGTTTCCACTGAGAACAAGCATATTTGCCTCCAAATATAGAATGTAGGTCCATAAACAACTAAATGAAATAACTTAAAATAATTTTGACAACTAGTAATGAATCAAAGAAGTAGACAATGATTTCCTGCAAATTAAGGTATCTCTAATTGTCTTTTGCATGTTAGAAGTTAAACAACAAAGGAGATCCTTTGTATAATTTATCTTCTCAAAGGGTTCTATCATGTACCTGGTTTCCTTACTTAAATTTTTCGACACAAAAAACATGAGTGATGTATGTACCTCCTTCTTCAGACAACCACAACGACAGGATTTTGTTATCACAAGACGGCATGTCTCAACACACAAACCACGATGGCACCGCTCGTGGCATTTGTGTCGCCCGCACCCAAGCACCTTCTCGCAAGTTGATCCACATGTGGAAGCTTCTGCATCACAGTCCAAACTTGGATAATCTTTCTTCCCACATGGGCAAGTCCGTCGCCCTTGGAGTGGGCATTCTCCACATTTTCCTGCATGGCAACCCCTCTCACAGCTATGCTTCCCACACTCCAACATCCCACCACACTCCCTCTTGCACTGAAACACCCTTTCAGAACATAGCCTCTCCTCCATTGTCTCTCCACACTCACATTTGTGATTTCCTAGCACGGCGCACGGCGGGCAAGGCCCGTCATGGCAATCCACAGGACACCGGTGGATTCCACAGCCAAGGCGCTTATTGCATTTCCCCAAGCAAGAATAACGCTGATGTGAGCATCTACGTGTCTCGCGGCGTGAGCCACAAAAGCACCTAGCATTTGGAACAATCGCCGGGCACGGTGGACATGGTCCAGGGTGGCACAGCAGGAGGCAAGTGTGCTCACAGCCAGAGTCACGGTTCGCATTGAGATGTCGACCGCAGATGTCGCCACAGGAGTGGGGAAGGATCCAGGGATCCGGAGCAGGATCTACAGTCTTGGAGCAGAAGCAAAGGTAGGAGGTGGGGGTCTCCGATTTGGGATAGGGGAAGCGGCATTTGGGGCAACCCCAGGTAGGAGAAGGCGCGGCAGAGGCTGACTGGTGGGCCCATGACTGGATGCAGTGGAGATGGAGGGCGGCGAAGCAGGAGGCGGAGCAGGACCAGACTGGATCGGAGGGGCGGATGGGATCGAAGCATATCAGGCACGGCGGCGATCGGCGGCGCGCGGCGGAGCTGAGGAAGATCCCGACTTTGGAGAGGTCGGCGCCGTCCCCCGCAACGGAGAGGTAGGAGGAGACGACGGAGGCGGCCGCCGGATCGGAGGAGGTGAGATCGGTCTCCTCCCCTGAGGAGGAGTACGAGGAGGGGTCGGAATCGGAGATGCCGCTAGGGTTTGACGGCGACGGCGCGGCGGGCGCCGCTGCCGGCGAGGGCGCTGGTTGACGGGTGGAGGCCGCGGCGACGGGAATGGGCTTGCGAGAAGAGGATGGAGAGCCGGATGCCGCGGCTGCGTAGGAGGACGGCATGGCCGGCGGCGAGGTGGTCGCCGGAGACGACGGTGGCGCGCGCGAGATTTGTGAGGAGTGTCCGAGTGTGGCCTTTTGCTGTCAGATCCAAGATATTTCGTGAATTTATAAATTTGGGCTGGATTTTTGCGCTACCCAAATTGGGCTTTGGGCCTCTAGCCGAGTGGATTGCCTTTACTGTGCAGAACAATGTAGATGGGCCGATCTGTTGAGCAAGAAATTTATTTTTATTTTCTGGATCACTGGTTTTGTTTAGTTTTTGTTCTGTAGGCGTTTAGCATATTCTTCGCTAAGTCTATAAGATCCTAATTTGCAATGTAGTTTTTTGTTCTTTTAAACAAAGGCAGATGCTCTCCTTCGCTTCATTGATTTTTAAATAATGAAATATTATTGATATCAGTAAATTACATCAAGATGATACAGAAGAGAATCAAGTAGGGGTGGATAACAAGCCAGCTCGGCTCATTAAGGCTCGGCTCGTTCGAGCGTTATTTTAACGAGCCAAGCCGAAAAAGCTTACTAAATATAAACTATTTAGATATAATTAAATAACTAATCATTGATTAAAAAGCCATAAGTGCATACTAAACGAGCAGCTTGCGAGCTGGCTTATTATGCTAACGAGCTAAAAACAAGTTTGGCTCGACTCATTAAGACCACGAGTTCGAGTCAATTTGAGCTCGACACAAACTGATCCAAATCACGAGCTCGACACAAACTGATCCGAATCACGAGCTCCGAATCACGAGCTCCGAGTTTTCTGTCCACCCCTACCCCTAGAACCCCTAGAATCAAGGGATGCAAAAGATTTGAAGACCTACCAACAAGAAGCATTTTCCCCCTTTATGCCAGAATTAACTGGAAATATTAAACAGCTTAAAGCTCACTGTCTCTACTAAGAGTTGCTCGAAAGACACGTGGGACAGGCACGGTAGCAAAATTCCATCACAAGTAGACGCACAAAAATACCATGAGCACTATCGAGAAAAAAAAGAAGAAAAATACAACGAGGAGTACTAGTACTACAATACTACATAAATAAATACCGGTCAAAGCTTATCGCGACCCCTTGTGTTGACCGGATGAGACGCACGCAGAACCAAACCAGCTAGACGACGAGACTACTCATCAGACCGCCGCGCAGCAATGGCGCGTGCAGCCATGCGCACGCGGCGTCACGACGGCGGCTGCTGCGGCGAGGCGGCGCCGTCCTTGCGCCTTCCGAACTCGTGCACGGCGAGGTGGAGCTCGGCGGCGGCGATGAGGAAGTGCACGGCCTGCGACGGCCGGAGCAGCGCCACCACCGCCCTCATCGTCTCCATCCTCAACCCATCCGCCATCTCCAGCACCCGCTTCATCCCGTCCTCCTTCGCCTTCATCTCCATCTCCATCCCTTCCCCATCCAATCCCCCTCCTCCCGCGAGCTCCACCATTTTCGCCGTCGCCAACGACTCCTGCATTGCACACGCGTTCGATCAGCTGCTCACCTCACGATTAATCCACCAACCACTTACCTGTGCGCTCGCTGCGGCGTTGTCGATCTCCCGTTCCTTCAGGATTGTGCTACGCTGGAGTTGATCGGCGGCTTGGAGTTGGTCGGCGGAGAGGTCACCGAGGTCGGAATCGGAGCCGAGGCCACCGCCGGCGAGGAAGAGGGGGAGATGGGCCTCGAGCTGGGCGCCGGATTTGGAGTAGAGGAGGTGGATTGCGGCGGTGGGGCGCCATCCGCCGCACCAGAGGTAGAGATTCTCGGTGGTGGAGGTCCACGACGGGGAGAACATGCGGAGCACGTCGTGGGATGCGGCGGCGGATTTGGTACGGTAGTAGTACTCGTAGTGGCCGAGGACGCGGTCGACGAGGCGGCGGAGGTCGGGTTCCGGCGGAGGCGGGTTGGAGGCGGCGGCGGCGGAGCGGAGCGCGGCGAGGTCGCGGGATTGCTCGGAGATCCAGCACTCGAAGAACTTGGCGAACGTCTCGCCGGAGGGCGCCGGCAGGTTGTTGCCGTTGATGTGGGGCGACGGCGGCGGCGGCGCCATGGTGGTGAGGTGAACGACCGGTGTGTGGATGTTGTCTGGCAACTGGAGAGGAGATGAACTCTGGACGAGTGATGAAGCCGAGTGAGAAAGGGAGGAAAGGCATGTTTATAAGCTGGAACATGTCGGTCATTGTCTTGTGATCTTGTCTCGTTCTCGCCGTCTCGCCCCGGTTTAGGGTGTCGTTAGCACTGATTAATTTTGTATTAGCTATTTTAAATGTTAAATATCATTAGCACTGATTAATTTTCTATTAGTTATTTTAATTTAAAAATTAATTTTTTTAATTTTTTTAAAACCGTTTTCGTGTATAAAAAATTAAAAAAAAACACGTTGTTCAGCACTTCGTGAAGGCTGCTCACGAAAAATAAAGAGAAAATCACTTTTCCAAATAGCCAAATAACTGGTGCCGAACAGATCCAGATACAAATTAACTTTTCATTGGTACGGTATACTAGGTTTTTTTTCATTTTTGGTTGGTTTCTTTTGTTGATGAAAAATAGGAAAGTGAGTACTGGTGGCCAACAGTGTTCCATGTATGCATTGCCTATGTCAGTGGGACCACGCGATCTTTAGCTGAACCACAACTGTGTACACGTGGTGCACTCTACTCAGACAGACTAGTCTCACTTCGTTTTGGCACCATCTCCTCCGGTATTCCCACAGCCCCTCTCTGTTCGTCCGCCCTCAGACCCTCACCAAGCTTCGTGCATATCCACTCCACACCGATCGTATTAATACTGATCTCTAGCTTGGACCGGTTCGCATATCCAAAATAACTCAAACTTCACGCCCACCCATGTAACACGGCCACCATCGGCGCGCCGGCGTCACGCGCAGTGCAACAAATGAGAAAACCACGGGCACGCGCACGCGCAGGTGCAACGTACTATGAGAAAAGTAGAAAACCGCGCGGGCGTGTGCGCGTGTGTGTTTCCACATGGACCGTGCTGCATCGATCATGCGCCGGTTTTGCTTGGCAACCGGAGATGGTCAGAGCAAGTTGGGAGATGAGAACAAGTATCGGTACTTCTCCACTTTGGGTGCACATGCATACATCCAAGCAGGATTTTTGAGGGGATGGATGTACAGTGGCGGCCTCCTTACCAAAAAGCTCTCCCTTGTTCGTGCGCCCAACCGCATAACTAATGCTAGCCGGTCACCGACTCAACGGGTACCAAAATTAATTTATACTAGTACACTGTACACGTCTCAACTACGGTCTAGCTTAGCTGCGCATAAAACGACACGGTGACAGAAATTTTCGACCGATCAAACGTCAACTGGTATCTGATTATAGCCATTTATAAGTTAGGGCATCTCGAAGACTGAGTATATGACTAGTTAAGCTAAAATTTAGCTATTGTGTTAAAAAAAAGATAGCCTCTAAGAGAAGAGCTATTCAAACCGGTAGACAATTGAAATAACTAATTTTTTTCTTAATGGCCAAATTTGGCTAGTCTCTCCCACCTCATCTCAATAGCTAAACCTAGCTGAGTCCACATGTTAGCGAAGATTTAGCTAACGAAGATGACTACTCTGTTGGAATACACATGAATAGCTAAATTAGGATTTGGAGAGCTAAATTTTGGCCAATCTTTTAGAGATGCTCTTGGTAGTTTTTTCTTTTTTTACTTTCTTCTGGCTTCATATTGGCGTTGTTACCGAATACTTATAATAAATTGGTGTGATTAATAGTTTCATATCGGCCGTTCACCTAGAGATGCTACGTTTTTCAACTCTGTTTGTATTCCTACATGCCAATTAATTAGCCAAGTCAGGGTAAATCTAGCTTAGCTAGCCGCCAGTAGAATCGGAATGGCCCTGAGTCCTAAAGGTGCGCAGTTTTTGACCTAGATGTTATTGTATTTTGGCAAACACAAGGTGATGGGGCATGTCTAGTTGGAGAAATGGAGTAATCGCTGTGGTGATAAGGAGGAAGCACTTGGGCACTTTGTTCGCTTGGAACCGAAGGAATAGCGTGGGTGCATGCACTGCATTATTTGCACGCAATTCTCCTGTTGATTCCGTCACTCATGCAGCTCAGTTTAATTTCCTGATTTGGTATTGCAGCAGCACAGCAACATGCAGATATCCAGTAATCCTGGTACAGTCGACAATAGCGAGTGGCGACAAGAGAGCACACGGTTTCGCGCGGACACCGGGAAAACCAGGAAACCACGAGAAGCAAAGCTCTAGCTGCAGCTGTTCTCCTGTTCCGCTGTATAGTAATCTACAGTACTAGTATCGGTATATACTCCGATGATAAGAATATCATTTTTGCCCGCTACCCAACAAGCAAGATGTGTGCCTAGAGAGCCCATACAAATACAACTCAAAAACCAACAGTGGTTCTGTACAGTGTGCAGTGCACACACCTCCATTCCCACTATTATAATCGTAGTGACGTGCACGTGCAGGCGTACGTGCAGTGGACAAACGTTTTTCTGCCTACTGCGCGGTTGGCTCTCCAGCTCAGACGCTGCAAACCGGAGCACCCTCGCCCGCACGCGCCGCGGAGAGGATTGGCCATGGAAATCCACCGTTCCGCCGATCGACGAGCCGGCCCCGTGCGCGAGCCGATCGATACGCGCGCGCCGCTCCTGTTGATACCGGGCTCTTCCCAACCGTTGTATAGCGATGTCGTGGCTTCGCTTTTCGCCTGTGAGACTGTGATTCCGCGCTTGGTTTTACTAGTTCTACGCACCGTTCTACGGCTGGGATGGGATGCAAACCTACCCGAGCGGCGAGCGCCCGCGCCGCGCTGCTGAGATGGCCGCAGTTTCATGGAAATCCGCCGTCTGCCGACGAGCCGGGACGCGAGAGCCCGGTGACGGCAGGCGGGGTGGAGTAGCGCTCGAACCACAAATTCACGTGATGGGCTGACGGCACGCGTCGATCCGCACCGGGGCAGCGGCCAACTGTGAAAGGTTGGCCATTACTGCTACTGCCTACGGGCTGTAAAAATTCTTGGGCCTTGGGACTCGGAGCGTGCGTTTCCGGTGGTAGGAAGTGGGCCGGCAATGGCTTTAACCGTGTCAAAGGAACTAATGGTGCTTCAAATGCGTGTTCGTTTCATACTTGGCAAAAAAAAAAAAAGAAATACCATTAGCACATGATTAATTAAGTATTAGTTATTTTAAATTTAAAAAATGATTATTTTTCTTTTTTCTATAACTTCATTTTTTTAAAAAAAAAACGCTCCATTTAGTTGTTCGGGAAGTATGTGCACGGAAAAAAAAGAAAAACACTGTAGAAATTAGCCAGCACTATTTTTTTTTCCTACACATCCGAACATGCCCTATATTCATTATATCAGTCTAATGTTGTAATCATTTCGTGTTTTCAAATAGGCCATAGCAATATAAATGAAGCAACAGAAATAATTTATAGGTCAAATTTTACATCTATGTTGGTCATGATTTGAAATCCAAGACTGAACAGAAAATCACAATGAAGAAAACCTCAAACTCCACTTCAAATTTAAGTTTGAAATTTTGAATTTTCGTTACGGCTTATGAGCCAACAACGGAACGATGGGAGCCTAATTTTCACAGGTTCTTTATAATGTCTAGTCTTTATATCAGATTCTATATACACATAATTTTGTTATATGTGAGTAGTCTTTTGTCTCTTAATTATAGCCAACCAAAAATGCGTTCCCTAATTTATTCGTCCAATGATGTACTGAATTGTGATTCGTCTGAGTGTTTTTAGATGAACTCATATTTATTTAGTACCATTACATTACAGAAAAATGGGAATCCAATGATACATTACATACTCCTAGCAATTACAATAATGATAACGATTTGATGAGTAATCAATCAACCAAAAATCGCCAGAACATCAAGAAAAGAAACACCTTTAGAAAAGAAAAAAAAAAGAGAGTAAACAACAAAGAGAAAAAAAATATAAAATGGCGCGTACAATACACAGAGATCTCACTCGAACTTGATCATCATCGTCGTCGTCGTCACAGCCCCAACCAAACGCTCGCCAATGCAAGAACCACCCCGAAACCAGCACCAGCCGTCACCGGCGTCACCCTCGCCGCGGCGAGAGACGTGGTGGCATCGGGCGTCGCGTCGGCGGCCTCAGGCGCGTCGGCGACAGACGTGGCCGGCGACTTCCCCTTCTTCTTAGCCGGCGCCAGCGACGGCGCAGGTGACGGCGCCGGCGTGCCGTAGATGGCCATCGGGAGAAGAACCTTGTTGACCTGGTACACAACCAAATTGTCGCCGGAGAAGAGCGTGTTGTCGACGGTGGCGTTGACGACGCCGGTGGTGATGTTCACCTGCTGCCCCTCCGCCGTCACGTTGAGCGGGTACTCCCCCGGCGAGCTGCTCCCGGCCTGCGTCCGAAGCGGGTTGCTCACCGTGTCGAACTGCGACATCGGGATCAGCGTCGACACCACGTGGTACTGAAGCAGCGAGTTTTTCTGCTGGTCGGACAGCGAGTTGAGCGTGCCGGACGGCAGCGACGTGAACGCGTTGTCGGTCGGCGCGAACACCGTCAGCCCGCTCCGCGAGCTGTTGAGCTGGTTGTCGATTTGCTCCGCCGCGCCGGTCGATCGGAGGAGACGGATGAACGTGTTGAACTGCCCGGCCTTGGCGAGGATGCCCGTGATATTCGTCGTCTTCGTCGACGCCGGCGCCGGCGCAGCGGGTGTCGCTGGTGTCGTCGGTGTCGCCGGAGCGGGTGCAGCCGGTGCTGCCGTCGGGCCCTGAGCCGACGTCGCCACAATGGACATAGACAAGATGAGAGAAAACACGAGTCTTTGCATGGCTTGCATAGTGGATGGATGTATGCTGTCACTTGGCTATGATTTGATCAAACTCACAAATGTGATGACAATGTGAGATCAATGAGGTGAGGCTTATAACAAGGAGGGTTGGATGAATGTATATGAGGACGGAGTGTCAGGTTAGGAGTGAGGTGTAAGATAGGTGGTGGGTGTAGGGTTTATGTGGGGGTAAGTCTTACAGTTACAGGGCACCAAACACTTCCCCCTTGAGAGGTGAGATGCCATTGCCAAGGTGGAACAGGCTAACAGCTAGCTGGGCTTGCTTCAGCCAGCAGCAAGTGCATGCATATGACTGAATGACTGCCTGTGTTGTGTGTGTGGTGGGGTTAACTTCTCCTATCAAGATCTGGCCGATTTTTCTTGTACAATTTTTGCTCTCTGTTTTGACAAACCAGGCGGTAATGACAGTGATTTTTGAGTTGTTTTGCGTGGGCAGGAGGTGATTGAGTGAGTGATAGGCTGGATGATACTACAATTTGGGGGCAATATATGCTGGTTTGTTTGGACAGGAAGGTCACCTCGTTTTCCCATGCATTGTGGGAGCCGGTTTGTTCTTTAACCAATTGACAGAGAAGATCTAACCAAACATGAAGCATGGGGGACCTAATTTTGGATCTTAGCCAGAATAACAGGGGTGATGATTTGGTAGAAATTACTGCATTTTTAAGATGAACCCAACTAATGCTGTGTCCTGGGTTGTCAGGTAAAAGCAAATCAGTGATTAGTACAATTCACCTGGGTTGTTAGGTAAAAGTAAATCAGTGATTAATAGATTTCACCTGTAGTTGTTAGCTGTTCCCTAATCCCTATCACTGTCACTTTGCATAAGCAGGTGACGGTTTTCAGTGATACTGGCATCACCAAACACCTTGGAAAATCGGATCATTTGGTAATTGGTATTTCTCAAAGTAATTTTGGAATAGGTGGCGCATTGGTTTCGAAAAATAAGTAGCTGGGGCAACATACTATTATTATTATGGAAGAGCTGGAAATGATGTCCTTTGATTCTTTCAGCTTGATAATATATCACACCGGCCAATTGACAACGAATAGGAAGTGAGACGCATGAAAGTTCCGGTAATCTCTAGCCTGCTACCGATGCTAACATTTGATCCAACAATATCTATCAAACAAGCCGTGTGTCCATGTACGTGGACATTACCCATGGATATCAATGAATAGCGAGTAAAATTATATATCTGCCGCATAGAACAGCAGCCAAACAATAGAGTTGTACCTCAAGCATCTGCAAATCTTGAAAACTAAGTAAAATCTAAACAGGTGCGTTCCTTAAGCAACTTCACCATCATTAGGGGTATGATCGATTTCACGGATATCTGACACCAAACCTTTTGATCTAGAAGGGTAAAACTTCAGGAGATCCTCTAAAGTCTAAGCCTGATCAGCCCATTGTGTCCACGGCCTTTTAACTTTCTATAAGGAAACTGACTTGATATAAAGATTTAAAAGAGCAAATGAGAGTTAGGCTACTGCAAACCCCTAGGGCGAATGCATATCTGGCGAATGGTCAAATGAAGCAACATCTTCAAGATTTTGTGAACATCCCAAGCCGGTCCTGGCCAATGGCAATGGCCAAGCCGGTCTTCGCACAATTCTCCTATTCCAAAGGAGGCCTCAACAAGCTCAACCGCACATGTCTAAGCGCCCTCAAAGCCCATTTCCTCCCTGTTCTCCTCAGTAGATGAGCTTTTTGTTGGGGACAATATGGGCATAACCCAAACTAAGACTTTTCCATGAAATGGCTACCTCTACAGGCACATTCTGAACTTCCGCTCCAGCACTGCTTCTCCAATTCTCCATTGACATCTCTATTCAGCAAGGGAGCTGGTTGCACCATAAAGATGCAAAGGCCAAGATGTGAACTAATTCATATAATTGAATGATTTAACAATGGAATTTCAGTAGTTAATACATCAGCAATGATATCAGCTATGGTAACACACAAAATAATTTTAATGTTAGTATACTTACTTATTTACATGGCTGAGGCGCACAAAGAATGAAATAACTTAATTGAGTCTAAAGACTAACAATGTTGAGGAACATATTTTTTTGTCCTCTGTGTCCTATGCAGCGGCCGCTTTGCAAATTGGGCATGAGTTCTTCACCTTCAACCAGTTCTTGATGCAGTCAGTGTGGAAGTCGTGATTGCATTTCAGTATGCCTAGCAAACTGTTGTCTTTGTATTCCTCCTGCCACAAGGCCAACAACCCATCCATCATCAGTCAGATATCTAGGTATTTTCAAGACAGGGTAACGATTTGTCTAACATTATACTGGAGCTTAATACTCCAATCAGTCAAAAGAAAATTTTACCAGGCAAATTGGACAGCTCCCATCATCTTGATCGTTTTGCTGTTCATCAGAACTGCAAAAGATCACTTCTCTCACACATCCTGAAATTTTTTCATCTGCCAAGCCTGTGCTGACATTACCGATAGATTCTCCCAAAGCCAGCAGGTCCTGTTGTCAGTAAAGGGTAGAGTTAAGAAAATAGACACAAGTTTCTAGGGTGGGAGGCATGTAAATATAAGGCAGCTCTTCTACCTCATAACTCATATTGTCAATGTCCAGTCTCATGGCCCTGTGGGGATCTTGAGCTTCTCTTGATTGGCGGAGCAGAGCCAATTGTTGCATCATTATCAAATGCTTCAGAAGTAACAGCTTGTTCAGTTCATAGTTAGAATTTAAATATACACTAATTACAGTAAAAAAAGAAATAAAAACCATCTACCTGTGCATCAATCATCAAAGGATAACCATCATATGAGCTTCTCGCCCTTCTGTTCCTTCCACTGTTAGCATGCCCTATGACAGGCACATTCCTTGCATGTCTAGAAGATGCAACAGCTCTGATAGGGAATGGCTGATTGGCCCTCGTGGATGTTGAGGTAGTTGCAGAGGTTGGTGGATAGCTCGGAATGGTGACCTCATGGGGAATCGCTGTAGAGCTGGAGGAAGGTACAGAAGGCAGATGAATGTAGCTAGGAATAGTGTCACCATGAACAGTCCTAGGAGCAAAGACACCATCATTGGTAAATATTGCGCTGCCCGAAGAGCCATGTAAAGTTGGAACAGGAGCAGTTGAGTTGCTGCTTCCCATGGGATAGTAAGACCTTCCATGGGAGGACATTCCAGAGGCACCTACACAATCATTAAAATACATGGGCTATAAGTGCAAACAATGAGAGACTTCAATATTTCAACTTTATATATGTACTATGTATCACAAAGAAAATTGGGGACATAATAATCCACATTCAGGACGTAAATTGGCATCATATCACAAAACCCATGCATGACAAAACTAAAATACTTTTGGATTATGTATACGACCAAATACTTCATAATAAGAAGCGCATTGATAAGTAAAACAGAGAAGTATGTCAATATATAGTCATAAGTAGAACACTGGCAAAGGACATTTTACAGATTATTAATTTATTATGATGGCACATCTAGCAAATTTAACTATGCAGCAACTACTAACCTGAAGGCGTAGTTCCCATTCGAGGAAAAGATGTTCCATTCCTTTTCATCGATGTACTTGGGGCAACATTTGAAACAGACTGGACTGGTCTAGGTTCCAACGAAATATTAGCATAATTATGGCGTGCTCTCACGTTTCTCGGAGTTCCTTCTTGATTTACTAAGCTCTGGCCATTCCAATTGCTTGGGCCAATACTTGGAGGTATTTGAGACTCAGAAAACAGAGTTGGCTGCGGGTAATTAGAAAACTGGGCACTTGATGAGCTAC
The DNA here is from genome assembly GCA_000325765.3 of Leersia perrieri. Taxonomy (NCBI): domain Eukaryota; kingdom Viridiplantae; phylum Streptophyta; class Magnoliopsida; order Poales; family Poaceae; genus Leersia; species Leersia perrieri. The sequence goes on from CM002476.1 coordinate 2,483,353, forward strand.
TGGCACAATAACCATTACCATTGATGCTATACTCTGGATAAATGATGGGATTTTTTCGTTTCACTGCAGCAGTCCTGTTGTCGATTTGGGAACTCACTGGAGTAAATTCTTCCTCGGATCTATGTGGATAAGTTATAGCAGGCTCAGTTTGAGCATTGTAGGATAAATGGCCATGGGAGCTTCCAGAAGGATAATGAACATAGGAATTATGTAAGGCTCCTGGGTGTTTAACTCTATGACCTGAGTATTGTGCTGCTTGACTTGAAGATGGAAGGTCATTTGATCTAGTTGCCACACTCCCATAGCATGACGGGCCAATTTTAAGTGCTGCGTCATTTCCAGCACGCACAAATAATTTCTGACCTGGGATTGAAACAAAATTTGATAATTTTGATCACAACTCAGACATGTATAATACTAGAATAGATTCCTGTAAGAATCAACATACCTAAAGGCAGAGGTGCGTTGATTGGCTCATTATTGGGTTGAATATGATCCATCTCTGGCAGCAGGGCATGTTTGCCATGGTGTCTAGCCATAAAACAGTCAGTCCAGTATTACCTGGCAATCACAAACCGAATATCATTAATTAAGCATCACACAACATGTATGTTACAGTGATGCTAATTGTTGCAAATCAAATATCACAAACATTGGAACAAAATCATAGGGATACAACTTACATATTGCAACAAATTTGTTAAAAAAAATCTCATTGTTGCAAGGAGCATGAGGCATAAATACTAGAGTTTGAATAGGCATAATGACATACAACAAAGTGTGCTAGAATAACAACACTGTACATGAATTCAGAACTTAATCAATAAGTTTGTTTCAAAAGCCCTGCAATGGCAAATGTTGCATATCACACATATCGATTTGCCATGTATGTTTACGAAAGGTGCATTTGATAAAATCTAGATGGTGTAACAGATAAATATGCCACTATGATACCCCGCTATTTGGTTTTCATTTTCAATGAAAAAAAGAAACATCTTTTGATTACAGGCTACACGGGGCGGCAATCTAAATCTCAAGAGTATAAAACTATGTAAATCACTACATGTATGACTACACTATATGTGACATCGAAATATAGCCCATATAAATTATATCACAATTAAATGCCAAAAATATCCCTCTTTATCATATAAAGTATCCAAATAATGAATATAAATTACTCCCTCTATCCTCCCCCAAAGTCAATCTTACACGCGAACCTAGCAATCGATCAACTGTTACACAAAAATTGCAAATCAACTACTCCTGTCTCTTAACAAGCTACTCAGCCCAAAGCCGTCAACCATCGCAACCACGGAACCACCTGATGTTTTTATTACCAAAAAAATCGCCCAGCGCAGCCGATCCTACTACACCGTGGCCAAATCGAACCAAAAACAACCAAAAACATCATCATAGTCCGAGCCCCGCTGCGGATCGAGCTTACCTGACAAGCCGCCAACCGATCGATCCAAAATCCACGCGAATCCCCGAACCGCCCGGAGAAAAAAAAATAATCCACACGCAGAGAGATGGAGGGGAAAGCGATGAGGAAGAGGAAGTTTCTTCCGGGCAAGAGGAGGAGGACGACGACGCACGCACGCGGTCTGAAAGCTTCTATCTAAACCAAGAACAATTTTTTTTTCTTCTCTATGCGGTGTGATTGCGAAGGGGAGAGGAAGAGGAGGAGGGAGAGGAAGAAGTGAAAGGTGGATTGTATTTATAGAGAGTGTGGGGGAGGTTGGCGTTGTGGGGCGGAGAAGCGGAAGCGCATCGCGTGCGGATTGGGCCCACCTCGCCTGTCACACATGGAACGCCACGACGACCAACACGAAAAGCGACTTTGTTATGGTGGGACCAGATGTCAGTGAGAGAAACGGTGGACCAGAACAGATATTCGAGAGTAGTAGAAGCAGGAGTATATGGAATAGTACGGAGGGCTATAAAAGAAAGCGATGTGGACACGTACAGATGTATAGTAGGAGTACTGTGCAGTGTACACATATCGGTTTGATGTTTTGTTTGATACGGTATTGTAGTATATTTGGGTGTAGAAAGATAAGGTAAGAGGCACTGAACCATGGGCATGGCAAGTAGTAAAAGGAGTTCGGCTCAGGGCACCACGGTATGGAGTAAATAAAGTGCGTTTTGGACTTTGGGTTTCTTAATACAGAGGATTAATTCTGAAAAACTCTCTCGTCTGGGACTTCTGGTCTCTTAATAAAGGGATCAATTGTATAGAAAAAAGTTCCTTTTTACGGCTTTTGGTTTCTTTATTAATCTAAAGGCTAAATTCTAGTACTACCAAACATATTTTTTTTCCATCTGCAAGGGCTCAAAAGAGCCAAAGACCCCTAGCTTTGTAACAGATGCCAATTTTACATTTAGCATTACATTCAAAGATACCTCTCGCACGTAGGAACCGAGTAGGAGTATTAAACCGAGACACGCACTATTGCTGTTTTTTCCCCCTCCGAGACCGTAACCGGCTGTCCCTACCCGTCACAAAAAACTGCAGCAATTGACCTTTGACGGCTGGCGTGTGGGCCACACCTGAGACAGTACGCAGCGATGGGAGCCGAGGAAATGAAACGTGGATGGCTCGGCTCGGTGGGCGAGGGCGCTGCGGCCGTATGGATCATGCCAACCAGGCGCGTCCTCGCTCACGCACGCCTCTGCCTGCACCCACATGAGCACATGCGGTTTTTCCAGTTTTCTCCCTTCCCTTCTCGCCAGCCACGGGCGCAACAACACGTCGGCGCATTGTTCACGCGGGGGAAAAAAGGCGATGCGTTTGGTTGGGGTTGGGGTTGGGGTTGGGGTTGGGTTGGAAGCAGCGGTGCGCTGCTGCGTGATGATGCGTCACCGCCTGCGCCACGAGGCTTTGTACTCGTACCAATTACAACCAAACAAAACGACGATGCTCCAAAGTCTGAACCTTCTCCGCCTCCTGTTCCAATTGAGGCCGTCAGCGTCTCATCGGATGGATGCTTGTGGGTACTATACTATGGTTGTTGCTTCTTTCCCAGGGCTGTGTGTGAGTGCCGTGTGTATGATGGACTGCGTCTCCGTGCTTTGGTGACTGCTCCGTGTGATTCTTCGTTAATGACAATCCACTAGCACAATTAGGCTACTAGTACTAGAAGATAGTAGTAGTGCTGCAGAAGTTTCCTGTCTAAGGACAGATATTTCATTGACAGTAACTCAGTAAGGCACACAATCAAGTATAACATGTAACCATTTTTCAGATAAACCAAAGCAAGGTACAGGGGTAACAGGGCACCGTAGGTTAAAAGAGGTAAAATTCGGCACTCCTGTTCTTCACCTCTATCCAGATTTTACAACTCTCACCATCTACAACAGTCAAATTTTTATTCGTGCTGTCCTCCACCGGACATGATTCCGTTAGGCGATTCGTCAGATATCCTCTCGTACAGTATAGCCAGAGCCAGCCAAGATTGACCAGAGTATTGGCTGGTTATTTCTTCCAAGGAGTCTATCTCACTGGTATTTGGTCTGCATCAAGCTGCAATAGCCGGCCAATTATCGGTGCATGGGACCTGATTTTTATTTGCTTCCTGTAGTAGCAAGCGCAGAAGAAATTGTACATGGTAGGCTGTAGCTTTACTTCTGGAGAATGATTACAGCCGAGCTTTGGGTAGTGCGGCAGGTTTGAAGCTTGCGATCCCAGTTATTTCTCTACCGGTCACCAGGCTGTTGATGTCGTATGTGCCTTCGTATGAGTATATTGGTTCCAGATCACAGAATGCCTACAACGATCATGAAAATCATGAAAATCAAAGTATTGAATGATGCCATTATGGTTGAGTTATAACTTATAAGGTATTATGACAATTAACAAACAACTAGCCACATGAATATCTCACTATCTTGTATGAGGTCTCTATCTACCTTTGCAACTAGAAAATCAGCCAAAATTCCATTTCCACCCAACAATTCTCGACCAAGAGAAACCACCTCGCGAGACATTCTGGAAGTCCAACCCTGAATGTGAGCGAGGAATGAAATGTTAAACCACTGATATATCAAGGCAACATAAAGTTCTATTCACAGAGGAAGAGAGCCTTTGCCAACTATCTCACAAACCTTCCCTAAACTAGCATGTCCTGGTGTCATTTTCCCTGACTCATAAAGCTTGCATAGGCGCCAGCCAACAAGAAGCATTGCTTGGATGTTACCAAGCATCCGTACAAGTTTTTCTTGGTTCAGCTGAAAAGCTGCTAGAGGAGCTCCAAACTGTTTCCTTTCTTTTAGATACCTATTTCAATTTGTACAAAAAAAAGGTGAAATGCATATTATGTGGTATATAGATAACAATAAAATGATGAACTGATCCATACCGATGGCATACATCAAACACCCCCATTGATATACCAATTGGTTGCCATGCCACCATAACACGTGAAATAGCAAGGACCTGTTTGAGCAGTCCAAAGTTGGTACCAGGACTAGATTACTCAATCAAAAAAAAAAAAGCTAATTTATCAAGCATAAGTGAACTGAATATCAATACCTTGCTTATATCCTGAAATGAATTAACACCTGGCAATCGATCTTCCTCAGGGACAAATACTTTATTAAAAACTATGTCACCGTTCTGAACCATTCTGAGACCAATTTTATTCTCAATCTTTGTAGCTTTCAAGCCAGGAGCACCTTTCCTCACAATAAATCTACAACAGGTCAAATGAATTCTCAGATAACAACATAAGCTCAGTTATTTATTCTTCAAGACCGATGGTCAAATGCCCAACAGTTGATGGTTTACCCATTTAGTTGTTTTGTATCTGCATTTCTAGCTAAGACCAAGAGCACATCAGCAAAGGTACTGTTACCAATCCAGCGTTTTTGTCCATCTATGTGCCAACCACCGGGTACCTGTTCCATAGTAAGGCACAAAAATTATAGTACACCCTATTACTTATTTTCTTACACATCAACGGTTCATACATCCGAAAAATATATCAACACCATTCAATTTTTTTAACAACCTACTGCAGGGGAAGACCATTCAATTTTAGATCTGCACAGTACAACAATGGGGGTACGATGACATACTATCCAAATGTGGAGGTGGAACGAATTCTCAACAACTTTTTGCATATGCTTGTTTTCTGTAGAATGTATGTATGAATAAAAGTACTGTTTCATTTATATTAATATGTGTTTCTCTTCTAAATTTTATCTATTTAATAATTTTTGGGGGAAGGATGTCTGATTCAGATTTGTGCATGCAAACAGATCAAAGCAGTGGGCTTTAGGTTTCAGTTGCATAATATTTAGAGCATTTTAGTTACACTATCTAATCTTGTTCTCCACTTATGTTACTAGAAAGCTGGATATTGAACGAGTACAACAAAAAACTAAACCCTACTAGAATTTCAAGGAACAAAAACAAGTATTTCCAGATGTTGCATAGTGTTCATTCTAAATCAGGGTACGCCATGGACTGAGAGATACATTAACATGCATTCATGCTCCCTGCTGCAACACATGCATATAAAACTGGAAGCAAACAATATTCATCATTTTTTATTTAAACGAGATATATAATGCTTCAAATGCGGAAGTACTGAACCTTGGTTGCTGTAGTTATCAAGGAGCTGGCGTCACTTCCATGATTTGGCTCTGTGAGTGCCTACAGAAAGGAAATATTTGTTAGGTGGATAGTGGATACAATGTACCATTGAGTCATTTACTCATTGGTATGAGTTGCTTACATTCCGAGTGGATATTAGAAAGTTCAACATACCCAGCAACCAATAGCAGTAAGTTGAGCAAGGGGTGGCAAGTACTTCTGCTTCTGAACCTCAGATCCACAAAGAGCTGTTCTTTAGGGGAAAAAAAAAAACAGAGAAGAGCAAGCATGGTTCAGTAGTAGCACAGCCATTTTTTTGTTAAAGCTTCACAATATAAGACAATATTAAATGAAAATATGTAGACATTTACCTATCGTGACCATTGCAAGGGAGGAGTGTACCAGAACAAATGTGGAGCAGCTTGCATCTACCCGTGCAATTTCTGCCATAGTAACAGCACTTGCTGTAATTGAAAGTCCTGGGCACCCATATCCCTGTAGTAAGGCACACAGAAAATGACGTTAAGACAAGTTGGTGCACTCAAAATCAGAAGAAATGTAAATGCAATCATGAATCATGTTTGGCTAAGCTTTAGCACTATGGACAAATTTGTACCAATATACAGACCCTTTTGACTAACATGAGGGATTCAAATTTGGCTACTATCTGACTGCCGGTCTATTACATTTCTTCTTCCATCCCGCCAAATCCAGAAGACAGCATCATACAACATTATCTAGGGCATTAACCCACCCATACAACAATTGCAAAAACCAATCCAAACTTTAACAATATCAGCCTAAAGGTACATTTGTGAATACATTGCACATTTGCACCTAAAGGTACAATTATACTATTTTGACTTACTAAAATGACTATGCTATGGAGTTAGTTATAAACAGTTACTAAGAACATGGTTTGATTTCTTAATGTAGGCACAGGATAAGAACAATCTGATCAACCATCAAACAAACAATTTGATTTGGGTCTATCTAGATGACAAAACAATGGGTCTAATCTTTTAGAATTTGATCTATACATACTATCTACTCTGTTACTCATGAGAAAAGGTAACTGGTTGGCACAATCATTACTTTTAATACTTCTTTTAAAAACGAAAGTACTGAAGAAAATCCCCTATGTACTTTTTTTTGGGGGAAAAGATTGAATAGAAACGCGATGCACAAATATCTGCTGAACTTAATTTGACTAATTTAAAAGGCAAAAGGTAATTGCATCATAGAGAAACATTACCTTTATTGTACCTCCCGCTACACCAAGGGTTGAAAGTTTAGGAATGGCATGAAATGGAAACTCTGCTTTCTCCCAGTACTGCAGTAGCAGGTTTGCAAAATAGTTATGTCATCTTCTAAAGGCAGGATATTTTTTGACCAAGAAAATTTGTCAAGAGCATTAGCTAGTCAATCAAATTATAGTATATTAGTCCTCCTGCGCTCTTAAAGATTTCTGAGTAAGTACCAATTTATGGCTAGGTAAACTTAAACTAGAATAAACTATATAATACATGATTCGAGAAGGACAGTCATGTTTTGTGTAGTTTATGTGACAGGTAAACACTACAAGGGTGCGATAATGCTATAAATATACTAGTTTGGGAATTGACATACCACTGTCATAATGGGTGCAATTTCTTTCTCCATTATAGCCCTGACCTTCTTCCTAATAGATTGCTCTCCAGTGGTGAGTAAATCATCAAGCTGATAGTAGTCCGATGCTGCAAATTAAAGGTAGGACAACAGGAACGTTCATATTTGACGTTAGAAATAAATAGTCCACTTTTTTCAATTTGATGTATTTCACTCTTTTACTATCTTAAAAACCAACTTGAATAATTTTTCACGACCTATTAATATATACAGCAATTAATTACGCAGACTTATCTACTAGTAGATTAAAATATTTTAGAAACATCTAAAACTTTAGAAAGTTTTGGTATCATTGTTTTAGGTAATAGAAGAACCGAAGAAATGTCAAACTCTATTATTCTAGAACCATCAAGCTAAGTTCGACAGCAGCTACATTTAAGCTGAAAAGAACACGGAACAACTCCTATATGACCAATGACCGTACCTCATAATTAAAGTCAAGTTAGTGAAGCGCAACAAAACCTCAGAATTGTACTAAAATTCTGAAACTACTACTAAAACAAGGCCATACGAGTGGACAATAATGGCCAAGCAATTCAGCAGGACAACGTGGCAACGCCCCGATCAAGATCATCACAATTTTCCCATCTCACGGCACAAAACCAGGTAAAATCTACAGTACCCAATCCGACCAAAATAATACTAAAAAAACTACGAATGTTTACCCGCGCGTTGACCCGAAAATCTACACTCATAAAACCCCACTTTTCCCCTCTCACTTCCATATATATCAACAAGCAAACGGTAAAACCAAACCCCAAATCCCGATCGAATGTAACAGGCAGAACAAATTCCATCGTTTCCTCACCGGAAGGCGGGAAGATGGATGCCGGCGTGGCCTGGGGAAACGCGAATGAGATGTCCAGCGCCGGGAGGCCGACCTTGGCGCCATCCTCCTCGCGCCCATCTCCACTACCACCTGGAGACCAATCAACCAACCAAACCAATTAAATGCATCGATCGAATCACCCACCCCAAATCGACCCATTTCCAACCCAACGGAAGAAGAGCCACCCCCTCACCTTGCTTCCCCTCCATCCCGGCGGCCCGGAGCTTCGTGGGCGGAGGAGCGGGAGCACGCCGGCGGCGAAGCGGAGGAGGAGACGGAGAGAGTCGGAGCGAAGCGAGAGGAGGAAGAGTGGAAGAGACGAAGAGTGTCCGACTCTCTCGCACAGGCTTGCCGCTTTTTGTACGGCACGAATACGAGGACTGGGCCCCATATGTCATAGTGAGAGAAAAGACCAGATAATGTGCGGGGCCCACATGGTAGTGAGCCGTGCATTTACCGCTCTGCGCCCACGGGAAACCAGTACGGTCATATGGGCCCATCTGTCAGAGAGAGAACCTGCCGTGTTGGGCTGCTGCGCTGGTTCATGATGAATCATGACTTCATGAGGATGCCACCTCGATTTGGTTCGGATAGGTCTGTTTGCGTCATATGATCTTTTTATTTTATTCTAGGAAATTTCCGTTCTAATCTGGCTGTTTTAGATTTCAACTTTTTTTATTTAAACTTTTAATTTTTCCGTAACATCAAATATTTGGACATATACATAAAGCATTAAATATAAAAAAAACTCAATTGCATGGTTTGCATGTAAATTGCGAGACAAATCTTTTAAGCCTAATTACGTTATGATTTGACAATATAGTGCTATAGTAAACATTTACTAATGACAAATTAATTAGACTTAATATATTCATCTAACAGTTTACATGCGGAATCTGTAATTTGTTTTGTTGCTAGTCTATGTGTTTAACTCAGTATACGTCAAAAACTTTTAGACAAACAACTAAACATGCCCTTAGTTCGAGATAAACCATAATATTTTCTTAAACACAGGGTTGTTTTGGATTGCAACCAAAACCTAACACTACTAACATTTTAATAGCATGAATAGTCTTATGTTTATTTGGATTGAAGCTAATCTCATGACAATACACTACCGATGAATTGGTAGGGTAGCCATCGGTAGCGTTTGTGTGCTTTAATGCGGCACATTCAAAATATTTATGTAGTCTATCATAAGAAAACAGCCGGTGTTGCCTAAAAAAAAGAAAACAGCCGGTGCATAAATACAAACATCCCGCCCAAAGTAGTTGTGTTCCACATCTCGACTAAAAAGATTATCCAATTGAGCTACGCTAGTTCTAAGATGAATCTGGGTTTTAATCTAGTTGCACTTGCTACTCTTGGTTGGTGTCAATCTGGTTGTAGTATGTTGATCCCCTTTTGACTGAACATAAAGTAATTTTTTATTTGAAGGAATTTGGTATTTCCGCGTGACATTTGTACGTTTATGTCAAGTTCGTGTCTGCTTGAATTTTTAGTACCAGCTTTGAGCATTTTGGAATGGACAGGATCACAGGCATCGCCCAATAGTCTGCGTAAATGAGCGTTCGCGATGATTTGTTTTGCAAATTTGCAGCGCAAGACCGACCGATGATGATGATCTGACTAGGTTTACAGAGTTCTTGTTTATAGTTAAAACACAAACAAGTACTAGTAGGTTAGAAGTAGTACGACCTAGTTACTGCTATGCAAATTGCGAGAAGTAAACTGTGCAAATTGCACGAGTATACAAAGATTATTCATTTGAGTCTCCAGAAAACTGATTGTACACATACGCAGCGACATGTGTTGCAGCTGACGTCACGTCAGACATCATACGCAGGGCAAGTGTACGTAAGAGCTTACAACTAGTACTGAACTAAGACAGTCTTGGCAATTTTCAGAAATCATATGGTGTTCTTATATAATTTAATTATATATACGCAGGTTAAGCAACTAAAATAAGAAAAGCACCAAACATAAACAGTGCCATATTTAACGATTTTTATTAGCCTCTCAAAAATTTCAACGAAACACTTTTAAAAAGGCCTTCAACGATCTCCTTTCTCGACCACAAACATTTTAGTCGTTTGTCTCGTATAAAAGCAACCCTCACAATTTCTGCATCAACACAACACAATCAATAAAACCTCTCTCTTGCACCAAATCGGTTGGAGAAAAAGAAGAGGAGGAGATCGCATACATGGGGAAGGTGGTGAGCATGCGGGTCGTGGCCTTGGTGTCGATGGTGCTCATGGGCCTGATTCTGTCGGCGGCCCAGGAGGCCCACGCCACGAGTCCCGGGAAGCCCGACGACATCTTCGCCGCCGGCGGCATCGCTAAGGCCGAGGCCGAGCAGGCCATAAACAAAGCCGGCGGGCTTAGGCGGGGGCTGCAGCAGAAGTCGGCCAACCCATACAACCGTGGCTGCAACCCGATCCATCGTTGCCGTGGTTGATGCATGCATTCTTCGTTCGGCATCGATCGCTGATGGATGGCCGTCCATCTATGTCGGAGTTGCGTGCAAAATATATATGGAACGTACTAATGACCACTAGTAATAGGTCCGTGCTAACGCTACAGCTATATTTTGTTGTATCTAAATACTTATAAGATTACAATATTTACCGTCCGAAAGGAAGGCAGATCAATACAGTAAGTATTCAGACCAAGTTACCCATCAGGCAGGCTGAACAAAGCATCCTTCCCACTATGCTTATGCTTCTGTGCTTCATGTGATAAATAACTAACTATCACGTGCAATGCACGTTACCTCATGATTATATGTCACAATAAACATATAATTACAATCAAAGCGTATTTTCCGACAACAAATATAACAGAGAACATATAAATGCAAAGTTTGATTTATATCTTCTATGGCTCGACCAGGCCAGCCCACAAGGCTAAATTTTTTTCACTGAACCTTTTATGTGCATTGCCAGATTTTCAACACACATATACCAAGGCAAGTAATTATCATTATCACCATCATAATATCCTATTCAAAATAACGGTGATAGAATCAAGCTAGAAATATGGCTTACTAAAATAAGATGAGACTGTTGTTTAATCTCATAGTTGTAAAAACTAAGCCAAACATAAACTGATCAAACTTCTTCTCACGTATCTACAGTAACATCGTCTTTGGCAGCATGTATACGCAGACTTCATAATCTGGGTTAAAAAAAAAGAGCATGGAATCAAAATTTCAGAAATAGGTTATCATCATTGATCATCAGATTAGAAACACCAATACTACATTTTAGTTTAGATGGCCGATTGCACTATGTTGTCCTCAATTCAATTTTTAGTATGAGTTAATTTCACAATGGGCTACATGTTTTTACCACCCTTGCAGCTTGGACTAGGGGAAATACATTTTTTTTACTTTGGACTAGACTTTCTTACAAAGTGTTTCACTTTGGACCCATTCTTCGCCCCCTAGCTCTCCTCTTATTCTGTTAATCAACTCACATCTCCAGCAAGCATGCCCCTGCCCTTGCCTCCAAATGAATGCAGCAAACTGTTTGCTGCCTCAAACGTTGCTCTTTTTTTTTTTTTTTTTTTTTGATGTCGGACTTGTTGCTCCTGATCTAAGCTGTTGTCTGCCGGGTCCTTTTCAGCATCATCAAGTTTTCTCCCTTAATAAACGAAGTACTCCTATATGGCATTCCTTAGGCCACAAATGTTCCAACCGATCATGATCATCGTCATTGTGGGTTTACAGTGAGCTAAGGAGAGAGAAGAGAGAGGGGGGAGGATACGCTGAGGAAAAAACGATATAAAGAGGAAGAGCTAGTCCAAAGCAAAATATCTTGTAAACATATCTAGTCCAAAGTAAAAAGAGTTGCTTACCCCTAATCTATGATGCAACATTGGTAAGAAAAGGTAGTCCAAAGTGCAATTTACTCTTTTGGTATTGATTGCTAACTCTACCCGTGTTACACTAGTGTGGGTCCTCAATTCAATTTTTTCACTACCACAAATTCAACTACAAAACATCAAACATGATTTGTGTTTCAGAGAAGCATTTGACATAAAAGGCAACTGAAAGAAAGTTGATCCAGTAAATTCCCCAGAGAATTATCATGTATTAAAGAGACTGAATTGAATTGGTGAAAACATAGGATCTGCTTTTGGTATCCCAAGTCCAAGAGACTATCAGCTTTATCCAGGATCAAAATCTGCTTCCAAAACAAATGCACAACATCAGCTTATGTCAGATTTGTATTCAGACATAAAGGAACAACAAATGAATTTTTCCATTGCTTCCAAAACCACCTCAAGAGTCTTGAAATTCAGAGTATCCAACTGCTCCATCACATCGAACAGCTTCCCCAGTGTGCCGACCAGTATGTTTGCACCCTCCTCTTCCAGCTTCTTCAGCTCTGCCTTGATGTCGAACCCACCAACCAGTGGCATGCATGGATGACACCCCCTTCAGCATCGCGAAGAACGTCTGCGCACATTGTGTATCTGCGATGACAGCTCTCTTGTCAGGGAGATGATGATTCCCAAAACCTACCATAAATTCCATAATTTTTTTTTGGACGAAGAATTCCATCATTTTTCATTTTTCTTAATTTCAAAAGTGAAGAAAAGATGCAATCCGGCAACTTCAAAATGAACGCAGGAATAGAACAGAGCACAGAAGAAGGGGCGGACCTTGTGGGGCTTGGGAGGGTAGGGGCGGCGGCGGATCTCGACGACGGGGACGGCGAAGGAGAGAGCCTTGCCGGAGCCAGTGGCGGCGGCGACGTCCTTGTGCGACAACAGCAGCAGCGGGATGGCCGCTGGCTGCACGGGTGCTGCACCACGCCACGGACCGACCCGCCACGATTGTCGTTACCGCTCCGTCCTCCGCTGCCTACCGAGGCCGGTGCCGCCGGATCCGGTTGCCCAGGTCGCCCACCGCCGTCGTCGCCAGATATCTGTTGGTGGCAATCTTGAAGATGACAGGCTGAACTGTAGCAGTAGCTACCTTGGCAGTTCAAACAATGATATGATGCTACAAATGTATAGACCTCACCGAACTAATCGTAGCTGAGCAAGAATTATATGACATGACCAGTAAACACTATTGTCACCCCCATGAGCTACAACATCGGTAAACAGCAAGAAAGACTGCAGAAGAAAACTTACTATACCATGGCCTAAATCACTCTACTCATTTGATTTCTAAGACGTATTTTCAGCTACGTCTAGTACTGAACTAATACAGCTCGACAATTTTCAGAAATGATATGGTGTTCTTATATAGTATATGATTTAATTATATATACGCAGGTTAAGCAACTAAGCTGCTCAAGCCCTAGCTATTCTATGCATACATTATACATGCAGGTGCATATACATACTCTTTTGCTAAAATAAGAAACACACCTGTTAGAGCCCAATCAGTCGACTGCACTACGGCCCACTCAGCATCTCACCTGAATCGTGGCCCAAGTAAGCCCAATGAACAACTACGAAGGAAAAAGATGCTGCACTTCCAGGGGATCGAACAAAATAGGACGAACTGGTCGGCCTGAACGGTGACGGCGGCGGCGGCGACCTAGAGCGGGTTTGCTCCTTGTCGATCTCTTCTTCTTCTCCTTTCTTCCTGAATTGTGTTAGAAGCTTGTATCCGTTACTTTCTCCACCATCAAACATTGATTTGTGCTGAGTTCCTTGCAACAATTCCATCTCAAATTTCATTGGTTGTACCGATTTGCCCTACTGAGGATTAGATACTTGGGTTGTTAACAACACCCAACATAAACAGTGCCATATTTAATAATTTTCATTAGCCTCGCAAAACTCCGAATGGAACACTAAAAAAAAGTCTCTCAACGCTCTCCTCTCTCTCGACCCCAAACATTTTAGTCACTCCTCTCCTATAAAATCAACCCTCTTAATTTCTGCATCAACACAACACAAACAATAAAATCTCTCTCTTACACCAAATCGGTTAGAGAAAAAGAAGAGGAGGAGATCACATACATGGGAAAGGTGGTGAGCATGCGGGTTGTGGGCCTGGTGTCGATGGTGCTGATGGGCCTGATTCTGTCGGCAGCCCAGGAGGCCCACGCCACGAGTCCCGGGAAGCCCGACGACATCTTCGCCACCGGCGGCATCGCCGAGGCCGAGGCCGAGCAGGCCATCAACAAAAGCCGGCGGGCTTAGGCGTGGGCTACAGCAGAAGTCGGCCAACCCATACAACCGTGGCTGCAGCTATCTCACCCGCTGCCGTGGCTAAAGCATGCATTCTTCGTTCGGTGTCCACCGCCGCTGGATGGATGCCTTTTCCGTCCATGTCGGAGCTGCGTGTAAAATATAGATCGAATGAACTAATGACCATTATGATGATTTCCTGATGTTACTATTTTATCACAGTTACACATTATTAATTTCATGTGTATGATTTTTTTAAGTAAAGAGAGCTTAAATTAATGATGAAACATAGGGTTACATTACTGGTCTAATAAGTCGATTAACCCAGCCGGAGCACAAAGCTTCCACTCCTCGCTGGTTTTTGATCTCATAGCCAGTTGAGCTAGATTATGAGCTACCCTGTTAGATTTCATGTGTATGATTTAATTCAACAAGCAAAAAGAATATATAATTTGTTCGTTTGTGTGACCATTAATTCAGTGTGAACTTCATATATTTTCCACCCTGGTTAAATGAACGTGAGCTTTTGTCATCAGTAATAAAACTATTTTCGGATGGAAACTTTTTATTTTACAGGTGCGACCTTAAAAAGACACACTTGTGAAATTGTGTCCCGGGGTTCCCACTCACCGGCTACATGATCAAAAAGAAATTTACAAGTAACTAGTGGTCCATTAGGTTGCCCACCTATAACAATAGTTACTCCATCCATTTCAGAATTAAGATGTTTTACCTTTTCTAAGATCAAAACGACCTAAATTTGACATATGTCAATAGACAAACATAGTAATCTTTTCACACAAAACTAATATGTTATAAAATTATATTCAATGTTATATTTAATGAAACTAATTTTATTGACTTAAAAAATATTTAAAACGGAGGGTTATTAGTCTGCCTACAAACACTACCAAGCACGAGAGATGAAGATGGAAAAAGAAATTATGAAGTCCAACCTTATTCTCTCCTCACTTCTCCCTACTAGTGTCTCTCCCCCCCTAAAGAACACTGCATGAGGAGTCAAATCACCTCTCTCTCCCCTCACCCAATCCTGCCCCCTCTCTCTCTTAAATCTCGTGGCAGTAGAGGATCAGAAGTGACAATGAAGATAGATTGGGAACAGTGGTGAAGAGGAGAGGCGGCGGCTACTAGAGGTAGTTGTTAATTATAGATTGGCAATGACGACGAGGGCCATCGAGGTGGAACCGACGTGATAGTGTTTGGGATTGCCACATTCGTCTACGATGGTTCTCAAGAGCAGCGGCTCGGTGGCGGTGACAAGGCTACGACGACATGCACCAAACATGAACAATGCCATATTGAGCATGTATAAAGAGGCAGAGGAGCCATCGTGTCAATGCATGGTACTCGCCATATATTCCTTGCTAGCGACGTGCATGCTCCATCCCTATGCCCAGCCGACATGACGCTTGAATCCGTCGAGTATCGTCATGTGGTTGCATCGGTGTGGGATCACTGACTACATGCATCTTATACCGCGATGGCACGCTAATTATATATATAGTATTTAAATAGTACTACCCAGTATAGTTATTTTGGTTTTGGTCAAAGTCAAACTACTTTAACTTTAACCAAATTTTATAGTGAAGTAACTAGTACTACCCATGTCATATTATAAGTCGTTTTGACTTTGGTCTTAGTCAAACTACTTCAATTTTCACCAAATTTTACGGAGAGAAGTACGTGCATTTTTAACCAAAAAATATACTATAGAATAATTTTACTTAAACTAATTTTGGTATTGTAGACGTTTGGGTATATTTATTTTAAATTAGTCAAAATTAGAGTAGTTTAACTTTAATCAACATTAAAATGACTTATAACATGAGACAATGGGGTACTTGATTAAAAAAGATCCTATATTCAATTCTTAACTTGCTTCTCCCTTCTGGTCCTTCTCTTTTTAATTATGTCTTAAAAATCGAGAACCTTCGATGTTATCAGACCGTCTGATCTGTTTCGCTTTGTGGATCTCTAGTTTACAAATGGATCTAGGTTTTGTCTTTTTTTTTTCTTTATGTTCCATAGTTTCTTCTGCTTTTCTAATGAAGAATTGTTTTTTTCTATTTGCAATTCGTTTGTCAAATGAGACAAGTGGCTCAACCATACCTTAAATTAATTAAATCCGTCCTCCGCCGCTGCACACAATTAAAATGTGCACGTATGAACAATGCCGTATTTAGGGGGTGTTTGGAAGAGTTTTGTCCCTCTCACAATATTTTTTGGTGAGAGAGACTAAAGTCCCAAACAGCCCTTTAGCCTCTCAACCCTTAACTGTCTCTCAGCGAGTCTTTCGCTCTTCATAAGGAAAGGCTTCTCAACGATCTCCGCCCAGCCACGGAAATTTTAGTTACCTGTCTCCTATAAAAGCCCACCTCATATCTTCATCAACTCAAAGCAAATCAACCACCTCTCTTTTGACTTCACTTTTGATCGGAGAAGAAGAGATCATTCACACATTTATACAGACGGACATGGGTAAGGTGGTGATGAGCATGCGGGTGGCCCTTGTGTCGATGGTGCTCATGGGCCTGATTCTCTCAGTGGCCCAGGAGGCCCACGCCAGACAGGCCGTGAAGCCGGACTCCCCCCATCCGGCCATCAACGACGGCGAGCCGGAGGCGGCCAAGCCGGCCATGAAAGACGAGCCGGGCATCAGAGATGACAAGGGCAAACGGAACATCTACTGGCGATGAAAGGAGGCGAACCCGTACAGCAGGCCGCTTACCCAAGTGCCGTACGTTCATATATGATGCATCATGGATGCCTGCCTGGTATGTGTATACAATATACAGTATGCATAAAATGAAGTAAGTAATGACCAGAGGACGATTAATTTCCTGGTGTTACTATTGTATCTTAGCTTGCGTAAAAATGTATTTCACGTGTCTGATTTGATTTGCTACGTACATAGCAGTTGTCAAAATACAAGTTTTAGCACTAGGCCTGTAATTCTACTACTATGCCAAAATATTCGTGTAACCATTCAATTGATGTGAACTATGTATGCAACAAATTTTCCCCTTGGATTCGTCCCAAGCTCTGTTGTTTCGAAGTGTTTGGTGTCTAAAAAAAACAATGCCAAGCTGTTTGTCCGAGTAATTAATTCAGCTTCTCTTTGCCACCAATTTTAAAATTATATTCATTTTATATACACATTTTAATTTCAAATTTTCATCTTAAATTAGCCTAGATCTCTTTTGTATTTGTCCCCAATTTTTCAGCCTTAGGTCGTTTTGAACTGCTTGCTGAAGTGTCAACGTCTTAATTAACATCAATCTTGGATGGATGCATTTTATTTATTTTTCACTTCCAGACGATCAGAAACTCAAACAAGCAAGTGACGCGCAAGTGTTAACACACACCTGAGACGGAAACTAGTAGCCAGATCAGGTACATATATATAGCGCAATACAAGCAATACACACGAGATACTACTCTTATTATTAGGAGGGGCGTGATGAGTGTACGTATGGCTACAATGCAGTACCAAAATTTTGTAGCCAGCATAGCTTACACGCCACAAGCGCGCGCGTACGTACGTGCCATATGCGTACGTACATCTAACACTACGGATCGGTTACATATTAGGACAGACAGTACAGCGCGCGCGCACACACACTAGTACACTACATATATACATAGTGCTCCACTACGAACGTTTGCAAACTGTTGTATGGTACGTAGTTTTGCATGGCCATCACACGTACGCACGATCTCCGGGATGCATGCTTGGATCACTTGCGGCCGAGGTCTTTCTTGACCTCCTTGAGCGTCTTCTCGTCCGGCTCGATGAGCACCGCGCCTGTCTCGGCGTCGGCACGCTCCTTGCCGGACTCCGTCGTGCGGCTCAGCCCTCCCTTCTTACGCCCTGCATACGTACACACAACTCGTATTAATTACCGCTAATTGCAGAAGAAGAGAGAACATACGTACGCACGCGTTGCTAGCCATTAGCCAATAATGGTGTGGGGTGAATAACGCGGATCGAAGAGGGTAAAAAAGACTGGCCTTCGGCGAGGCGCTCCTGGGCGTCGAGGCTCTTTCCACCAGTGCCACTCTTGATGACGGTCTCGCCCTCGTCACGGGCGCGCCGGTCCAGCTCCGCCCTGATCTCCGGGTCCTGCAGCTCCGCCGCCTTCTCCGCCTGCTGCGCCATCTCGATTACTACTACCTACTCCTCACCCTCGGTGGTGTGTGAGCGCGGACAGTGTACCGTGTACTAAACCAACCAACGCCGCTTGCTACCTTTCTTTGCTTGATGTGCATCCGCTTCCGCTGCCCTCGGCGCCCTACTTATACACACGGATCGCCCGTGCCGCGCGAGATGAGCACGAGAGGCATCGATCGACGACGACACCACGCTGCGCGCATGCGCCGCTGCTACGTACTACGTTAGCACCTGTGGGCCGGTTCGGTTTAACCGAGGCAGGTTGCCGTGGTGGTCATGCATGCGCGGTGGGGTAAACACGCGGCGCATACGCAGAACGTGGCGTGCGGCGCTCGCCTCGTCACGGTGAAAAGCGTGGTGAAACGCGAACACGTACGCGCGCGGAGGTGTCTCGCCGCGGGTGCGCACGGGTGGCGTCGCGGTGAAAATAAATCGAGGGTACGTGGAACCGTGGAACACAGCGTGCGTGCATGCGCGCGACGTGTGGGTGATTGGCTGATGGGCCGTCGTGAGCCTTTTGGTCTCTCCATGGGCCTCTCTGTCGCTCGCTGCTGGAGGAGAGAAAAGAGTATACGGGCTACATGGAGTCGACGTCTTGGTTGTATCGGTCCAGTTCATCATTGGAAAAAGAAAAATCATTGGCAGGTGGTGGGGTGGACCGTGTCGAGCAGCTTGCTTGCATGTGTGCAACTAACAGCGGTTAAATAATAGGAAAAATCATTGGCAATAACTTTTTTACGACGGACAAATCACTCCCTCCATCAAAAAAAATATAAGCATTTAGAGGTGGAATGGGATCCTCTGGTACAATAAATCTGGATAGAACCATATATCACCCTAAATCCTTATATTTTTGATTTTTGTCCAGATAGACCCATGGACTGCTTCTCTTCTGTAAGGTTTTTGCATTGCATTCGTTGAGTCGTCGTAAAATGAGTTGTTTGGCATAAAGAGAAAGAAAAAAAGGTAGTAGCAGTAAAGGGCATTATTCAAAGCGAGTGTCATGGCGAATGAGGTGTGCCATTAGCATCTTGTATATACTTGTCAAAAAGGAGTGACTAGTCTATACCTATAGCAGGCGAGCACGTCCAAAAAGCGGGCAGTTTTCATCGGCCCGGAACGTCAAAAGATCATCTAGAACAATGTTATAGTCTAGTTCCAAAGGGGTTTGGCTAAATGCACATGCAACTGCGCTGCAAGAACTCTGAGATCTGACCGGTAAGTTTCCCTCTTTCATACTTTCAGGCTTTCAGCTGTGATTTTCCATTATTTTTGGAATCAACAAAACCTCTAAAATCGTTAACAAAACAAAAACTTCTAAATATTTTCTGAGACTACCACTTTCCTATACAAATCTAAGGTTACTCATACGAGAAATTTTTGGTTGTGTGCATCTCCTGATGCAGAGGTATAGGGAGATGTTTTCTTCGGTTACCTCAAAAAAGACAAGAAAGAACGTACACATCAGTCATCAGATGTACGTATGGAGTGATTTCCGAAGCCAAAAAAGCACCAGCGCTGGTACAAAGGACGAATAAAAATCATGCAATCGATGTGTCGTCTCCTCCTCTCACAAACAGTACTCTTTGCGGTTTCCTGGGCAGCTTGTCGACCGGTGATGAACTCCCAAGTTCACATGCAAATTAAGCTACCAGCGTATTAACTGAGCCAATGAGACCATGTGAGCCATCCTCTGGTTGGATGTCTTGAAATCTTACTTTAATAGCTCAAGCTTTTAAGTTGAATTGATTAGTACATGCAGCTCAATACAATATCAGTGCTATAGGTTTTGAGCGTTAATTACTCGATACTTATCCTTGTTTACGAGAAAACGGTTAGGTATGAAAAAATGGCCATATCAATCGTATTAAAAGATGGTTGTTTGTGGATACAGTGGACGGACCATGATAAGTGCTGGTCAGGATCTCCTCTCCCCTGTGGATGAAGTTGATCTCGTGCGCTCTTCGGAGCTGCCACGACGAATACGATCGGCAACAGCGCTTAAACTTGTTTCTGGCAAGATGGTTGGATAAACAACTGCATCTTAAGGGTTTTAGCCCCAAATCTGTTCAGGCTGGCCAAAAGAAAGTCCAGAACGGTCATGACAAAGTTAAATAACAACCTGTGGCTGGCATCCTTCAGGCAAATATCCATTGTTGGTACAAAACACAACTAGTGTATTCAAGTGTATTCGTGTATTGAGAATGTATTCTGCTCTCCACACTGAGCAGAGCTTACAGTTTATACTTAGAAATAATATCCTAGCTTACAGATGGGCCCAGAGAGGCTGCCCGGTGGGCCAGCCTCGAGGTATTTTTGTCTTTTCCCGGGGTGACAGGAATGGCTGCGCACCATTAAGGAGGCGACGACGGTTCCTGAGGTCTCCAGCTATTGTTCGGGCATGGGCGTGCTCTTCGCAGACTCCGGCTATTACCCGGGTCGCGGCATGCCTCCCGGGTAATAGCATACGTTACCCTCCCCATGCCGCGGTATCAGGGGTGGCTGGCGAGGCATAATGTGTATTTATGATATCCCCTGCGCTTCTGACCCCGGATCATTGGCTTGGCCAGCCTTGATGCCAATCATCCCTGGAACCTGAAAGGCCTCTGGGCCTTCGGATGACCTCCGAAGACTTGGACGACCTCCGCAGTCCTCGATGACCTTCGTAGGCGTGGCCGGCTCCAGGGCCCTGGATTGGCTTCGGAGCCCTTGGTTCCCTCTTGAAGACCTAGGAGGCCTCCGGATCCTTCGATGGCCTTCGTAGGCATGGTCGACTCTGAGGCCTTGGATGGCCTCCGAAGTTAGGCATGGCCAAATTACAACGATGGCCTCGCTACTCACAAGTCACAACCTGGTGGCAAGTTTGAATGGAACTAAACAGGCGAGTTTTTAGATCGAAGGAGGCTACTTCACTCCATGTCGCAGTACAAGTTAAAGAAGATTTAGATGCAAGAGCTTGGGCTTTTAAGCCACCCTGAATTTTATTCTTTTGTTCTCTTTTTAGCTCGTTCTTCTTTCATGTACCCTTCTGATCTAAACCTGGCCACCGGCTAGGAAACCAATCTTTTTTTCT
The DNA here is from genome assembly GCA_000325765.3 of Leersia perrieri. Taxonomy (NCBI): domain Eukaryota; kingdom Viridiplantae; phylum Streptophyta; class Magnoliopsida; order Poales; family Poaceae; genus Leersia; species Leersia perrieri. The sequence goes on from CM002476.1 coordinate 2,504,873, forward strand.
TCTTTTTACTCCTAATATATTCCGATAATGCTCTTGTAGTTGTTTCATAAAAAAAATCAATTATATTAAAAGGGATGCGAGGTTCCAGTCAGGACCTGCTACTAGTTCGTAACATATGCCGCCTTTCTCAATGTTCATGAGTCAATGGTGAAACCATCTCAGTTGTGCATGCCTGATGCCCTGATCTCTCCAAAGAGTGAAGAGTGGTCTGAATCGAATGAAGTTCTATTCAGATATTGGGACAAAACTAACACTCGACGTTCGACGTTAATTCTGACCTCATTGTCCTCACATGTCGATGAAAAACTGGGCAGTAGGACAAGAGAAGACAGAAATTCAGTAACGATCAGAAGATAAGTTCGACTGAACAGTGTTTTCTTCTGTGAGATCCAGATAGCAAGATTTGACGCATTCGATGACAGTGTTGAAACTGAATCATATGCATAAGCAGAAGACCTATCAATCATAAAGGATCCAAAGGTCTCTCCTGCGAAGTTGCTTGTTAATGAGTGTGAAAGAGAAATGTTTGCTTTTGCTAAAGGCCAAGCCTGTCACTGTTGGAGCCTGTTGTACATGAAAACTCATTTAATCGTGTCTCTATCCGTCTGTCTCGTTCAGAGAAAATGCTTGAAACATTAGTCAATGAATTGCATGACTTTTTCTGACGAGCTAACCAATTCCAGAAGAGGACTCTTGTGGCCTGCCTGCTGCCCGATCTCAATAGTCTATCACATGTCCAAAAGGAAATTCATCTAGTGAGTGCAAACATTTGCTCTTACCACCTTTTCTTTCTGAAACGAGGATAAAAACTTTGCCTTGTATATATTGATAGGGAAGAGAAAAGATACAGTTCAAAGAAAAGCCATAATTAGGGAGAAAAAAACATACCCATACTATGCGTGTACAACCGTAGCTTTCGCTGTTGAAACATAAAATAGGCACAAGACACCTCTAACTCTAAGGTAAACGATCTTCGACACAAGGCCTCCATCAAAGGTTACAACGCAAATCGCACAGCTGTCGTCCGTCTTAGAAGTACATGATGTGTTTTAGTTTAGCTCGGTTGGTTAAGGGTGCATATATATATCCTTAGAACAGCCAAATTTAAATCTCGCAGTGGTGAACTTAAGTGCCTATTTCTTCTTCTAAACTTAATTAATAAAGACACCTATTTCTTCTCTTTACTTTTTTTTAATAGAAAAAGCACTCTATAATTCATTTTTCAATGGCAACCAATTCTGCATCCGTTTGACTGTGTACTTTTGTCTCTATGGAGCACAAAAATACTTCGCACATTACCTCCTAGTTCCTTTTTTAGTCACAAACCATTCTGATTCCGTTTGACTGTACTTTTTTTTTTCTCCCTTGCAACAAAATACTTTTTCACATTATCTGACTGGATAAAATGGCGTTTACAGTTTACTAGTGAATTATCCATGATAGGGTTATACCGTCACAACATATGGTTACAGTCTGAGATAATCTGAAACCTTATCAGAACAGACTCATAATCATTTGACAGACTTTTTTCTACACCTCCTACTCATGACACACTCATGCATGCCACCTCATCCATTGGGGCCCAGAGGACAAACCATGCCAATCCAAAGAAACTCTCTTAGTCTTTGTGGGGAACATATGTAAGAAAAAGGGATGCATATATAGGGTGGTTGGCCGTAAAAGGTGTAGAACACTTAGCATATCAATTATCATATACATGAAGTGATCACATCTCACACACAAGCATATCTCTCACTCACCCCCATCCAACCTAGAAATGAGATGACAAGACGCTGTTTTTCACTAGCTATTGTAAGCATCATCAGCTTGCTCCATTCCATCTCACTCTCACTTCGGTTTCCTTGTTTTGCTGCATCGTTTCTTGCCAAATTACAGTTGCTCATCCTGATGCTATTTCTTTATCTGATCCATCTCATTTCCCCCCTATTACTGCAGTGACATCCGACAATAACCAAATCAGTAGGTAAAACTCAGTAGGATGCAGGTTTGAATGGCTGAATGCCAACCTCTGCAACTGCAAGAAGGGAAGAAATTAAAAGAGCTTCAGCCATACGATGGTTGTGATCCTTCAGTGTACAGAGGCCCAATTCTGCTGCCCCGGCAGGCCAGCTCGACGCCGCCGGCCGTGCTGCCAGAGATGTCATCGTCGTCGGGGTCAGGGAGAAGTGCGACGGAGGCGAGAGCCTTGAAAATCCACAGCGAGGCTGAACGGCGGCGCCGGGAGAGGATCAATGCTCATCTGAGCACACTGAGGAGAATGGTCCCTGATACTAAGCAGGTTTGTGCAAACCTGCCATATTTGACTAGTTTTGTGTTCTTACCTTCAGCTGTGAAGCATTCAGCAAGATGCCTGCAACATCTCTGCCTACAACATCTCTGAGTCATTTCAGAGTTTGCTCGTAGTTCATCAGAGATGTTTCATTTAGAACTTTCTTGTGGTTTCGTTAGCCAACGTAATAGGTAAGATGATAGATATTTATTGATAAACTGTTTTCAACCGTAGTTCATCTAGAACTTTGATACTTGCAAGCAAGTCGAAACCAAGAAAAGTCATCTGAAAGAAACCATCAGGCTCACATCTGTTCACATTTCATCAGGCTTTTTCTCTGTGGTTTGGAATTCCTAACAGGACAAATGCTATAGCCTATAAGCCTAGAGTGCTGTGACTATTAGCAAAGTTTCTGTTTTTTAATCTCTTAAAAAGGTTTCTGCTTTTTTCTCCTACACCACAGATGGATAAGGCCACCTTGCTAGCCAGTGTAGTAGACCAAGTGAAGGACCTGAAGAGGAAAGCAAGCGAGATCACAAAACAAATGCCTCTTCCTCCAGAAACCAATGAGGTCTCCATAGAATGCTTCACCGGAGACGCCGCTACAGCCATCGCTGGCAACCACAAGACCTTGTACATCAAGGCTTCCATCAGCTGCGACGACCGGCCGGACCTCATCGCCGGTCTCACCCAGGCATTCCATGGCCTGAGGCTGAGGACAGTAAGAGCAGAGATGATCTCATTGGGAGGAAGGGTGCAGCATGTTTTCATACTTTGCAAGGAGGAAGGCATTGCAGGTGTGAGCCTGAAGTCTCTGAAGGAGGCTGTCAGGCAGGCATTGGCCAAGGTTGCTTCTCCTGAATTGGTATATGGTAGCAGTCCCTTTCATAGCAAGAGGCAGAGGATCCTGGAGTCACATTGCTCAATTATGTCCATATAGATTTGTTCCTCTTCTGGTATTTCTTTTCTACCTGAGAGTATGTAAGAAATGAGAGAATCTTTCACCTCTTGAGAGATAGGTCTGAGAATTGTGTGCCTGAAATTGCTGATTGCTGTGACAGATTTGATGTCTGACCTGTTGGTAGTGCTAGTGGTTGTAATCCACTGATGGCAAGATCATCACACAGGATTTGCATTAGGTGAACAGGTGTATGAGTGTGTGTACAGAGATATTATTCTGGGAAGTCACATGATTAGTTTGACAATTCAGCTTGCGTGCTTGCGTACAACGACTGACAATGTAACACCTTTTGATTTAAGATTGGCTGGCTGATTAGAATAGAAAAGCAGCTTGTCTTTACTGCTGTTTCTGGCCCAGTTTTCCTCCTGCGGTTTTTACTAAATTTCGGGTGTGATGTATTTGATACATATACTAGATGTTTTAAATGTTCTACAAATCTCTATCTACACTACCACCTTAACTATTAGGGCATGGAAATTCTTTCTACTTTCCACTACTAGTAATACTGATAAATCTACTCAGAGATCCTTTTCTACCGTGATAATACTTACCGACATAGACTACTGTAAAGGTACTCATTGATAAACACCGTATTATGTAGCCAAACCTCTTTTGACGAGATATGCTTTCCTCATTATTTGACAATCGAGGTAAGCCTGAACCTTTTCTTGTTCTTCATAGCAACTAGACACGACATACTTCCTTCGGATTTTAGTAGACGGCGCGTTGATTTTTGACATACATTTGACCATTCGTATTATTAAGAAAAATTGTGCAAATACGTAGAATTATACTAAGTCATGCTAAGTTATCTTAAATGATAAATCAAGCTCCAAAAAAATGAATGATAATTATGTAAATTTTGAATAAGAGGAATGATAAAGATAAGTTAAAAAATCAATGACGTCATCTATAAAAAAACCGTACGGAGTATAATGCAAACACCATTGGAACCTGGACGACACAATCATGACTGGGCTAAAAGCAACCAAAAATCGATTTCAGATTTATTGACAACAACACATGTATCAGTGTCTGAAATCATTTCTACGAGTAACCATGAACACTTACAACAGAGGTTAATTACATGAGCCACTTATTCCGAGACCACTGGCATTCTCCTACTCAAAAACATGGCAAGTCGGAGACCTGGCGTACTCACTGGGGATTTGGAGGGCGACTATTTGCAGCAGAAACCCTGGAGCCCCATTCAAGAAGCTCCTTACTGGTGTCATCCTTGTGTACAATGACCTCTATGAAGCACAAGCAGTCCTTCTTAGGTCCCTGAGCTTCCTCAATTGCTTCCTTCAGTTCCTCCTCAGTTCGGACCTGCAAGCCCCACAAATGCAAAATGTTATTGCAATGTGGCATTTCTAACCATGATAATATGTTGCCTGCAATTGCGCCACTGACCTTTGCTGTGTAGCACTTCCCCTCACCATTGTGGAATGCTTCCACCACACCAGTGTAGTTCCAATTCTTGATGACATTGTAAGGACCGTCATGGATCTCCACCTCGATGGTGTACCCTCCATTGTTTATGAGGAAGATGATGCTTTTCTGCCCCCAACGAAGCATTGTCGACACTTCTTGTGCCGTCACCTGAGTTTTTCCAGTTAATTAAGTTGTTTGCTGCATGGTTTACAGAACTTCACAAAGGCAGTTTTGACAGTTCTGAATTTTTGGTACCTGAAAACTTCCATCTCCGATGCATGCAATGACACGCTTATCCTTAGCAGCCTGTGCATATCCCAGAGTTGCCCCCACCGACCAACCAATTGATCCATATTGCATTTGAAATTCATACCTGGCAAGAGAGTTTTTTTAATCACATGATCGGATCAAGAAGAAAATATCAAACATTGCTGTCACCATTATCTAATATTCAAGACTTCTTGGTGAAAATAACTTGAATGCTTAAGTAGTATCAGAAATACAGAGCAATTTGCCTTCAGCTGTAGTCCTACAGGACCTAATTTTAAACACCAAATGTAGAAGTCAATTTATAAATGAACTATCAGGCAGGAGTTGGATAGCTATCCTAGTAAAACATACTATTTGGTTTCAACAAGAACTTACCCACAGCCTTCTGGTAGCTTCAACTTCTGGCAATTAAACCAAGAGTCTCCAGTCTCAGCAATGACAGCCGAGTTGGCTGACAACATTTTCTGAATATGCTGGAAAAGTACATTCACTCTCAATGGCTCTCCAGGCTGAGACAAAGGAGGTTCACCCGGAGGCACATAAATCCGACGATAGTTCTCGTATGCAGCTGTGTTCTTTTTCAGCCGTGCTGCAAGCGCATGCAGGAAGTCCTTCATCAGAACACACCCAAATGCAGGTCCATGCCCAATCACCACCCGGTCTGGCTGGACAATGATGGCCTTCTCCTTCTTGAGGAGAAGCGAGTATCCAACCGAGCTGTAGTCATTGAATATTGGCCCAGCAAACAGATATGCATCAGCTGACTCGACGATCTCGGCACAGAAAGGAGTGCTCACAGCACCCCAGTATGTGCCGATAAACCTAGGGTGGTGCTCTGGCACAAGACCTTTAGCAGAAGGCATCACCGCAACAGGATAACCACAGGCATCAGCTAACTCTACAAAGGATTTGCATGATTTGGCCACCCTCATTTTTGGTCCACCGACGAGAACTGGCTTGACTGCTTTGTTCAAGAAAGCTGCAGCAGTTTCCACTGCTGCCTCCAGGTTCATCTGATTTGAGAGTCTGACAAACAAACAATTAATTCACATGGGCATATGCAACCATGTCACCTTCATACTTATTCACATTAGAAGAACCGTGCTACCTTACCTTGGGGAAAGGAAGAAAGGAACAGGGTGACGGCTAAAAGTGGGATGTGGGATAGAGGGGAGGTTGCAGCTGATGCTTATGTAAACAGGCTTGCTCTCCTTTATTGCAGTGGAGATGGCAGCATCAATCTGCTCATGTGCATCCTCCAAGTTGTTCACCACTGCCTGTGATATTATATTATTAAAATGAGATCAATTCCTATAATAAAACAAAACAATCTAATGTAGGGTGCAAAAGTAATAGCTCACCAATTAAGACAAATAACTGATGCAGCAGGTAACAGGAATTGCAGTATTAATGCTTTTCTTCTTCTTGTTTTTTTATCGGGAATGCGCAAAAGGATTGCACATTTTTGTATTAAGGGGAATAGAGTTTGTTACATTGCCAGAAAGCCATGGCGGGCTCTACATCAGTGATATCTCATGATAGATTTTTGTATTAATGCTTTTCTCAAGGCAGTAAAAGTAATGCTGGAAGTTCTTAAACATATTTCCACAAAATATCATAATCTTAGAGCATGTGCCAGTACCAAATATCAATAGAAGGTTCTCTATATGAATTTTATAGAGAAAAAGAAATTATTCCTTGAAAAATGCTAGTGCTCGAGATTCAATGATAAAATGGGCTGTTTATTGGTATAATAATTCCTGTTTTTTGAATTGAGATCAAGAAATGGTATACTAGTTCATACCTAAATATATTTAATGTGCAAATTTATAAATTTCTGATAGAATTTACAACTGGCAATATGTTGTGGTGTACAACAAAATGAGTTGTACACTCAGAAATGCATTGTTTTGCACTGATTGGATATACTTCCTTGTACTGATGGACGTTCCCCTGATAATGAACTATTTCAGAATAAGTCAATTATTTCTCCTAAATTCTAACAAAAAACCCACAAACTGACATTCCATGCATATATTACACATCCCACCACGCATTCCATTAGATACAACATGCTAAAATTTTATCCTAAAAGTTACCTCTGAAACCTGAAGAACGGATTACCTGATAGCAAGTGACAGTCTGAAAACACCTAAGCTCCTGGGTAAAATCAGGCAACCCAATAGTATGATGCAGGATGCGGTTGCTCCCGTAGTCATTACTATTCGGGCCCCCAACGATGCAAACCACGGGGAGATTCTCGCTGAACGCGCCGGCGACGGCGTTGATGGCGCTGAGGCCGCCGACGGTGAACGTGACGGCGCAGGCGCCCACCCCGCCGCCGCGCGCCCGGGCGTACCCGTCGGCGGCGTACGCCGCGTTGAGCTCGTTGCAGCACCCGACGAGCCGCACGTCCCCCTCCGCCTCGAGCTCGTCGAGCAGCGTCAGGTTGAAGTCCCCCGGCACGGTGAAGACCTCGCGTGCGCCGACCTCCGCGAGGCGCCGCGCCAGGTGGCGCCCCAGGGTCGCCTCCCTCGGCGCGGTGGTCGCCGCCGCGGGGGACGGCGTCGTGGCCGCGTCGGAGGCGGATGGGACCGAGCCGACGTCCATGGCGGCGGCGGCGAGGAGAGGAGATGAGTGGAGAAGTTTCCTTGGGAGAAAAGTTGGTTGGTTGCTTTTCCGTTCGCGGCGTGTCGGACAGTTGGAAGCCAGTGGATGGAGACGAACGGCATTTATATGGGTTTTTTGTGCGTGCATTTTTGGTTTGTTTTTGTGAAGAAAAGTATATCTGGTTTGTTATTTAATTTCTAGAAAGAAATGGCGCATGCTGTGGATAGGTATTGTGGCCGTGGACCATTTGCTAGACGACGAGAGAAGGATCGGATCAGATCAATGTACCAAACCGTCTCGTTTCAAGTTTCTTATTGCGAAATTCAAAAGAAATTCGAAAGTGTGAACGGAGTATATTACTCCTATGTAGTGTAAAACAATGGTTAACACATGTGCCACTCCGATGAGAATCGAGAAAAACCATGCAAACAAATTCAGTTAATTTCCTACTTAGCAGCACACATCGGTGGCGGTGGCGCCCGTTGTTTCTCGCCTACCCGGTTGAGTGGCGAATCTCTCGTTTCTAGAATGGCGTAAATATGGGAGAAGAGAAATCAGGAGAGCTTTTGACTAAGCGTTGGTCTGCACTAGGAAATTTTAGGATGGATTGGATGCTGTTGTTTTAGCTTGAGGATGACTAGTTCAGCTTCGCTTTTGATGGTCATTGTCTTTGCCAATGCGTGGCTACGTGTTCGAAGTCACGAGCTGATTAATTGAGAGTCGTCGATTAGACAAGGCAAAAACAGAGTTTGGAGCTTCTTGTAATGACGGTATCTGGTGCTTAATTAATTGCGTTGTTTGGACCTTGAGGTGTCCACGTCTGCTGATTAATTTGCGTCGCGAGCTGTTTAGTGTGGTGACACGATCACAAGAGAGGCTGCTGGTTTAACTAAAAAAAAAAAAGAGAGGCTGCTGGTTACTTGACGGGTGACGGTGACCACTAACGAGCCTGCTTAAACTATGTGATCGCAGAGGATGACGCATCACGGCCCAATGTGTGTGATACGCTTTTGTCGTTGGGCCCAAGGAACCTACCAATCTTGGGCATAAACTGCAAAGCCCATGTGGTATAGTTGTTACGCCGAGGTCAGATTTTTGGGCCTATCAAAGGTATTACTCCTACCAAATTAGACAATGACTTGGCGAATCCACCATATCTCAGTATTTTGAAAGTTGAGTTTTTGTCTTCAGCCGGCCCGGCCAAAAAAATTTGAGTTTTTGTGTGTACAACACTAATTCTTATTACTAGTAGTTTAGGTCTTCTGATAATGAAAGATGTTTTTTATTGGGGTGAACATTGAGCCTACTGAACTTGATTAAACAATATAATAAAATAGAAAATATTCTCAAGCACAGACACCATTTTTTTTTCTCAAACTTTGTTCAATCACTTGGCTAAGTGAAACGATTACCACTACATCTAGTCAAACGAACGTCACTTGATATTATGCTATTAATATTTTACAAAATTATACTATCAACTAATCATATCAATTCTCAACTAAACATTTATCCACTGTAGCGGAGATAAACTCACTGTCTGACAACCATCGAGCATCAATTAAACAATCACGCCATCCGGTAGATGGAACTTATGCATAAAAATGGATACACTTCATTGATATTGTAGTTTTGGGAAACGCTAGTACTTGTGGTTAAGATACAAGTGTTAAAATATACGTAGATTTTGTATATTTTGAATAAGACAAATAATTAAAAAGTAGGTTAAAAATCTACGCACTGTACATTAAAAAACAAAGTAAGTATTGTCGGTGCGTGTGCACGACACGCGGGGATCTGGGGGACCCCTTTTTGGTTTGGCATGGGGGTGTGGAATGCCAAGACCTGAGTTGAAGGGAAGAAGAAGGTGGGCAGGAAGAAAAAACCCGCTATGCACACAAAACACAGAGATTTATACAGGTTCGGGTCGCCAAGAAAGCGTAATGCCCTACTCCTGTTCTTGCACTATGTGGTGAAGGATGGATTACAAGGAGGAGCTCACTCCCCGGTGGTGCTAGAGCTGGTGATTGAGGTGATGTATGGATTTCTATGATCCAACCTCCACTAGAATGGAGTTCTTTCCTAGGGGTTGTAGTGGATGACCGGAATGAGCAATAGCCAACCGGCCTCCCTTTTTTACGAAGGACTAGGTCCACCTTTTATAGTTTAAGGAGACACCACAGTGGTCCTCTACTAATAATATTGTGGGAGCAGCTAATGCTTTGTCTTGTCAAGGACCATGTCTTGCTCCTGTTGCGGGAGTTGGTGAAGTAGCAAGCGGCGTGGTCATCATGCTGCTGATGAGGTGTGTGATGCCTCTCTCCCACCCGCGGTCACATATCGAAGACTTTCTCCCATTCTCTTCCCCTCGGAATGGGCAAAAGATGGGTGATGATGAGGGGCTGACAGCCGTGCCTCACGTCGCAATAAATGCGATGGGGGCAGGTGTCAGACCTTCCTCTCTATCCAAAAGCATTGAATGCGGTGGTTGGTAGTTGGCTTTGCTCCCCGCACCTCTAACAGGGGGAACTATGGGTGAGTGACGTCGGGGGTCTGGGCGTCCCCGGACCTTAGCTCTATAGGAGGTGAGCCCCCGAGTAACGCCCCGGGCCATACCCCTCGGGGTGGCCACGTGGTTGCTCGATGCCCGAACCCTTTTATGCGAGGTGTGGCCTCCCCGCAAGCCCCTGGACACGCCCTCTCCAGGGGCGTGCCACGTGGTCTCGGGTGGCCCGAACCTGGTATTGAAGGAAGCACATGTCCAAAACCCGGGCGTAACTCCCTTTAGGGCGTACCACTGGTTCGGGGCGACTTTCTCCAACCATACGGGATACCCTCGTATCCATATCACCGACAAGTATATTAAACAACGAAGATAGTATTCAATATAGATTGTCATGGAACATTACAATTAGTGAATACAAGCATCAAAACTTTCAAGAATCTAAATTACAATATATTTGTGCATGTATGCTTCACTAAAACATTCAGTGATAACACAAAACACAACTATAGTTCTTAATGCAGAGGCGTTTTTTTCATGATTATAGGTAATCTTACATACAAATAATTTTATTCCAAAATGGGAATCTGTTGTCTTGAGACCTTTTCCTGACGCGGATTCCCCATGTCACAACAATTATAACTGCAAACCCGATACCAACTCCAAGTCCAACAAAGAGGAATAGTATAACATCCACATGTTTTTTTTCTGAAGGATGCGAGTTTTGAATAGTCATGTTGCCACATTCCTTGGATAGTGGAAATCCACACAAACCAATGTTCCCCAAGTAGGAGAGATTATCCAAGAACTGGGGTGTGTTAGGTATTCTCCCAACCAACGCGTTGTAGGACAGGTTCAGTACTGAGAGGAAGTGTAGCTGTGCTAATTCCTGTGGAATCTCTCCTGAAAGATCATTTGATGATAGGTCCAACGATTCGAGTTCATGCAGAACACCAAGTTGAGATGGAATTGATCCAGTGAGAGCATTATGCGACATGTTTAGTACGCAGAGGAGAACAAGCTCGCCGATCGACTTGGGAATGGCACCATGGAGTGTATTATCAGAGACGTCGATGACTACAAGGGTCCTCAAAATTTTTGAAAATGTGAGGTCGTGCCCTTTGTATGTGATTGAAGTGGCATATTGATATGTCTCTATATCATGCATATTGTTATGATATTGCATCATTAAATTTTCATTAGAAGATTTCTCCACCATGGATTTTAACCTCTTGAACCACTTGTATGGTAATGTGCCAGAAAAGTTGTTCGAAGCCAAATCAAAAATTCGTAGATTTTCAAACTCACAATTGTTTTCTTCTTCGAAGGCAGAACACCCTAGCTCTCCAATGAATGTGTTGGATCTCAGGACAAGAACTTGAAGTCTAGGAAGCATACTCATCCAACATGGAAAAACACCATTAATCTTATTATCACCAATATCGAAAACCTCCAAGTCTTTGCAAGCAACTAGAGATCTTGGTAGTCGTCCTTCAAACAAGTTGTCACTGAAATCTAATGCCTCTAAGGCACAACCTTTAACGATATTACGTGGCAACTCTCCAACAAGTTGATTTCCTTTCATGTTCAAAACATTCAAGGAATTGATGTCCTCCATCAAACAAGATGGCATAGAGCCACTAAAATTGTTGTAGGAAAGATCAAGGAGCTGAAGGTCCCTTGCATCACAAATTGACGGTGAAATTTCTCTGGATAAGTTGTTTCTAGAGGCCAGGAGGAAGGACATTCCACTTAGTTGGGAACTAAAATTTTGTGTGATCAATGAGAACATGTTATTTGAGCAATCAAACAACCAAGTGTCAGGTCCCACAATAGGTATAGGTCCTCCAATAAAGTTATAACTGAGATCAACAATTTCTATGTCAAATGGAAGATAGTCATATCCTACACTACTAAATTTGTTGTGTGATATGTTTAGGACACTCAACTCGCTACAAGTTTCCCATGCCCACTGAGGTATAGAACCATGAATTTGATTTCCAGAAAGATCGAGATATCCAACCCAATACATATTCCTCAAGGCATTAGGAAAATTGGATATGTTACAATATGCTAGACGTAAGTTACGGAAATAATTTAAGGAGACCCATGAAGAATTATATTTCTCACCGTCTACAACTGAAAGCTTGTTGTTGGAAAGATTCAAACTAATTAGGTATGATAGTTTCCAAAATGAGCTGAGTTCCACTGTACCCATAAAGTTATTGGAATGAAGATATATAATTTCCAATTGAGTTAGATTAAATAGTTGTGAAGGTATTTGTCCGGAAAAGTTGCATTTATATAATGCTAGCCTCGTCAGATTCTTGATAGTGCCTATTGAAGGAGGTATCTGTCCAGATAATCCACAGTTTGAGAATTGGAGAAGAGTCAAAGAAGTTAAATTTGCAATCCAAGATGGTATCACTCCTACTACACCAGCACCTGTAATCTCTAACGAGTATAAGGATCTCAACTGACCGATAGAAGAGGGAAGCTCTTGGGAAAAATCGCTTGACGCAAGACCCAATTTTTTCAAGGATTTAATATTACCTACTGAGCTAGGAATTGGACCGGAGAAGTTAGTACTGCTAACAAGTAGGTGTGCCAAAATGTCATTTGATGAGATATTTTTTGGCAAGGAACCGGAGAGTTTGAAGTTGTACCTAACATCGATAGATGTTAAGTTTTTGTTCTGGAAGATTCTCCATGGGAACCTCCCTTCAAGATTGTTACGTGTAAGGCTAAGAACACTTAGGGAAGGTAAATCCCCAAAGGAATCTGGAATTGGACCGTATATGTAATTGTACTGTAGGTTAATCTCACGCAGTGGGCGTATGCTCGACAGAGACTTACAAATGGGAACCTTGAGGCGGCAATCTGGTAGGCTAAGAACCTGAAGTTGGGGGTAGTGGAGTTGGAAAAGGCACCGCACCACTCTACCCCGTTGTTGTCAGACAAGTGTACTCTACCGAGGTGAAGTTCTTTCAGGTTACGGAGGTTTTTGACTAATGACCGAATGTTTGGAGCCACGAGAAACCAATTACGTGAATAAGAGGCAAGTGATAAGAACTCATCATCTTGGTCAAAAAGGTAAAATTTGGTAGAGAGGTCAAGGGATACCAGATTAGTAAGACGTCCTATTGCATGTGGTATCTGGCCTGCAAATTTGGAGCTAGAGAGGTTGAGATGGGTGAGCTCGGTGAGATGTTGGAACCCAACCACAGGGATCTGGGATCCGTTAAAGTCATTCCATGCGAGGTTAAGATACCTGAGTGAAGTTAGATCGAAAAATGCAGGGTCAATTGCTGCACTCACCAAGCCACACCTTGCCAGGGTGAGGGATGTCACGCGGCCGACGTCGCCGTTGGCGCCGCCGCAACGGACGCCCTCCCAGCGGCAGCAGTCGGTAACGGACCGCCACGACGCGAGGGCGCAATCCCACTCGTTGGTGACGGTGAATGAACGTTTCAGCCGGAGCAGCGCCGACGCCTGGTCCGGCAAGCACGGGACCGGCATGACAGCAGTTCGGTTGCTATGCGTGCCAAGAGAGTAGCAGAGTTGCTGGAATCCAAACAGGAGATGGAGGATGAGCAGGTGTAGCAGCAGTGGTGGCCCGTGGGTAGCAAAGGCAGTGGAGGACATGTTTGCCGATCGATCGACTAATACTAATTACTCCCTTCTTTCAAAAAATACTAATTACTCCACTCCTGCATATACTCCATTTTATAAAAAATACTAATTACTCCACTCCTGCATATACTCCATTTTATACACGTACACATGCATGACAGTACGTACTATATACGCCCGCACTTCACGAATTAACATCCACTGGTTTTTTCCATTATTTTTCCAGGGACTTATCCTTAAATTATTCGGGAGATCATGGCATCATGCATAACGGTCTATCACATTCACAGCTTACCTGCAGCTGCGGTAAACATTACGGGTGGACAAGCCGGAGTCATGCATCGTGATCTGATCGACAGAATGACAGCCGTGTTCGTGGTTCATCTTGCATAATGCATATGGTGCAGCTATCATGCATGCATGAGTCATGCAACAGTTAGAAAAACAACAATCCAGTTACTGTTGAGGGTTGACCAAAAATGTGTCATTAGCACATATTGGTTAATATAATATTTTATTTTATAAGTAGAGAGAATTTGAGGTGAAATTACCGTTTTGCCCCTGAAGTCATTTTCGGTCAAATATGTGAGTATCAAACCGGTAAGAAAATAAGGAAAAGGAAAAATATATCGCTCGATCCCGTCCCCATCCCCAACCCCATCCCTACTGTAACGTAGATGAGGCGCTGGTGGCAGCCACGACTGGGTGCAAGCTGCAACGGCCATGGCTTCCAAACAAAAAAGAATCAATTTATACTTTAGAAAAAAATATCATATCAAATTACGTACAACAAACACTATATTTTACTAGCGATGGCTTGAAGGGCAAACCGATTACCTTATCTCATCTCTCTCCACTTTGACCAAGAAAGATAAAATTGTCTCTGGTGGCTACTAGCAATCTACCACCTTTTCTTTGTACTATAACTTTGTTTATTGTGTCCTACACCAAAGACCATAAAATTTAGATATCGTACAACAAATTTTGCATATTCATTAATGCAATGCAATACAAAAGCCGGCTAACTATCTTAACTATGACTTCGGGGTTGCATATATAGTGGAAACCCTAACTTAATGAAACCTCTCGTGTATACCTAAATAAAAGTAATAATAGTGAAAGAACATTTGTCCAGATTAATTATTTTAGGACACATCATGTTGATTATATATTTGGAGGGAGTAGCTTAATCTGGGTGACTAGTGTACGTCATCTGCACAGTGTACATACTACAGACACACACGAATGGTTGTTTTCCGCTCGAATAGCCTATCAATTTTCCATTCCTTCTCTCACATTATATTCTTGATTTCAGATAAATGACTGGCTAGGAGTTCACCGTGCAGCTAGCTGCAGTATCAATGACTGGCCCGAATCGTCGTCAATTGACGACTGTGTTAATTTGTTGCCACATAAGATACGATATACTCTTAAGGGCCCTTTAATTTATAGGAAAAAAAACAAAAAATAGGATTTGAATTATATACATATATAACTCTCCTGCTTGTCCTTTGAAATAAATGCTCGGGATCCCAACAATCCTATAAAATTATGCATATTCAAGAAAATATCATGTTTAGTTTTTTAATAATGGATTCATTAATCTGGCCTCTATACCCACGAAAGATATATCAAAAGATACACGAGTATTTATACTCCAAACCTTACATGAAGGGAATACCAAAAAAAAAAAAGGAAAAAGAATAGTTAGCTTTAGCAACAACTACTACCCAATTCAATGTCTATTGTCTGTCATTGCCATCCAACATACATACACCATCACCGTAGTTCAAACATCTCTAGTGCGCCGAGAAGCCATGTGCCACCACCATTTTCCTTACTTGATCGTCATTGAAAGAACTAGACACTGCAACTTGTCTATCCGGCGATATCCTTATAGCATTGCCACCAACAACCTTCATCGCCACTGTCTTCAACTGTCGACATGTTGCCAGATGAGACGACATATACACCAAACACACCGCCATAGGAGATACTAGTTCCCACCGCATACAATGACTCCATCCACACCACCACAACACCATCGAAAACATCGACAATGTCATCGTCCCCTTACCAAACCAGCTGCTAAAGCAAGATCTAGGGTGAAAACAAACAAAGTGATTTGAGCTGATGCCAAAACCATCACCTCACCGCAAAGAGGAACGCAACAACGAGGGACATAAATCCAGGGCTCTATGTCGTTTAGACGGCCGACCCGCCCCACTCCGTTGGACACAAATCCGGCCTCATGTTTTATGATCGGAACGAAAGGGAACGTATTCTATGCACACAAGGCTTCTCGTGTATACTCCGTGTACACCAACTAACAAATATTATAAAAAATTCTAAAAAAATTTGTACATGTACTTACAATAGTACTACATATATTTGTAAAGTCTCGTCTTAAAATTCATTATACACAAAGAGTAATAAAAAAGACAAATTCTAACATATTTTTAGTCCAGAAACTGACAGATATTTTCATATTTTTGTTACGGCTAAAATATAATGAAATTTAAGATGAAATTTACAGAAGGGCGTAGTATTATTAGAAGCACATGTATAATTTTTTCTAAATTTTTCGGTGATAATTTTTAGTTGGTATGAATGGAGTGTACACGGAAAATTTGTGTGCATATGATATGTTCCCGAACGAAACAATGAAATTTAGTAAACACATGCTGTTAAGCCGTTTTCTGTACAGTACAACGAAGACCGTTCGGGGCATGTATATACGACTGATGAACAACGGTCGTGGTACGTATGCCCCATCGTGTTCACTTCCCGCCTCACGTTAACTACTTTGTCCAACTCCATTTATCGCTACTATTGTTGTTTTTACCACATCCTACTAGTCAACATTCTCTCGTAACCCCTCCGTCTTGTCCAGCTGGTATGTGGCGCCGAAACTCCTATGTGGCGCAGATTCCATACGTACGGGCTTGAAAAATATACGGCACGAAAGAGCAGATCCGTGGAATTGCCCGGAGCGAGATTCCCACGCCCCGTGCCGAATGTGTTGAAGTGGATTGACCAAGACAATGTGCAGGCGTCACAATTAGCTGATTGGCTCCTTCTGTTCAGCCCTAGCAGAACCGAGTCATCTTCTGCTAGCTTACAGTCGATAGCCAAATTCACACATGTCTATCGACATTCGACAACTACCAAGTCGCAGGTAGAACATCGGCTGCCTCTCAAGAATCTATCACCCCACCACGAACTTTCTAAAACTCTAAAATATGGGGTCATCGCCTACCTTCTCTCTAAACCAAATGGGTGAACCCATATTGATAACAAGATACAATAGTATATGACGACGTGCCAACGTGATTTTTTTATTTTATAACGGTGTACGGACATTTTACTATTATTTCTAAGTCTTTACCACTAGATTGGCAATGAAAATAAACCTATCATTGAGAAGGGTATGGGTATATCACATACCCAGTTTTATCCATATCTATTGATTATCCATACCTAATAAAATGGGTATCAGTAACATGAATGATGTACATGTGGCCCTTACATTTAAATTTTGCTTAAAAGTTATACAAAATTGCTTCTCTATACAACAAACCATCCTTGTAAAATTCAATTGAATTTGATAAAATTTTGTACTGCGAACAAAAGTTTAACAATTTTAAGGTACAAGTTTAACACTATACAATAAATATAAAATGAGGCATGGTAAAGTTTATAATTATGTGTATTACCCTCCTCTAGGGGTGGGCTGAAAAGTTCGGGCGCAGTCTCGAGGGTGGGGGGGAGAGGGAACTGAAGACCGAATATTTCAGGTCTGGTCTTGGTCTTTAAGCTTGGATACACGAAAAGACCAAAATTATGCTCTCATTTCCCCCCCGGGGCACGCCGCGAGGATGGCCGGTCTGGGAGGGAGCCTCGCCCGCAGCGGCTTCGTATCGAACCCGTCCGACGCCGGCCGTTTCTCGCCTCGCCGTCGGTTCCCAACCGTCGGAAAATAGCAGGCCTAATTATGGGGCGGTAACATGGTGGCCCGGTAGAATGGCGCACCACTAGTCCACTACCACCAAATCCGTTTGGTTGTGAAATGGGATTCCCGCGGACGTGTGGAAAGGATTGGGCCGTATGTGGCACGGTCCGTTGGACTGGAAACATTGAGGCCTGTTACGAGCCTGCCACATACGATGATTTTGGCTGCTGACTCGGAACGGGACTCCCATGTACGTGCCGGACTTTGCTAATTCGGTCGGCAGCACATGAGCACAGGATCAAACGGGGCAAGCAAAATATATACCCGAAAATGCTCCTCAACAACGAGTATATGAGCATATCCACCGAATGCTTCTAACAGCGACGGCCTCTCTTGGCCCACCATGTATACATGGGTATTCAGATGTATTACCAAGATTTTTGAACAAAAAATACATATATGTAGTGTATAATACATGTATAAATAATTCAGGAAAAAAAGAAAGGGTATATCGAAGAAAAAAGGCCAAAAGGCCTCGTTATCCTCCTCTCGGCTAAAATGGGCCGGCCCAACTACCCTTTGCAACCCTAACTAGTGGCTGGGAACGGGGAACCCCACCTCCCGACTCCCGATCTCCACCGTTGCGGCGCTGCCTCCACGGACGCCGCACGCGCACCGCACGCTCCTCGCCGCTCTCCTTCTGCACGCGCCTCGCCATCGCTCCTTCCTCATCCTGATCGTCTCCTCTCCAACAGGCAGCAGCAGGCCGTAGGTGGGCAACAGACGAGGCGACGACTGGGCGGCATGCCGGCACACGCACGGCAGAGGGGCGTCGGCTAGCCGGCTAGGTCAGTGAATAGAGACTCAATATAAATGTGTAATGGATGTGAAATTGAATCTATGTGAAATTTTATATTGAAATTGCAGATTGCAGTACAATTAAACATGTGAAATTGCAAGTTAAAGATGAGGACATCATCACCCATTTTCAGAACATCAAGAATCGGAAAGTTGTTTTCTAACTTGTAAGAATTTGTTCCATTTAGCTATCTGTTGTCCTCTCTCTCTCTCTCTCTATATATATATATATATATTAGCATCAATTAGTAGTTTATTACTTGCATATGTTGAAACAATATCGATTTATGGTCAATTATATGAATATATGGTCAATTCTATGAATTATATTAGTTTAGTACTATGCACTGTTATACATACCTAATTTTAGGCTTGCGATTGTTAAAATTTTTTCTACCCCTTATTATTTCGAATACCTAAGTTTAAAAACCTGTGCTCCGGCGAGGATGGGTGCACATCTCATACTCCGGCGAAGAAGGCCCCGAGCTCGACTCATTGTTGCTGGATCTTAACCAGTATATTATGTATTTTCAATGTTTTTAGTGTTGGACTGAAACGTAGCAGCGGGTAACTTTTGGATTTGCTGAATTATGTTCTTTCGTATCACATTCGTCCTAAAATATAGCAATCTATTCCCTTCGTCCCAAAACAAATCAACTTATGTGGATGATATCCTGGAAGTTGATTTGTTTTGCAACCGAGGAAGTAGAAGAGGATTTGACCCATCACGTGTTGTTGCTGCCGCGGAATCCCTCGAGGCAGAGATTGTCGGCGCGCACGGCGAGCGTGAGCGTCCGCGTCGTCGACCGCAGCACCACGTGGAACCACCGGCGGGAGGACCGGGCGGTTGTGGGAGAAGTGGCTCGGGTTGGCCACCTGTTTGCGGATGCTGGTGATGATTGATGAAGTCGTTATAGTTGTCACGGCCGCTCACGTTGAACGTCACGGTGAAGAGCGGGTTCAACGCCATGGTCAGATGCTTGATCGTTGAGAAGCAAAACTATGAGCAGCAGAGCAAGATGATAGAACCCCGACGATTTGGTATGTGTGATTTATAGGGAAAATTTGCTTACTAGTCAACACGGAACATCTTTTAGCTGACTAGTCAAAAGTCAAAACAAGAGCGAATTTTGCTTTCGGCAGTACATGCATCATGTATGTACATTGCGCAGGCACAGAGCACGCCTGAGATGTTGTTTCATGGACGCCTCCGTTGAGAAGAGAAGAGAGTCCGCTTAGATCGAGTCAAAAGACTGCTTCAAACTGGAAACAAAGACATTCAAGATAATGCGATGCCAATGTATGACAGGGACAACTAACATGTGTCACAATCACACAACGCTATACTGCTTTGGCAACCAATAGCACTGGATGATTGGATGTGCACCAAGCTGGCTCACGAAGTTCTGTTCAGAAGTTTTGCCTACTTCCCAGTCGAGTCTTAGTACTCAAATTTTCCTCGTCTTTTGGAGGAATCTGGCAGAAACGCAGAGTTAGGATGTGTTTGGTTACTTAGATAAATTGTGGCAACCACAAAAAATATGACGATTAAATTGCTAGCCACAAATTATGACAAAGTTAGGAAAAAAGTCAATGATACGTGGGACATATATTGTTAAAATATAATAAGTCATAACTGTGGTAAAGAACCAAACACTTGCTTAGTACCCTGTGGCAGCCACAAGTATGACGTGATCAAGTGTGTCAGCAAACCAAACACAACCTTAATCCGTCTCCTCTCTCACTGAGGCACCGGTTCACCGTTGATGCCTTGTGTTTAGCCATACATTAGTATTTTTGTAAGTATGTGACTAAGGGTACAAAAGTAATTTTTGTAATAGGTTGCAAATAATAGATAAATTATGATTTTACCCCTCCATGTTCATATTTTTTATGGACTAAATATCCTCTCACATCTGTCGTTAATTGAGATGACATTAGAAATCAATATGATCCTTTGATAAAAATTAGATATACGGTTTGAATTGAATTTTATTGGCAAATAGAGATCACCGGAACAAAACACAATCAAATATAAGTAATAGTGATATTAAACTTATTTACTTACTTTAGAGATACACAAGTCACTAGGTTACAAACATCGTATATCTACATACAACAAATTTGCTAAAGTAGCTATATATGATTGTTTTTATTCTCAAGCAAAGCTGAATAATATCAGCAGCAGCATCTTAGATCCCACGAAACAGCTCTAGAGCCTTCGCCTTCGTCATCCCACGCGGCACCTTCTTACTATCAACAAACAGCAGAGTCCCCACAGCCTTGGCCGCCTCCACTGCCAACTTCTGTGCCGCCTCCCACGCCTTCCTCTCCTCCTCCACCTTCTTCGCATCACCCTTCTTCTTGTTCTTACCATCGTCCGGATCCTCAAGCTGCAGCGCGTCCATGGTGAGCAGCGCCTTGGACAAGTCCTGCCACCCGTTCACCTGCTTCTTCATCTCGGCACTAATCTTCCCACTTTTCACCTTCGCCCTCGGGTCCATCAACCCAGCCACCATCCCCGCCACCGTCACGAACCGCACGGCCTCGTTCACCATCAGCAGCAGCGTCACCACCGACTCCTTCTCCCTCTGCCCCGCCGCGAGCGTGTCGACGGCGTGCGCCATCCGCTCCGGGCCGAGCGTGACGTCGACGAGCTTGTCCGTGTTTCCGAGGAGGTCGCTGTACGAGCCGCCGAATCCGGCGTAGGCTGCGCCGCCGCCGATGATTCCGCGGGTGAGCTCCCACCACGTGCCGTCGCTGCCGCGGAATCCCTCGAGGTAGAGGTTGTCGGCGCGCACGGCGAGCGTGAGCGTCCGCGTGGTTGATCGGAGCGCCACGTGGAACCACCGGCGTGGCGGTTCCTCCACCGGCGGGAGGATTGGGCGGTTGTGGGAGAAGTGCCTTGGGTTGGCGACCTGTTTGCGGATGCTGTTGATGAAGTCGTTGTAGTTGTCACGGCCGCTCACGTTGAACGTCACGGTGAAGAGCGGGTTCAACGCCATGGTGAGATGAGATGATCGATTGTTGTGTGAAGGAAAACTTTGGAAAGGAAAACTAAGAGTTGAACTATGGAGCAGCAGAGCACAAGATGATAGAACGCCAATGAGTTGGTATGTGTGATTTATAGGGAACATTTGCTTACTGGTCAACACGGAACATCTGATCTTTTAGCTGACCAGTCAAAAGAAGAGTGATTTTTGCTTTCGGCAGTGCATGTATCAAGATGTATGTACATTGCAGGCACAGAGCACACCTGAGATGTTGTTTCATGGACGCCTCCGTTGAGAAGAGAAGAGAAATGTCAGCCTAGAACGAGTCAAAAGACTGCTTCAAATTGGGAAACAAAGACATTCAAGATAACGCACCGCCAATGTATGACAGGGACAACTAACATGCGTCACAATCACACAACGCTGTACTGCTTTGGCAACCAATAGCACTGGATGATTGGATACGTACAATACGGCTTACGAAGTTCTGTTCAGAAGTATGGTTGCCTACTTCAGATGAACTAATCCTCAAATTTCCCTTGCCTTTTGGAGGAATCTGGCAGAGACGCAGAGAGTTAATTCGTCTCCTCTCTCTCTCCGTTCATGCCGCTGCACCACCCCTGCCTTCCCGGATCCCGGCTGTACTGATGTGTGCATCGTCGCCGGCGCCCTGTGTTTAGCCATATGGGATGTGGATCCTGAAATCACCGGGGAATCACTGAGCTCGTCGTTTTTGGTAGGTGTCGGTATCGCCATTCGCCAACCTCGGAAGGCAGCCGGAGCCGGACACGACCTCATGTCATTTGTTCGACAATTACGCCCACGCGACCAGCAGCGGCCAACACGTACGCGTGCACCCGCGCACGGCCCGCCACATCCGGTTTATTTTTTGTGGGCTTGCAACGAAGATTCCAGATAAAATGGGCTGAGTATACGGCCCAGCAACCAACTGACTCGAAACAGCAGGCCTCGCCAAGAAAGTTGTGTTTTCACATCTCTGTTAAAGTTGGATGTTCATTTCTTTCTATTAATGGAAATAGGAGGTATCCCTCTCTTTTATCAAAAAGTAAAAAATCTCCGTTGACTGACAGATAGATAGCGACCCGTAGAAAAGTTTGGTCGTTTGGGTCCCATCAATCAATAACATTTAGAAAATGTCTCCACACAAAGACATGTTTCATTTGTTCAGCTTTGATCCCAGTTTCTTCCAAGTCTTCGCTGGACCGGGGTTTGGATTCTGTCTTTAAATTTGACAGGGTAAGCAGAAGTTTAAAGATAAACATAAATTGTGGTTAGTTTTTTCAGAGACAGATCGGCAGATCCCTTGCAATCGTTATGACTAACGCCTTTGACACTCTTCCAACCATCTGATTATGTATGAGCTACACACATCATTGTCATGATCTGATCAAATCGTAAACTGCATCATGGACATATGGAAAGTACATATGGTTACCTACTATATAAGCTATTTTACGGTCCTTGAGTATGTCTCAACTATCAAGATGTACCAAATTTATACTTAGAAAAAAAATAAAAATTGCTTCTGATATACATCAATTAAACATTGCCTATAAACAGACAAAACAAGTGTTTCTTTCAGTTATCCTATAAAGACTGCAAACTTGCCGGCTTGGGCATGCAAACAACGTTCGCCACATGATGGACATGGAAACATGCCGACTTGGACATGGAAATTAAGGTGGTATTGATGATTGATCGCAACATAAATAGACCAATTTAACAATGTACAGTGTTTTTCCTTTTCATTTTAGAGACTAGCCGTTTTCCAACATAATTAGGCGACACAATATATTACCCTGAGAACCGCCCATTTGGTTGTGTTGAGTGGTAAACCGAATACCCGATACAGATATGACATCCACACTCTCCGAGCTTCTCCTCATCCTGGTGCTACTCACATTCTACTGCTCCACTCAAACTGTTGCCACCACCACCATCCCAGTTCATTGCAATCCTCACCAAGCTGAAGCGCTTCTCCATCTGAAGCGCTCCTTCCTTAACCCCGACCTCTCGTCATGGATTCCAAGCACCGACTGTTGCCACTGGGAGGGTGTCACCTGCGATACATCCTCCGGGCAGGTAACAGCCCTAGACCTCAGTAACTATAATCTCAAGAGTCCCAGTGGTCTAGACCCAGCGCTCTTCAACCTCACCTCTCTGAGAAACATCAGCCTTGCTGGTAACGATTTCGGCCAGACCATTCTTCCAAGTTTCGGTTTTCAGCGGCTGACCAAACTCCTCGTGCTCGATTTGTCGAGTGCAAACTTCTTTGGTCAGATACCTCTTGGGATTGCACACCTTAAGAATTTGCGTGTTCTTGATCTTTCCTACAATGATATGTACTTTAAAGAGCCGAATTTCCACACCATTATAGCAAACCTGAGCAATTTGAGAGAGCTCCGTCTTGATTACGTTGACATTAGTAGCGAACCAACCTGGTCAGTTGCTTTAGCCGATTCTCTCCCTCTGCTGCAGAATCTTAGTTTGTTCGAATGTGGCCTAGGTGGCACTATTCATCGTTCATTTTCCCAACTCCGCTCACTGGTCATGATTGACCTCAGCTACAACGGAATTTCTGGAAGGGTTCCTGAATTATTTTCGGACTTCTTTTTCTTGAGTGCCCTTGATCTCTCGAACAATAAATTTGAAGGGCAATTTTTTTTTTGAGACTGCGCCTAGCACAGATGGCAAAGAGCAGCAGTGTTGTTGTCCGCCGCCCGCGTTCGAATCTCAGCGCGCTCACCTTTCTTCTCCTTAATACCACTGACGGTGGGTCCTTCCCCACCGTCCAACCTTTGAGAACTGCGCTAGCGCAATTGGCAAGGTCTGCGGTGGTGCGTCTGGAGCCCTGCGTTCGAATCCCATCGGATACACTCATTTCTTCTTAATAATATAGATATGAAAGTCCCTCCTTTCATATCCAGCCTTAGAGACTGCGCCTAGCGCAGATGGCAAAGAGCAGCAGTGTTGTTGTCCGCCGCCCGCGTTTGAATCTCAGCGCGCTCACCTTTCTTCTCTTAATACCATTGACGGTGGGTCCTTCCCCACCGTCCAACCTTTTTGAGAACTGCGCTAGCGCAATTGGCAAGGTCTGCGGTGATGCGCCTGGAGCCCTGCATTCGAATCCCATCGGATGCACTCATTTCTTCTTAATAATATAGATATGAAAGTCCCTCCTTTCATATCCAGCCTTTTGAGACTGCGCCTAGCGCAGATGGCAAAGAGCAGCAGTGTTGTCCGCTGCCCGCGTTCGAATCTCAGCGCGCTCACCTTTCTTCTCCTTAATACCATTGACGGTGGGTCCTTCCCCACCGTCCAACCTTTTTTAGAGGCGCCTGGTGAGACGCCATGCCCGAGCGAGACCAGCGCCCCACCGCCAAACCGTCAGCCCGCCACTCCGGCGGCTGGCGCCACGAGACAACGACACGTTTCTCCTCCTGGCGCGACGCGCTGCTACACGGAGGGGACAGGGAAGAACCTGGTTGGACAAAGGTAAACAGAAAGAAGCCGCCACAGCATTCAAGAGGGGGTTTCATACGCCAACCACCCCGGGACAACGCATTGAAGAAGGAAGCTGAAATCCCACGGTGGCTCCACGGTCGCTGCTTCAAATGCCTGGGCTTAGGTCATCAGAAGGCGGACGGTAGAAGTGCTACGCGGTGCTTTCACTGCTGGTATCCAGGCCACCTCGCAAAGTTCTGCCCCGACAAGCTTGCCGCTGGGCGTCGGGACAGAGCCTGTGAAGAATCGTCCGGCGAGCACCAAGCCGGCGGAAGCGGCCAGCAAGCCAGCTCCGTGTCGGTACAGCCTGCAGCTGCAGGCAAGCCGGAGCGACAGCAAGAAGAAAAGGGGAAGAAGAAGCAGGAAGAAGAAGAGAAGACGAAGACGACGAGCATGGCCACGGGCTATCAGATCTGTGCGGGTCGTCCCTGCGAGTACGCAGAGGAGATGTACACTGGCGAGCCGGATAACTGGCCGCTCGTTCGTCGTTGTGTCGTGTCCTAGACACCAGGCATGGCGCACATGGAGACCTGACTGATGGAGCATGCCATGTTCGCCCTTGTTCTAGGGGGCCGACCGGATGTCTCGCCAGTAGACCTCGTCGACGCCATCCACCAGAAAGCAGGAATCGCCTTCAGCAACTTGAGGGTCGAGGTTTCCGGCATTGATGACTTCCTAGTCACCTTTCGCCACGGCCGAGACCGCGACCGCGTGCTGCAGATGTCGCACGACATCACCGTCCACGACGCCACGATCTTCTTCAAGCGATGGACCCGACTGGTCGGCACCGAGCACAGCGACTTCAAGTTCTTCACCAAGATCAGCCTGGACGGGCTCCCTGTGCACCTCTGGGAGAGGGAGGCTGTCCACCAGATCGTCGCCGAGCTCGACGGGGACCTTGCCGAGATGATCCCTGCTGAAGATGCTCGCTGCTTGGGGGTGTTCGCGTGGTTCAAGAGCCCCAATGATCTCCCCAAGCTCCTGGAGGTCGACGTGCCGGAGCGGCCTGGGGCCGGCAGATCCTGGAGGGAGAACTTCGGGGCCACGCCGCCTCGTCCGCCGTGCTCCAAGTCCGGGCTGATGAAGCGTGTGCTTCTGCACGTGGAGGAGGTGCTGGACCCAACACCGCTCCACGTCTACCCCCCGGCCTTCACGATGATCCAGACGACGACGTGCTACGTCGCAACTCCTTCCCGTGCTGGGCAAGTCGCGAAGACGGCTCCGGCCCCTTTCCCACCTCCCAAGGCGGCAGCAGCCGCTTCGGCGGCCTGACTGGGGCAGCTGGCGGTTTCGGAGCGCGCTCCTTCGGCTTATTCCCGAAAGAAATCCAACCTACGCGCCGGTCAAGGCCGTCACCGTCGAA
>CM002476.1:2536429-2562060 GCA_000325765.3 Leersia perrieri
TTACAGGGACCCCTGGCATACAATTTATACCCTTGGGTCAATTGAGTCCTAGTAGGACACGACTCGATCGGCTTGCTATGTGCAGCCGTTACAAGAAAGGAAACTAACAAACCTTCCTAATTTCATAAGGAAATATCTAAAACATGTCTAATTAATAGATAGAATTAAACTGTCAATCCGCGGTCTTCACGATTCCTTTTTGATTTCGGCCTTTTCTTTCCATCGGCTTGTTGCTTGACCAAATCCAGTAAAGTATCTACCAAATTTGGCAATTTTCCAAATTCTGGTGTCAACAGGATGGGACAGTGTGGTCCCGAAAAAGAATATTCCCTTTGAATGTTGCATGTGGTGCTTCAGGCGATTTTTGCTTGAACGCAGCCATCTAAGACAGGATGAGCAAGCGAGGACGTTGTGCTCACTGTCCTCGTTTTTCATGCGGGGAATGGGGGGGTTGTGGGGTTAGGGGTTAGCGGGGTGGGCACCGACGACAACGACTCAAGGTGAGAGACAGAGGTGGTGGCTCAAGACAATGTCGACGACTACCGAGACTCCGAGAGAGGTTACTTCGGTGGCGGGGGAGGCGACGAACGGCGACACATGGAGGCAAGGAAGTGAATCGACGACTAGCGACGGTGGCAAGATCTGGAGGCGATAACCGTCGGCGGCGGTTTCTGGTGGCAATGACCGGTGAGCGAGACGGGAGGATGCGGGCACAACGCATAGATCTAGAGCAGGGGGTGACGGGGACGATGGGAATTTCTTTTTCCTTTGTTTCCTTTCCCACCTTGTCATGGAGTGTTTTTTTTTCTCAAATGATTTTTTTACTGTGAAAGGTTATAAATTTAAGGTGGTATATTCACTCATAGTGATCACACATACGCACCATTCTACTATATCCAACTAAACAAAAAAAAGTTGGACCACCATATCCTCTAAACTTGGGCAACCATATTCTATCACGGCTTGACCGCCAACCAAATGCACTATAAGGTACGCAACCATCTTTCGTCGAATTCATGTCATCCTTGTCATTATAGCTTAACATACATGGCAAGTTCGTCATTTTCAATTTCACTATAAAGAAGTTCCGAGGATACAATGTAATTGGTCAAGATGGGATTGACTGACTACTAAATTTTACGGCCAGAACACGGCACGGGAGTTTACACTTGGAAGTTAACGTCGATCTCCACTGAATTATGGAGCTGGACACTTGATTGAAAAAGAAGAAGATGAAGATGACAGCCAATAGGATAGGCCAACACCTCCAATGCTCCAAACTGTTCTGAAGCACTACTTCTAGTTCCGGCTGTTGTGGGCTTGTGGCACTGACTCATTGTCGCTTACTCGCTTGCATCATTTTCGAGCAGTAAACACTCCTTCCACAATTCCACAGAATGGTTAATACAGTTGACCAGTGACCAAGACTTTGTCGGAGTAACCCGAGTCGTCGTTCGTCGAAAAGTGTCTTAATGATTCTTCTTCTTGTGAGCCAGACGGATAATGCTGCATCGATTGGTGCAAATTCATGTCCATACCTGGAGCTTTCTATGTGTACCACTCAGCTAACCAAGCCTATCTATATATATATATACGTCCACCTGGATCATTAAGCCAATACTGTACACATAGAGAAGGTAGCAAAATGAGTTCCATTTCCACCAAGCAACGCTTCCCCATTCTCATTCTCCTCATTTGTTGTTGTTCCATATATACTGCAGCCACGAATGACACAGCCTCTCCTTGTCGCCCAGATCAAGCTTCTTCTCTCTTACAGTTCAAAGCTTCCTTCGTCGGTACCACCTTGCCATCATGGCGAGCTGGATCGGACTGCTGCCACTGGCAGGGAGTCGGCTGTGACATGGCCTCCGGCAGGGTCATTTCCCTTGACATCAGTGAGTTGAACTTAAAGAGCAATCGTCTCGACCCTGCGCTCTTCAACCTCACCTCTCTCAGGATCCTTAGCCTTGCTTCCAATTATTTTTGGGAAGCCCCACTCCCAGCATCTGGGTTTGAGCGGCTCACAGATATGATCCACCTCAACTTCTCCAACAGCGGCTTTTCTGGCCAGATCCCCATTGGAATTTCTCGCCTTAAGAAACTCGTCACTCTTGATTTTTCCTCGAATGGGGATGTGTTGTATTTTGATGAACCAAGTTTTCAAACTGTCATTGCAAATCTAAGCAACCTGAGGGAGCTCCGTCTTGATGGTGTGCAAATCTTAAACGGCGCGTCAACTTGGTCAGTTGTTTTAGCACATAACATTCCTCGACTCGAGATCCTTAGCTTGTCTTGGTGTCGTATAGCTGGTTCTGTTCACCCTTCCTTCTCGAAGCTTCGCTCATTAATGATTATAAGTCTCCGAGAAAATTTTGAGCTCGGTGTCAAAGTTCCCGAGTTCTTCGCTGAATTTTCGTTGACCCATCTTGATATTTCAGGTGATCAATTTGAAGGGCAGTTTCCAGCAAAAATATTCCAGCTCAAAAGTATGAGAATGCTTGATTTGTCTTGCAACCAAAATCTTTGTGTTAACGTACCAGAATTCCAAGAAGGAAATAATCTAGAAACATTAGCTCTAGGACGGACCAATTTATCGTATCTACCGTCCTCATTTGCTAATCTCAAGTCTTTGAAGAAATTGGTTATTGGCACAACAGGAACTCCAAGGAGCTGCCCTCTCTAAAATGTGAGCTTCCTTCTTTGAAAGAACTGATTTTTCTTGGGATCGAAAACAGTGGCTTGGAGGTGGAGAAGCTGGCATTACCTTGCGTAGGCCACCTTAAGCAGCTGACTGATTTGACTTTGTACCAGTATGACTTATCTCAGTCAACACTCTCCTGGATTGGCAATTTGACGAGTTTGGAACGTTTGGAGATGAGTGGCCGCAATTTGCCTATGCCAGTACCTCATCAGATTGCTAATCTTGCAAATTTGACAAGCTTGATGCTCAGAGATGGTGACTATGGGCAGCAACAGCAAGTACCGTCGTGGATCAGCAACTTTACAAAGCTGACACAGTTGGACATATCATATGCCCCCTTCTCTGGGTCGATACCCTCAACAATTGGGAATCTGAGCCAACTAGAGTATTTCACAAGCTTATACTGTCTGCTCAACGGTATGACTATGTACCACGACTACTTTTCTTCGTCGATACATGTACCATTTCAAATACCTTTTTTATTTTAGGCCCTGTTTAGTTCAAAAAAGTTTTTCCCAAAAACATCACATCAAATCTTTCCATAATATATGAAGTATTAAATACAGATAGAAAAAAATTAATTGCACAGTTGGCATGGAAATTGCGAGACGAATCTTTTGAGCCTAATTAGTCCATGATTAGCCATAAGTGCTACAGTAACTCGCATGTCGCATGTGCTAATGATGGCTTAATTAGAATTAATAGATTCATCTCGCGGTTTACTGACAGTCTGACACCCTATGTAATTAGTTTTTTAATTAGCAACCAAAATAGTCTTTCGACCTCCGGTCAAATGTTTGATGTGACCCAAATAAAAAAATTAAAACTAAACAAACCATTAATTTTGATTAGCTCAAATACAATTAAAATAGGAGGGAGTAGATATTACTCGCAAGTACATGTGACCACGTGCTGCTGACCCCTAATTAAAAACCTTACTGAATATTACTATCTCTGTTCATCAATATTTGAGGTTCAAATAAAAAAAATATGGAGGGAGTACTAATCGAGAGAAAATTGCGCCGTTAGTAGACACTAGACACGGCATAAGTGGGATGCAGTTTAGTACTATAACAGTTCACAAATTAAACTTACTGGTGCCACAATTTAACTAGTGTGTGCAATATCAGACGGGAGCCACGGGAGATTTTTCGCCACGTTTCCGATAAAGCAAAGGATGCGCAAATTTCACTTAAAAAAGAAGATGCGCAAATTGCACGTAGCACAACAGTACCAGTAGTGCAGAAAACCTGCCAGATTATTTTTATACATGGCACAGAGCAACAAATCAAATAGCGGATGGCTCGTTCTGTTATTTCGGCCATCTGTGAGATCGTCATCTCCAACGACAAATTGGCGCCGGCGGCAAGAGACATTGAAGCCCACAACAACACAAGGATAGCAAGCCCCAAGACAACAACAAATCAGATCCAGCGCTGGTTGAATTCATGTACACCGACTACACACAACAAAGATAAAATTCGTAGGATCTATAGGACTATATGTGTCAAATGTGGAATAGAAAACAAGCTTTATTCGGAGCATTAGCTTTTAATCTCGAATAGCAAAGCACCTTTGACAATCATAAATTCCGGAAAACTTGAAGCGCTTGGTTTTCATAGTAGAGCAACAAATTACCAGCAATGCTAGAGTTTATGTGGAATATATAAAAAGTCGGTTACATATATAGTAGACTCTAAGTTGACGATGTGTGTACTTAGATGTTAGGATGGTAGAAGAGTCGGACTCTATCTTAGACTCTCTCTTAAAAAGGTAGGCATATATATTGTAATCGCATTGTCATAATACTATTGTGTATATGGTAACCACGTATTTCGGAGACCTTTATATATACGGAGACTTGCCCACCAGGTACAACATAATTATGAAAAATTAGTATTACTTTCTATATTGGAGGATACAATCCGGATAGCAAAGTCAGATGCCTTCATTATCCTGCTATATATACATCTTATTCGGCATCTTTTGAGTGTGAGACTCTAAGTAAGCCACAACTACCCTCACAGGGAGTATAAATCTAGAGGATCCTGAGAACTCAAGGAGACGTTCAATTGAGTACTAAAACTTACAATTTGCCAGAGCACATCGAAGATCTCAAAATCGCCTCGTCGACAATCTTACCTCTTCTACTGGTCCCACACATACATCTAGCCATACACCCCCTTATACTAGTCGAGGTATTCGGACTAGCCTTCTGTAGCGGCTCATTGTACTAAAACAGGTCTCACGGGGCGATGGAGTAAGGCTATTACCCTGACGGGAGGCTCAAATCAGTATAAAAATCTCTACTCCCTTTGTGTTTGTTTCGTATTCTTGCTAGTATTGGTATCAACAAATCCTCTGGATATAACGAATCATGTATTCGACTTGTCAGTCTACGACACGCATGGCGGCAGTTGCGTAGGTAGGTAGGTAAGGGAACGACCACCAATGACATTGTCGACCGTTCATGGGTAGTTGTTACCCTAATATGCTACAGTTATGTTGGATTGGTGAGAAGCGCTCATAATGGGAGCCCCGCGGAGTAGGCATCAATTGAACCTCGTTAACCAATGCGGGCCTAGGTGTCTTCGTCAAATTTAGATCTTCTAGGGCATTTCTTCAATGTTTAGCTACCAATTTCGATTCTAGGCCGGGTTAATTTTATAATAGGTGGTATCAGAGCCTTCAACAGATCCATCAATAAAGACTCGATGGAGGTGCCTCACATCGTGGCGTTTGCATATAATGTCTAGAAAGGAGCATTTGACGCAAGGTGGAGATTGGAGAATGGGGTCGATAGTCTAAATTGATTACACCGACCATAGTCTAAATCGTTCGATGAGTTGTGAAGATGGCATGCGGTCGGTGTATAATCATTTAAACCACGCCTTCACAGCGAATCACGCATGGTGGCTGTCATGATTACAGATAAGAGATATCCTTGACACCCGGAAACATGGAGTATATCGGAAAGGTATACCTTCACGAATACGGAAGAAGAACTAGTCGTACAAGAAAAGTTGCCAGACAACACGGAAGGAATCTGTGTTATCGAGGAGACCAAGCGAGTCTTACCCGTGAGAGGCAAGGACTTTCCTATCGTGCGGAGCTTTTAGTCCGAGTTCTACTCGAAGACTACAGGTAGATTACGGTATAAAGGGAGCACCCCCCATGGGTTGGGGACAACCACAGCAGAAGCCCTAGTCGCAACATAGTAGTCTAGCCACCAAAGTCGCCGGGATTGTAGTCGACTTCCTCGACTACGATCTCGACGGATTCCCTGTTCTGCATATTGTACTCTGTGATTAGGGGCTTTTTCCATTATAATCCCACATAAACTGGAAGTAGGGTTATTATCTTCTCGAGGCCTGAACCAGTATAAAAAACTTGTGGCTTTTCGCCCTGGGATGATGTCGTACTATATAGGTCCTTACGCCAACGTTTCTCTGTCATCTACATACCCAGTCTACGGATATCAACCATTGACAATGGCCAAGGCCTTTTCGGTGAACCACTCCATGTTTGATGTGGGCCAACCTCGATCCAGGCCACAAAATTGGTATATCCATGCAAATTCGTCAAAAATAAAGTGGACTTTTTCCTAAATTAAATTCCGGCTTAGTTTGGTTAGCTCGAACGACTGAGTTGTATTGTGTGTGCTAACCTTATATTTCGAAAGGTGTTTGTTCAACGAAATGTTGATATGAAAATTAGTCCAACTTTTGACTACTATTGTTCCTTTGCATGCAGGAAAAATTCCACATTCATTGTTCGCTCTTCCGAGGCTGGAACAATTTGTCGCTAGTGGAAATCAGTTTTCTGGTTCTCTGGAAGACATTCCTTCCCCTTTAACTTCATCTTTGTCAGTGATCGATTTAAGCGAAAATCAACTGTCGGGCTTGATACCCAAATCATTTTTTCAGCTTACAAACCTTAGAAGCCTCGACCTTTATTCAAATAAGTTGACAGGCACAGTGGAACTTAGCCCTGTCTGGAGGCTGAAGTGGCTCAATTTCCTAAGATTGTCAAACAATTTGATATCACTCGTGGATGATGAAGATGAAACATTCCCTTCTATTCTTAACATCAACACCTTAATCCTCGCATCTTGCCACCTTACAAAACTTCCGGGCGCACTAAAACACCTTGGTGCGATTTCAGACCTTGACCTTTCGAGTAACCAAATTACCGGGGCCATACCAAGTTGGATATGGAAGAACCACCTTAACAAGTTAGACCTCTCGCACAACAAGTTCACTTCTCTGGAGCTGTCTCCATCTCTTGTTAACATGACAACTTTAACTTATCTTAATCTCAGCTTCAACAGAATTCAAGGAAGCATACCAATACCAGTAACCACAGTCGCCGAGATCGTGCTGGACTACTCAAACAACAATTTCTCTTCCATAATACCTAACTTTGGGATATATCTTGAAAACGCCAGTTATATTAATTTCTCTAATAATAAACTAAGTGGCCATGTACCAACTTCAATTTGTAAAGCAAGCAAAGTCGTTATCATGGATTTATCTGGTAACAACTATAGTGGATCAGTACCAACATGTCTCACAGAAAGTGTTAACTTAAGCGTGTTAAAGTTGAGAAACAACCAATTCCAGGGAGTGCTGCCCGAAAATAGTAGAGAGGGGTGCAATCTTCAGTCAATAGATGCGAATGGAAACCAAATTGAAGGTAAACTACCGAGATCACTATCATATTGCCAAGAATTGGAACTCCTGGATGTTGGTAATAATCAGATTGTTGGCTCTTTTCCATTTTGGTTGGGTACCCTTCCAAATCTTCGAGTCCTTGTCTTAAGGTCCAACAATCTCAATGGCACAATAAGCGGTCTTTAAAGTGGTTACCAAAACAGCGGTCACTTCACAAGGTTGCAAATAATTGATTTGGCCTCCAACCATTTCTCTGAAAACATACATTCAGAATGGTTTGAACATTTTGAATCAATGATGGAAAATATAAGTGACAAGAGTGAAATATTAAGGTATTATACAAACACAAGTTTAAAGGGGTCCTATCAAGACACTACGTTTGTCACTTACAAAGGGGGTAGTCTTCTTTTTACTAAAATCCTAAGAACCTTCAAAATGATTGATCTCTCAGATAACTCATTTGGTGGCCCTATCCCAAAGTCATTGGGGAAGCTTGTTTTACTACATGGACTTAACCTGTCACACAATGACTTCATAGGGCAAATTCCATCACAACTCAGTTCTTTGGCTCAACTGGAGTCATTGGATCTCTCTTGGAACAGGCTCTCAGGGGAAATCCCTCCTGAGTTGACCTCTCTAACTTCTCTTGCTTGGTTGAATATTTCATACAACAACTTGACCGGAAGAATACCGCAGGGCAATCAATTTGTGTCATTTTCCAACAGCTCATTTGAAGGTAATGTCAACCTCTGTGGAAAGCCGCTCTCTAAACAATGTGATACTCCAGGCTCAACACCTCCAAGCGCATCAGCTCCTTCAGATGCCAACAGTTTCTGGCAGGACAGACTTGGTGTGATCCTTTTGTTCATCTTTGTTGGCTTGGGTTTCGGAGTGGGCTTTGCATTGGCAGTCCTATTCCAATTATTTTTCCACATAGAACAATGGAATCGCAAGCAGCGATGATTGTTAGTGTGCACTACATGTGATGTTTATCCACCTAAGGACATGATATATGCGCCAGTGTGCAATCATAACTAATGAAGGATTAAATCCATTCTTCTTTGTAAAATTCTGTGTATATGATTCTGAAAACAGTGGAAAAATATAGCCATCTCTGAGCAATGGATTCTTTGAGCTAACCTGTGTGGTAGCACTGGCACATTCCCTCGAACACCTGGTGCCCCCAGTGGTGGCGGTGGTATGAGAGCACGATGACGAGGCGCCCCTCATTGATTACCGACCTCAACGAGATCGCAATATCTTGGACCTTGAAAACCATCCGCTGCCTCTTCCCCTACTACCTCATGCCCTATTCCTTCGAGATCCAAGCGGTGGTGGACTGGTGGATATGACGGACTGGGATGTATGGCATGTAGTGGGAAATTGGAATGGAACTGGTACTCCGCAGAGCGCTCTAAGTGGAATGGGAGTGGAGGAGAAGGACGGCGAGGAGTTGAAGGCTCGCCGCAACTGGTGGCGGCGGCGGCGCGGCCATTCCACCGGCTGGCATGCGGATGCGGAGATGCCAGACCAGACCACGCTCGCCACGAGGATGGCTGGGAGGGAGAGATCCCGTCCATCCTCAGACGCTACCACCTCCGACCCGACACGGCACATCCCCAATTCGTCGGCGTCGATGGCCAGAGCCGGACGCGGCCGCGCCGCCGTCAGAGTTGTGGTCGGACGAAGTAAACGGCGGCCGGCAGCATCTTGGTCCATTGCTTCCCTTCTTACGCGAAATTTCAGGCTTTAGATGAGCCTCAGACATTCCGGCCCATCAGTCCCAAAAAGTCTGACTCCAAGGAGGAAGGAATAGAGATTAGGATCCTAGTTTGAAGTTCCTAAGAGAGGTTACAAAAGAAAGGGATGTTCAAACCAAGGATTTAGAGTCTTATTAGTGCATCGATCTATGGAAAGGTAGGGAGGCATACCTGTGTTAAAATGGGGTGAAAAGCATATTCTAGATATTCTTCTTGGATAGATATGGCCCGGCCTACCTTCCTCTTGAGGAATCCGTTCATGATGCCCTGGCTACACTGATTGGACTATGTTGTGCGCTTTCGAGAAGATTCGCACTACCGGCGAAAGGAAGCGGATAAGCTTATCACGAACGGCGCATCCTAGGACAGAGAAATATGTAGCACTTAGTTTGGCTCGAGTGGAAACTCGATAGGCTATTGTCGTCTATTCTTTGACGGCCTAGACTTCCACTGCCGAAGTTGGGTAGCATGCCAGGATTGCAAAAAAAGACATTTCGGCCCATCAGTGTTAGCCTCATGCGTTGTAGGCCTGGAACGGGATTCTCAAAGGCTGAAGCAGTTGACAGAGTAAACGGCTCACGGCCCAACGAGTGCAAACTAAGTGGGGGCAGCGGCAGACAAGTCATAGAAAAGAGAACCGGAGCTGGTTTTGCTACTGTCAAAGAAAAGAGAAATGGTTTTGTAAGGCATTGAAGTATGTTTCGTCCAAATCTTCTATACATCATACAACCATCGCCTACAATCATCCTAAGTATGTTCATTGTCTGATCAGGGGACGGGAGCGAATGACCGCGACGCATGTACACTTGTTCATAGCCCGTTCAATGGTTCAATGTCCAGGTGTGATTAAGACGTTTCTCACGATTACGATGCCAAGTTACCAACGGCATCTTTGATTATTTGCCTTGACTTTGTTCGTTTCAACAAATAACATTTGCCTTGACTTAATACTCACATCACAAATTATATATACGCACATTTCACTTTTCGCCATAGGCGGATAAGAAACTTTTCAAAGTCGAGCTTAAAAAGGCATTATCACAAAGCTGAATGTCCAATTCCAAAGATCGTGAATCTTCTTCTGTTGAAAAAAAAAGAATTCTCTCTTTCTCAGACAGACATACCTTGAAGGACCTGAACAAGCATAAAACCAGCTGTTTCACCTTTCAATCATACATCAATCAAAGGCGCCAAAATGCCCACTCGTGTACCTCCACAACCTCAAGAATACAAGACATCGTTACTTGTACTCATCCTCCTACAAACCAGGCTCGTCATCTCGCTTCCATGCTCGCCTGATCACGCCGCGGCGCTGCTCCAGCTGAAGCGATCATTCACCGCGACCACCGCATCCGCCGCCGCCTTCCGGTCATGGCGCGCCGGCACCGAGTGCTGCCGCTGGGCCGGCGTCCGCTGCGGCGACGGCGGCGACGGCGGCGACGGCGGCGACAGCCACATCACATCACTCGACCTCGGCGGCCGCGGCCTGCAAAGCGGTGGCCTTGATCCAGCCATCTTCAGCCTCACGTCTCTCAGGTATCTCAACCTTGGTGGTAATGACTTCAACGCGTCACAGCTGCCAGCCACCGGATTTGAGAAGCTCAGGGAGCTCACCCATCTCAACATATCACAGCCCAGCTTCTCAGGACAGATACCACCAGGTATAGGAGACCTTACCAATCTGGTTTCTCTTGATTTGTCAACTAGCTTCTATGTGATCAATCAAGAAGATGACCATACCAATATCATGTCAACTTCATATCCCAACTGGGGATTCGGGAATGTAGATTTTGAGAGACTCATTGCAAATCTTGGGAATCTGAGGGAGCTCTATCTTGGTTTTGTGTATATGTCCAATGGAGGTGAAGGGTGGTGCGAAGCTCTGGTTAGTTCCTCTCCGAAGATTGAGGTTCTGAGCCTGCCATTTTGCAAGATCTCCGGTCCCATCTGTCAGTCTATTTTCAGCTTGCGATCACTTTCTGTTCTTGACATGCAAGAAAATGGCTTGTCTGGTCCAATACCTGAATTCTTCGCTGATATGTCCTCCCTTAGGGTTCTTCAATTCTCAAGAAACAATTTTGAGGGTAGGTTTCCAGCAAGGATCTTCCAGAACAGAGAACTAACAGCTATTGATATTAGCTACAACTACGAGATTTATGGCAGTTGGCCAAGTTTTCCACCTAATAGTAGTTTGATCAATTTGCGTCTCAGTGGTACCAAGTTCTCTGGTCAGATACCAAGCTCCATTTCTAACCTCACAGGTCTGAAGGAGCTGGGTCTCAGTGCAAATGATTTCTCTACAGAACTTCCATCTTCTCTAGGAATGCTAAAATCGTTGAATTTATTAGAGGTTTCTGGGCTTGGACTAGTTGGATCAATGCCATCTTGGATAACAAATCTAACATCTTTGACAGAACTTCAATTTTCCAACTGTGGCTTATCTGGAACTTTACCATCTTCCATAGGCAACCTCAAGAATCTCAGGAGACTATCTTTATTCAAGTGCAGCTTTTCTGGAAACATACCATTGCAAATCTTTAACTTAACACAGCTGCAGATCTTGCAACTTATACGAAATAACTTCATGGGGACAATGGAACTTACCTCATTCTGGAAGCTGCCACACTTATCAGACCTTGATCTTTCAAATAATAAATTGTCTGTTGTGGACGGATTAGTCAATGATTCAGCCGCGTCGTCTCCCAAAGTAGTAACATTGAGGTTAGCATCCTGCAACATATCAAAGTTTCCAAATTCGTTAAGGCATCAAGATAAGGTACGTGTTATTGACCTTTCAAACAACCAAATGCATGGGGCAATACCTCAATGGGCATGGGAAACTTGGAAAGGATTGTTCTTCTTGGATCTATCCAATAACAAGTATAATAGTGTAGGACATACCACTTTGCTCCCGTTGTACACAAGATATATCAATCTCAGTAACAACATGTTTGAAGGGCCCATACCTATACCTGAACAGAGTACAGACTCTCAGTTGGATTACTCCAATAATCGGTTTTCATCTATGCCATTTGATCTAATTCCTTATCTTGCTGGTACATTATCTCTAAAGGTCTCTAGGAACAATATATCTGGAGAAATCCCAACATCATTTTGCTTTGTTAAGAGCCTTCAAATCCTTGATCTCTCCTACAATATCCTAAATGGCTCGGTTCCTTCTTGTCTCATGGAGAATTCTTCAACACTAAAAGTAATAAATTTGAAAGCAAACCAACTCCGAGGAGAGTTGCCGAAAAATATCAAGGAAGACTGTGCATTTGAGGCATTGGATTTCAGCTACAATTGGATTGGAGGCCAACTGCCAACATCATTAGTCTCTTGCAAACACATGGTGGTACTTGACGTTGGGAACAATCAAATTGAAGGCTCTTTCCCATGTTGGGTGCATCTTCTTCCTAAACTCCAAGTCCTTGTCCTGAAGTCCAATAAGTTCTATGGATCATTCGGGCCTACTCTTGCCAAAGATGAAGGCAGTTGTGAATTACAAAATCTCCGAATTCTTGATCTAGCTTCAAACAATTTCTCAGGCATACTTCCTGTCGACTGGTTTAGGAAACTAAAATCCATGATGTCAGTCTTCAGTAATGAGACATTGGTCATGAATGGAAATATGTATGGCACATATAACCATTTGACATATCTTTTTACTACTACAGTTACATATAAAGGACTTCAGATGACATTTACTAAGATCTTAAAGACCCTTGTACTAATTGATGTCTCAGATAATAGATTCAATGGAAGTATTCCTGAAAGTATTGGAACACTTAGTGTGCTTAGTGGTCTCAACATGTCACATAATGCTCTCACAGGACCAATTCCCAACCAGCTTGCTAGTCTACACCAACTTGAGTCTTTGGACCTATCATCAAATAAACTTTCTGGGGAGATCCCTCAAAAATTAGCATCGTTGGACTTCCTATCAACATTGAACCTATCCAATAATATGCTGGAGGGAAGAATACCAGATTCACCTCATTTCTTGACACTCCCCAATGGTTCATTTATACAAAATGCTGGTTTGTGTGGGCCTCCATTGTCAAAAGAATGCATCAACAAGTCAACATCAGATGTGATGCGACACCTTTCTGAAGAGGAATCTGTAGATGTTATGCTATTCCTCTTTGTTGGATTGGGTTTTGGTGTTGGGTTTGCTATTGCAGTTGTAGTGACATGGAGACCTTGCATTGGCAAATAATCTTGATGGCATCCATCCTTTTCTATAATTTATATTTATATGTACAGGAGTCTACCAGTCTGCTTCTCCTTGTAATTTTAGCTGTAATTGTAGCTAGCCTGTATGATTTTTAATACTATGTGCATGTACAATACTTTTTCCCTTATCGTGCATCCTATAAGATTAGTGTTGGTTATTACCTTGGAAATTTTGTACAATCCGAACAGACAATCGTTATGTATGAACCAAGAAAGGAATCGAAATGCATGACCTACATGTGGCACTATTATGGCCAGTTGAATTTGTAGCACAGGACAGTCAGATAATACCTCGTCTCAGAATGATCTAGATGTACTTAGTTGAGTACCAAACAACCATACTAGAACAAAATCTTCTGTGTGAAGATCATCTAATTACATGCTGGAATAAAACATTCAGTGTAAAATTACTCGCAATTCAATTGTAGTCAGGGTTATGTTATTATTGTTACTAGATGTGTAACACTAACCTGAATCTTGTATATGCACCAAATTAGGTAAGAAATATTTTTTAAAAAAAAAAACTGAATGAGGCCATCCCAGCACAATGCATAAACAAGGCTTAAATCAAACTGAAAAAGAAAACAGAATTCAAATAATAAACACTAAATTTACAGTATGGTTTATTTAGTATCAGCTCTAAGTCTAAAGGCAACCTACAACTATAAAGGTGTTGCCGCATATCGGGTCACATATTGAACTTTAGTTTCCTTTGATGCTAATACCACAGAAAGAAAATTAACGCTGCAACACTAAACTGCATTTGTAATTTCGTAGAATCGTAGTAACTCCAGAACCGGTTCACACACTAACCTGTGCAACGCAGCCTTAGGACCATTCCATCAAACATCTGGCGGGCGGGGAGGAGATCGCGTCGACAGGAGACCGCAGCTGCACGCCTCCTAGCCCTTTGACATCCCCTTGGTGACCGAACCGGAGCCCGCATCGATTGCCCACATAGCTTTCAAGTGACGTCGCACCACAGCAACCTTGCGCTCAACGCCTCAACTCCGGCGTTCCCAATTCCGGCGAGGTCCAGTTCTGGTGGCGGTGATTGGGGATTTCGGCGTATGGTCTTCGGTGGGAAATCTCGCAGCTAGTGGCGCTACCGCCTCCGACCCCCCTCCCCCTCTCGCTCGGCACAGCTTCGTTTCGATCGCGCCGCCGGCCGGGACCGGACACGGCCGCCTGGCCCTACCGCATTTGGTGTTCACGTCGTCGGCGTGCACGGCGAGTCGGCACTCGGCGACTCCTGACCAATGCAGCAACGCTTACCTCACTGGGCAAAATAGAAGGCCTTATATGGGCCTCAAGTAACTCGTCCCCCAGAATGGGCCGCCTAAACCACTAATCTGTTAAGTGGTCTAGAAACGGGGATACACCGATTAAGAGCCCATTAGCCATGGCGGTAGCCCAGTCACAGAGGCATAGAAGAGAAGAGATCGAAGTTCTTTTTCTGCACCGTGAAAGAAAAGAAAGAAAAATGGTTTTGCTATACTAAATTGCGTGTTGGTAACGGTGGCATGTACCGTACGCTATGGGTGTGTCACTGCAGCCAGATGATCTGATGCCCTCGGATTGTTGTTATCCATACGTGTCATTTGCCATTCACTGTCGACGCATCTTTGATTGTTTGTTTGCCTTGACTTTCTTTTAGGGGTTATTTGTCTTGACTTGATATCACGCATTATGCATACATTGTCTCAGTATGCGTGTCACAGATTGAGAGTCAGGCTTGCATCACCCAGAAGACGAGAGGAATCAGGTGAGCAAAAAACACTCTCCAACTGAAGAATTACGGAGTACTATATAGCCTATACCTGTATACAATCAGTTGCTTCAAGCAGAAAACTGCAGAAAGCAAATCAAAGGCGCCAAAATGTTCACTCGATTCCATGCTAAGTACGAGCAATCGTTACTTGTACTGTTCCTTCTCCTACTACTACAAGCTAGCGTCGCACGCCCGATTCCATGCTCCTCGGACCAAGCTACGGCGCTGATCAAGCTGAAGCGGTCGTTCTCCGCGACCAACACGTCCGCCGCCGCCTTTCGGTCATGGCGCGCCGGCACCGATCGAATTGCTGCCGCTGGGTGGGCATCCGCTGCGACGACAACGACGGCCGCGTCACTTCCCTTGATCTCGGCGGCCGCCACCTGCATAGCGGCGGCCTTGACCCCGCCGTCTCTTCAGCCTCACGTCGCTGAGGTATCTCAACCTCGGCAGCAAAAACTTCATCGCGTCGCAGCTTCCAGCCACCGAATTTGAGATGCTCAGAGAGCTCACCCATCTCAACGTCTCTTTGTTGGATTGGGTTTTGGTGTTGGGTTTGCTATTACAACAGTAGTGACACTGGGACCTAGAATTGGTAATTAATCTTGAGGTAATCCACCTTTTGTATATGTATGTTCAGGAGTATGCTTCCCCTTATTATTTCCCTTGCCTTTTGGAGGAATCTGGCAGAGACGCAGAGTTAATTCGTCCGCTCTCTCATTGTGGCACCGGCTCGCCGTTCACGCCGCTGCACCACCCCTGCATTCCCGGATCCTGGCAGTACTGATGTGTGCATCGTCACCGGCGCCCTGTGTTTAGCCATATGGGATGAGGATCCTCAAATCACCGGGGAATCACTGAGTTCGTCGTTTTTGGTTGGTGTCGCCAACCTCGGGAGGCAGCCGGAGCCGGACACGACCTCATGTCATTTGTTCGACTAAATTACGCCCACGCGAGCAGCTGCAGCCCACCCCTACGGGTACACCCACGCACGGCCCACCACATCCGGTTTATTTTTGAAGTGGGCTTGCAACGGGACTCCCGCGTAAGTGCCGAAGCCCGAAGATTCGAAATAAAATGGAATAAGTTCATTTTGAGTCCCTCATCTTCGCGCTCAGTCTGATAATCGTCCCTGATCCATAAAACCAGAAATGTTGGCCCTTAAACTTGCCAAAACCGTTTAAATTAGGCCCCTCGGCAGTATATTGGAGTGGTTTTGCCGACGTGGCATCGTGGGGCTGACATGTCAATAATAAAATAAAACCCTTATGTGGAAAAAAAATAAAGGTGGGACCCATCTGTCATACTCACAATTCATTTTTTCTCTCCCTCTCTCTCCCCTTTCTCTCCCCTCTTTCTTCAGAATGCGAGCGACGCAGGCGGCGGCGGCTGGGCGACGGCGGGCTCGAGCGGCGGCGAGCTCGGGCGGCGGCGGACGCGCGAGGAGGAGGCAGCCG
The DNA here is from genome assembly GCA_000325765.3 of Leersia perrieri. Taxonomy (NCBI): domain Eukaryota; kingdom Viridiplantae; phylum Streptophyta; class Magnoliopsida; order Poales; family Poaceae; genus Leersia; species Leersia perrieri. Next base: position 2,553,028 of record CM002476.1, read on the forward strand.
AGCAGCAGGTGGAGGCGGTGGGCGGCGGGAGTAGCGTCGTGGTCGAGGCGGAGGGAGTCCTAGGAATGGCTGAGAGCGGCGTAGTAGCGCTCGAGCTGCTTGGTCTTCCACCGCGCGCGGCGGTTCTGGAACCAGACGGCGACCTGGCGCGGCTGCAGGCCGAGGTCGCGAGCCAGCCACGCCTTCCGCTCCGGCTCCAGCTTGTTCTCCACCTTGAAGCTCCGTTCCAGCGCGCGCTCCTGCTCCACGCTCAGCCGCCGCTTCTTCTCCCCGCCGCCGCACGCCATCATCTCATCCTCCGCGTCCACCTCCCCCTCCATCCCAACCCCTCCATAGCCATCATCTAATTAATCAAACACGCACAAAAAAAAACCTTCAATTTTATCATCACCTCCAAAGAACGAATTGCCACAAAAGGGAATCGAAGAACAGAGTTTAATTATTACCACTAGAATTAAGCATCGGGACGAGCGACGGGCTGCCGCCGCCGGCACCGCCGGGTCACTTCATGCCGAATTACTGTCCAAATTTAGGGAGCACCGCCGGGTCACTTCACCGCCGGGCTCCGTGCCCGAGCCAGCCGCCGCCTGAGCCCGTTGCGGCCCGCCGCCGCTCGCGCCCGTGCCCACCGCCGCCCCATCCACCGCCGCATGCGTTGCTCGCCACATCTCGGTCACCGGTCGACGGCCGTTCAGAAGAAGGGGAGAAAAAGAGGAGAGAGAGAGTGAGGAGGAATAGAAAAAATATAATGTGAGTATGACAGATGGGTCCTACCTTTATTTTTTGCCACATAAGCATTTAGGGATTTATTTTATTATTGACATGTGGGCCACACGATCTCACGTCAGCAAAACCACTCCAATATACTGCCGAGGGATCTAATTTGAACGGTTTTGGCAAGTTTAGGGGCCAACATTTCTGATGCGAAGATGAGGGACGCAAAATAAACTTATTCCAAATAAAATGGGCCGAGTATACGCCAAGAAAGCTGCGTTTTGACATCTTTGCTAAAGTTGGATGTTCATTTCTATTAATGGAAATGGGAGGGTATCCCTCTCTTTTATCAAAAAGGAAAAAATCTCCATCGACTGGCCGATAGATAGGGACCCGTAGAAAACTTTGCTCGTTTGGGTCCCATCAACCAATAACATTTAGAAAATGTCTCCACACAAAGACATGTTTCATTTGTTCAGCTTTGATCCCAAGTTTCTTCCAAGTCCTAGACCACGGTTTGGATTCTGTCTTTAAATTTGACAGGGTAAGCAGAAGTTTAAAGAAAAACATAAATTGTGGTTAGTTTTTTCAAGAGATAGATCAGCAGATCCCAATCGTTATGACTAACGCCTTTGACACTCTTCGGACCATCTGATTACGTATGAGCTACACACATCATTGTCATGATCTGATCAAATGTAACTGCATCATGGACATATGGTTACCTACTATATTAAGCTATTTTACGGTCCTTGAGTAGACCCCGACTACCAAGAAGTACCAAATTTACATTAGAAAAATAATACCTCCTAGTATCTTCTCAAGTAACATAAAATTGCCCCTGATATATTTTCTAGCTAGGAATGCGCAAAAGCTTTGCACATCATCTGTGTCAGGGTTACGAATAAAGCATATCTCATCCTCTGCGATTAATGAAATATACGAGTATGGTATGCCTAAACATATACGATCTATTTCCATAAACAGAAGAAGGAATCTACAAGGCCATAAGGAAAATATCCTCTCAAGGTTGATGGCTACGGAATTCTACTCGGAGAAGATCGGGACTTACCAGATATTGTGCTGGGTTCTATGTCTTCGAGTTCTACTCAAAGACATGAGTAACCTACAATATAAAAGGCAGACCCCTGGAGGGGATCAGGATCATCGAATCAGTCCAAGGAATTCCACCAGAATCGACAAAGTCAGGATAGCCAGAAGCCAAATCGTTGAGTTAGTTAGTCGATCTCCCGACTACGATCTCATCGACTAGATCCACATGTATACCTTGTACTCTGTATTCGACAAAGATCAATCACATATAAACTGGAAGTAGGGTATTATCCACCTTGAGCCTGAACCAGTATAAAAATCCTTGTCCCTGTGTTTCTGCAATGTCGTTTTGCATAGATTCTTACACCAACGTACCCTAATACCCTATTTAAACGGTCTACGGGTATCATCCGTCGATCGTGGCTCACCAGGTAGGGGGCCTTGGTGTTCAAGGTTCAGCAAACATGACGTCAAGATAACCCGACGACGGTCTCTACCTTAGCCTTACCTCAGGATCTTTAATCTCGACACTAGGGGTGAAAACGAGATGGGAATTTCCCACCCGCCCGCCCGACCCGAGGCTCACGGGATGGATATGGGGAGGGAAATAAATATCCGGTACCATCCGATTTCGAACTCAAATCCGCAAAAAAATATGGATTAGGATATGGGAAGAGTGATATCCGTCCGTATGTCCCATATTATCAAATACATATAAAAAGTTATTGTAAATACATCTACAAACATGATAAACTATTGGCTAATCACTATTTTAGGAGCTCATGGCTAATATTTCATATTATCTTCCTTATGTATATTTGTTTAACACGCAAATTGCCTCCTTAAATTTCTATATATGATTTTTAAAGTATAAATAGATATCCGTTTTTAAATCCGATTCCGAAGAAAAATATGGATTAGGATACGGGAAGAGCTGTATGTTACCCGGCACGATCTGTACCCGTTTCCGAATTTAAACGAAAATATGGGTTAGGATACGGAAATGCTAGGATCCGACCGTACCCAACCCGATTTCACCCCTACTCGACACTGCTGGTGTGGACTCGCGTCGGATCTATCACCTGAGATGTTGTTTCATAGACGCCTCCGTTGAGAAGAGAAGAGAAATGTCAGCCTAGAACGAGTCAAAAGACTGCTTCAAACTGGAAAAAGGATGCAAGATAACGCTTTGCCAATGTATGATAGGGACAACAAACATGCGTCGCAATCATGCAACGATGTACTGCTTTGGCAGCTAATAGCATTGGATGGTTGGAACTTAAGTGGGCTAGGAACGGGATTCCCACGTAATATGGGCAGCAACAGTCTATCATCGGCCATGGGCTTAGAGCTGGAACTTGTCGTGTTTTTCTGGACCGGTCCAAGACCCGTTTAGACACGAAGCACGATGGCCAGGACCGGGCCGGCACGACACGACCCAAGTAGCTGGCCCGGTCACGAAGAAGTCTTTTATCCCCTAGGAGAATGTCCACATGGCCTATGAAGCGTTGGATCCCATCGTGATTCGTGTGGATGGATCTACACAACCAGGTATTTTAATTGTATTTAGGATCCTCATTTATCTCAGCTCGGCAAAGAATACCTGACAGATGGGTCCCACGTAGTCACGAGACTCCGCGTGCTTGGTGTCAATGCTCCCGGCGAGAGGCCTGCATGGCTGAACGATTTTGCTAAACGTCTGTCCACAGTTTTTTCGCTAAACATCACTCGAATTTACTTACTAGGCAGCATCGGCATGGACATGGAGGTGTTGCGGTCTCTTCGGCGTCGATCGGCTCCGGCTCCGGCTCCGGCTCGTGCTCAACCGCCGCCGACGGTGCCGCACAAGAACGACCCGGCTCCGGTACCCGGAAAGGCCGGGCCATAGGAGGGGGAACGCCACGGTGCACAGCCTGCGCAACAAGGGAGGCGAGCGGAAAAGGGAAGAAAAACGCGCAGCTTGTCGTTGTCGCGGCGGCGGCGGCGCTGACCGGCGCGACGTTGGTGCTCCTCGTCGTCCTCGTGGTGTTCCTGGCGTGCAGGAGGTTTCAGAGGAGGAGCACGTCGGGTGCTTCGTCTGCGTGCTGCGGCGGACGAGCACCAGCGAAGAAGCTCGACAGCAAGCATTGTGCTTCGTCTCCCCCACGGCAAATATGGTGAACGGCGATGGAAGTGAGGGATTTCTTTGGTGACTTTTTGTTTTGAGTAGAGACAGCGATTGTGATAACTTTTTCTTCGATTTGAACTTTTGATGGTCGTTTTGTTGCAGTCAAGCTCAACATCAGCCTTTCCATGAGCGGTGAATCTCAGTGCAAACAAAATTCAAAGCAAATTAATCATAACACACATTTAGTTCAAGCAGAATTCAAGTGGAGCTTCAAACCAAATCCAGCAATAACAAAAACTCAAATTTGAAGCCCAAGCTGGCTGCCTCGCTGTCTAGAACACTTCAGATTCGGTCCACCTTCCTCCTTTTGAATGCATGTGCATGAATCGATTTTCTCAAAAGGATGCACAATATCCATGCATGCTTCCTGCCATAGCCATAGTGCCATGTACTATCAACAAGCAGGGATGAAAACAGTTCGGAAAGTTTCCGGATTTCGGACGTGTTTTCGGAAACGGAAACGGTTGGTCGGAATTTTTTCGGAGATTTTTGGAAATGGAAATGAATTCGGAATTTTTTTTTTCTCAGAAACGGATATGGTAAGGCTACTATCCGTCGGAAACCAGAATTGGTCGAAAACTTTCTGGAAACAGAAACTTTTCATATACAACCCATTAGTTTCAACTTTTTCTGCCTACTCTGCATGTTCAATTTTCTTTTAAGTATTAAGATGGTTAGTCAAATGAATATTTTTTATGCTACTTTTGATATGTTTTTTACCTAATTACTTTAGGTCATGCCATACTAATTAATAGATTAATATAGTTGTTTAAAAAATAAATTGCATGACTATTTGTATTATTATTATTATTATTGATAAAATTAATAATATTGTTTTTTAAAAAATAATGAGGTAGATCTATTTAATGGTTTGAAAATTCAGTTAGAGAGGATTTTATGTTTCGATAAATATCTGTTATTGTATTCGCTCTGATTTGTATTCGCTCCGTTTTCGTATTCAATAATATTTGATTCCGTTTTCGTATCCAGGGTTTTTTTATTCCGGTTCTGATTTCGAAAAAAATATAAAAATAGAAATGGTAGAGGTGGTTTTCGAGCCGTTTTCATCCCTATCTACAAGGCACGAACGAGAAAAAATATCAAGAAGGCACAGACGAGAAAAATATCAGGAAGGCATGAGCAGATTTTGAATGTGCAATCAGCACTTCAGCAGGGACTAGTAGTAGCAGAGATATCCGTCTTTCCTCCGGCGGGCTCTCTTGCCAGTGCCGGGCAGATCTTCTAGGGGCAGAGATCTCCGTCTTCCCTCCAGCTCGAACAGGAGGCAAGGGATGGATGGAACGACGGGCGACGGCCGCACGGGCCAGGCGCCGTTGCGCCCTCGAAGATGGTGGCCGTCTCCCTGGATCGACAGGGGGAACAGAGATGGAGGATTTGAGGGATGGTGGGGTGGTGGGCCATATCGTAGTTTGTAGGAATACAATTCGTCACGGACCGCACGTATTCCTCCTCTCTCTCCACACTAGTATTGCCTCGAGGTGTGAAATACGACTCAAATCTCGAGGAACAATCGGACGGCATATGAGTTCGGTGGATATCATCTCCAGGACATAAAAACCACGCCCCGGTCATGGAATGCATAGAGTTAGGGATGAAAACGGCTAGGAAACGGAAACCATCTCTACCATTTCCGTTTCCATTTTTTAATCAGAATCGGAATTGGAAATCCCAGATAAAAAACGGAATCGAATATTATTGAATACGAAAACAAAGCGAATACGGTAACAGGATTTATCGGAACATAAATCCTATCTAATTAAATTTTCAAACCATTAAATAGATGTACCTCATTATTTTTTATAAAACAATAAACCAATATTTTTAATTTTTATCAATTTTAATAATAATAATAATACAAATAATCATGCCGTTTATTTTTTGAACAAGAACTATATTAATATATTAATTTGTATGACATGACCTAAAGTAATTAGGTAAAAGAAAAACATATCAAAAGTAGCATATAAAAAAGAAAATATTCATTTGACTAACCACCTTAATACTTAAAAGAAATTTGAACATGCAGAGTAGGCAGAAAAAGCTGAAACTAACCGACTGTATATGAAAAGTTTCCAAATCTGTTTCCGAAAAGTTTTCAACCGATTCCGGTTTCCAACTGATAGTAGCTTTATTACCGTATCCGTTTCGGAGGAAAAATTCCGAATTTATTTCCGTTTTCAAAAATATTTGGACCGACAGTTTCCATTTTTCAAAACATGTCCGGAATCCAGAAACTTTGGGAACCATTTTCATCCTTACAGAAGAGTCGAGAGATCGAAGTGTTTTGAATTTTTTGATACTCCAAATAAAATGCTAATTACTCGTACCAGGTACCTACCACCCTGCGATTAATTGCGTATCGGTAACGCGAAGTGTGTGTGTTGCACTGCAGCCAGCTGATGCCCTCAGAACTTTTATCATCCATACGTGCTACATCCATAGTACTATGCATCTTTGATTTATTTTGCCTTGACTTTCTATTAGGGGTTAATATTTGCCTTGACTATATCATATATCGTGCATCACATTTCCAGTCAAACAATCACATTCAGTCAGGCTTTGCATCACCCAGCAGACAGAGGTCTTGTTTAGCTGCCAATATTTTTTTTTTCCAAAAAAGGTCACACCAAATCTTTCAACATATATATAAAGCATTAAATCTAAAATAAAAAACTAATTGTACAGTTTGCATAAAAATCGCGAGACAAAACTTTTGAGCCTAATTAGTCTATGATTAGTCATAAATGTTATAATAACCGACATATGCTAATGACGGATTAATTAGGCTTAATAGATTCGTCTTGTGGTTTTCAGATGAGTTGTAAAATTAAACCCTTCCAACATCCGGTCAAACGTTTAACGTGACACCCAAAAAATTTTGTTTTTTAAACTAAACAAGCCATAGTACTGAATCAACGCTCTCCAACAGTCACAGATTACTCTAGCCTATATATACCTGTTTAAAATCAGCTGCTTCAGTTAATCAAGCATACAGCAATAAAAAAGACGCAAAAAATGTCCCCTCCGGCAGCTGCTCGAACAGAGTACGAGCCATCATTACTTGCACTGCTCCTCCTACTCCTACAGCTACAAGTTAGCATTGCACACTCGCTTCCATGCTCGCCGGACCAGGCCGCGGCTCTGCTCCAGCTGAAGCGGTCGTTCTCCGCGACGAGTGCGTCGGCAACAGCCTTCCGGTCGTGGCGCGCCGGCACCGACTGCTGCCGCTGGGCGGGCGTCCGCTGCGACAACGGCGACCACGACACGAGGGGGAGCAGCGGTGGCCGCCGCGTCACTTCCCTCGACCTCGGCGGCCTTGAACTGCAAAGCGGCGGCCTTGACCCTTCGGTTTTCCGGCTCACGTCGCTGAGGTATCTCAACCTCGGCGGCAACGACTTCAACGCGTCGCAGCTGCCGGCCACCGGGTTCGAGCGGCTCACGGAGCTCACCCATCTCAACATATCCACGCCCAGCTTCGCTGGGCAAATACCAGCAGGTATAGGGCACCTCACTAATCTAGTTTCTCTCGATTTATCGACCCCCTTCTACGTCGTTGATCAAGCAGATGACCATATCAAGGTCATGATACTTTCTCGACCTAGTTGGGGCTTCGCATGGATAAACTTTGAGAGGTTGGTTGCAAATCTTGGTAATCTGAGGGAGCTCTATCTTGGATTTGTGTACATGTTCAATGGAGGCGAAGGGTGGTGCCAAGCTCTGGCTAATTCCACTCCGAAGATTCAGGTTTTGAGCCTACCATTTTGCAAGATCTCCGGTCCCATTTGCGAGTCTCTGTTTAGCTTGCGATCCCTTGCTGTTCTTGACTTGCAAGAAAATGACTTGTCTGGTCCAATACCTGAATTTTTCGCTGACTTTTCCTCGCTCAGCGTTCTTCAACTTTCTGGAAACAAGTTTGAGGGTTTGTTTCCAGCAAGGATCTTCCAGAACAGAAAACTATCAACTGTTGATATTAGCTACAACTACGAAATCTATGGCAGATGGCCTAATTTTCCACCTGATAGTAGTTTGATCAATTTGCATCTCAATGGTACCAAGTTCTCTGGTCAGATACCAAGCTCCATTTCTAATCTTACAGATCTGAAGGAGCTGGGTCTTAGTGCAAATGATATCTCTACAGAACTTCCGACTTCTCTAGGAATGCTAAAATCGTTGAACTTATTAGAGGTTTCTGGGCTTGGACTAGTTGGATCAATGCCAACCTGGATAACAAATTTAACATCTTTGACGGAGCTTCAATTTTCTAACTGTGGCTTGTCTGGACCTTTACCATCTTCCATAGGTAATCTCAGGAATCTCAAAAGACTATCTTTATTCAAGTGCAACTTTTCTGGAAACATATGCAAATCTTTAACTTAACACAACTGCGTATCTTGCAATTTCAACTAAATAACTTCACGGGCACAGTGGAACTTGCCTCGTTCTTGCAATTATCATACTTATGGAACCTTGATCTTTCAAATAATAATTTGTCTGTGGTGGACGGTTCAGTCAATGATTCAGCAGTGGCCTCTCCTGAATTAATAACGTTGAAGTTAGCATCCTGTAACATATCAAAGTTTCCTAATGCATTAAGGCATCAAGATAAGATAAGCTACCTTGACCTTTCAAATAACCGAATGCATGGGGCTATACCTCGATGGGCATGGGAAACTTGGAAAGAATTGATCTTCCTGGACGTATCAAACAACAAGTTTACCAGCCTAGGACACGACACTTTGCTCCCATTGTACACTAGATATATTAATCTCAGCTATAACATGTTCGAAGGGCCCATACCTATACCAAAAGAGAGTACAGACTCTGAGTTGGACTACTCAAATAATCAGTTTTCATATATACCATTTGATTTAATTCCTTATCTTCTTGGTACATTATCTCTAAAGGTCTCTAGGAACAATATCTAGCCGGGTCGGCCGAAAGGTTCGGTCGACCAATTTTATTAAGATTTTGGGAGAAAAGTATCGGTTACAATTCTCGACAGAAAGCTGTCGATTTCGATGTCAAGCCTTACATCAGTGAAAATAAACCGATAGAAAATAAAAGATACGATCTGTTCA
>CM002476.1:2562160-2619100 GCA_000325765.3 Leersia perrieri
GCCGTTGTGCCCCTTCACTGATGCCACATGTTAACAACAGGGGGGAATGATCTGATCCAGAGGTACTCAAGGCCTGAAGGTGGGCCTCTGGGAAACCTTGTTCCCACTTCGTGGAGACGAAGAGCCTGTCTAGCTTCACTAAAGTTGGCCGCTCCTGCTCATTGCTCCAAGTGTAACGCCGGCCGAACAGATACATCTCCTTCATCTCCAGCTCGTTAATCTTTCCTCTGAAAGCATTCATGAGCCTCCTGTTGATTCTTGCGTTGTTTTTATCTGCAGCTTCTACAATCAGATTAAAGTCACCTGTGATCATCCATGGCCCCACACACCTCTGCTTCACCTCTGTTAGTTCTTCCAGAAACAATAGCTTGTCAGCATCTTGTTGGGGGCCGTACACTGAGGTCAAGAACCAGTCTTTCTCCCCTGCCATCCATTTCAGTTTGACTGTGATTGACCAAGATCCCACATGAGCAATGCTTCCCTGAAACCTATCACCCCTCCACGCAATCAGGATCCCTCCCCTGGTGTGTTCAGGATCCAGAGCCCCAAAACCATCAAATCTAGGGCCGCAAGTCTCAAACACAAGGGATGCATCGATTGCATCAAGCTTTGTTTCTTGCAAACATACAACAGAGACGCTAGACGAAACAACAGACTCTTTCACCATTCCGCGCTTGGCGGGATTGTTCAACCCCCTGACATTCCATCCTAACACACTAAAACTAGACGACATGGAAAAAACAGATACAACCACTGACCACTGCAAACAAACTTCGAAACCCCGCGAGATCAAGCTGGGGAGGCCACACAGGGGGCAGCCGCCGTCGGGACGTGCACCTCCAAGGGATTCTGCGGTTGGACGGGGCAGTCCATCTCCATGAGCTCTGCGAGGGCCTCCATGTGCTGCGGAGACAGAGGGTGATCAAAGAGCCCCTCATACTTCTTCAACGTCGTGTGAGACACCTCCTCTTCTTCTTCAATGATGCCCATCTTCTTCATGGTCACAGCTTTTGCCTTGGAGATGACGTGACGTCGAGCACCATCTCCTTGCTGCTCGAGGCGTGCGCTGCGCCAGGGAGTGAAGTGGGCCGGCAAAGCCGCCCCTCGCCGTCGCCTCCCTGTTGTTGGAGCAGGAACAGAGGCGAGCGGACAGCTGCCGAGGATGAAGGAAGCCGGCGTCGTCGTGACTGCGGCGATGAATTGTTGGATGTCGTCATTCTCAGGGATGTGGGGATCGTTGACTTCGACTTGCGGCGCGGCAGGCCTTCTGCGCGTGAAAACCCTAGGGAATTCCACGATAGGCAGCAGGTTAGAGAACGGGCCGTTGTCGTCAATGACAGCGCCAAGGCCTAGCACCGCTCCCAGCCCAAGGCCTGCAGCGCCTGTCGGGCTTGCAGGAGAGAGATCTCTTGCTTCACAACCGTCCAGCACGGGCAAATTGCTGGGCCTGGTTTCAGCCAAATCAAGCCGAACAGCAAAATCTTCACTTTCTGGCTCCTGTGGAGGCTCGTTTGCAACTGGGCTTAGCTTCCCTATCTTCATCGGCCCAACAGGGAGGGTTGTAGGCATTGGGGAGGGAGAAATCCTGCCCAAACCTTCCTTAGGCGCTCCGTCTCGCACTGCGTCGAAGAGCGCACCATCCGCCATTAATGCGCCTGTAGGTGAATCCTGCTCCAAATCTTCAAACGTCAGCTGCCTAGGCAAAAACACTGTAGCTTGCCCTATGGCTAGGCTTGCAGGTGCAGAGCCGGGGCGCCAGGACGACGCCCATTCTGCCTCGAATGGCGCCCTGTGGTCCTCGAGCCGCTGCGTCGCGCGTGCTGGCGAAAGAACCGGTGTAGCCGGTGAGTGTGGGACCGGATCAACAGCCATGTGGGTCCCCTCGGATTGCCCCAGGCTTAGCGACGGCCGAGGCACGTCGCCAAACGTCTCTTGCGCCACCGGTTTGTCATTGCCGCCGGCCAGCTCGTCCACCATGAGCTCGGGCCGAGGCCGAGGTGGTGTGGAAGTCGACACCGGTTTCCCCGCCACCGTCTCGGCTGTCGTTTCTACCACCACAGCCTTTTCCCCGGCTGCAACCTCCAGAACTGCAACTTCCGGCGCCATCGTCAACCCCGCCGCCGTCTCCTCAACTGCCACTTCCGCCGGCGCCGTGAACACGACCTTTTCCCCCGCCACCATCTCCTCCACCGCGATCTCTGCCGCCGCTGTCACCGCGGCCGCCGTTGTCGACGAAGCTTCGGCAGCAACGACAGTAGCCGCCGTGGCGTGATCCTCATGGAACGGAGTTTGCAACTCCGATGAACTCGCACCATCAGGGACCGATCGATAAGATCGGCGTCCCAGACCGCCAGTTGCACCTGAGGCGCCCCCAAACGGATGGCCGCCGCCCTGCTCTGTCTGAAACGGACCGTCGCCGTCGAGACGACCCGCCCAGCAGCCGTAGGCGTTCCGCCTAATGACGTCCTCGTCGTCGGAGAAGTCAGCAAACCGATCAGAAACGTTGAGGGGCGTGGGATCAATCACCTCCTCAATGTGCAGAATAACCTTGTACCGAAGAGCAGGTCTCTTCCACGGCGGCGCTGGTTTGTAGCTCGGGCCGGCGACCTCCCTCCATGAGCCTCCTGCGCCCGGCCTCTCCGGCACCTCGAGCAACAGTCGACGAGGGACATCAGAGGGCTGCTTGTACCAGGCGAAGAGCTGAAGCACCCGGGCGTCCTCGGGCGGGATGAACTCGACCATCTCACCGCCGAGGCCGTCGACCAGCTTGCGAATGGCCTCCTCGTCCTAGGCGTGGATCGGAAGCCCGTCAAAGCTAAACTTGGTGAAGTATTCAAGCTCGGAATTTTCCGCCCAGCACCACCTGCTCCATGGCTTGAAGGCGATAGGAGTTGTGTCGCAGAAGATCCGGTGGGAACGTCTCAAAACCTCGTTCCGCTGACGCACGTAGCGAAACGAAACGAGGAAATCCTCAGTGCTTGTCACCTCAACACAGATGTCGCGGGCCGGGAATCATGTGTCTTGTATGATTGCCGCGAGCAGCTGTTCCGGCGAGGTCGCCGGCCTTGTCTTCAGCACCGTCGCCAACAAGCTGAACTCAGCCAGCTGTTGCGCCTTGCGCTCCATTCCTGGGGTCCAGGAGAGGACCATCAGAGCGCTGAAGGGCCTATCCTCTGGGTCACCGGCACGTTTCTCCTCCATGTACTCCGCCGGCGCCGCCTCTGAGATCTGGTAACCAAAGATGCTGGCCATGTCGCTCTCCTTCCCTTTCCTTTTGGCTTGGTGGACTTCGTTCCGCCTGGAGGCGGCGACCTGCGTCTTCTGACTCTTTTCCTTGGCTTGGTGCACGTCGGCGGTGAGATTCATCGGCGCGCGCTCTTCTGTCTTTTTCTTGGTTCGCACCGGAGCGGGCGAGGTGGCCAGTGCCTCTAAGCGCTGCTCAGAGCAGTTGCGAGCGAGATGGCCAGGGTACCAGCACCGAGAGCAGCGAAGTTCACTGGAGCAATCCACCTTGCGATGGCCTAGCCCCAAGCATTTGAAGCATCTACCTTGCAGCCAGCGTGGGATTTCTCTCACCGTCTTGAAAGCTTCCAACGGCTTGGTTGTTGGCTTGTCATCCTTCCTTGAATGCTTCTGCTGCTTCTTGCTTCTGACTTCCGTCCATTGCTGCGCGTCGTCGCTGTCTTCCTTCTCCACCGGCTTTCCTGAGACGACTGCATCACGCCAGCTCCCATGCTGAGGTTTATTGTTTGGTGGCCGCCGAGCACCGGAGTGAATGCTCGCCGGGTTGTTGGTGGTTGACTGGGAGCGGCCTCCCTGCCTCTCGAGCAACATATTCCCCATTTTCGCATTGGTAACACCCTCTAGGAACAATATCTCTGGAGAAATCCCATCATCATTTTGCACTGTTAAGAGTCTTCAAATTCTTGATCTCTCCTACAATACCCTAAATGGCCCAGTTCCTTCTTGTCTGATGGAGAATTCTTCAACACTAAAAATATTAAATTTGAAGGAGAACCAACTTCATGGAAGGTTGCCACACAATATCAAGGAAGGTTGTGAGTTCGAGGCATTGGACTTCAGCAACAATTGGATTGAAGGGCAACTGCCTACATCATTAGTTGCTTGCAAAAACTTGGTGGTACTTGATGTTGGGAGCAATCAAATTGGAGGCTCTTTCCCATGTTGGATTCATCTTCTTCCTAAACTCCAAGTCCTTGTCCTGAAGTCTAATAAGTTCTATGGACAGTTGGGGCCTACTCTAGCCAAAGATGAAGGCAACTGTGAATTGCAAAATCTCCAAATTCTTGATTTAGCTTCAAACAACTTCTCAGGCATATTGCCTGACGAATGGTTTAGGAAATTTAAATCCATGATGTCAGTCTCCTCAAATGAGACATTGATCATGAAAGATGGAGATATGTACGGCACATATAACCGTATGACATATATTTTTACGACTACAGTTACATATAAAGGACTTCAGATGACATTTACTAAGATCCTAAAGACCCTTGTACTAATTGATGTCTCAAACAACAGATTCCATGGCAGCATTCCTGAAACTATTGGTACACTTAATGTGCTCAGCGGTCTCAACATGTCACATAATGCTCTTACAGGACCAATTCCCAACCAGCTTGCTAGTCTGCATCAACTTGAGTCTTTGGACCTCTCATCAAACAAGCTTTCTGGAGAGATCCCTCAAGAATTAACATCATTGGACTTCCTATCAACTCTGAACCTCTCCAATAATATGTTGGAGGGAAGAATACCAGAGTCGCCTCATTTCTCATTATTCCCCAATAGTTCGTTTGAACAAAATGCTCATTTGTGTGGTTCTCCATTGTCAAAAAAATGCAGTGACAAATCAACATTCGATATGATGTCGCACCCTTCAAAGAAGAAATCTGTAGATATTGTGCTATTTCTCTTTGTTGGATTTGGTTTTGGTGTTGGATTTGCTATTGCAATTGTAGTGACATTGGTACCTAGCATTGGTAATTAATCTAGAGGGAATCCACCTTTTATATGTATGTTTAGTAGTCTGCTTCCCCTCATAATTTTGGCTATAATAGTTGTCAGGCTTCTGGTTTGTAATACCATGTGAATGTACGGTACTCTTTTCCTCATTGCGCATTTGAGAAGATTGGTGTTGGTATGAACCAAAGGGATTGTTATGTATGAACCAAAGAGATCAAAATTCCTGATCTGAATGTGGGGCATTATTAGGAGTTTAGGACCACTTGAATTTTTCTAGCAGAAATCAGATACCTTCGTACTGTGATGTTGTGTTTGAAATAAAAACTTACACATAATTTATCTGAGTACCAAGCTATCATACTTGAATAAAATTTTGCGGAGATCACTCGCAATAAAATTGCAATCAGTGTTATGTCACTGTTGTTGTTAGAAGTATAATACTAACATCAATCTATAACTAAGAAATATATATAAAGCATAACTAAAGCTAAGCACAAGCTGAGATCATCCAATTACAATGCACAAACAAAGAATGAAATAGAATGCAGGACAACAAAACATAACTCAATAATAAGCTTTAAATTTAAACGAGGAATCATAAGAATTAGCTCTACACTTATATGCCATTACAAAGCCTTAACATAATGAATGGACACTATAGGTTCCCAAATCCTAATAGGCATAATACCAGCAGCGATAGTAGCAAAACTGCGGCACTAGGGTGCATTCCTACTTTCCTAGAATCCTAGTTCCAAAACAGGTACATAATATACGAAGACTGGATTTGACACACTAACCTGTGCAAGTGCAATGCAGCCGATGGAAGGGCCATTCCCTCAAACACCTGGCGGGTGCACACTGCACACCTTTTGGGAAAACCCCATCATGACCGCATCGGTTGCCGACCTGATCACCCAGCTTCACTTCCACGGTTCCACCGCGACAACCTTGTGCTAACCCCGTGCCTCCATTCCGGGAAGGTCTAACCTGGTGGCAGTTTAGCCCCTCCTAAGCAGATTGCCAGGCCGCGCTCTCCACGAGGATGGTCGGGAGAGATCAGTACCGCCTCCCATCCCTCTCGCTCGACGGCATCTTCAGTTCGCTCGTGCCGCCGGGAGGCAGCCGGAATCGGACACGGCCGCGCGGCGGTGGCGCATTTGGTGTACGTCGTCGGCGTACACCGCAACCGGCGCATCTTTGCCACACGCCTTCCCTCTCGCAAGATAACAGGCCTGTATGGTCCTCAGCCCTCAGACATCTCAGGCTGGTTGGGCCAGCCTCATGAGCTAATCTGTAAAATGGGCCTGGAACAGGATTCACGCCTCGAAAGAACTTGAACGAGACTACGGCCCACACTATCCACAAGGCCCATTAGCCTGGAAACTAAAGAATCCAATTACATACTGCAAACACTTGACCGAGGGAAGTTTGATTTCTTGTATGCTTCAATTGTTTGGACATTCTGGTTCATTGTCATTGGTTCAGATAATCTCACATGTCATTGGCATTTGGCAGTTTGACACGGAGTGCCAACATAGTTAAAATGGCAACAAATAGTGTCAAATCATCAAATTACACCTCGATGGATCAAAATCACATCAAGTTCGATTTGCCACAAACTCGTAAAATCAAAACAAAATAAACTTACAAAAATCATCACGTAACACCACCAACTAGAACAAAAAAAAAATCACAAAATAAACAAGTTTCCACCATCCAAATCAAGTTTCCGCACACGCGACCTCTCTCTCCCAACTCCCATACAAAAAAAGCACGCGTGCAATACGTACCACGTACGTACGCGCCACACAACCCACAAATTAGAGGTACACATGTCACGTCACGCACGCCTAGTGGTAGTACTGCCTGGGCGCGCATTTCGCCGGCCGGAAAGCGAGCGGGCCAGACGCATACACAACATTATCAAACCCCTGCCCGGCCCACTTCTTCCCCTCGTCACGGAGCGGCGCGCCCTCGATACCAAAGTTGATGTTCGTGAGCTCGTTGCACTCCTCGTCCGGCGACGCGAGCAGCCGCACGTAGCACGCCCTGCGCGGATCACCCATGAAAAAATCGACCACCTTGGTGACACCAAACTCCGCGAGGAAGTAGCCCGTCTCGTCGGCGACGGCCAGGCGCCAGCCCGACACGCGATTCTTCGCGTCGCGGCACGTGACGGCCACCTTGGACTTGGGAAGTGGCTTCGCGCCGTCGAGGCTCCACGAGTTGCGGTGGGCGCAGCTCTGGCAGTAGACGAGCCCCTCTATTCTCACAAGCAGCTTGCTTTCGCCGCCGCCGTTTTGCGGCGGCGGTGTCGACGCCGGTGGTGTGGTGTAGCCGTTGTTGGCGGTGGCGGTGGCGGCGAGGAGGGAGATGAGGATCGTGGCGAGGGGGAGGAAGGCAGCCATTGTTTCGAGCTTTGGTGTGCTCGGGGTAATTAATTAGATGTGATTTGGGGGTGAGATTTGGCTGTGTCGGAGATGGAGAGAGGTGTGGGGTTTATATAGTGGGGAGAGATCGGATGGAGTGAAACGTGCGACCATGTAGAATTTGTAGATGGGTGGAGTGGTGGCCGGCGTTATATGCTACGTGAAGGCCATGATTGTCCTGGAAACTGTCTTGGTTTTGGATTAAGATTACATTTCTATTAATATATTGTTATAGTATGTTATTGTGACAAATATGCAATGAACTAATGATTGGCCCGGCGAGGAAAGGAAGACAACTTGTAATGATTGATGGTATGGCGTTTTTAAGAGGAGATCCATCGCGTGCTCGTAATCTGTTTGGTGTGGTTAGTTAGAGTCTATCCGATTTTTTTTTTAAAAAAAATGAATGTTCAGTCTGAAGATATGCAGATTTCTCAGAGAGAACGTGCTGCCCGCGTGTGTGTCCTCAACTGCCATACAAGGTTCTTCGCACGGGCACAGATGATGTCTCCTCCAACGCAATGCCGCGCGCGCATATCGTTTCTGCCGGCAGAGCGACAGCTTATTTTATAACAATCTGATGAAAAGGAACCGACATCCTATTTCCTCTGTAAAATATTCTGTTCCATGTAGTAGCATGCATGATGTGTGCGTTGGTCGGAAACTGACTGAAAATGATGGAGCAGAGTTTTCTATTTGCTTCTACATATCATAGTTTTAATGCCAAGTTATAGGCAAAAGTAAAGTCAAAATATTTACCGTCGAAACAAGAGCAAAGCCATAATATTTTAAAAATAGAGACAAATATGCAAATGATATACATGTATAATTAGACAAACATAAGCTTTGGGCTGAAAAATGAGAGCGAAATTACAAAATTAAAAAGGAAAGGTAAAACCACAACAGAAGTTGAAAACAAGGATAGGAACACATTTATCCTCATTGTTTTTGTTCACTAACCTGTGCATTGCCTAAAGGGAAATGGATCATAGGTAAAGGTAGAGAGGACAGTACCATGACTTACGGTTATTCTTAGTCGTCAGATCCACCACGAATGAACCAGATTGATCTGCTACAATAAATTGTATACAACGAATTAGCATAGTAATTGTATAGTACGGTATTATATCTACATTAAATAAACTGTTTTTCCACCGTAGCATAAGACTCAAAATATTGTTCGTCTTTATTCTTTACAGCCTAAAGGCAGGAATCGGATCCTACCTAAAGAGACTCGGCAGGGTCAGATCTAGAGGCCTAGGCTCTAATCCACTCATCCGACCTAAACACATGTTAACGTCAAGGCCGATAGATGACGTCCATATGTTGCCTCTTTCTTCGTCTCATGATTAAATCTATGTTTTGCGATATTTTCCTAAATATATAGTTTTATAAAACAACATCATAAATCATTAGTTTTTTTTTGACACCGTAAATCATTAGTTTTGTAATAGGCGTACGTAGTTTTGGGAAAATTTTTAAACCAACGAGGACTTGAACAACAACATTGGGCGATTACTAGCAGGCTGGGCTGAAGACCCAACAGAGAAATTCTCAATGGGCCAATCCTTTAAAGCCCAATAGAAATGTGCTCCCAAGCAAATTAGGCCTGCATACAGTGGCAGAATCAACTCCCGTGTAAACTAAAGCCCAACTCCATCTCTTTCGACTGCTTACTTCTGCCCTAATCCATACACATCACAAATTCAGAATACTCTGTTCGCACCTGTCCTCTCTCGAACGCTCCCAAACCCTAGGCGCGTGACCATGTCGGGGTCGTACGGATCCGACGACTACCGCGGCGGCGGGGGTGGCGGCGGCGGCTACGGCGGCCGAGGTCGCGTCGGGATCCTCCGTGTTGTGTGTGCTCGTGTGTGCCCGCTTGCTTCTGGATCTGCCCCTGACTGGTTTGTGGTTTTGTAGGTGGCGGCGGCGGCGGGAGAGGTGGGGGTGGAGGTGGCCGAGGTGGTGGCGGCGGAAGGGGCGGAGGACGCGAGGGTGACTGGGTTTGCCCGGACCCGAGGTTTGTTTCGTTTACTCACTTGACCTTGTCTTGTTTGATTCGACTGTGACTGATGTAATAGTTGTTGTTCGGATTGTCGTGTGAATTTTGCTTTGGGCATGGAATTGGGGATTTGTTAGTTTGTTAAATTCTAAACTATTGGGTTATCTGTTTTAGGATTTGCCTGGGGCATGTGTGAAACTAAATTTTGTTTGATGTAGTGTGAAGTATTGTGAGCTGTGATCGACGTTTAGACATTTAGTTCATATTCACTGCATAATTCATTCTCTGTGGGCGGTTCCCTATAATCTTAGGTGACATGACATTGCAATTGTATTCACGTTCTAAATTATGTTGGGCATTTTAATACATCAATATTCCTACCATGTTTTACTTTCCTTGGTATAGCAGAGTGCCAGAGAAGAAATTTCACACGTTCTTGAAATTAGTTCATGGTGTTATTGGAAGCTTTACAAAACACAGATAAATTATACTTTCTTATACCTATTTCTTTCTTTTAATATGGCATTAGATGTAAGTTTGTTATATTTGGCATTCCAGTTGTGGCAATGTGAACTTTGCAAGGAGGACTGAATGCAACAAGTGTGGAACACCTTCTCCAGCTGGGGGTGGAGGTGGTGGAGGCTATAATAGATCTGGTGGAGGTGGTGGAGGCTACAATCGTGGTGGTGGTGATTTTAGTTCTGGAGGTGGTGGTGGCAGTGGCGGTGGGTACAACTCTGGTGGCCGTGGTGGAGGTGGAGGAAGAGGAGGAGGAGGTTACAATAGAGGTGGTGGTGATGATCGTGGATTTGATGACCACCGCGGTGGCAGGGGTGGTTATGGGGGAAGAGACCAAGGGAACAACCAAAGGGGGGGAGATGAAAGTGGTTATGATGCTGGTGGCTATGGACAAGTTCCTCCTCAAGGACCTCCTGCCTATGGTGGGTCTGCAGGTGACTATGCTGCACCTCCAACCTCCTATGGAGGCAATAATGCATACAATTCAGATTCTGCAGTGCCACCTCCTAGTAGCTATGCTGGTGGTCCAGGTTCATATCCACCAAGTTATGGCGCACCACCTACAAATCCCCCATATGGTGGTGCTCCGGGTGGTCAAGGTGGGCTACCTCCTACTTATGATGGTGGTTATGGCGGCCGACCTAGGCCTGGTGGTGGAGGCCCCGGTGCACCGCCACCCTATCATGGTGGTGGTGGTGGCGGCGGCGGCGGTGGCGGTGGTGGTGGTGGATACACTGACACTGCTACTCCTGAGGCAGCAGCGAAGGTTAAGCAGTGTGATGAAAACTGTGATGAGACTTGTGATAATGCAAGAATTTACATCTCAAACTTACCTCCTGATGTGACCGTTGAGGAGCTGCAAGAACTATTTGGAGGAATCGGCCAGGTATACTTTGACCTTCTCATGAGCCCCCCACCCCACATCTTAGTGTTAAAAACTGTGCTTTTCACATATTCCTCGCTAAAGTATTTTCTGTTTTCCTCTTACGGATTATTAGTTTTCTTGGTCATTTTGTGTGTTTCTCCTAAAATCATCTTTTTCCACTGTTGCTGATATTACTTGTTGGATTTTAAGTAAATTTACAACTTAGTATTGAGATGATATTCATAATCTGTAGATTCTGTAGTTGGGCTTGTTAACTACGGCTAGCACATTGTAAGGCATGGTTTTGCACAAAATCTGCTCTATATCTGTGAAGGTGCTTATACACCACAATTAGAGTGAGCTTACTACATGTTTCTTTTCTTGCCAGTGAAGTAAACTGTTGTTTTTTTTTTTCAATGTGCATGGTTAAGTTTGGATATTTTTTTTGGCATAACATAATCTTCTTGCAGTAATCTTTTTTTTGTAGTAGTGTATTGTAGTTATAACCAAGTCAATCAATAATCGTTTTTCATTACTCCCATGTTGGTACTTATATGCCAAATAATTTGTGACATATCACCCTGTGATGTCAATGGAAATAAGGTAAAATTGGTTTTACAGATTACTTAATGTTCCTAGTTAAATTTGTTTGCCGGAATTTATTTTCTTCAGTTGGGGGTGGTAACTGCTTGTGTTTCATAACTGTGTTTTGAGTGTTTTCAACTGCTTTTTTTTCAAGGTTGGAAGGATCAAGCAGAAACGTGGTTACAAAGACCAGTGGCCCTGGAACATAAAGATCTATACTGATGACTCTGGAAAGAATAAAGGAGATGCCTGCCTTGCTTATGAAGATCCTTCTGCTGCTCATTCAGCTGGTGGATTCTATAACAGTAAGATCAGCATTGAGTTTGGATTTGATTATGTGCCTATACTCAATGCAGTGCTGCAATTTTTAATGCACATTTTCTATTGAGATTTCAGATTATGACATGAGAGGCTATAAAATTAGTGTGGCGATGGCTGAGAAATCAGCACCTAGAGCTCCTGCATATGGTGGTCATGGGTAAGTACCTTTTCAGTTCTTTAGATGCTAAATGCAAATTGTGTAATGCTGTGTCAATTGTCAAATCAAGACAGCTGTTGTTATGGGCTCTTTTAGTGCGTTTTGATAGCCTAGGGATCGCTGCTAGTCTTCGAAGTGTTGTTAGATTGTCTTGCCCCCTTAAGAAATTGTGATATTAGGAACCAACCTAAGCTTAAGGAAGAAATAATGTAAGCCACAATTAAATTGATTGGATTGGAAGGACTAATCTTGGGACTTCTCTCATCATGTGTTCTTAGTTAACATATGTTATTTTGTAGCACAAAACCAATATTATTGTAAATAATTCATCATGGTGTATAAATAAGTTGAATGTGTGAGCTGTAGAATGCGAAGTATAAATACATGCTTGTACCCTTTCCATGCTAAGATCTTAACATTTACTCCCTGAACTTACTCTTCTTTTCGTGCAATTTTTATCATAGCAAGGGAATAACATCACTAACATAGCATGTCAGTGTGGTATCATTTATAATTAACTAGTAATATCACAACTGAACTGTTTATTTTTAACTTTTAGCAGCTTTGTCGTTTAGGTTTTCTAGATATCTGTCCACACCGCTTTGAGCACATATATAACCTTAAATTATGATTCATGTGTATAATCAACTGCTTCACATGGCGTGCAGAGGAGGACGTGGTGGTGGCTATGGTGGAGGGCGCAGAGATAACTTCAGAGATGGAGGAGGCCATGGGCCTAACAGGCATCAAGGTGGTGGTTCGCGTTCAAGGCCATACTGAAACCAACTAATATAGTTACTAAGATTGTCATCTGTGAGAAACCATTTCTATTCCTGTCCATCAGACTTGTACTCAAAACATGAGCGTAAGGTAGGTTTGCCTGCTTTTTCCGGAATTATATTCTATTGTCATACTCCAATGTTGGTCGGATGTTTGTTTGCCTCATCCAAAAGTGATTGATCTGTGTTATGTGAATTTTTCCCTAGAGGCAGATGGATAAGCTCCAAATGCTGGTAGGTTTGAGATGTTATTTCAGGTGAGTGCCGATCTGTTTTGATTATGCAATGCTTTGTTGTTCCGTGATTGCTTACCATCTTATTTCTGCGTATGCAATTTTTGCTATAACGCTTACATTCCACATGGTAACTCAGCCGGTGGATCACTAGCTTGGATTTTTGCCGAGGAGAAACAGGTAGGGCATATTCGTTCTTCGATAGGTTTATCTAGGATTCATTAGTTACGGATATCTCAGTAGATATTGGAAGTATCTTTATGACTGTATGAACCTACCATTTCTTCGCACATTCATTGTCTTACTCATGTGGTTTCTGAGTCAAATATAGCATGTATAAACTTGCATACTATTTCCATAAGGAAAATAGATGACTTGTTCAACTTGTTTATCGCAAAAGTAAAAGTGTTCTCACTAACATAGTATGATAGTAGAACTAATCTTGTGGGAGACTCCAAAAATCATCACCCAAGCATAATAGCAGCACTCCTATGTGAGGTTCCTACTGTTGAGTTACACTTGCAGGCTTGCAGCTGTACAATGCGTGCAGCCAACACCGTCTGCTGCTGCCTCCCCAATCACTGCAGCATGATCTGAATGAATCCTTGGAGCCACACTTTACATCTGCCCTCTGGATCCAGTTCCTCGTGCTCATTGAGAAATTGTCCTTTGGTCATGGATAGCTCCAGATCGTCAGGACTCTTTTCACAATTGCGGAAGATAGGCGCCAGGCTTCTTTCAATTGATTTGCTTTTCCGGCTGTTTAATTTCTTTATGAAGTTTATCCTTGCTGCTCTATATGGATTTGGTACTCTCGATTCTGTTCTAGGAAACTTGGTCTGGAGCCCTGGACTTGCAGTAGCAGATGGGCAAAGTTTTAGTGCCATTAACGTCGTTTTATTTGAAATTTAAATGCTGTATGTATGAGTATGAATCTTGCAATAGTTTGGTTGGATGAAATCTCATCAATAACGTCTTGAGAAAAGTACCTGCGTCATCAGTGAGTTCGCTTTTTTATATAACGATAAAAAAATGTGTAATCGACCGCGATCGAACTTCGTTGTATGCGTGGCTCGCCGAATGAACCGAAATAACGTTAGGTAATCTACACATCTAGAGCGAGCTCTCTAACCCCGAAAACTTTTGGTGAAATCCTATCGTTTTTGCCGTAATCTGTCAATCGGCTTGAACAGACGAATGATAACACATTAACTGCTACGAATGATAATACAATGTCACAAATAGCAAAATCGAACTATATTGACCCGAAAAATGCAAAATTGCTAAGAACAAAATACATGGTAAACCTCTTTCATCTTCTCCTAGTCTTCTGTTTGTTCCTCCCTTCGAATTTCCTAGATCCTTTCGACTTCCCTTTCTGCTTGACTTTCTTCAAAACCTTGTTGCCCCTCTCCTTTCTCTCGTCCAGTTCGGAATCGCCGCCATCGGAAGAATCTCCATCGTCCGATTCCCCAAATCCGGTGAGCTTTTCATACTCGTCTTCATCGATCACTCCACGCTTCAGCTTCTTCAGCAGCCGGTACTCATGCGTGAGCTCATCCATGTCCTCCTTGGTCTGGACTGCTTGCCGCTGTTTACCTGTCTTCTTCCGCTTTGGTTTTTCAGGCTTCTCTGGAGCTTTCCTCCTATCTCTCTCTGGTCTTTGAGCTAGCTCCTCTGCTTTTCTTTTCAATGTCTTCTGCCGTTGTTTTTCTCGAGCTTTATCCCTGCATTTCACCAAGATTGAGTGTTGGCCCCATTTTGATAGTTCCATTTCGAGCAAAAGACGGATGAGCTCCCAAGTAAAAATAACTGATTTCAGGATGAGATAATTGTTCACTCTAAATCACAGCAAATATGGGGAGGCATATGTTTGATTAGTTTAGACATAGCCCTTTAGCTCTACAAGGCTATTATACATACAAGATTATGTTTAAATGCCAACTAAGTTTTGAGGATGGCCTGTGTTTTAATATAAAATATACCAACAGAATTTTGTCACACTAGCATTGATGTGATAGTATGATGCAGTGGCAACACAGTGAAATTGGTTGGGTACTTGATTTGGTTTCAAGGAGTATTACAATGAGGACTTTTTAAATGTAAATTTTCAAGGGAGTATTAGGTTTGTGGACTTACTTGTACTTGACTTTGGTAACATCAACATCATTAACAGGAGTAAACCCTTCCAATGAAAGAGAGTGGTGCTTCACTTCTGGCATAGATGGAACTTGGAGTAAGCCGTACTCCATAGCCAACCTTCCAATTTCAAGGTCTTTCCAACTAAAAATGTAAGAACAGTGGTGCTCCTTGTATGCCCGAACAAATGAAACAAAAGCTGTAAGCCCTTTCTCCATTACATTTCGGTCTTCCAACGCAGCACTTCTGATCTGTGGCACACAAGTGGGTAATCGTTTATTTTAAACACCAAATTTCCCTCTCAAGAAAAATGATTTATGGATTCAGATGCCATCACAGGCAGACAACCTAAGATGAACTATACAATAGGAAACTCACCTGTGGTACAATATCTACGGCATTTGTGGAACTCTCCCTTTCAGTGAGAGGTACACCTCTCCGCTTCAAGAACTCAACATAAGTATCTTCCTGCAGAAAAAAATTAACGTTCAACCACTACTGCATATCAAATTCAAATTCCAGTATCGACTTCCACTTAGAGAATGTCAACGCAGAGCAAATACCTTCGGTAAGAGGAATACAATAGCATCTCCTTCTTGATCATAACGTGCAGTACGGCCAGCTCTATGTATGAACACATTGGGATCTTGAGGAGGATCATACTGGGCAAGAGAAATGTTCTATATCAACTAATGCCAAGCACAAGGAGACAATTTAGAGAGTTATCTTCAAAGAATACCTGCACAATTAGATCAACATGTGGTATGTCAAGACCCCTTGCTGCAACGTCGGTGCAAACTAGAATACCACTTGAGAGAGCTGAAAATGACGCCAAAGCTTTCTCACGAGGGCCCTACATAGCAAGGATGGTTGAAATCAGTATGCAAGAAAGTTTACAGAAGCACGATGTACAACTAATCATGCAAGTATTAGCTCTATAACCTGCTTCATCTTCCCATGATAAGGAATTATTGGAGAACCTTTAAGTGAGTCCAGAAGTGGGAGAACGATAGCCCAGTAATCTACACAAGCACATGTTGCAAAGTACCTGCATTCAAGTAAGATCAGAAAAACCACAAGCTAATACAGTGCTACACAATTAGGCATCTAACGTAAATGTGTGAAAACAAAATTTATCCATTATCTACTTACACCATTATTTTCTTTCCAGTGTTCTGCACAAGGAAATCAACAAGTTGCGATGACTTATTTGATGGTTCACATATCATATACTGCAAAGAACAAAGAATGTTTATAGCTAACATTCAATTGATAGATACATAAATCAATCAACTGGCATGGTCACTAGTAAAACAAAATAAGCACGCTACAACCAGCCAATATTACACAGTGGCAGCCATAAATAACCATCCAAAAGCGTGTACATAAGTTCCTCATCATACCTCTAATCGAAGCCCCAGTGGTGTTTTGGATGGACCAAGCTCTTGTCGAGCACCATCTTTACTCGGGGCCTTCGCCTCTGTCTTAACTTCAACCCTCACAGGATTCCTCAACCCTGCTTTCGCCAGCTCCTTAACAGCCTCAGTCTGAGTAGCCGAAAAAAGCCCAGTTCTCCTCAGCTTCGGCAGCTTAGAAATAATCGATGTGATCTGCTTCTGGAATCCCAAATCCAACAGCCTATCAGCTTCATCCAGGATCAAAATCTGCTTCCAACACAAATGCACAACATCAACTTATGTCAGATTTGTATTCAGTCACAAAAGAACAACACATGAATTTTCCATTGCTTCCAAAACCACCTCAAGATTCTTGAAATTCAGTGTGTCCAACCGCTCCATCACATCGAACAGCTTCCCCGGGGTGCCGACCAGTATGTTTGCACCCTCCTCTTCCAGCTTCTTCAGCTCTGCCTTGATATCAAACCCACCAACCAGCAGCATAGATGACACCCCCTTCAGAGTCGCGAAGAAGGGCTGCGCCACATTGTATATCTGCGACGACAGCTCTCTCGTCGGAGAGATGATGATTCCCAAAACCTACCAAAAATTCCATATTTTTTTTGCTTAATTTCAGGAGTGAAAAAAAGATGCAATCCCGCAACTTCGCAAGGAACGCGAGAACAGAACAGAACAGAACACAGAAGAAGGGGCAGACCTCGTGGGGCCTGGGAGGGGAGGGGCGGCGGCGGAGGATCTCGACGACGGGGACGACGAAGGAGAGCGTCTTGCCGGAGCCGGTGGCGGCGTCGACGGCGACGTCCTTGTGCGACAGCAGCAGCGGGATGGCCGCCGCCTGAACGGGGGTGCACCGCCGGAAGCCGCCGCTCTTCAGGGCCTTCACCACCTCCGGGGACAGAGCGGGGGACAGCTCCGAGAACCTCTGCTCCGTCAGAGCGCGCTTCCTCGCCGCCGCCGCCGCCATCGATGAGGAGGAGGAGAACGACATGGGGAGAATTCGTCGGCAGCTTTGGCTCGCGCCGCTCGAACAGAAAGGAGGAGAGGAGGCTGTGAGTTAGGTATTTCGGGCGGCTCATCAATTTGGCCGTGATAGTGGGCCGCACACCTCTCTCGTAGCCCAAAGAGCCCATATATACACGAGTGGAAATAAGTTTATTTAACATCTCTCAACTATCGGTGGATAGTTTTATTCGAGTCCATCAACCGAAATACTCGAAGAGGTTTTGTTATAGTCTCTCCATCTTTCGTCTAAATCCATTAACATTTATATGAATCTAGATACGCATATAAGAATCCATGTATGAATTTATTTACAAGATAAAACAGTTAACAATATAAAATAGAGTAAGTACGAAAAATGTTACACCCCTATCTCCAAGGCAGTTTTTAATATTGACATGGCATCCTGGTCAGGAGAAAAATAAAATAAAAATATGGGACCCATGTGCTGTCACATGAAATATACATATATTGATATTTTAGAGGAAGCTTATGTTGATTGAATCGCATTATGTGCAGTACAAACTTACAAGTACATCCTTAGTGAAAAGAAGAGGAAAAATGACGGTAATTGGAGAACTCGTTTTGATGAATCAGTAATTACATTGTGATTTTACTGTAATGTTGTAATTCAGCCTTCATTTTGTTCAGAGGTTGCAACCGCGACAGCACTGCCTGGCTCAGTCCCTTGTCCTTTCTCTTCGTCAACACCCTGCGAATTTCACTTAACAGTGAGAAATCCCAAGATGAAACAACACTCACCACAATTTACATATCAAGACTGGAAGGTTTTGTAAGTTCACCTCATCATCTGGGATCACAACTGCCTTCACCTGTGCGACGATAACCGTAATGTCGTCCATCTTACCACCTGCAGGGATGAAATTTTGCATCATGAGCTTACTTCTTGTGCTGCAAAGACAGAGTAGAGTATGATGTTATATGTATGAGCTCATTCATGCCTATTAGTTTCCCTCCAATGAACTTCTTCCACGAGGGGACATCAAAACCCTGCATTTGCAAGTGTCAGAATGAAGAAAGTTCTATCATCCTTTGTTCTGTAACAACCTGAAAAGAAAGATTGTCATGAGATGTATTTGTTTCGCACCCGGCTCCGAGCCTCCATAGAGTACGGTGAATCAAAGGTGACATCCACTGAATGCTTCCTTGCAAGCTCTGCTAGTGCTTTTGCTGTGGAATACATCAAGCTTTCAGGAGAATTAGAATTTGCAAGGGCTGGAGGAACATGAGTTAGGTGGCCCTAGGCGCAAAACTGAAAATTTACCAGCTTCATCTACCCCTGAAGACTCAGAAATGACAGAAACGATCTCTTGATCGAATATATTGTCAAAGAATCCATCTGATCCACTAACGATCATATCACCCTCCATAAGATTCACTGTACAAACCTGGTAGATAATAACTGGATTAAAATCAAAAGGTATAAATCTTCAAAGAACGCTTAATCTTGTATTGGTATCAGGATTACTGTAGTGAAGAACTTGGTGATTATCTTTGCACTGTGCTAGTGGTATCTTTTAAGGATGGATTTGTGCATAGCGTGTCCCTACTCTCCAGTAAGATCTTCCCCAGAATTTTGACTTATCCCCACATGCGGCATATGCTAAGATTCACCATGATTTAGAGATCATATGGAGTTTTGAAATTAAGAGATAAGTAATGTGCATGTTTGGCAACCAGCTAGCACTGGGTAAACATGAAGATCTAGTAAAACAATCGCTACATTACCTACACACACATGAATACTATTTTGACCTACAATAAGGCACATACCAGTGCATCCAGATATGTTTGACCAATTGCTTCGGAGCTTATCTGGTATGGACAGTCAAAGTAATGTTCTTGAGGGCATGTAGAGAACATTACTTGGCCTAGTAAGAAGAACAAAGCAAATTAAGATTTGTATGAAGTATGTAATGAACTTTTAAAACTCTGTAAATTCAGTCATGCACTCATGCTAACCTTTTCTAATAATTTTCAAGCCACAATCTCCCACACTTGCAATCTTTAGAATCCCGCTCTTCTCAAGCATTGCAATGATTCTGTTAGTGTTACGAAGAAGGGTGTTTAAGAGATTTTCTCCTGTAAGGCAGTAACATAACAATGTACAGATATACTTACACAGTTGCAGAGCCAACAGAAGTTGTTGCAGCATGAGCCTTCATTAGAAGAAGCTGAGGATCATAATTGACCTGTGATGGACAGCAACTCTTACATGATGCGCAAATTGCAGCAAGGATATAGACGTATAGTGTACATGACTTTGGAACATTATTTTATTTCTCAATACTGAGGTCGATTGAGAAATACCTCCTCATCCTTGAGAAAAGTAGAGGTGTGTGCCATGAGCTCTCGAGAAAACAGAGCCGGATTGACATCCTTTTCTGCCCATCTGTCAGTAGATAAGAAAATGACTAGCAGGATAAAAAACCTTGTGTTAATGCAAATTGCTGAAAACAATACATGATTCTAGAGGTGATGAAAGCAAACCAAACTAAAAGCTAGTAAACGAAAATCCCAATTACAGTTAGTTGAAGCTAGTACAAAATTCATTGCAGCTCAGATGGTGTACCCTGAAACTCCATCTGCAATGGCAATCACTCCATTGGCATCACTGTTCACAAAGAAAGCATCTTCTCCTCCAGTCTCAACCTTAAGAATTTGGCAAAAACGCTCAGTTTCAAACAATGGTAAC
Organism: Leersia perrieri; assembly: GCA_000325765.3. Lineage (NCBI taxonomy): Eukaryota > Viridiplantae > Streptophyta > Magnoliopsida > Poales > Poaceae > Leersia > Leersia perrieri. Next base: position 2,582,309 of record CM002476.1, read on the forward strand.
TATGATGTATAATTGGGTAAAGGAAAATTTCCCAGAATAAATAATTTGTTTACCTAACATAAATGACTAACCTTTCTTGGGTGTGGTATCAGATGAGTTCCAATAGACAACACAGCTTCCAACCTGCAATAATTACCAAACGCTGACAGACGAAATACACTCGAAATTGACTGAAAAATAAATAACTTGAGAATGTAACTATCAGTGAGAACATTGCTCCATAATCCATTGCTAACAAACTTAGATTTGCAACCTAACCAACTTCTCATTAACTCACATAATAATATAAATCAGATCCATATCCTTTCGAGAATTGGACAGAATCGAACATTTATGGACTGACTGTGATTTGCTTTACTGCAAGAAAAGGGCAAAGAAGAAGAAAAGCTTGAACAGGGTTCGGCATACTTGGCGGCGCGAAGAGGGGAGAAACGCGAGCGGCGAAGTGGAGGATGGGGAGAAAGGGAAGGGACGCGTAGACGAGGGGGCGAGAGGCGGGAAGCAGTGGAGGCCGCCATGGCTGCCGCTGCTCTATCTCCTCCTCGCCTCCGTCGCCCGCGCTCGCTAGTGGTGGAGGCAGGCGGGCCACATCACTACACCATGGCACTTTTGCGGATATACCCACCTAAAAATTATTCATTTTAACAAGCACCAAAATGCAAATTACATAAGGACTAATCCCAGAATAAGAGAACTCCCAAGGGGTTTCGGACTCCGAATGCGAATTAATAACGGACGGAGGAGGAGCCTGCTTTAAGATTCGCGCGAGCGCGATCAAATCTCGAAAGGGACAAAGCCGCCCATCGCCGGAAGCTCGCGTCATCTCGAAAGGTGAATTCGCCGAATCGCCGCCGCGATTCCGACCGCCGCCGCCGTGTTGAGCTCGCCGGAGGAGCCATGTCGCGGTCCATGAGCATGAGGTCGCGCCGCGACCTGCCCCCACCCGAGAAGGTGAGGGATCCCCCCTCTTCTTCCCGTCACACCCCCTCGATGTTGCGCACCGTGCCCACGCTTGCGCGTGCACATTGGTGCGGGAGAGCGGGATTTGCTGACGCGCGCTCGATGCGTTGATTTGATCTCGGGTTTCTCGACCTTGAGGCGTAGAGGGGCGAGGGGGTCGATTATCGATTTGTGTTCAATTGCGAATTTGATGGAACTAGGGTTCTAGTCTCGATTTGTGCCCAATTGCAAATCGGTTGGATTCAAATGCATTTGTTATGTAATAATTTCTGGTCTAAATTCGGGAAGGAGTAGCATCTCGTGAAATATAAGGTGCCATTCGAATGTGGGAATTATTACTTGCTGTAAAAAGTGATCGTCATCTGACATCGTGATTTCTTAATGTGGATTAACCATAACATATACAGTATTAGTGATATATAACCTCCCTAACACTTGGTTGTTCACATTATCACTCACTGTGGGACTGTGGGTTATGCCCTCCTGTGCACTTATAAGTGTTCCTGGCTTCCTCGTACCCTCCTTTTGGCACCATTGAGTATATTTCACCCTGTCGATTATTTTTGTCATTGATATTTGTAACCATGACTCTCTTTTTTTCAGACAATTGAAAAGCTTGAGAATATGGTGGCTGGAGGAAATTATTATGAAGCCCAACAAATGTACAAGTCAACCAGTGCAAGGTACTCTGTATAATTTAATTCAAGCTGCAGCGATTGGATCCTTTTAAACTTGCATTTGACCATCTTAATTAGTTTCTTATGGTTTTCAGCTGATAAAAATCAACCATTCACTTCTTATAACTTAAACTGGATCTGATAAATAATATGAGTGGTTAAATTTAGAATCTTACCAATCTAGCATCTATTATTACAAATATTTGGCTAATGAAACATCTTAAAAATAGTTTTTCCCCTTGAAAACACACCTTATAAATAATTCATATCAGGATTGGTAGGACACATTTATTAATCATATTCGAAGTAAAACAGTGACCAGAATGTTTACATTGGCATAGAAGCATTATTACTGGATGCTCGAGGTATGCTACATGTCAACACCATGAAAAATGTTATCCATGCACAAAATGGATATTTTCTTTGACTAATTTTTTGATTTCTTAACAAAGGAAAGACATGGGCTTTGTCTGAAAGATATATCTTAGAAACAATGTCAATTCAGGAATATAATTTTGATTAGTTGTTCTCATTTCGTGCAGGTATATTGCTGCTCAGAAGTATTTGGAAGCCTTGGACATCCTTCAATCTGGAGCTTTAGTTCAACTGAAGCATGGGCAGGTTCTCTCTTAGATGCATATGTACCGTAGATCTAAGTGATACCCCCCACCCACCCACCCACCCACTCACCTTAACAAAGAAGAAAAATGGCCGCCAAAATCTCATAGTTGTTAGCCTGAAGTGTACACAATTGTTTCTCCCTGGAAAACGATCTGGTGCAACCAGCCAATGGATATTCATGTGTTAATTGAGGTTTTGTTCCACTCTTTGGCCCATGTGAATGGTAGTAATTCACATTTTAATATGGCCTGTGCGTGGTTATAGGATACTATGCTGTAGTGATGTACATGTATTGCCCTACATTGGTGTTTCAATCGATGAGTTGTAATGTTGTGAAAAACCTTTAAAACCTTCGCATTTTTGCCTTATTGTTGAAGAATTCCTGATTTCAGGTAACTTGTGGTGGTGAACTGGCTGTAATGTTTGTGGACACCCTTGTCAAGGGAGCGCTTCCTTATTATGAAGAAACCTTTGGTCAGTGTTTTACTATCCTTTATAATATTAGCATGTCTAATAAATTACATGTTGCTCCTGTCAGTAAATACACATCAGATTTTTTTAGGAACCTATTTACAATAATTTCATTTGTAGCATGCTCCTAATGCCCATCAAGTATTGAAGTTGTTTAAAATGATGGTAGAACTAGTACTAATTTTGGTTCTAGCTTTCCTTTGTCTTCTCTTTATTTGTTTATCTTCAGAGCATCACTTTTCCTTTTAGGTTCTAATCAAACTGAATAAGGCATTCTTCTTTATTTTGAACGAGTACTTCTGTAATTTTGATTGGTCAGTTTCACATTTTGTGATTGTAACTATATTGTAACCTTAGATCGTATCAGAAAGATCTACGACGCCTTCCCCAGGATATCTGTTCCACATTTCCTTGGAGATGATTACGATGATGATGGGCAGAAATTATCCGAAGCTATTTCTGCTGCAAAAGTGCGTGCCGAGAGTTGTTCATCATTCCTGAGAGCTGCCATCAGGTAAATTTGTCCTATTTTCGAAAATCCAAATGACCTTGGTAGAGAAACTAAAAATATCCTTCATACAAGTGTGAAACATCTTCATCTAAACACGGTAGCTTGTTTAAGTGGATCTTAAGACAAACACATGAAAGTGTCGAAGGGCATCTGTAATATGATTTGGAACTGTTAACTGTAGTGCTTAGTTTTATTACTGACGAAAGTAGAACAGACACTCGAGCTTATCATGATGTTAAAAACAAAGGATCACTCTTGCAATACAAGAATCATTTCCATGAGATCTTTGAATCTTTGTGTTTAACTATGTTAATGGACAATGTGGTAATCTAGTTGACTCTTCTCCATTTCGTGCCTGCTATCTTTATATGCCACTAATAGCATGTCAATCCTCTAATAAGGTGGTCTGCGGAGGTTGGGACATCAAGAAATGGATCGCCTGAGCTGCATGTTATGTTGGCCGAATACATATATTCTGAATCTCCAGAAACGGTACTGTTTTTGAACTATTTAACTCTTTTTCTGAGCGTGAATGTATTTTAGAGCTGAGATTTTTATGTGTCATTTCGACTGCTGCTATTTAATGTCTGTGTGGTTTGCTAAGGTTTCATGTTGACTAACCTTGAATGCAGGATATGACTAAAGTGTCAAGTCATTTTGTGAGGGGGGATGATCCTAAAAAGTTCGCCTCTATGCTGGCAAACTTTATGGGAAAGGTAATGGTTCGTTTTTTTTTAGAAAATAATGGACCTGCGGATGATGATAACATAATATAGCCAAATCCTGTTAAAGTGTTACATTCTTCTGTTCTCTGAGGAATGGCCGAAATGTATTTATCTGAATAGGATCAGTAGGTTCATGTTCTTTACAACTATTTTTATTTTACAATGGTTTTCCTGCTTATAGTTTTTGAGGTGGTGGGCCTCCTGCCATCCTTAGAAAGATAGACACACAATGCCGACAAATGCTTGGTGTAAAGCAGAATTCATATATGGTTTTTCTCAGTAAAAAATTCTTATTAATTTTCTCCGTACTTCGCAGTGCTACCCTGGTGAAGATGACACTGCAATAGCACGTGGTGTCCTAATGTAAGATATCATTCTTTACAATTTATCCCGTTCAAGAGCGCATTCTTTGATGCTGGCAAACTTTAAAAAAGTCATGGAAGAAGCTTGCTTTTGCAATGCGGAAACTGAATTCCATAGGGAATTCTCTAATTCATGTTCTGTTTACAAAAGTAAACAGTGCACATATAACATATTTAGCAATGTGCTAGTGATTCATGCAATAGCACCAATTTCCTCATCTCATTTGGATCATACTCGAGAACATACAGGAGTACACTATAGAGTGCTCCATTTGGGTGAAAACAATAGTATTAGATTTATCTTGGAAAATAGTTGCATAATATATTGTTTATTATGTTCACTAGTATATTTTGCATTTTTGTAAGGCAGTGCTAAAACTCTTGCACTGGGGATCAGGAGCCAACTCATATTTGGTGATTGTAGTAGAGTGTTCGTTATAGGATGAATAAACAAGGGATTTGAGGGGATGGATATGCTTGTTTACTGATATATTGCATTTTACTTAAGGTATTTATCACAAGGGAATCTTAAGGATGCAAATTTGCTCATGGATGAGCTGAAGGATCTACTAAAATCTGCTGACTTGGAAATCCCGAAAACAGATCTAATTCAATTCATCAAGTATCTCTTACCAACGTAAGTCTTTCCTATCTTTAAGTTTGCATTATTTTTTTTATGTTTCTTTTCCACATTTGCATATTTGTTCTGTAATGTTCTCATGTATCTTGCATAAAAATTCTTGTGGAATGAATGCTGCAATTTATCATGATAGTTATTAGAGGCCATTTGCAAAGTTGGTTCAACCTGTTTCTATCGTTAGAATGGTAAAATTGCTGACTTAAGGAGCAATTTCTTTTTCGAAAGAACCACAAGTTATGGGAAAAAATCTTTCATGGCATGGCTACATGTGTTACCTAGTATTAGACAGTTTTCCCAAGATATGCTTGTTGGTTCATGTAGGATATGTTTTCAGTACCAATGGATTATTAAATATTTCATGGATGGTTAATCTGGAAATCTGACAAATATAGCTTAGCAATGTTTACTTTTCACTGACTGGTAACATGACATGATGTGACTGGTAACATAGCTTAGCAATGCTTGATGCTTTGCTGTTAAAACAAGAAAATAATTATATTCAATTGCCGAGGTCATATATCAGCGTCAGTGTTGTAATAATTTTAGCATTGTATCTAGGATCTGTTGTGTGTCACCATGCTATCTGTAAATGTAGGTTTGTTATGTAGCTTTTTGTTCCCTATAAACAAACTGATCCTACAGTTTAAATTATTCAAGTCCCACGCATCTTTCAAATAATTGATAAGATAGTTTATAATTGTTTGAATTTTGTTACCTTTACATCCATACCAAGCTCAGAAATTATTTTATACAAGCAATAAGATGTGTTTGTCATTGTTTCCTCTGGTCATGGCCTGGGTATAAACTGACCAGGTGTCATTGTTTACAGACTCGAAAGAGATGCTTACCCTCTTTTTAGGACACTGCGGCAGAAGTACAAATCAAGTACAGATCGTGACCCTGTATTTGAGGAGGTACATTTCATCAAATATTTTTTTAATGTGGTTTCGAATTTTATATCCTCACAATGATGAACTTAACAAGAACTAGGAAATATTGTGAGTTATATTTTTCATTTTCCCCACATAGTTACCATAAAAGTAAAACAATGTGTTCACAGGATAGATCATGTAGAAGTCAGTGTGTGTAACCTACAATTTTGATCTATTTGCCTTGGTACTGTGCTGTCTGTAGGGAAATGTAAGCAGCATTGATAAAGATTGACTAACACTTATAATGTGCTTGTCTACGTGATTGCCCTAACCAGAGTATTTGTGGATAACACTTCCATTACTTATTAACGTTTTAGCTGACTTGTACCATATATAAAAGGAAAACTGAAACAGAGAGCTCACATGATGTTATGGTTGTGTTGCAGTTATTAGATGAAATAGCTGCAAAATTTTATGGCATAAGGCGTCAGAACCCTTTAGAAGGACTTTTTGGTGACATGTTCAGGGTAAGATTGATCTCTTTCATCTGTCACTTTTTTTTTTTTTTTTTGCGGGGATCATCTGTCACTAATTTATTCTGATTGCTATATTGAATTTGATCCTTTTGAAGTTTGAGTAAACACCAGGTCGTTTTTACAATAAACCTCTGTGTGCCTTTTTAGTTCAAAATCAGTCGTGCTGATTACTTTTCCTGAAGCACATAAAATGTTATAGGAAAGAATATGGTTTCAGAATATAAAACTACAGTTGATATAAGCATTCAGACACTGAACTGCAAAGTTCCCCACGATGATTCATGTTTTCTGCAGCTTATGAACTCATTTTGTGTTTGCTTCAACTCGTCTTTTCTATATGTGCCTCGTATAATTTTATGTATTTCTAGTTGTCTAAGTACAATGAGGCAAACAGATTGTCAATAATACTAAACAGAAGAGTTGACATTCTTTATATTTTGCAGATATAATGATGAGAAAATTTTCGTCATAATTATTCCAGCACAAAGCTTCCGACGCCCATTTTTCTTTAATACATTATTGCTGCTGGAAGATCAGCTGATCGCCCGGAAAGAGCAGAAGACAATCTCTGCTGCTGCCTTCCTCGGTCATTAATTATCTGAGGCCATACAGTTAGCTCCAACAGCATATGATTATATATGCTCCGATTGCCTGATCTCTTGTAAAACAATAGTTTTATTGGTTTCTAAAGTATGTGTAACTGTATTGTGTGTATCGTGTCGTGTTCCATAGATATTATTCTTTAACATTTTTGTAGCTCTGTACTTATAATGATATTATATATTTATATCACATGCTCCATTGAACTTTGGTTACTCGCGTAAGGCATTTTTCCTAAACGGGCCAAGTACTGCTCTGTTCACCGGGAAGGATAGAAATTTGGCCCATGTCATTTGGCAGACCAGGGCCAACTTTAGACAGTAGCCTTCATAAGTATCTTAAATTTTTAAACATGAAAATCTTTTTCGATTGCAAATTACCAGAAAGAAATACATCCAGATAATGAATCAGATCTCTAACTTCATTTGAGACACCAATACCAAATAACTTACAGCCTTTACTAGGATCTTTTCCAAAACGTGATTTAAAAGGCGGCACAAACATATCAATGATCAAAGCCAGCCATACAAAAACTTTACACTGGATAATTACAAGCCAAGATAGGCGGTTCGTTTTTCACGTTGCTTATGCAGACACCTGATGCTCGTGGTTCACGACGAGCAGATGTGTGTTCAACAGGGTGGAAGTTGCAGCGTACCGCTCCATGTTGTAAAAGCTCAAACTAGAGCAGGATGATGTTGTAGGAGTCGATAATTTCCTCGACACTTGAGGAAATGTTGTGTCCAAATCCACCGATCTGTCCTCCACGTATCAATCACGTCCTGCACGTAAAAAATCACAAACCGTGTATTGCATGATTATTTAGTAATTATCAAAAGAAATATTATTAGTAGTAGGCATGATGTAGCCTGCGAAACTCGCACCCTATTAGTAGGCAATTTACAATTGGGGGCAGTAAAGCATCATTCTTATTGTAAATAATCTTCTGAAGGCATTAAGATATTTAAGTGGTCAGGTGAAAAGGTTCAACAATACTAGTAGATGATTCTGAAGTTAATTCAGCATCAAGTATGTCCACTTTTCTTATTGCGCGCCTCATCCTAAAGAACAAACATGATATTCAGTACAGTGCAAGTTTTATTCAATAAATGTGATTATAGCCCCCAATTGTTCACAATAAAACTCAAGATATTTAGTTATGAGCTATGGCTAGTAAAGAATATGGTGAAGTGCATACCATACCGTGTCATATCCATCCGTCATTCATATGCTACACAGCATTTATCGATGAGGAAACGAGCATCCCACCGCCATAGGCTTCATCTTGGTCCAGTCCTGAAACATACTTCCAATCAACACCATCTCAAGTTAAGCAAAAGTAGAATAATAATGGTGAAAGTTATAGAACTATCGAGAGATTCCTTACTGTCTCTATGAGCTACATTCAGAATGCTTCAGCCTTCAGCCACCGCTATCACCAACTATTTGCAAAACTCTTTCCTTCAGATGCTGAATCATCTGCAAGAGATCAACAGGAAGTGACAATGATAATAAGATTCCCGGTCTTGGATAAAGAAGATAGGATCACCAGAACAGGATCTCGGTAACGTCAAGAAACATACAGCATGAGAACTTGAAGCCCATTTTTCAGCAGAAGTCGTAGCGTCTTTGAGATGTGATTTTTTAGGTATTTCATGGGAGAGAGTATATGTGGAACTTTCTGTTGCCTCGGCTACCCACATGTGCCTCATCTGGTCTTTCTGTCGCTTCACCAAATTACTAAAACCAACCTGAGAAATAAAGATAACAGTGAGTTAAAAGTTGCATTTGTATTACAAAGGGGTAAAGCCGAAGAGTTAAGTCTTGGGCTTGCAGAGAAAAAGCTCAAGACCACAGAAAATTGCATGAGGGCATGATTGAAGAATGCAGTGCAATAGTAGATCACATACTATATGTCCAGAAAGGGCATGATTGAAGAATGCAGAATCCTCGTCAGTGGTTGGGGAAGAAAAGCTAACTGCAAGAAGACAATCATCTTGCTCTTCAGACTTTTCTCCAGAGATAAATTTAGATCCATCTGTCAAGAAGAGCCACTGCCTATTCTGGTTGTTCAATAAATAAACATTCCCAACATACAAAATAACACCTGCAATGTCAAATTCCCTGAAATAAAAAGGAAAAAATCACTGAAAGGTTCATAATTCAACCGGAAACTCAGCGAGTCAACTCGAGACAAGACTGACCTTGCAAGTGGCACTTCACCAATATGTGACAGTTCAACTGCTTTACGAGGGGTGAAAAATGGTCTGCAACATAAAAGAAACATGGTCAAGTTTTCTAGATGCAGTGTAACCATCATATCCAATGAGGTCTCTTACTCAAAATTTGTAGTCTGTCCGGATGCTAAAGGCTTCCACGCTGTAGATGATCCTCTACCATGCAAGTAGGATACTTCCGTAAAGTAGTTTGAAGGCACCAGTCCTGTGACAGAATAAATTTGTCCCTCCACCAGATCGGATTTCTGCCGGTGGCAATACAGAAATGAAAATAGCTTTAGGTATAATTGCTCATTAGCTCAACACTACAGGAATATTTCAAAGCAAATAGACATGTGCAACTTGCTGGCCCTAAAGACATAGTAGCAGGTAACACTACATGCACAAAAATACATAACAAAATTACTCGCTCTGTTTTGTTGATGACATACTACCAAATATTTTCCTTTTTCTGTTCTGAACAGAGAACAAAGATGATTTGTGACACATATATGCTGCAGAGTTATTGTACCATACTTGCTTCTCAGTAGGGTTCCAAATTGTTATTAACCCTTCTCTATGGCTCGATTTTGTGGCAGAATGTTTGCTGATAAGGCCCATCACCCTCACTTTCAAAAATGGTGTAACATCTCTTGAACTAAGCCCAGCTACTTTAAGAGCGTTTTCAACCTTCTTAGCTACTTCATTTTGCCTAACAATCTGCAACAGAATGGCTTGGTTTTAAAAACATACTAAAATATTAGCTGACAGATAAGGAGCCAGAATTATCAATGCAGACCTTTTGCTTTTCTTGATAGTGTGAGAGAGACAGCAATTGCTCTGAATTCATGCTTGCCACAAGAACTTCAGGCTCAGCTGCCCGCTCCAGCATTTTGCATATTTTTGCCCCTTCCTCGTTGTCATTGGTATTGTGACAGTATTCTCCATGTTCAGACTGAATGTCTTCTGCAATCTTAGACACCCTGCATAAGGTAATTATCATTATAATTTATAATGTCAAAAAAGGGAAATATTGGTGCAAATATACAGTCGTACTATTCATGAATAGTATCAGACTAGCAAAAACACATTTCAGTGGACTAAACTGGTAATGAACCACAATCTTCAATTTTAGGCACATAAAAAGGTAATGGTAAAAGGAAGGCCTATGCTGATTCCTAGCACTCAAGAAGAACAAAGGATTCATAAATATATTGAGAATGGTTTGGGCCCAAAAAAAAAAAAAGGCAAACAGGAAATATGCTTTAAGAATCAAGAAACTGGATGCATCCATGCATGAATCCTTGTCTTCTGCTGGAGGTGCGATAAGCATCTAGTGCTCTTAATTGTGTATATTTACTGTAATGAGAGAAATAAATACCTCTGGTGATACAGCTGTAATGCTTTTCTTTCCATCCTTTCAGACCTCACCACAGAACCACCATCAGACAACCTGAAACAAACAATTCAGTGTGTGCAACTGAAACATAGTATAGTAATGGATTATGTCCAGTAGTACACCTCTCCCTGTACATAACAGGATAAATTCTTGTAACTCCGACCAGTGTCCTAGGAACTCTACCACCTGAAGCTTTTATGCACTTGAATGCCAGTGGGACACCAGCTTGCTTGCCTGAGATGCATACCATATGTTATAAAAGAGAATGAAGCAGTTTATAAAAATAATAAAACAGAAGTGTCCATTTTTGTGCTCAAATTACATACATAATCCCAAAGTCTCGTTCCATCTTGCACGGTAGGTGCCGTTTATGTGGATCATTAATTTGACAGTACCTGATGCCTGTAAAGTGGGATCACAGAAAAAATGATTATATGGTCCAGTGGTTGTCATTACTTACAGCTAATGAGGTTAAAACTTGGAAGAGCAGACAAACCTCATGAAATGAGACAGGCCCAGCCCACCCACACAGTGAAGCTCCCCATATCTGCCAAGATAGTGCCACACATATTAGGCCCTATGAGTATATTATAGCCATCTCTCATGAAAAGTTTAAACAGCAGGTACCCGAAGCTTCTGGCCTATAAAAAGCTTTCTTTTCTCTAGTTGGTCTGACAGTGCCGCATCTAATGACGCGTCTAGAGAATACCTGCAAAAAGATGAAGGTTGAAAACTGACATCTTTCAGCTTTAACTCGTACAATACACAGAAAGCAACCTCATACCATCCATCAGTTAGTTCAATCTTGGCAGACATGTTCCTTGTAGCAGCTACCAAGCTTTTATTCTCACTGTTGTCTTCATTTGCATGTGCCCTGCCATCCTCTTGCTTACTGTTGTTTAGGTCAGGACAAGAGTAAATAGTTGAAATGCACAGCACCATCATCAAAGATGGTGAAGCATTCCCTTCCAAAATTTTCTTCACAGCTGAGCGGTGGCCATTGTTCACTTCTCTGTCATACCTAACATGCTTCAAATTTCATTAATTAAACTATATGCATCCTTGGAATGGCAGAAAAGGCATGTCAACTATCTCACCTGTACTTCAGCTCTTCCAAAACGTTACCAATTTTTAAGAATTTGCCAGGAGCTCTAGTTGGATAGCATCTCTCCAATGAAGCAAGCTTCCAAACAATCCATTTGTAGTGGTTGCTGACCCACCTAAAAAGAAATTTCAAGTATTGATGTTCAGGATTTAGTTGTTATTTGGAGTTCCTTGAAGAATCCAACCAGAATACTATCATATGTCCAAGGAAATACAATTTTAGGCACACCATATGTAGAACATGTAAATCCCATTTGTTAATCTTAACATGATGTTGCTATGGAACAGAGCCAAAAAAAAAAAAAGAGGAAACATACATGATGTATACTGAGGAGAAATGAAAAAAAATATATATTTTTCATAAATTATAGTGTTCAGTAGAAAAATGTGAAACAGGAAAGTAATAAGCAAATTCATACCAGAACCTAAGAAACCTTGTAAAGTGATATAATCAGTATGACATGGACAGATGATAATTAAGAATGATACTTACTCTTTAGTTGCATATGTCAATGAAGCACCACAGGCAAGAAGCATCGTCTGAAATTCTTCTGCACCTGTATCTGTATTAAACTTGTACATCTCAGCTTTTTTTGCATCCATGAACTTCACTTCATCTGTTATATCTTCTTTCTGATCAAGAGTTAACATTCCAAATTAACAATGTGAAGAATATAGTGCACCTACAGAAATGAACTGCAACAATGTAAATACCAAACATTTGAAGTGTGGAGGGCCACCAAAATACTCTTTATACGATTTTCTTTCGTGTTGAAACGGATAGCATGAAGATAACTTCATTCGACTGGGACTGATCTGAATTGGTAGTTTGGATGCTCCTGTGAACAATAGTTCAAATAATCAAGTAGGGAGGGTATTTTCAGGATGTGTTGGTCTTTGTCTCAGCCATCAGCTTACCAGCAGGGGATGGGTTCTTGACGTTCATAGGTGCAATGAACCTACCAGTTGCATCAAGGACATGTCAGAAGCATGGTATCGAGAAGTCTACAACTTGCTAATAATGATGCAAATCAAAAGACCTGGAAGAACGGGGACGTTTAAAGGGAGATATGGAGTTTCTTCCCCCAATTCTTCTCTTCTCACTGGTAACATAGCCAGTATTAACAGAATGCGTACCCATGTAATTAGTGATGTCAACCAATGGTCCAGATGGCATTTGGAGTCTTCGATCCTTATCTTTAGTGTCACTTGCATTTTCAGCTCCAAATGAACAACTGGAAAGAGGCTTCGGTATCTTTGGAATTCCATTGATATGATGATAGTCTTTTGCCGCGTGAAACCTGGCAGAACTTCCATTAGCCACGGTGGTATCAGGTAAAGCATATCCCAAGGAACCTGTGTGCTTCCTATCAGGCATTGCTGAAAAAGAAAATTTTGCTGGCTCAGTTTTGCTGTTTCCCCTATTTATTTTCAATAAATCAGGTTCACCTTCTTTACACAGACCAGTTGAATTTTGCAGCATCTCTTTACAAGCAGATGCTGACGAGTGACCCAAAAAATTATTTGGTAAAACCTCTAAATCTGATTCGCCCAGAAGATTTTTGGCACGTTGAAGTGCATCACTAGAAATAGCCATGGATCTGCCGCCAGCAGTGCTGAACCTGATAGCTTGCCCACTAGAATCAGAGATGGTTGTTTTAGAAAATGCAAATTGCTGATGTGGACCCATAAGTACTTGGTTTTCAGGTGGGCAAGAACTCATAGGCCGGCCACCAGAAATTCCACGGACGGATGCTACACCAAACTGGTGCTGCTCTGAATTTTCCCTCTCAACCATTATCTTTGTACCTAGCTTATCTTCCACACGTCCTAAAAGTTGTGTTGAAAGGGTATTCTCCTCCAGGCCCAACAAAGTTGCAGCTCGAGAAACACCAACTGAAGATATATTTACAGTCCTTCTACAGCTTGTCTTGAGAGGCGAGGTGAAAACTGGAATATGTTTGTCCACATTGTTATGTTGTCTGTGATTTTCTGAAAAATAAAATCTCAAATCAGAATTTTATAAAGAGAAAACATTTATATGTTGAAAACATATAACAGGCATTCATTTTCCTTTTAAAAAAATTAGCTAATATTATTTTGTAAAGTACCCATATTAACACATCATACCACTACAACACCTTATTAAAATTCCCATGTTGATCATACTCATACATCATGCATAAATAAATCTGTACTCTGAAGTCTGAACGTTCATATATTAATAATGATATAAAAACACATAAAAGAAATTAATATACAGCTGCCCCAGAACAACTGAAATGCATTACTAAATGAAGGCTGCATCATAATAGGGTGTACACATCACATCTGTGGCTCATTGTTAGTTTGTTCCTTCAGTTAAGTGGACTTAATTTTCAACTAAAACGCATTGTTCAATTACTACATAGGTCTAGCAATAATACTACATACGTATTTCATAAACCTAGGCACCTAGCACACCCATAATTCAGTTATTCCACAAAGAAACTACAGAAACACAGATTAGACAACTCAACAATCAAGCAAAGATAAATGCTAAAATTTATGAATAACAGCATATGTGATAATCTAAAACACTAATCAACTCATAGCTAAAGCTAGTCCATTTAAACTGAAAAACCTCAGGTTTTGCAGGACAAAAGATACACATTAGTGCAGAAGATGAAATTTCTATCAAGATAAGTTGATAATGCATCTTTCAATAGAAATCTGTACAGATGCACTCTACTTTTACCTCATTTTCATGGACAAGTACAGAGATGGCGGAGAAATGCAAATGATTGGAGAGATGAAAGGTGAAACAGGTGGCAGTGGTTTGATCTATACTGTTAGTCATGGTTAAATATTCTATAGTTTTTCTGAAAATTTAACCTGAGAATCTTTCAACTGGCATTATGCATACCTCTTTTCATATTGCCTTCTTCCTCCAGAACTGCCCTCGCCTTCAGCACCGAGCTGTCACTAATCAAGACTGACTTCCCAGATCCAGTTCGAAACATTGGCATCTCACTTCCACAGTCTATGATTTTTTTTAAAAAAAAATGTATGTGTTAATGGAATAGAAAATTATACCTTTGTGTGCTTTTATATTTTCTAAATCAAAATTTAAAGACACTTTAAATCGCAACACGGCAATTAAAATGTACCTTCTTTTATAGAGCTTCCTTCCTCAATGAGGGTGTTTGCCTTATGACTTGAACTTCTATTTTGTGGTAACTTCTGTATTCCAGCATGGAGCATTGGATCAATGGCTTCTCCAGCGTCATTATTTACTGATATGCACATATGAGATCAATATTACACTGAGTGTTAACTGTAAAAAAACATATGGCTGTGCTGTGACCAGATGGCTGTTTGGGTTTGGCTTTTCATCAGTTGCCAGTCAGATGACAGTACAATACTCTGTGGTGCTAACAAAAACTGAACAGATTTTGCTAAACAGCCCAACCAAACAGCCATCCAATGAGAGCGTATGACCAACTTTCTTTGTGAAGGAGCTATGAATTGAGAATATGTAGTTACCATTTTTTGCTGCTTCCTCAGCCTCTAAGACAACATGGGCTTTCTTTCTAGAATTTTCACTTGCTGTGATAGACCTTCCTGAACCAGTTCTGAACATTGGAGTGGCACAGCCATCATCTGAATGAGCTTCATCTAACAGAATGAGAAGTTGTTAAGAAAAAGAGATGCCTCATTTATCCTTGATAGACTAATAAAAACATGTGTCATGGTAAAATCGTGGTGTGTAACATTTTGGGTGAAACTTACCTTCCAATTCTTTTGTAATGTTCCTTGGCTCCAGAAGTGTACTTGCTCTCTTGATTGAGCTTTTACTTACTGAAATGGACCTCCCTAACCCAGTTTGAAATAATGGCATGAGACCATCAGCCCCAAATTTTTTTCCTATTGGATAACAGTGATTAGTATGGCAAATATCTAAACCACATCAATAGTAAATATTTCTGTTGTTCCAAATTTGACTAGATAGTAACACAGACTTAAATAAAAATAAATAAATTGAAAGAGGCCTCTAACAGGACATTTCAGAAAACAATGTACCTTGCATTGAAACATCTCCCTCTGGTGTAACAGATCTATCATTCATAATCAGACCACCACTAGTCAAAACAGATGTTGGTGTTTCAGTTCGAAAAGTAGTGGTACAGAGGCTGGTATCTCCATGCCCTGAATCAAATAGAAAAATAAGCAGAGCTGATGTTGTTCATTATGCACTAAGAAAATAATAAGACTGCACGACAAGTTCTTTACCACTTATTTTGGCATCTTCTTCATCTAGTGATGTCCTTGCCTTTTGAATTGAGGTGTGGCTCACCGCAACAGGCCTTCCTAGTCCTGTTTGGAAAACTGAGAATTCACAGTCAGAATCCAATTTTCTCATACAAAGAAGAAATCACTACTATAACTCATCTTACGAATGTTTTCAGAACCTCCCTCCTTCACCACAGAGCTAGATCTTTCACTGACCGAGACTGGTCTTCGTGAACCAGTTTGGAAAACCAGAGATTGGTCAGGCCTACCAAAATCCTCCATATTTCCTATTGTGGGAAGAATTCCGTTACAACACCAAAAACTACAATTCTCAATAATTATGTAGAAGTTGTTAATTATAAATGCAACAAGCAGAACAACTGAAATCTTACCCTCATTTGCATAATTTTGCTCCAGGACAGCCTTGGCTTTCTGGATAGATGCTACACTAACCGATACAGCTTTACCTAAACCAGTTTGGAACAATGGAAAATGTTCTTTGTCATCCACGCCAGCCGCATCTCCTGATAGCGCCATTCAAAAGAAAAGGTTAGAATTTTATGTAACCTTACTAGATAAAATGATAACTATAAAATTAATCTGTTCATCATAATAACCTTGTCTTGCAGTTGTTTTTTCCTCCAAAACAGCCATTGCCTTATCAATGGAGCTCCTGCTGACTGGGTCTGACCTAGCCAATCCAGTATGGAACATAGATTGTACAGTAATGGCAGAATGCTCGACATTTCCTGAATAGTGGATTATTAAGACTTATTATTCTGAAAAGTTATCTAGTGGTACGCAGCTCAAACGATCCTAAATTAACTAGAACCAAATATATGTCATCATGTGCAAAGTAATGAACCATTTTGTGTAATTACACAAAGTAATCAGATGACAAACTTCCTACCTTCTAAAACAACTATTGCCTTCTGAATTGAATCCTTGCTCAGTGAAACCGCTTTCCCCGTCCCAGTTTGGAACATTGGAGACAAATTATATTTATGTACACCACCTGAATTTCATGAGATGCAAACATGAATTGTACCATAGATAGAGCATCAAGAATGCGTAACTAATCAGAACTACCACAACTTTGTGCCTCTACCTCTAGTTGTGTCATCCGACCTGATCTCCAAGAAGAGAGATTGAAACAAACTTACCTTTAAATGATACATTACTTTCTGCCAATTTACACTCCAGATGAGAACCATCTCCAAATGGTTGTTCTGTAATACATTAATGTATCAGGCTGATATACAATGCTTGGAGAAAGAGAACAGAACTCCCAACGAAACGACAGATAAAACACTTCAGAAAAGATATGCAACAACTTTCATTATTAAAAAAAAAAAGAAAAGAAAAGAGTGTGAGTATCTTCATCTAGTGGTAGGCTGGAGCACAAGATAATCATCACAGCAACTAAGAGGAGAAGCCATAACCAGAAGAACTGTGAGAAGTAATTTGATCTATTCCTTCGTTTATCTCTTCTTTTTTTGTTATTTAGTGGACTTCGAAACTCAAGGTGTAATGACTTATTAGCTTCTAAATATACCTAAGACATGAGGGCAGCAACTAGCAAGCCTGGTTCCGTTTTTTGCTAAGATGCAACAATTTGACCAAAGCAAACTACAAGAGCTCTTACTTCTCTTAATACTCGTCTCCTCCACGACCTCCCCAACCAATGCCTTGGCCTTCTCTATTGACTTGTCACTTACGGCCACTGATCTCCCCAACCCAGTGGTGAACACCCCACCCTTCCCTTCATCCTTGATCGCTCCATCCACTCGATCAGTAGCAACCAGCTTATCCAAAGCTGTGATTTCCACAGTAAACAAACATAACACTTAGTACAACGCAGTCACAAACCAAGGTCGTAAAGGGGATCCAAGCACGCGGGTGGTCGCAAACGGACGAATGGAGATGAGAGGACGAGGCGGCACCTTGGTTGAAGAGGTCGGCCATCGACGGGAGGCGGCATTCATCGGCGGCGCCGGGACCTAGGGTTTCGGACCGCACAAACGAGGGGAAAGGCGATCAGTAATGCAGGCTCATTCTACGAACGAATCATACATCGAATAGAGAGAGATCGAACCTTCGATGATCGCATCTCCGGAGTCCGCCGCATCCGGCTGCGGGTGAGGATGAAGAATCGGCGCCTCACTGACCGCCGCCGCCGCCGCCGGCGGCGGCGTGGAAGGCGGGTCGTCGGAGGCGGGGATCCAGACGAGGGTCCCGTCGGGCTTCCCCCACACCTGCCACCTCCTCTGCATCCCGGCGAACTTCCGCCGCAGTACAACCTGAATCCCTCACGGCGGCGGCGGCGGCAATGGCGGCGAGGAGAGAGAAGAAGAAGAAGAAGGAGAAGACAAATCCCCCCAAAAAAGAGAAAGAAATGAGAAAATTCAAAATGCGATGAGGCGAGGGAAGGAAAGGAAAGGAAAGCGCGGCGCGTGCGAAACGGCGAAGCCTCCCTCCGCTGTCGGTGGGTGGGCCCGAGGGAATCGACACGGCCCGGCCCGGCCCAGGAAGCGGTAGGTGACGGCCCAGTGGCCATTTGGCCTAACGCCGCCGCCGCCGAGGAGGATTGCTAGGGCGGCACGGCTCGGCTCGGCACGACGCGTCGCATCTCGCGCGTCAGCCGATCGACCAGATCAGCAGCCGCTCAACGACTCCGCCTCCTACTCTCTCCCCACCTGTACAAAATGCCGCCACGTAGACCACATCCATGGTAGTAGTACATCATCAACAACACACACGTTCAAACTAAATCTGGTAGTACATCTTTAGCTCGAATTTGGAATTTAAAACCCAACCATCCGAGCTACAGTTTCAAATGTTCACGATGAATAAATGAATTCCAGTGAAAATTTTGGCACGAGAGAGCGTGAAATGCGGTGTTGCAAACGCGGTTGCGGGTGGGCGTGGCACACTTGTGTTGCGTTGCGGTGCGTCGCTCGGTGTGTGTGTTGACCCGCGCCACCGCCACTCGCGAGTCCCACCACGTCAAAACCGAAGCCAAAGCAGGTTGCTGCGCGGCGGCGACGGCAGCAGCAACAGCATCAGCCGCTGAGAGAGAGAGAGAGAGAGAGGAGAGGGCCACGCGCCCACGCCACCACCGACACCCCCGCCATGCCCGCGCCACGACGCGAGCGCGGCGAGCGGTGAGGTGAGGCGAGGCGAGAGAGATCCGGGTTGGCTGCGTGCGTGGAAAGATCTGGCAGGAAGAGTAGAGACAGGAGAAGAGAGGGGTTGGGTTGGGTTGGGGGAGTTGGAGAAGGAGGTGAGGAGATCTCTTCTTCTTCCCGCTCAATGGAGCGGGGGGAGGTGAGGACTGAAGATTGCTCCCCCGCGCAAGTGAGGTGAGCTGAATCTCTCCGAGCATTGCTGCGGTTGTGGAGTAGTTGCGACACGGAATCGATGCATGCTTGTGCGCTTGATTACTTGCTGTCGGTAGTAATAATTCTGCTTGTGTGCTTACTTGTTTGTCGGCAGTATAATTCTTGCTATGAATTGTTCATGTTAAGCGAGCAAGGCTATCTGTTTGTCCGTATAAAGGTTTCCGTTTATTAGTTGGGAATTGTAGTTGGATGAGATTTCTAACCACTTTCTACTAGTAGCTTTCATGTGTTAAATCGGGTGGAGTAGTGTTGCCCTTGAAATCGAGTAGGTAAGCTTATTTATGTGTTCTTGCCTTCTTGGCGGTGCATGTCAGTTGCTTGGTGGAATGCCATCACCGCTTAAGCCTATATTACCAAAATTCCCGGATTGATGGGTCGAGGAACGCAGAACGATAGGTTTTTTTAGGTTTTGACAAAGGAGGAACTAGAATGTTCCCCTGTTCCCAGGACGGGAACGACGGTCCCGAGACGTGGAACGCGGCATAGTTCCATGTTCCCAGTGACATAGGCGCAAGTGCAACATGGAGCAAAGATCCAATTTCCAAGGGCCAGATTGCCATCACTCAACATGAAAAAATAGAAGAAATTTCCTTTTAGGTCCGCTTACCGGATCCTGCTTTTGGCTTGTTTTAACTTTTCATGACCTTAATTGCATGTGGTTTTGGTTTGTCATGCAACGTTCATCTTTGTGAAAATACTAAGCTACCTTGTTGGGCCAGGAAGAAGAGAACACGAAGGAAAAGCGATGGTCCTGATTCAATCGCTGAAACCATCAAGTGGTGGAAAGAGAAAAACCAGAAGCTCCAGGAGGAGAATAGCTCCAGGAAAGCGCCGGCCAAGGGGTCTAAGAAAGGATGCATGGCAGGGAAAGGAGGGCCTGAAAACTCACATTGTGCTTACCGTGGTGTCAGGCAGCGGACATGGGGCAAGTGGGTGGCTGAGATCCGTGAACCCAACCGTGGCAGGCGCCTATGGCTAGGATCATTTCCTACTGCCGTGGAGGCTGCACATGCATACGACGAGGCGGCAAGGGCAATGTATGGTTCCACAGCACGTGTCAATTTTGCAGATAATTCCATGGATGCCAACTCTGGTTGCACCTCAGCGCCTTCATTGATGATGTCTAATGGGCCCACCTATGTTCGGTCTGATGAGAAGGATGAGCTGGAATCTCCTCCTTTCATGGTGACTAATTGCCCACCAGCAGTGTTACATCAGTCTGCTAAGAAGGATGTGTTGGAATGTGTGCTACCTCAGGTGCAGGATGTTAAAACAGAAGTGAGCAATGACTTGAGAAGTATCCATGAGGAGCAGAAGACTCTGGAGGTATGTCAATCAGAAGGGAGTGTTTTACACAAAGAAGTGAGTGTAACTTATGATTACTTCAATGTTCATGAAGTTGTTGAGATGATAATTGTTGAATTGAGTGCTGATCAGAAAATGGAAGTACATGAAGAGTACAAAGAGGGAGATGATGGATTTAGCCTTTTCTCCTATTAGAGTTGTAGTCATGCTGCAGTTCAATAGGAATATTTCATTCTAGCTGCTAGGGAATACTTCAAATATCTGCAACCAGAAGCTTTGTAGTCATTTACGGTTTTCGTCTTACTGGGTCATAGTTTTATATATACTATAAGTCAACGGGTACAAGAAGTTGTACTGTGTGTTGAGTGCACCGTGGTAAAAACGAATCTATTTAATGAGCTTACTTTGTTGATAATTTTGCTTCTTTTAGTTCAGTTGAGCTCAGGATAGATCTTGAAAAGGTGGCAGATTCTTCAAACAGTCATATTAGGAAGTTATTTCTGCATGTGTAAAACTATAACGAAGTACAATGTTACATGCATGCATTTTAAATATCCATACATAATACTATAGCATGATAGTGCTTGATGGTCATTAAAAGTGCTACAGATAAATCATGGAAATTTCGTAAGAGGAAGTTGCAGACATTCTCTGAATTCAAGCCACCTTGTTTCACTGTGAAAGGTTTTTTGTTTATTAGGCCAGTAGGTCAGCCAAATCCAGCCTCTGATCTCCCATTCCATGGTCTTCCCTAGTGCTGCACCACAGACCTTCCACCAGACACTGTCTCCATACTCATCACGTGCGAAAATGATGCCGCCCTTCTTTGTGAAAGGACGGTACACAGTTGAGTACCTGTCACGAAACCAGGCCCTTGGCTGAAGCAGGGAGATCTTGGAAGGCTTTGAGGAATAAACCTCCCTTCCGTTTACGCCATCATGCAGAAACCAGTTCAAGGTTGCAGTGTTTCCATGCACAGACTCTTCAAATTTCCAGGGTTTCATGGCCAGTGTGAGGCTTTCACTGACCGATGCCTTCAGACCGAATGAGTTTGGGGGGTCAAATGAACCCTCAATGCCCTTCTCAAGGCCATACTCATGCATTGGGTTGTCGGAGGACTTGCTGACTGAAACCGACAGGACATCTGATTGTTGCATAGGTGTGATTTGCAGCATGACACGTGATGGGAAGTGCTTCTCCTCAGATCCATGTCCGCGTTCGTTCATGAGGGTCTCAGTGACCAAGGAGTCTACATCACACCTGAAATGAGACCGCTGTAAGTGTTATTGTTGGTTTTAGATGATACACATATATTCTCCATTTTTGCAGCTAGTTGTAACTTGTGAAACAGTTCAGTTTTTAGATTAGAGTGCTTTTGAAGATCCAGACAAGTCTCATTGAACTACCTAAATTGAGTTTTATATGCAGATGGTATTTATGGAAAAGCATGTTACTGAAGTATATACATGATTGCTTGTTCAAGTTCAATGTTACCTCATGGTAGGCATCAGACATATTATTTGCTAGTTAAACATTTAGCTTTGATACCAAACGTATGCAGTTTTGATTTATATGCCATCAACATATTTGGTTCCCCTGAGTGATATTTATTGTCACCCCAGGATAAGTAAGGAAAATTGTTTTATACCTAAATTAATAGAGATCAAATCAAATCCTTCTATAAATTACTGACCTTATATTATCCACTTTTACCTCGACATCAATCCAGTTGTCCCTTCTGATTGTTTTGTAGGCTAGCTGTATCACACCTTCAAGTTGCTGATAAGTAAGCGAGAAGAGGAGGCGCTCATCCTGTGTTGGTACTGCAGGATCTTCCATACCCATGGCAATGACTGGGCAGTACAGCTGGACCTTCCAGAGCCCGCTTGCTGAAAGACCATATGAGAACAGCGGTGATGACACCCCAGATGAGTGGTGTGAGGACCGTAGCTCAACAATCCAGTTAGTCACTGCAAGATTCATTGTCTGCATCCATTGGTCCTCAAGGTTTGCTCCTAACATTCTGACAAGGGTCTTTGCAGCACCTTTGCACTTTGGCCCAGTCAGCTGGGTTCTCAGAGATTCCAGGCATCCACAGCGGAGATCATGGGGAGCCTCATAGATGCAAACTAGGAAGGCCAGAGACAAGAAAACTATGTTAAACACGTCCTTCAGATTGCCTTGAACCTGTGCCCCGGGAAACCGAAAGGACAGTTTCTTGTCTGGTCCATTCCTCAACACCCAGTTCACAATTTCGACAAACAACTCGATCATTTCTTGTTCATCCAGAGATTGTTGTGTCTTTGATTTCAGGTGGACTGGTTTTGATGTCCACAGAGAGATCGGCACACGGTAGTTTGCAAAGAGGGAGAAGGTGACATAGCAGGGCTGTGTGGGAGGGGTTTTGACAACTGATAGGTTCATCGATGGCTGTGATGATTCTGGTGCTGATGGCATGGGGCAGATGCAAAGGGACATGGAGTTGGAGCGCCACTGGGAGAATGGAGGCAGGTTGGTGATCCAACCCCATACATCAAGGGGAAAGTTATGAGCCATTGTGATGTGCAAAACTTGAGCTGTGGTTGTGTAATGAGGGAGTCATGTATGATTATATAGAGAGAAAAGACTGTTCAGTCGATGAAATTTTTGGTTCATCCATGATTGAGTCCAAATAAGCAGGGCAGAATTTTTGGTAAGGCCGGCAGATTCTTGGTTAGAATATCTAGTATTCTAGTCATTGAGCTGAGGAATCTATGTTATCAATTGGAGTTTAAAGAATCTCCCTTTGTTCTTCGCACAGTTGCTAAAGCCAAAAGGTACGTATTATGATATATCTAACCCAAGGTGGTTGGTTAATGTTGCAGTGAAGAGAATATAACGTGGATATAAACAGGAAAGCTGGAAAAGGCAGCAATGGTTTGGTGGAATGGATTAAGTTAAGATGGATTCTGGATAACTCGGTGCAATAAGGGCATATATATGTGACGTGAAAGGTAGATTGTGGGCGACGAATGGAAAACTTGTGCTGTCGACTGGAAATTGGAATCTGGTGCATCTCAACTCTTTGCTTTCGTGAAGCTTCAAAATTTACCTCTACATCGCGTATTTTTTTATGCCTTGTCTCTGATCGTATTGAGAATTGTAGGATGCAAAGCTTGTGCGTATCGGAGCCAGCACTCAGGCATCAGGTAAAATGATAACTTTGGGTGATGAACTCAGAAATGTAGAGAAGTTTGATTTGGGCTATGAGCATCACATATTTAGATAGAATCCTCCACCTGAATTTGGTGTATTACCTGCCTCAGATATCTCGTCCGTGATGCTGCTTGTCCTTCAAGCTTGAGCAAAGCTTTGCCACTGTGCTAGGCAGTTAGGCAGGCCTGCAGCGCAGGTTAGGACTTGAGAGGTTAGGCTCATATTCGTTGCTTAGCATCGCTGCACTGCTTTCAACACCACCAAAAACAACCATACACCGCACAAAAAGGAGAATTCAACGCTGCCAACAGTAGCAGTGATACACTGGATCACTCGATAAATTTTTGCAGGTATTATTTGCACCTGCTCCCAGCAGAACCTGAAAAGGTGCTTTAGAAAGAAAAAAAAAATCAAGATTTACAGTATTATATAGTAGTAGTACTAACTTCTGAGCCGCCCATATGTACCATCAACAACTAAGGTCGTTCATTCGAACTTCTGTAAGAACTAAACTCGTGTCCTGTAGACAGTCGAGTTTGCTCCGCTACAGTCAGGAGACAACAACAACCATCTTCAGTGATAACTTGTAAGGGCATGATCACAATCGCCCCTTCCTAAACAAACAGGAACAACTATGAACAGAGTTAACGCATACTAGAACTCAATATGGTGTGGTCTAAAAAGTAAAAGCCGTCAGTACTCTACTCAGCAAGGAGCGGCAATATTTTTCTCAACCCTGCAACTATCTCGAGAGAAGGTATACACTTTGAGAGGGACTCAGGAGTCGTGCACTGGTGCTGTACAACGCCGGCAAATGACTCCGGGGGGTTGTGAGTAAATTGTGAGATCTGCTCTTTCGCATTCCTATCAAATGGCAACGGCACATGCGAAAGCTCTCTTCCCTACTGCCTTAGAACCAGAGACAGACCAACCTTGGCCCTCCTTGTAAACCTCAACCTGTGGAATCAAAAACAAAATAAAAGGGAAGAAAAATGTGAGAGTTCAGTGAATTGAAGCAAAAGCAACAGATGATGAAGATAGTGACCTGGAGGAGAACTCACAGTTTCAACATATTCCCCAATGCCTTGTATCCCGCCCAGGAGGTACGCATTGCCGTCCACTGCAACCGCACATCCGAATGCTCTTGGGACGCTGAGCGGGCTACCCACTCTCCATGAATTGGCATGGGTGTCAAAAATCTCTACGCTGGATAACATGGTATTTCTATCCTGGCCACCAAGAGCATATCTGAAAAAGAAAATTCCACGTTCCATGCAAGTTATATATTATCAGGTTTATGTTGGATAGAGACGTCAGATAAAAAAAGAGTAAAAAGGTACTCCCTCCATGCACAAATGGTTGGTGTTGGTTAGCTCAAAGTCAACCAAAAAAAAACCAGAGGGAGTAATAGCATCGAACTGCTGGACTTAATCTGTGTTTTTTTTTCTCGAAATCAAGTGACCTCTCTGTTGATTGCACATACAGATAAATGGAGAGAAACTCACAGTGAATCCCTCAAGACAACTACTGAATGGGATCCTCTTCTTGTCCCCATACTTGGAAGTTGAGTCCAGAAACCTTCCCTTGGATCATACCTTTCTGCTGATCTGTGCATAGAAGATCACTCATTCAATAGGAAGGACTTGAATGTATTCAAATCAAAATCATGTAAAGCATGGTGAGGGTGGATCATAACTGCAAATACATGTTGCCATCAAAACCACCAGTCACGTAGAGAACACCATTTAATTCAGCTGCAGCAGGAGCTAGTCGCTGGTACAGTAAAATACATGAAGGTGAAGTGGATATATTAGTCAAGATACATTAAAAAATTGGGCTAATATTGCATTTAAGGTGAAGTGAAAACTTATAGGAGTGTATGCTATCCTTAGTTTGAGAAATAACCTGAATTTGAAAAGTATTTATTGCCTATCCAAGTGTTCAAAATGGATCTTAGGTTGGATTTACAAGTGGTCCAACCCTGTAAGCTAGTGCCCAAGTGGATGTCCAACTCACCATGTCAGCTTAGCCACTAGTGCTCAAACAACTCTATATTCTAAAGCAGTCAGTATACTTCACATAAACAGATCTTTTCCTACTGATTTATGGCACATAAACAATGATTTAATAATAGTAGAAACTGTTCTGCAAGCAGCACTATTCATCTTGTTAATGATTAAGAATCCAAAGATGTAAGTGGTTATAGGAACTTTTCTCATGCAGTTCAAACAGCATCTCTTTACAACATATTTTTTTCTGGACCATCTTATAAACAAGCCTTATCACAGAAATAACAATGTGAACACAGCATAGTAAAGATCAGAATCATATTAAATTGGCCATAAAATCTGGTACATTCTACTCAAATATATGTGCTATAAAGGGATAGAGACCATACAGGTTGCTGCATAGACAAACTGTACATCCATTTCCCCACTGCTGGATCAAACATCTCAACTTCTGAAAAAGATCGAGACCCAGCACCCCCGCCTATAGCAAATATTCTATCATTCAAGGTAGCTCCAGCAAGAAACCCTTTCTTACGATTCAAGCGGGGCAATGCTATCCACTTATTGCCTCCCTTGTTGTAGCATTCCACTGCAATAAAAACAAATGAAGATAGTAAACAGCTTTCTTGTATAGAGCATTATATTTGGCACGCCGAAGAACATTTACCTGTGTTGTATAACAAAGTGTGGATTCCATTCCAACCACCAAAAATACAGACATGGTCCTTTAATGTGGCAACAGCCATATATGCACGGGCGGAGCTCATCGGCCTTAGAGTTTCTAGTATGTCCGTTGCAGGACAATATGAATCAAGAGATGACAGCCAGTTAATGCCATCATGGCCACCTGATAGGAGTATTGCTGGCTCTTCTACATTACTGTGTGTTACACCGAAGAGTGGTGCTGAAGAGTTATGCTCGAATTGCAATTTCCCATACTGTTGTTCCAGTTGCTCAACTCTTATTTCATCTCCCTTTACCAATTCCTTCAACAACAATCCTTGATCTGAATCAATCTATGCAAACGATAATCAAGATGAGAGTTTGCACACAAGAATATAATTAATTTGATGTTGTACACATCTACAACATAAAGAAAGCATATATGCTAGTTTAGTTTTCCAAATAAAATTTGAACATGGTTCCAATCCACAACACCATAGACATACTGACAAGAGATAAAGCCAATAAGGAAAATGGCTACATAAATTTAAACCTTTTCTTCTTTAAAAGATAAGATCATACTGATTTTTAAGTAAGAAGAAATATACCTGCTTCTTTTCCATTGCTTTGGAGGTCTTGGATAAATTGCTGATAATTTGATGCTACAAACAAATGCCAAAAACAGCAGATATATAAATTGTAGAACTGAAATATGGTTCATAAGGGAAAAGGGTAAGAAAATGGGTGGAATAGCTTTAGGTACCTCAGCATATCCATGGCATTGCACAGAGGATGTATTATCTTTCAATGATATGTCACATTGAGATGTTGCATTAGATGAGTCTTTGGTGAGAGTAGCAGCAAGCCATGTATCTTGACGTATGCATTGAGCTTTAGAAGAAACAGGAGCATCCTCCAGGGAATGGGAACCCTTCTGTTGTAAAGAAGACAACTCTTGCGGTTTCAGTGGAAAAGCCATTTTAGCATGCTGGTCATCATTCTCAGATTCTTTATCTTCCTTGATCGAACCAGCCAGATCATCATAGTCAGAAGCATCTTTGTCAAGGTTGGACACATTGTGTTCACTCTTCACTTGATCAGAAAGAACATGAGCCTTTGCTTTTAGATATGGCAGGGGTCGATCCCATGCATTTGGAACAGTATGAGTGGTAGCAGGAGGCCCTAAAATAATTGGTTTGTTTCGAATAGCACGGACAGGAGAAGGTGCAAACAAAGAAATCAAATTTCTTGTTTGTGCATGGTTTAGCTCAAAATAGAAGTAGCCAAGTTGCTTCTTGCTATAATTGTCTATGATTACACTTTTATATTTGTTTTCTGGAAGTGGAGTGCACTGAGTCTTGGTAGTGAACCGAACCTGAAGAACACAAATAGTTACAGTGCTTATGAATTATAACTAGAACAAAGACCAGTGGAGGTAAATGTTGTTTTGATTATACCTGTGCAGGAAATGGTGTTGCAGTAGCATTAGATTGTACAGACATCCAAGCAAATCGGTCGATATTAAGCTGGCCAGGGCTTGTAGCCATGAAAATGCCATGCAATTTTCTGTCATCAGAATTGAACAGAAAGAGAGGCATACCAGGTTTAACATTCCTCACATACGGTAAGTGGCGATGAGGCAGACCTATCAAACAAAAGGCACGCGAATGGATTCCAATTAAGCAAGAAGTTCAAAAGAATGTTGGTTAGCATTTTGTTCAAAAGAATGATCCTGGGTATAAGGAGTCATAAGCATATATGGAATTTATACATCATCTAGATGAAATTAGGACATGCGAAAAGGGATTTTTACTAACCAAATAATTGTTTAGTGAAGCATTCATTGATTGTGCTGTGCTTACAACAAAAAATCACCCCTCCTAGATCTTTTTCCGAGAGCCCACGTATTGTCTTTTCCATATCTTTGCCCGGCTGATCGTCGGTCTGAGTACTCTTTCCAGCACTCATTCTTCGAGAAATTATCAGTTATACAAAATACAAACATAAGTGAGCATGCAGGCATACTACAGTAGCAATATCATGTATAGATAAGTTGTCAGAACAAACAGCATAGAGTATTAATGTATTGTAGCGAACCGTCCAGTTATTCTGTGATTTATTCCATTATCTGAAAAGGTATTCTTTGGTAGATACTCAAAGTTAGTCATGCTGGTGTACCACAATGCCCCGAAAATATGAGGTGAGGTAACTTCACGCATATTAACATTTCAATCTCACAGCCACAGTAAGCTTTGATTAGGAGTCTCACAAGTTACAACTGAAACACATCGCAATATGCAGTAGACAACTTTGTAATCTGAATCTACCACCAACTAGACCATACACCCCATCCACATGTTCCCTCTCACAAGCCAACTCCACATCAACGCACGAGCATCACAAGTAGAAAAAAAAATCGAAACGAAGCTACCATAAGCTTCACAAAATCTGCCCCCAACAAAACAGCACAATTCGAAAGCGCTCACCTCTTACGATGGATCACAGTTCTCCCATAGTTCTCGCTGGATATATGGTGAAACCCAACAGCTAAAATCTCGACCCCATATCCCCAACCCTGGGCTCTAGATTCCGAAAATAAAAACACAGCGATTCACCTCTAGAAACTGGTAGAAATCACCAAAACCCGTAGAGATCAATTGTAACGGCACATAAAGCGCAAAACAATTCAAACGCACGGCAGGACCAGCCCACGAACTGCATGCTAAAATTGCTAAGCAAACACACGCACAGCAGCGCGACTACGCCAACGAAAACCTCGAAGAGAAACCTCAAAGTGCGATGCCGCACTTGCCGAGCCTGCGCACTCGAAGTCCTAAACCCCGATTTCCCCAAACTCACAACCGGATTCCAACTCAAAGCCACCTCAGCAAACTCAACCCCATTCCACCATCGAACCCTCAGGTTGTACTCTCCAACCAAACGGGCACAGCATTCCCCAATCCTCACCATTTCCAGCGAGCAATCCACCACAATCCGAACCCCAAGCCCCATCCGTCACCCCAAATCGCCCACCCAACTCGAGCCACAAAAAACACACCAAAACCCACACCGAAACGGGGGGCAAAATCCAGCACAAATCGCCACCAAATCGAGTCGCGCGGAGCAGCGGGGGAAAGGATCGCTCGCTCACCTGCTCGGGCGCTACGAACCCACGGAATCGATCAACGGTTGCCGATGGTGGAGCCGCCTCGACTCGCCGCAAGCATCGATCACCAGCTTCACCACCTCTCTGTGTATTGCTCGCAGGTGGTGGGGTGCGAGAGGATGGGTGGCCGTAGCGCGTGTCGTGCCAGGGGGCAAGGGTTTATATAGCGGCGGAGATGTCGCGGGTAGTCGGGTCACCGCGAGGCGAGCTCAGGAGAAAGACACTTGTGTGTCTGACTGGTAGGTGGGGCCTCCCTTGGCCTTGGGAGAGCATCTTCAATGACACCTTTATGACTTTATCTCACTTCTTTGTCTCGTCACACGGTTTTCAAGAGTAATATGAAATAAAAATAATCTAAATAGATAATTAATACATGTATCTTATTAAAAAAACAAATATCCATAAAGGATTGACCGGATTAAGTTAGAAAGAAACTCCATACCTGGGGTTTCAATGGAGTTTCATTCGCTTGAAACAATATCAACCAAGTTTTATGCGGTGAAATACATATGTCCTCCTTTTAATTTGTTTGCAATGTCATCATTTTTGTCAAATTGGCACCTTATTAAATGGGGATTAAACTCCCACCAAGACTGCCTAAAATTTAGAGAAAAAGGACAAAAAAGAACCGCTCCGCCTCTTAGCAACACTCGTCTTCAATTTGACTTCGCTCGTCAAAAGACACTCGGCACCTCATCTCCGCGCAAAACACCACCCTTTGGAAGTATCTCTCATGTGTGCATGGAAGTTCCTTCCCCCCTAAACCGAGAAACAGCACCATTCTTCGAGCCTTGATCTTTTCTCGGGCATTTATTTGCTACCCCCAAATCCACTGGCCACCGAGCCCCATCCTTCTTCTACTGGTGGCCCCTTCTCATCTTTCTTTTCGTCACCACCACCAATCACCCAGCCCCATCACCACCCAGACACTACCTTCTGCGCTGTCAGCCTACATCTCCTCCTCTCTACTACCCACCCAGTCCTTCTTCCTCCTGAAAGTGAGTTCGAGAGAAAAGTCATGAGGGGGAGAGCTTGAAGGAAGGCGAGAGCTTGGCTTCGAGGCAGTGGAGATCGAGCTAGGGGAGAAGAGAGATAGAGAGTTTGAAAGGACGAGAGTTAGGGAAGAACAGAGCTCGAGAGGGGTTTGAAGAAAGAGGTTGAATAACCTTTGATTGGATGAGACAAATCATGTTTAAATTTGTTGTCGTGGGATATGTCCCATCCGAACAAAGGTTGCTATGTTTTTAGGACAAATATAGTATGAAAGGAAAAGAGCTCCGAGAGATTTAGATAAAGGGTGACTTCCAATTAATCTCAATGCAATAGCCAATAACAATGGAAGCATCTGTTGTAAGGGGAGAAGTCTTGTATAAGATCCATTTGTTTTGATTTCATGGGGAAATTTGGTGCAAGAGAAACATGAGAGTATTCAGGAAAGAGGAACTCAAATCATTCCCAATCGGCGAACAAGATCCAAGATGAAATGAGCTTAGGCCATCTCCAACAGGTGCTTACCCGGCGCTTGAGGAAAAACCCTGGTCTATTTTCCCTCCTAGGATTAGATCAGCGCTAATTGTAGGAGCTAGATCACCACTTCTCTCAGCATTGACGCTTGAGAGGTGTTTCACCAGAACAGACTTGCATATTCGGCAGACAAAACCGGCAATCACGAGAGATGGTTATTTGATTTTAAGCAGAGTATTTATATTAGTTGCATTGGTAGACGGGGCTCTTAACATGGTGCTTATCTTTTTCTCTTTTTCTAAGCAGCTAACTTTGCGTTTAGTATTGAAGGTGTCCTAATGGAAGCTGTGGAGCGAGTGAACGACTGATATCGCGAGATTATCTGTTTATCTGTCTTATATATAGCTAGCGCAACAGTGTTGTGTATCCTAGTCCCTCCTTCTCTAAATATTTGACGGCATTGACTTTTTTATATATGTTTGACCGTTCATCTTATTCAACAAATTTACGTAATTAATAATTATTTTTTCTATCATTTGATTTATTTTTAAATATAGTTTTATGTTTACCTATAATTTTATTTATTTCACAAAAGTTTTTGAAGAAGACGAACGGTCAAACATATGTCAAAAAATCAATGATGTCAAACATTTAGGGAAGGAGGGAGTATAACACAAGTGAAGATGACTTGTTTTTCTAAAAGAAAAAAGAAGAAGAAAGGAACAGTTGAATTGTTGAAGCAAAGGCAACAACCCACGAGGTTAATGCTAGAAAGCATTGTAGAAGGGTTGAAGATTTTTTAACGTGCACTCCGCATGTAACCTGACAAAGTTTGAGAAGTTGACCGATGAGATGAAATAAAGTTTTTTTTGAAACAAAGAAGAAATAAAGTGAACAAGCCAAAAATATGTTTTCTTGTGATTAGAGCATTTACAACATTACGGCGTCTCCATCCAAGCCTCTGGCTTAGTGGAGGGCACTCCTGTGAGGATGTATGTACCCCCAACAAAGGTGGTGATAGTCTTGGCTTGAAAATAGCTTTGGCATGCAGATCAACTACTCAAGAAGGAGACATGCTCCATTTTGTATGAGTTGTGTCTTTATATTGTGGCAGTCTTTTCAGCACTAAAAGCTGTTGGAGTGTATAAAGTGTATTGTCCGCCTTTCCCCAATAGCTTAGCCTTTTGGGTTGAAGTCGGTGCATGTAACTTAACATGGTATCAGAGCCAGAGGTCTCGAGTTTGAATCCTGGTTGACACGTAATTAAATTAAATAATTGCTGCCCACTCCAATATTCCACGCTTGAGACTTGAGGGGGTCTCGCGTGAGGGGGGGTGTTGGAGTGTATAAAGTGACTTGTCCGTCTTTCCCCAACAACTTAGGCTTTTGGGTTGAACTGGTCGGTATATGTAACTTAACAAAAGCTGTTGTGTATGTATTGAAAAAAGAGTGTTCTCAGCGGTGACTTTAGGATATGTGAGACACTTTTATCTCTCAATGCCCTTATATGTCTAAGGAATCCTCTGCACACAATAGCGAGAAGAGGGAAAGGCTTTGTTCCAAAATTCCAAAAAAAGTGAGAGTTAAACCAAAACATGCAAAAGTGAAATAAAATTCCTGCATTTCAAACGAGGGCAAAAAACCTCTAACGCCCAAACGATAAAGAGAGGTTTCTTTGAAATATATTTTAGTCAGCAAAATATATTAACTATATATCTAACACTGACATCAATACATGGAACGTGTTAGTCATGCTGATGTATCGGTATCATACATAATATTCCCTCCATTACTTGTAAGCGTTTTTCTTTCGTCTTTATTTCTCATTTAGATGCACTGACGTCCATACATATCTAGATACATACATAAGTTCGTCCACGAATCTATATAAAAAGTTAAAACAATAACATAAAAAATATACTCTCCTAGTCTGTTTGTTTTTCAGATGTTGGTTCGTTAAAGTCAAACATTTGTGGTGGGAGGTAGTAGTAATTAATTAAGTTCATGTATACGGTCACACCAATTCTATGGATATAGTTGTTTTAATAAAAACGGAATCTGGTAAAAATATAACAATCTCCTATGAACTTTGTACGATATATGTGAACTGTACAGGTTTATTGATGTCAGTCGATCTGGAACGATAATTAACAGTCAACAAGCACGTATAATAGTAGATGCTGTGCAAAAGCGTGTGAACCTACCATGTTTCGCGAGATTGGACGAACCGTGTGGTCAATGATCATGAACCGCATTGCAGACGGATATCCATAAACGGCATGAGTAAAGACTTGTGCACATGCTTGTGTCGATGCATCTGCCACGAGATCTAGTGGCTCAGTCATTCTCATTCGTTCACGAAAGTTATGGGCCAACTAATCGTCAGAAATGTTTGTAACGGAAGAAAGAAAAGGAAGATTAAGAGTTTTTTGTTGTCTCAATTGCCAAAAGGAGATATCGCGATGGTATAACAATATTGATTAGCCAGTACGTACTAGGTTTAATTGTTGCATTTGTTCAAATCACTGTGATCGTGTGAAGCAGGAAAGACTTTTTTTTTTTTTTTTGCATGCAGCTTCACAGGCTCACACTGTCACGCCTCTCTCTCAGCATCTACGCAATTTTTGTTGCATGCTCGTCCATGGGAGTGCCAGTTCTGTTCCTGGGCCTATTTGGTGGTTGAGTTAGAAGCCCAATTCTAAACAATCAGCTAACCTTGGGCTCTAACTTTACCAATGGCGATCGACCCGATACGGCCTCATTAGTCATTTCGAATTCTCACAATTTACTCAGCTACGTATGCACCCGCACAGGCGCAGCAAATCGTACGAGTCCGAATCTTAAGGCAGGAAAAAGAAAGCCACATGTTAGGTGCACCCACCGCGATGGACGAGGAAGGCGCCCACGTGGATCCCGGGCCCGCCTGACGGACACGTGTCACTTCCTGGCGCGACGGATCCAATCGGCGATCGGGCGGGTGTTTCCCACGTGTGGGTCACCCCTCACACGTACGTGCGTTGCCGTGCCTACGCACAGTACAGTCGCTCGTACGCGCGTACATGAGCTTGTTTTAAACTCGCAAGTTGCCGATCGCACCAGCTCAAAACAGTAATGCCGCAAGCTAGGAATCTTATTACTTGTGCAGTGTTAAGTGGATCCAGTGTCAGCGTACAATTGTACACTTTGTCGTGTTGCAGAAATTTATACCATAAAATATTTACGATATTCATTTTTTTCTAGATATTTTTTCCTTGAAATAATGGATAGAAATTCGGTGTCTGTACCCGCAAGTGCTCCTAAGAGGTAACGCAGTTAATGTTATAAGAATATTTAGATATATTCAAGGTCTTATAACCGAGAACCAACAAAACAAAAATCTAATAAAACGAAAAGACAGAGAAACTAGCTAGACTTCAGTCTTCAGAGGCCGTCCACACAGCCAAGGTATACATACGTACTAGGATGACTAGATCAAAAGTTCCAAAAAGGGAGAAAGAAGGAAAGGGGAGAAGCAGAAGGAGGGGGGGGAGGGGGGGTTGGAGTCGCCGATGGTAGTGACAAGGTTGGCGATGGAGGGCTCAAAGGATGCAGTGAATCATCGCCTCTCAGGCTGTATATGGAGGCGAAATAGGAGTCCAAGAGTTTTCTCATAATTTGATCCAGATGTGATAGTCATGGCTTTACTTCTGCATATAAATTGAACCAAAGGTTTACAGTCCCAAAGTCGACTAGAAAAAAATGAATACACCAATTAAAGAAGAAACAAATTGTTTGCGAAGCTATCATGTATTATGAAAACACCTCCATCCGAAGTTGCCAAAAATATTATAGGACAGTTTTACTCAACACAACATATAATAAGTTGTATAATGTCTATTTTTCCGTAGTTTGCAGCCGGCCCCAAAACCGACAACGATATGGTGTATGTTGCCGTGTAAAAAACCTGCATGTAAAATTTGATCGAAGCTTTACGAAA
Source organism: Leersia perrieri (assembly GCA_000325765.3). Classification (NCBI taxonomy): domain Eukaryota; kingdom Viridiplantae; phylum Streptophyta; class Magnoliopsida; order Poales; family Poaceae; genus Leersia; species Leersia perrieri. Next base: position 2,617,454 of record CM002476.1, read on the forward strand.
ACATTAGCGTTCCTACTATAGGCTATAGGTCATATATATAACCCAACATATATAGAGCAGCAATAATTTTTATTTATTGCTTTAAATCGAAAAATATTCATATATATTCAAATAATATTTCTATTTTTGAGAAGGGTGATCGTTCACTTAAGTTTTTCTCCGTCAGTCTTTACTGAAAATTCTGAAGCTACCCATGGTTTATTTTTTCTCTTTTGCTTCGTCCTTCCTCTCTAGTCTCTACCTGCATGGAACAATTATTATGTAGGTCGTCGGCTGATCGATCTGTCGATCGAACCGAGCAATGCAACTTGTCCTGCGACGCAATCTAGCTGAAACACGGTGGCAAGCATCAACGCGTGCATTGCGTTGACCGTACTGATCGATCGAAGCTAGTAGCTTCTAGCTACCATGCACAATAATTTTTGGCACAGCTTGGCTTGTCGTTGCGTTTAGCTCGACTAATCACTCGATTAGTTCAGCTAGCGTATGGTGGCACGTCGAATTAACATACTAACTAATCATCTCCAAAGCTAGCTAGCCAGCTATTATACAATCCATCAGAAGTAACAACACACTAGCTTTCTTAGCTTGTAGGCTAGCATATGGCATGGCATGTCTCGCGCGTTCATCACCTTCTACTACTATGAAAAATTAAGATGTTGCACGGCCAGGTTCATCTTGTTAATTAACCTATAGATGCAGGCACCAAACATTAATCAATGGAGGCCATAAACAAATCCATTCTACCTAAACTCCCATATCCAATTTAGCATTCACACTCGTAGTATATTCAGCTAGCTAGCTTGGAGCACTCATGCCATGCATGCAATGGAAGCACTCATCAGAGGTAGCATGGCATCGCATACAACCAAGGTACAGCAAGGCAGCATGGCTGTGTGCATGATGTGTGAATCATTGCTAGCCAGCTGAAAAAAAAGAGAGAGAGGAAAATTAAACACAGCAAAATTAATTAAGGCGCTAGCTTCTAATCTTGAAAAGAAGAAAAACTATATTAGAACATGGGTTAGTACTTAGCTGAACGGAACCTAGCCCTCTCTCTGATTAGACAAACCTAATTATAGTTTAGGATCTAGATAAGGCCATGGCACACATGACTGATGAGTAGTGGTACGCATAGTGAGGTCATCTTCTCACCAAACGGTGAAGTGATGAACCCCTATACTGTTAACTTTCTCTGATTCTTTTCTCTCTTTGGCTCCTTTTAATTTGTCATTTTGTCCCCTCCTATATATTCACAATCCATGGCCACCTCACCTAGCTAGCTCTCACACACTAATATCATCATCAAGCTTAGCTCACCAATTGCAAGTGATCGATCGAGAGCAAGAGTTAACTAAATGGGGAACAGTTTGAGGTGCTGCCTGGCGTGCATGCTGCCGTGCGGCGCGCTGGATTTGGTGCGGATCGTCCACCTGAGCGGCCGCGTCGACGAGTACGGCCGCGCCGTCTCCGCCGGCGAGGTGCTCGCCGCGCACCCCAACCACGTCCTCAGCCGGCCGTGCTCGTCGGCGGCGCAGCAGGGCGGGGTGGTGGGGAGGATTCTCATCGTGTCGCCGGAGTCCGAGCTTGAGCGCGGCGAGATCTACTTCCTCATCCCCGCCTCCTCTGTCCCCGACGCCAAGCGGC
>CM002476.1:2623809-2724310 GCA_000325765.3 Leersia perrieri
CCCCTCCTCTGCGCCGAGGGGCGCGGTCGCAGGGACGGCAACAACGGCGGGCGTGGGAAGACTCAGCGGTGGCGGCAGGGTAGATGTGACCGTCGAGGGAGAAAAAAGAGAGAAGGGAGAGAGAGGGAAGAAGAAGGGTTGGAGAGAGAGGATGACATGTGGGCCCCACAAATCAGTGGGTTCCATATGTGCCGCCACATCAGCAAAACTACCCTCTAAAACCGCTGGTGGAGTTAAATTGCACCGGTTTTACAAGTTTAGGGGTCAAAATGTCTAGTATTATAGATAAGGGATATAATTTAGATTTCGTGTATATTTGTGGTAGTCAAAGTGGACTTATTGCAGGTGCGGCTGCGGCCTAGTGTTTTAGATAGTTGAGATTCCCGGCAATTATTTGGGCACTAATCCGTGAATACTTCCTGCAAAATAACGCGAAATCCGTAATGGGCTTTTAGTGGCCTTTACCGATAACTTGGGCTTTTCGTAATACGCGAAAATTAAGTCCACGCTTTATATGGGATAGCGGGACTTTTCTGGGCTCTGCTCAGGCTTGGATTAATTTGACTTCGAAGAAAGCCCATATGATATATGGAGTAGTTTTCAACAATCAGTTTTGAGGGACTCAAAAAAAAAACAATCAGTTTTGAGTATTCAATTTCAAATGTTTCAAAAGTTTGAGATTGAAAGATTTAATTTGAAATCATATCAGAAAATGGAATTGCTAGTTATAAAAATCAAATTTGAAAATTAAAAGCTTTCAGCTAAAAGTATTTAATTTTTTTTCAATTTCCAAAAACGATCAGTAAGATTTAGGTCATGTTTAAGGTCTCCACCCCTCTGCTCTCGGTCTCTCAACCAAATTTGCAGACGGAACTGCGAACAACAAATCAACAAGCTGTTTTTTTTGGGCACAACACAAGCATCCGGTGGCAATCGCCGTGCAGGTTGTTCCTCTTAATTTCATCTAAGGCGCCATCGACAACGATGCTAAAGTTTCATCTGAGACACTACCACGTCGGCTGATGAAACCGCCAGTCCATCTGCAGAAGCTGAATTTTCGGCAGCACAACTCTCTATGCACAAACAAATGAACAAACAGATGCAGAAATTGATGAACAACACTGGTTCTTCTTCACAAAAAATTGCACGGATCAGCAAAACAATCCCCAGAATGTGATTAGTACGATCCTCCTCGCTACCTACTAACCAGAAAATTCAGCAATGAAGTAGCACATTTTAATTTCTGATTCCCTAAATCAACAATTCAGCATTAACAGAAACCCCAATTCATCAGTCATCGCAGGTTCATTTTAAGTCAATCTCCGACAGCTGCCGGACCAGGCTGCGGCCGGCGGCCGGCGGCCTCGGCCTCGCCGGATTCCCGATGCGGCCTCGCGCTCGCTGCATCGCCATGGCCACTGCCCGGGCGGAGGCGGCGCGTTGAGGCACCGGCGGCATTACGGGGGTCCCCGATTCGCCATCGCCCTCGATGATGGTTGATCTCTCCGATTGCTTGCGTTTTTTCCCCGCCGTGTGTAGAATGGCGGAGGGGGAGATCCCGGAGCTTACCCAGCTACTGGCGGTGTGGAGATTGTCGATTTCCATGGCGGCGGGCGCGGCGGCGTCGAGCTGGAGCACCTTGAGGAAGAGGTCGAGGTCGCCGCCAGGGCCGGCCAGGCGCTCGAGCTCCTCGACGGCATCGGCGAGGCGCTCCACCTCTGTGCTTGAGACGAAGAGCGCCTTCACGCCGGCGATCAGCTTCCTGGCCGCGCCGGCGACGGCGGCGGCGTCGGTGGTGGCGTCGAGCACCGCCTCCCCGCGCAGCGCCGCCCGGTCCTCGGCAGCGTCGGCGACGCCCCGCACCATGGCCACCAGCTGCCGGAGGCGGCGCCGCCGTTGATCGACGCGAGAGTTCGTGCCCCAGTTCGATTTCAGGAATTGGATGAACTCGCCCATCAGTGGGGAGTCGAGGATCGCCATCTTCTTCCTCACTGCAGCACCCGCTCAGTTTTTTTTTTCTTCTACGGAGTAATTTTTTTTCTCACAGTAGATGGAGAGGCAGACTGGACGGGATAGCCGGCGAGAAAAAAATTTCCGGCCCACTGTGAAATTTGTCCATCCGGTTAAGCCCAGTAGGGATGTTAACCCGGCCCATCCCCGCGCTTTCCCCGACTGAGAGGCGAGCGAGGGTGGCGGCGCACGGCGACGCATCGGCGACGGTGCATCGGGGAGGTGATTGCGACGCTCTTCCTCCGGGCTGCAGATGTTCCTTCTGGGCATCCGGCGGCTGTACCCATCCGGCTGATAAGTTTCTATCATCCTCCCCCCTCTCTCCCATGTCCTAGGTTTAGGTTTCTTGACGGCGGCGGCGGCGGCGGCATTGAGGATTTGAGGCAGTAGGGGGATGGGAGTTGTAGTTGTAGCCGCGGCTGCTGCTGGGTGAGGGAGGGGGCGAGGTGAGGACGGGCCCGTCTATTCCGCATCTGGGCGCCAGAAAGGAAACTGGCGTCCGGATTATTCGTCACAACGCCGTTAACTCACACTTTAGCCAGAAATTGAAATATTCCGAAACTTTTAAATGGGAAGAAATCCAACTTTCAAATTGGAAGTTATGTGCACCTTGTGAATCTTGGGTCGCGGTTAGATTGGTGTTCTGGGGGTGGAAAGATCTCAATGTATTTGATGCATGTGAGGAATTCAACGGATTGGATTGTAGGATAGTAACTCCGTGATTAGCTAGCTTATTTTCTGCCCAAATTGATGTATGTGAGGAATTCATCAGATTTAGGACGATACTATTTATTGCCTGTACCTCGATTGAGAGTTTTCTTTCTGCAACACAGTTCAGCTTGTTCTTGTGATTGCATCGTGACGGCTTCAGTTAATCAAGGGTTTTTCTGGGATTCTGGAAGCATATTTTTTTTCTGAAATTTGGATTGATTCGTCTCTGAATTTCTATGAGTGATTGCAATGAGGATGTAGAGTCTACTCTTCTTGCTATACTGGCATCTGGGATATTTGGTTAAGGAATATTCACCATGTCTATCCGAAATATTACTGGGAAGATGTTTTGTTTATGTTTCTTGGGATCGGGTGATGATGAGGTTGAAGGGTGGTGGTAGAGTTTATCATGTATACTAGTTGTCAAAACCCAAAAATGTAGGATCAATGAGATGAATCTATGCAGCACTGTTCACTGTTCAGTGAGGACTAGTCCAGCATACTACATGCATGTATTCTTAACTTAACTAGTCATGCACATGTTACTATGACAAATCAAGGGCATGTTTGCTATCTGAAATTTGATTAAGGACAAATTGTAATGCAGTGTTGGTGGGCAAGCAGTACTGCTTGTTGTGGCAGCAAAATTAGTGGGCTGCCTATATTCAGATTTGCTATTTTCTTTAGGACAATATGCATCACACTGTGTGTTATGTGTATGAGAGTTATTTTTCATTTAAGTTTGTCACCTTTTGAATCACTTAATGCCATTAGCATAGTTCTGCCTGTCACCTGTGGCTCTAAGCTTTGACATGCTTTCTTTTGTATATTTTGTTTAATGGCAAAGACTTCCAACTTTGGCTATTTAAAAAATTCCTTTGTTGAAACCAATGGTTTAATATAAATTTGTCTGATGAGAAAAAACGCAAGTATTTCAGTGAACTGATATACTATGATCTCTGTTTGTGATAGAATATGATACTATTTGGCTGTTTCTGTATTAATCCTGAAATGGCATGCTCCCTGTTCTGATTTCTGAACAATTTGTTCACAAGTAGTAGAAGATGTCATGTGTGGCACTAAATGGAAGTGGAATGCAATGCTCAATGCTTTGCTTGTTGTTGCTGAAGTGTTATGTTTTTGTGTTGACTAGCAGTGCTTTAATAAGAACTTTCTCCTCTAAAGCTCATTAGGTAAATGTCTCAGGAACAAGCTTTGGGAGAACAAGACATTCTGAATCATGCAACAATTTATCTGGAACCAACAGAGTCAGAGCAATCTGCATTTATGAAAAATTTCTGGATCCTGGTTTGGCTACTATTTTGTCCCTAAACAACGAGCACCCATGCAGACTCTAGCTCAATTTGATGACTATGTTGAGATCTTGTAACAATTTTATCTGAGACTGCTTGATACTTTAATCAGTATTTTATTTTTTTTCATGCCCACTTGTAATATTGTCAAGATAAAATTAATCACTTCCACCAACTTCTTGTTCTCATACTTATAAGTAATATTTTGATATTCTGAAGCTGGCAAAGGTTTCGATGCTCATTTGTTCTGATTTTTTGAAGCATCTGGACCTGGTTTCTTGTTGATCAGTTTGTTGACAATGACTTCTATGTACTCCAGCTATATATTTGTTCAGCAAAAAAATTCTATATGTTTTATGGGATATTCAAACTTCTATGGCTGTTATTCTACTATTTCTGCTGATCGTATTCTCATAGCTAAATCCTGGCCAAAACGAACATGGGATTGCATGTTTAGAAATATTATAGTTTTTGCCAAAACAAACACAAATTAATATAGTTTAGAAACAACCAGAATTCCAAACTTAAAAAAATCCTTAACATTGTTTTGACTGATCCATGCATGGTGCATGAAAATATAGATAGGATAAAGAGCTAAGTTGAAGAAGTAATTAATCTTGTCTGCTTCAGTTGTGATGCAACGGAATGGAGCGGGCATATCAAAACCGTTGCGTACTTGCTCGTGCTCGTGCTTCCGACGGCTCGTGCTCTCTGTCGCGACGGAACTTGAAGGAGTAACGAGGCCTTCCTCGCCTTGGTACCCAGTTATTTCCTGCATCTGACTCCAGCGACCCTAGTTCCGGCAAGCTATGATCATCAGTTGTGAAGAGCTTGACCTCAGCTGCGGCATCACCAAGACCATGATGAATCATCAGCAGCCAGACAAGGGTGAGAAGCTCAAGTCGATCTGTCGCCAAGCTGCCGTGCGTGTAGCTCCCTGCTGCACTTGCCGGCCGCGAAGACGAGCAGCCTGGTCCACACTTCCTTGACCTCATCAAGTGATTGCTTCACATCTTCCTCGCTTCGTAGCGCAGGCTGGAAAGGACAGTCCGAATCCGGCTCAAGTACGCCATCATCTACTACTCTGCTGACCGGCAGAATGGAAGGATGCATCTCATTGAGGTAATTCATGTAGTTCTTTTTTTTTGCGGGGAAAATTCATGTAGTTCGATAGCTTCTCACATTCTTCCTTAAGTTTCCTCGTTTCATCTTAATATTTTGATTGTGTCAGGAATGTCAGGATTGTAGAAGTATCTAGCTATATATATGCAGGTCCGTGTACATATGTAGACGGTAGAGGGCATGCTCAAAAGGTAGACACAGCGTGTAGTTCAATTTCTGGCTTTCACATGCCACAGGCTACGCCATTGCTTTCGCAAACCAAATACACTGATGATCTTACAAGCCACTCTGGATGTGGACTCATGAGAGAAGCCAGAGTCTATAGCGTTGAACTGCCCAATGGAGTAATTGGCCTGCTTGTAACAAGAGTTGATGCTTCTGGAAAGCCGATGAAGACAGTTACGTACCCTGCGCCCTTGTCCATGGTGATGCTAGCACCATAGCAGCAGAATAGACATCAATAATGATAGCCCCAACGAACTATGTGTAACTAATCGCAACATTGACACGTTTATGGTTGTGGCCGGCTTTATTCTCCTCTTGCATGAAGAGAACGAAAGAAACAACCATGCAGACCTAGCTAGGCAAAACACCGAACTATGCATTCAAGTCGACTATGTAACACCATGGCCTTAGTGTACAGCAGATCGACATCATGTCAAGTTCCATAACTAAAATCTTTTGTTTCCCTTCTACTCCTACTGCTTGATAGTCTTTGAATTTTTGTTGAGCTCCATAGTCCATATCCCAGCTGAAGCACGGTTCGCCCCCACAAACAACCCTCGAGCAAGAAGCACCGTTTGAAGAGCATATGATGTCGTTCATGCTGGAAGGGTCATTCCGACTGATTTGTCCTGTCCATTGTTCGTTTTGATCCTTGTTTATTAGTTTCTTACTCGATCTCCCAAGGCTGTCTCGGCTCCCACTCTTCAGTGCCCAAGTCCTCTCTCCATACTTTATTACTCTAGAAACAAATATAAGCGCTGCAGTAATTAGGACACGCGAATTCATTGTGTGTATTGATTTCTAGAAGATATAGAAGGATAGAGTTCCTTGGATTCCCAGATTCAGCAAATGTCTAAGCCATAAGTTGTTATCCTTAATAGAGAAGGTAGTGATGGAATCTTGGCCACCAAGGTGCACAAGGAGAAAAGATACTCATAGCAGGGGCACGAGATCGAATACCCCTAGCTATAAAAAGCAAGAATGATATTGTACCTCACACATTGCAGTTAGGGTTGACAACATAGCAAGTTAAGTCCAATTGGATATGAACCATTGATCATTATTTTTCAGACATGACAAACTTGTATGAATCAGTGCTCGTCAAGAAGTTTTGCCTTGTCAATGAGGTCTTGGTTTATTCTCATTTGGATTTAAATGTTGAATACATACACCTTTATTTTTTTTCTCTTGGCTTAAACAACCTATTTTATTCCCATTAGAATCTCTATTCATAGTTTAGGTGTAAAATTCCACAGGGACACATGTACTGTATAACAAAGAAAAAGACCACTTTTTACTTCGATTCTGCTTCGAGCCGATACATTATTGGCGAAACACATTGACATAGAATCTATAGAAAGTTGCGAAAGAGCATTAAGTGTCTATTCATATGAAAACCCGTTTTTCTAGATAGTTCTGGACATATCAAACATAGTGGTACTAATTTGAGTCATATCATTTATATGGATGGTCTAAAGCATAACATTATTTCTCCAGGACAACTTGTCAACAACAAGCACTTGATATACCTTGGAGATAATAAACTGAATGTAAATAATATTAAAACAAGTGTTTGTGGATGGTGAAGGTGTGCTTCATCGCAAAGACAATAATTATCAGTTATGAGTACTGTAAGCTTTGAGGAATTAAGTCGTGGCAAAAAAAGCTAGTCTTGCAATCTGCTGCTGATACCAAATCAGAATCAATTAAAAAAGTGTTGTGCAACTTTCAAAGCCACCGGCAGAAGCAGAAAAATTTAGGTTCATGCCTTTGTATATATATATATATATATTACTTTAGCTTTCTTCATATCTAACCCTATTATTTGAATTCTAATGCAGAAATCGTTATGGTGCATGTACTTTTTCTATGAGAGACATACTTTCCAATAGAAGATCTACAAAAAAAATATATCTTACTTATAGTAGAGGACCCGAGATTACAATAGAAAAGAACCTGAGATTACAAAGATAGAATACGTAAAAAAAACATAGTGACTTCCTGAAATGTTCATTGCTTATTTAAATAGTTTACAGGTTGTAGATTAGTGTTATTGTTGTTGCACGATTAATTTGTTAATGAGTTTCTTATTTCCTTTTTTCTATGAACATGCATAATCTCCTACATATAATCCATCTCATTAAACTCTCACAAAACAATAAGCAAATTCCTCTCAAGTTCTCTCTGAAAGGTGCTCTCCCAAGGTGCACCTTCTCCTCTAGGCCACACCCCATTTTATAGCCTAGGAAGACATCCATAACCCTTGGGAAATATCAAAGTGCCTTTGAAAGACATCACTCAGGCTAATCGTACCATTGGATCAGATCTAATCAGCACAGATCAAGCTACGTCGTTGGCCACTAAACCACCTTAGCTGGACGATCTCATTCACAGAAAACCCGGCGCATTCCCGTACTCTGCGCACGCAGGATCGCGCCACGCGTCGCGAACCACGCACTCGCTGGTCTGGGCCAATCATCGCTCGCACTCAGTCTCCATCGATCCGTGGCATTCCGCGAGCCGAATCACGCACGACCACACATCCCTGCGCCATACGAATTCCCACTCATGAGCGAAAAGCGCGCCTTCTAGCCAGGCCCGCCTCTAGCGGCAGGAAAATGCTATTCATACTAAATTTTCTATACTAACACTGACATGTTATGTTGGGAGTGAATCTAGATTTTTGTTTATCTTCCATTTAGTTAGATCAAATGGTTGAGAGTTTTGTTTAGTATAAGTTTAGTAAGATTTTTTTTGTACGTGTAGCAGTGCTCCTAGTGGCCACAATCTCCCGCGTGAGCCCACGCCGCACGCGCAGCTCGTATGCGTGTCCTTCCACGCACGCAACCAACCAACTTGGGCCTTGGCCCTTGAGCCCAAGGTCACATATTGCTTGCACGGCCTTGAGCCTCCTCCTCCTACCGTTTTTGCCCTTGGGGCTAAAGACCATCTAATCGGATGAGACGAATAGGGTGGTGTCATTGTCAGTGGTGCCTGTAATGGGATGCCGTGTCTTGGTGAGGAGGAGGGCCAAACGGGTGTTAGGCAATGTGGGAACAACACTTGAAGATGTATCAACTCGCACTGGATGGAGAAACTAGCGTTGCGGCTGCAGATCAGGTTGAGGACGAGCGCGTGGTCAAAGATCGGCTCGCCGAGGTCCTACAGCGAATTGCCGAGGTTCTTAAGACACTGACAATACTATGTCACCATCATGCCACCTTGGTTGAGGCTTCATAACATGTGATGAACATGTGCTCGACGACGTCCACAGAGCGCACGCCGACTATCATGGTGGATGAAGGAATAAAAGGCATAGTGATGACTGCAAAGTCATCCTAAACCCACGAGTCAATGACGTCGGGGGGGGGGCGCTGAGGATGTGAGCCAACATGTCGAACTTGCTGAAGAAAATGATGACGAATATTCTCCGCCTAGTGTAGTTCAATGTCTTCATGTCGAGAGCGAAGGAGACATGAGTTTTGACGTTCAAATTGGCAAATTGCCATTCACCACTACATTACTTACAACCATATGCTTATGATGACTTCCAAGATCGTTTGATTGCTAGCCACACTTTGCCACCCTAACCAACAAAAGTTAACACACTTATCTAAGGTGAGGCGATCAAAACCTTTGCCACACATTCACAAGCCTATCAGAATCTTGTTATACTTTTGAGTCATTAACGCATGGAGCCTTATTCGCTGAAATGAATCTTGACATAACTGTAGCTACAGCCAAACAACTGCAAACTTGCCTAATCTTATACTCCCTCTATTTTTATAATTCTTCATGTTTTCTACAAGGTCTAAGTTAAACTTCTAAAACTTTGATTGCAAATAACTTTTAAAATATTTAGTTTTAAACTATATGCATATGCATATATTAGCCCTAAAAAGTACTTTCATAAGAGTATAAATTTCTTAGTATATTCATTTATATTCTAACAAAAAATAGTCAAAACTATATTTTAAAGTCTGTGTTGTTGCTCAAATCGTCAAGAATTACGAAAATGGAGACAATATGTGGCAAGCTGTGGCTAACAGCCAAACATCCTTCCAATTCAAAGAACCCAAATCATCTTTGAACTCGTTTTTCTCACCCTGATCAAAAGCAAAGAATCCAAAAATCGCTGGGAACAACCTCCTCTTGACGCCTGGACAAGTAGGACGTAATCCTAAATTCTTAACTCCACATCAACATCAACACATTTAACAATACATGCACACGATGACACGACACACGCGTACAACCACATATTTGATCCACAGTAAATCCGACCCATCCGGTCCGCTAACCGACCCCCAGCCAATCACAACAGGCCACCTAGCAAATCTCACTTCGACTCGACAGCTTAACAGCTTTCCTTTCTTCCTCGTGAAGTGCACCTTGATTCTGAAACGGATAAAAACGGTTTTCACACACAAACCGGCAGTCAGATGTGTTGGCAGATCGGCAACCAGTGGCTTGGACTTGGTATCAACGAGCGGAATTGGAGCGGGGGGATCAGGAAGTTGGGGGAGTAAACGGTGGCTGAGAGTGAGGAGACGAGTTAGGAGAATGAACGTGTGCGCTCGGCGTAAGGAGGGTGTTGGCGGTGGTGGGGGCAACATGAGCCATCCGATGGAGTAGATTGATAAAGACCGTTAGATATGTCACATGATGATGATCATGAGGAATGAGTAAAAACATTTATTTAATTATAGGGTAGATTAATTTTCAAAAGTACTTCTGAAATTGATTGCAAATTTAGGAAAAAAAACGAGAATGCATGGCAAAGTAGGGCCAAATATGCAATGGTATAAACACCAATATATACCTCAGTTAACACCGTCAACTCCACTTAACAAACTAGGGTCAGTCACAACCTTTAAATTTGAAAAGCAGGGTAAAAAATGCAAAGTAAAAAACAAGGTGAAATCTATAGTTGGGCCTTAAACTGAGGTCAGTTATGCAATTGTCCTATCGTAATTTTATATTTTTTCGTTGCAAAGCGAGTAGTTGTTGTGAATTAAATAAGTACTCCCTCCGTTTCAGAATGTAAGACGTTTTGACTTTTTTTTACTTATAAAGTTTGACTATTCTTCTTATTTAAAAAATATAAAAATATTATTTTTTTAATTTATTTTATTATGAAAAGTATTTTAAGCATGCCTTATTAGTTTTTATATTTACACAAAATTTTTGAATAAAACGAATGGTCAAACCTTAAAAGTAAAAGTCAAAACGCCTTGCATTCTGAAACGAAGGCAGTAGCAGTGGACACTCACAAGTTACATAATAGCACCTCAAGTCGGAAAACTCTTTTTTTATATATATGTAATAGGTGTATATATAGTTAGGCTTTGCATGCGACCCAAATAGTTAATCCCTGTGGTAATGGTGAGTCTGCTTGGCTGACATGCATCAGCCTTGTTGACACTTTCCCACTTACAATTTTACCCCTGTTTCTTTTTTTTATCCTTTTACCCTGTACCTTTTTTTTCCATTCCGCACACCACCGCCCCAAAAAGACCTTTCCCGTCCATCGCCATCCCCCTGCCGACGCCTCCTCCATTCGGCGCCGCTCCTCCATCCGCCGCCGCATCCGCATCCTCCCAGGCTCCCACACCCCGGCGCCCCGCACACCCTGTCGTCCATCGCCACCCCCCTGCCGACGCCTCCTCACGCTGTACCGCCACCGCTCCTCCATCCGTAGCCGCATCCGACGCCGCCTCTCCTCACACTGTACCACAGCAGCGCCCCCGTCGATCTCCACCGCGAAAATCTGTCGTGCAGTGCCGCGCCGACTTGGGCGTCTTCTCAACCCTCCGTCGAGCGGCGGATCGCTGCCTGCGCGTCCTCGGCGCTGTCGCATCCTCGGCCACGAGCCCACGACATCAGATCCGTCACGTCCTTGTCTGATTCATAGGTTGCCGACTTCCGCCGCCGCTGCGGGCGACCGGGCGACGCTGGATCGTTGTCTGCCGGCGGCGGTGCAGCCGCTGTGAATGAGACTGGCCTGCTCATCGATCGAGTTGACGTTGTGGACTCGTGTTTCACTGGTTCACTGATCAGGTGAGCTGGTGAGGTGCCTGCTAATGTGCTCAATGCTACCTATTATCAAACAATCCATGAATTAATCGATCCGTCCGAGTTCCTCGATGCCCCTGTTTCTAATTTAATTGTTCCGTTGTTATGTTGTTCAGACTTATGAGTATTGGGATATATACGGTGCAAATAATCTGCATTCTCATGTTGTTTGCTCTACACCAACATCGTCGAAAAGAAAAGGCCAGTTTTACATTAATCCTACTTTTGAATATTACACTCATATGTCTTTGCATATGCTAATTCCGCAATGTTTCCTTTCTCAGTTCCTGTTGCCGATATTACTAATGTAACTCCTGCTGAGTCGGAAAACAAATGTGCCTCTGCGATGGATACCAATGTCGGGAATTCCACAACAACATCATCAAAGAGAACATGTTAGTTCTTCATTGGTTATACTTTTTGCATATTACAATCAGATATCTGTGCATGCTAATTGCGCGATGATTCCTCCCTCAGGCCCTCTCGCTGACATTACTAATATAACTCCCGCCAAGACAAATGAGAAGCATGACTCGGCGATTGATAACAATGCTGAGGGCTCCACTCTAAAAACGACATTAAGAGAAGGTTGGCTTTTGAGTGGAACCATTGTGTGTACATTATTCAGTCAATTAAGATTTCTTTCTATGCTAAATCCACGATTCCTCTCTTAGGCCATTTTGCCGATATTACTAATTTAAATGCCGCCGAATTGAAGAAGAAGCGTGCCAGGGAAAGATATGCATTGTTAACTGTTGATCAAAATAAAGATATTGTTCAGAAAAACCGTGAGAACCGTCGGCAGAGGAATGATGAGTCTACATGTAATAACCATAAATCTTCAACTGCTATAATTGGTAAAACTCAACAAATATTTCTTCTTTTTTAAGTAATATAGATAGATTCCTGTATAACAGTGATGTGATTACAGTAATTAATCAATGCAGGCAATGAAAGTACGCGTACAACATAGACACCTACAAATCTACCATCGTCCGTAAAAGTTCATGTGTCCTGCATTTTACTCACCACGAGTACAATGCCTCTCCTCACACAAGGTATTATATGTACACTTATTATTACCATGCCAATATATGTAAACCTGACATAATGTTTGTCCTACCACACTACATAATAATTGTGGTTATTCTGAAGCCTTTCTGGAGTTTAAACTAATCTGGAGTTTAAACTAATTTTCATGTGTGCATAGGTATGCATCAAGATGATGCTAATCTCACCCAGCCCATCATTTTCCCAATTCGTTTTTTTACACAGTGCTTAGGCTAAGCTTCAACCTGATGGGTTCTGATGGCAAGAAGTTTGCAAAAGTTTGGGTTTTTTGTTGATAAGATGGTGGTTGTAAAGCATATAAAATTCGAAGATAGAAAGGTTGTGTGTGTTTGTTAGAGTGGTCACCTGAATTTCATTGATGGAGGTGGAGGACTATCAGAGTTTTAGTATAGGTTTTGGAGAGGATAGCAGAAAATTTAAATGTCGTGTTTTTAATCCTCTCTAATACTGAAGATAGAAAGTCTGTGTTTTAATCCTTTTCTAAAACTCTAAAGATGGAAAGGCTGTGTTTTTTAGTCGCTCCTGAAACTTTGAAGATGGAAAGATTATACTATGTTTTGTGGTTTAAAAAATTCGATGTAAGATTTGAACATTGTGACGTTAATTTTGATTTTGTTTTGCTGCAGTAGTTCATAAAAACTCCATGCGACTACTTTCCTGCCATTCATATCATCGGTAGGACACAATCTGAATATTATTGATAGTCCGGTAGCCAACGTAATTTGTGGGAGGTACTTTTCTTCGGGCTACAATCACCCTGGATATTCTTGTAGAATGCAGACATGTATATAGGTTAGTCCTCACAAATCATTAGATTACAACTATTTGTGTGCACAGACTGTTGCCTAAATTGAAGAAATTGCTCTTGATTGTTTGTGGTATTCCCTGTTGGGGCTGTTCTTCTTTTATCTTCCGTGAACAGTCCTTTATTAATTAAATCTTGAAGTACATATACACATATATGGCAATCCAATTGTTTATTAAATCCTGAGTTCTTGGCTCCATAAATACGGAGAATCTTTCTTCAATGAAATCCGAACCCAAATACAGAAAATCTTTCTTGAGATCTCCATATCAGGACATGACTGCTCTTATACTGACTTGCATGTAGTGATGACTATATATGATCAACTCAGCAAGTTTTTCAGATTTAGAAACAATCTTTCAGTGATTATATAAGCCCACCTTTTTTGTCTGTAACCAAGAGTTTATAATTTTCTAATAAACGATTGTTGCTTTTTAGATGGATCGTCGTATCATGCCGTCACCTTGTACCCCTGTTTGTTACCCACAAGGAATAGCCGTTGGTCAAGCATCGATGATGTTCGATCTGGGCAGCATCATGAGGTCAAAGGTCGTCTCCAGGTGACAGAATAGCTATAGTATGGCTAACAAAACAAATTCTCAGCTCTCTTTGATTTATTCACCTAGATTATGCGTTGGTCATTTGCAGGTATGAGGAGTTCAGGACCATATGTTTCTAGACCTCAAGTAGCACAGTGGCCTTCAAAATTATGCCTGCATTTATAAGGTCTGATACTGTGAACTTCATGACTTCTTCATACACATTGCTAATTTGATTTTTTTTTTGTGCATGTTCTTATTAGTTCTGCAAATAATAAGTCAGCACCGTGGCTAGATGTCATGGATTACGGTGGTCCTCCCTTTAGGAGGACCCGATGGTAATGTTTGGCTGTTTCCAGAATTCGTGAACCCTAATTATATAGTACTCCCTCCGTCCATAATTGTTTGACGTTGGTTAGCTCACTTTTTGAGCTAACCAACATCAAACAAACAAATCCAGAGGGAGTATATATCTATGTACTAATACAGTAAAGGTACTACCTGTTACATATATTTTCTGTTTGCCAAAAGATGCTACAATATTAAAAACATCAACTGCACAAATTTATAAACTTTAGTGTTCTGCTTTGTCATATTAGGCCGATAGCATGGTCAAATCACAATGAGATCAGAAGGTTTGGCCATTATATTATATTATCATAGCAGATGAAATATAATTGATGTATGCATGGCACATTAGTTAACGTCTGAACCTATATCTGTTAAATCAAGCATTGTTTAGCACATCATGGCTATATAATATATGCACGGTGCATTTTCTACTGTTTTCTTGCTTCCAATATATTTCTTTTTATTTTTCAGTGAGTAATGGGTGTCCAAGTTTCAACTTATCATTGTTTGGCACATAATGGGTTAAGTCATTGATTATCCCTCCAATATTAGCTTCTTCTGGATGACTTTAATTTTATTGTGTGAAATTTGAATCTGTTACAAGTACATGAAAAAAAAATCCTTGTGTTGTATTTCCTTATTTGATCATTGCAAACCAGGATATCCATAGAGCAGCATGTGTTCCTCCCTGACGAGAACAGAGAAGGGGATAGCATTAACGAGACGCTGGTGGTGCACGCAGAGGTGAGATATGTGCGTTTGCTTTCTGTCGTCTTTCCAATTCGATCCGATTAGAGTTTGATATAGCATCTGTTGATAGGTGTTTGCTTCCCCTGCTTTCTCTGTAGGTGCAGGAGCATCGCGGGAAAAGTCGCACCTGTCAATGATGAGCAGAGCTAAACCCTTCTCTCTCTCTCTCTCTCTCTCTCTCTCTCTCTCTCCAACTGAATGGATGAAGAATTTGCTCGAGTCTTCAGCACATAGCTAGGGTAGAAAGCAGTGGTATCATTTGAAACAAGAGTTGCTCGCCAACTCTTATTTTATTTCGCAGGGCTCTGATATAGTTTCACCGTCTTATAATTGAAGCTTGTAGTTGCAGTAGCAGCTAGCTCGGCGCATTCAGTTATAACAATGTACATCTTAGCTTCGCTCTAGCAGTAGATTGCAGCAATAATAAGCAACCTAATCTTCGATCTCGGTTGGGGCCATGCTGTGCTTGATATTTCTGTGGCTTTGTGATTATAAAAGCAACCCATATTTCTATTGTTTGGTCAAAAACCTGTATTTCTATTGCTTTGTAATTATGAATGCCGCTATTTTTGAAATATAAGGTTGTATTATGTCAAAATTTATATAGCTATCGAAGTGTTTTTTGTTGAATTTTTGTTGCTTTGTAATATGAATATCAATATCTTATAGGATTGAATTTTTGTTGTATATATGCACCTGTTGTAAAGTTTACAGCAGTAGTAGATTCTACTTCTCACTTTTAAAACATTAGGAATTCTTTTTTACCGGATCATGTGTAGTTTAGTAGTCAATGTTTTGACGTAGTTATGACCATGGTAAGCCAATGCAGTAAGCATTATAAGTTTTTAATTATTTAAGGAAACTTAATATTTCTCAATGATGAGTTGCGATATGTTATTTTTTTCTTCCCATTGCAACGCATGGGCACTCAACTAGTAAAATTTTGAAAAAAATTGGTTAGATGTGTTATGATAATATAAGTTAGCTAACAAACATGCAACTTCAAATTTAACCTATATTTGTGGAGAAAGTAAAAATAACAAATTATGTCTACACTACATAGTGTCAAATTTTATTATTTTTATATGTCTAAATGTAGGTCAAATTTAAAGTTGCATGTGTGTGAGCTAACTTATATTATCATAACACATTTAACCAAAAATTTTCAAATTTTTTATTTAGACCGCATACAAAACCTATATGTGTATACACCTAGGTTCTAAAAATCATCCTTCACACCTCAAGTCGTACAAATTCAACCTCACCCTTGCCTTGTTTCAGGCCAGGGAATCTTACAAGGCTCTCCTGGTATAACATGACGCGTAGTGAACCATCCTCCCACGAGTCGCCTGCCCCGGCAAAGGAGGCCACCGTCCGGAGAGTGCCGGAGTCCGGGTCGTAGACATGTGCCTCATGCGCAGTGGTCGCGAGAAGGAGCTTCCTCTTCTCCTTTTTACCCTCTCCCGGCCGGAATCCACCGCCGGCATCGTCGTCAAGGTACATGAGCGGCATGACGAGCCACGGCGCCGTCAATCGGTCGTCGTCGCGGCGACGCCCTGCCGCCGCCGGCTTCAGGTCGACGCGGTAGTCCAGCGTCCAGCTCCTGGTCTCGTAGTCCTGCAGCTTCCATATCTCGAACAGCAAGCCGCCGCCGCCGCCTGCGGCCATGTGGCGAACGTCGCGCACCATGCACAGGCGGCCTCCGAGCTCCGCGATCGTTGTTCCGACCGGAACGGACACCATCTCGTGGCTCTCCGACCTCACGCCGCTGTTCATAGAGAGCCGGCCGAAGTGCACCGCGTTCAGGTCGAACGGGACGAGGTCGGCCGTCGCGAATGGCGGCTGAGGGATGAGGCACAACGACTCGTCGGCCAGCGAGAAGGACACGATGGAATGCGGCCCCTTGTCTAGGTATTTTGTCGTCAAAATCCAGTGTAGCCGCCCATCCGCGAACACCGCCCGTTCTCTCTCGATTCTGACATCGTCGTATTCGTCGCCGGTGAAGCCGATGGACGTCGTCGAGGCTGCCGGACGCCTCCAGCCTCGGGCATCGCCGATGGTGAGAACTATGGCGTGCAGTTCACCCAGCTGGACGACGATTCTTATCGCCACCACCTTGAACTCTCTCGCCGCCGCGTGGAATCCGATGCCGACGGCGCGGTCCGGCTGGTGCGGCGACGGGAGGTGCAGGATGTCACCGGTAGTGGGGTTGTAGACGGAGTAGTAGTGCTCTTCGTCTCCGCACAGCCTCCACAAGAGGACGAGGCCGTGGCAGGGATTGGAGCCGATCGTCCTCGGGCAGTCATGGCAATAGGTGAGCCATTGCCTAGGCCTCCCGTTCCTGGATTGTATCGTTAAGTTGAAGTTGGTGTGCCTGGGTGCGGACGGGAGAAAGGCCAGTTTGGCGGCGGAGAGAGCGTGGTGTCTGTCTTGGAATCCCGGCGACGAGATCTCCGCGTTCCAGGAGCGGCAGGCGCATCGAAGCCTCGCCAGAGACCTCGCCGGCAGCCTCACGAGCACCTCCGCGACGACGTGGTCGGGCAGCCTGACGACGCCGCCGCCACACGCCTTCCTCTTCCTGCTTCTAACTCTTCGCTTCTTCGCCTCCGTCGCCTTCCTCTTCTTGCTTCTAATTCGCCGCTCCGTCACGGCAGCCGCCATCAACGTTGCTGCTGAAGGATCGATCGAGCAGGAGGACGGCCGGCAGCGGTGCTCGAGGGATATTGATGCAGATCGATCGGATCGAGTAGTCGGCCGCCGGCCGGTCCAACTCACCAGGAGACACGGGCAGGGAGTTTCTCGATTAGGGCACAAGGATTTTGTTTTCTTGCCATATCAGCATGCATATATGGGCCTGTTTGGAGTAGGATAGCGTTTGTATTTGGCCTGTTTAGTTTGTTCCCAAATTAAAGCCAGATTATGATTTATAATGAATAATGTAATAGATTTCTACTAAATATAATGTGGGTGCTTACCCAAAGGTTGGTTTAAATCCGAACAAATCAAATACACTTATGCGTGCATGCAGGCCAAAAAAAGGCCCATATAATCATGTCTATTTAATCATAGAGAAGAGAAAAGGTTTCTAGTTGAAAAATCTTGTAAAATATGACATGGTATCAGGCCCAAATGACACGTAATGCCCTGGATACCCAAGGAGGCCTGGTCCACCAGAAGGCCACCGGGATGCAGCCTACTGTTGAGGACGTCCGGCCCCATGTGTGGGAACCCATGGGCCGACTGGTGTTGTCGGTTTCACCGTCGTCTTCTGGCCGCCACCACCGCAGTTCCCTCCTGTCCTGTGCCACCACCGTTGCCACCGCCGTGTTTCCCTTTGCCTCCCTTGTCCTTGTCGTCGTTCTTGCCGTTGGAGTTTGTTAGCAACCCAACTCTCAAATCCTCAATAGGGCCAAAATCAATATAAGTAAAATGGGGAGTGAGGTGGAACTGCTGTAATTACTCAGTACAACTCAGTTTGGTGGTGGAAAAGAAAGGGATACAAGCAACAGAATATAGGAAGAAGGAAGAGAAAGAAGAATTCGACAAGGAAGCAAGCCTGCTTCCAGCTCGCCGCCTTGGCTTCGGTTCGTGTTCTGTTCCGTTCGATCTGATCTCCCCTGGTTGTGCTGCTGTTGTTGTCTTTGTAATTGTTCATTGGGCTTGCATTGGGCCGGACTTGAGAGAGCTGCTGAGCCGGCTTTCCTTGAGGCCCATATAGTTGCTGACAGAGTTGAAGACCGTCAAGTCGGATGCGACGAAGAGGGTGGTGTCGTAAATCGTAATGTTGTTGGTGGTGCCGGACTGCCGGTTGCGGGATGCCGCTAACCCTGCCACCGGGTATCCATCATCCATACCCACAGTGGCGGATCCAGAATTAAAATATAGCTGGGTCGAAAATGCACCGTCAAGTCAAGTGTCGTGTGCGTCGACAATTTAAGCATCGAACGATAAAATCAAAATAATATAGCCTCGATACTTAATTTCACGATTTTTCTTACTCTTATATTGAAAAATGACCATATTTCGTACTTAAATTAAGTTGATAGTCTTAGAAAAATATTTGATACGTAGGCCGTAGCTGGGTCGGCCGACCCACCCTGCTGATAGGGTGGATCCGCCACTGCATACCCATACCCTTACCCATATTATTTGGGGGAGAGAATGGCTAGAAAAAAATTATCCATTAGTTTTGGGTATAAGAGGGTAATACCCATAATTACCCGTTTTACCAATACTCATTTCGTACTTTTGTATAGCGTTAAACTCGGACCCTAAATTTTTAAACTCGCGTTTACACTATAAATTTTTATCAAATTCAAATAAATTTTATAGGGTTGATTTATCTTATAGAGAAGCAACTTTGTATAATTTTTGAGCAAATTTTAAATACGGGACCCACCGTTTTACCCATACTTATTTTATACTTAGTATAGTGTTAAACTCAGACCATAAAATTTTTAAACTCGCGTTCACACTATAAAATTTTTTTAAATTCAATCAAATTTTATAGGGTTGATTTATCTTATATAGAAGCAACTTTGTACAACTTTTAAGCAAATTTTAAATGTGGAACCCACATATGTATTACCCATTTTTACCATTATCCATTGAATAATAATCGTTTTATCTATCCCCAATGGATATAGGTAATGAATGACTATGGATAAAATTGGGTAGGAGAATATGGATATGGGTGACAGGTCGAGATGCCGCATCTTGGCGAGGAGGGCCGGCGAGCGGGTGCTGGCGAACGTGGAAACAACAATTGGAGAGGCATCAGCTCGGCCTAGGTGGAGAAACTTGCCGTCGGCTAGAGAGGGTCGTCGAGTATGCATGTGAGCCAACATGCCGAACTTGTCCAGGAAAGCGATGACGATCGTTCTCCTCCTGGTGTCTTCATGTCGAGAGCGAAGGGGACATGAGTCTTGACATTCAAATCGGCAAATTGACCGGAGTACATTATTTTTTTCTCGCCGGTGGGTGAATCCCAAATTCGGTTTCCAAACCTCATGTTGGCGCCTGGACAACGAGGACGTAATGCAAACAAACCAACCATTTCTGAACTCGTTTTTTCCCCCCTAATCAAAGATAAAAGAATCCCAAATCCGCTGGGAACAACCTCCTGTTGACGCCTGGACAAGGAGGACGTAACGTAATCCTAAATTCCTAACTCAGCATCAACATCAACACATTAACAAATACAGGCACACGATGACACGACACACGCGTACAGCCACAGATTTGCTCCACAGTAAATCCGACCCATCCAGTCAGCACACCAACCTCCAGCCAATCACAGCACGCCACATGGCAAATCTCGCTTCGACTCGACAGCTTAACAGCTTTCCTTTCTTCCTCGTGAAGAGAGCCACGATTCCGAAACGGCTAAAACGGCTTTCACACACACAGGCGCAGCTGTCTCTTCTCTCTCTCTTTCTCGCAGATCCATACAAAACCACCGGAGAAATTTTCAAATCCCGAAGCGGATTCGCGCACGGAAACCCACCGCCGCCCGTCTCCGGCGAGAGGATCGTAGCGCCGTCGGCGGCGGAGGCGGAGAGGTCGGGCCATGGGGAACAGCATATACAGGTTCCTGTGCGGCCTCTGCTCGCCGGAGCAGCACGCCGGCATCTACCAGCCGCACGGCGCGCACCCCGCCGTCGCCGCGCTCGGCCGGGACATCCAGCAATTCGAGGCCACCTCGCAGGTGAGCAGCTGATTGATGAAATCGATCGGTATGTTTGTGCTGTCGACGTACGTTGTCAGCTGCTGATGAAATTTTGGGGGGTTTAATTTGTGTTTTGAAAGGTTCCGGATGGGCTGAGCCGGCATGTGGTCTCCTCCAAGAAAGCGCAGGCTAATTGGTATGTAATTCGATTTCTCTTGTGTTCTTCTTCCTCCTTGTTTAGAGCTGGAAATGGGGAGCTAGCTGATGAGCTTCGTTGTAGTTGCCGTGGATGCGAGGGATTGGGCGTGTGAAAGTTTGATAGCGACGTTTGAGAGAATTCTGATGTGAAAGAACCTCTTTCCTTTTTCAAAAAAAAAAAAAAAAACTTTCGTTTTGTTTTCTACTTTACTAAACTGAACTGCAATAATTGAGTGAGGCTTAAGCAGGCCATGAGGAATTCAGTAAATTAAATCAGTCATAATTGCCTGCAGTAATTGTCATTAGTCAGTAGACACGGAGGAATTGTTTACTCAGACTGCTGCCATGATAGTATTGTAATCCATTTCTGTTGCTCATCAAAGGTACAAGAAGCTGATAGTCACATGGAAGAAAGCCAGACCAACTCCAAGAACGCCCGAGGAAGCCGCGAGGCTCGTCGTCACGACGCTGAAGAATCATCAGAAAGCCGACGTCGAGGTATATCACAGTCAAGCTCATATCTGAAGATTCTTGAATTCTACAAGTCTTAACAAATCGATTCTTGTTTATATATGTTTGTCCAGGGACTCTTGACTTTCTATGGCCTTCCAATTCCAAATGGAGCAGCAGCAAGTACTCCTGTTCCTCACACTACACATGCCCCAAAACCTGAAGGTTGCAAGTTTGAGCTGCACACTCTCCCGGTGAGAGACTCACGAGTCATAACTACTTTCTGATCTCTGAATTTTTCATGTCAAGGAAGGCTCTCTGACTAACAAGTGCACTTGCTAGTTTCTTAGGTTGATGCAAAGGCCGTGGCCGACGGCGATACGGTCACCGTGTACGTTGACACGGCCGATCCTCGGGAGTCCGGCCGTGTGCCCCGTGAGATTCAGAAAGCGGCGGCGGACCGGACCAAGGCACGGGCAGTCAGGGACTACCAGAAAGCTGACGGGTTGCAGAAGATGATGGCTGATGCAGGATATAGGTCACTAGTTTGCATAACATTGATCGATCAGTTTATTTCTCCTTAAATCTTCAGATCGACTTCAGAGATTGTTCATGGTTCAGGCTATGTGACAGACAATTCTGAACTTTTCAATGCAGGCAAGTTCCTAACGCGAGAGGCGAAGAAGTCCTCGCAAAGAAATACAGGATCAGGCTAAGGTCTGTATGTTGATGAATGAGCAAGAAGTTCTTCACTTGTTTCTCCCTGCATGTTTGATCATCTGATTTGATGGTGTTGAATGAAATGCAGGGGGATTGATGCACCGGAGAGCGCCATGCCGTACGGCAAGGAGGCAAAAGAGGCGCTTCTGAAATTGGTGCAGGGAAAGAGCTTGAAGGTCTATGTGTATGACGAGGACCGGTATGGTAGATGCGTCGGGGATATCTACTGCGATGGGGTATTTGTGCAGGTAAGCAATGCAGTAATATTAAAAATTTTCATGGTTAGAACACTTATTTGTTCTTATTGAGTTGCAGCAACATGGGAGTATTGTTCAGCTAAGCATAACTGAAAGTAACTTAGAACGTACTGAAATAACGAACATATTTTCAGCTAAGCATGTGCCATTTTGCTTGCAGCTGTTGATGTTGTTTTATAAATGGTGTTACTTAGGATCATGAAAAGTTGAGATGTTTAGCTCGAATGTGAAGCAAACTTAATTCTTTTTTAAGAAAAAATGTTTCAGCATTCTGCAAGGAACTGTCAAAATATTTCAGCACTCGACACTGAAAAAATTAATATTTTCTTGAACGCCGACCACCTTTCTTCTATAATTAAAGAAGGTATATGATTTGCCTCTTTTTTCCTGTAGGAGCAAATGTTGAAGAAAGGATGTGCATGGCACTACACTGCCTATGATCAACGCCCAGAGCTGGCCAAGGTAAGCAGCAAACTGAGCAAACATAGATCACTTTTGACTGAAAATAGCACGAACATCCATGTCATGTATTAAAGTTACTAAATGAAGCCTTTGATTCTTTGTTTTTTAATCTATCAGTGGGAGAAACAGGCGCAGTCCGGCAGGAAGGGCTTGTGGGCTGCGTCAAGGCCGCAGAAGCCATGGGAATGGAGGAGGGACAAGCGCAATGGTACAGCTTGAATAGGAGATGATTTATTAATTTATAGCTCTTTCAGACTTGTAGCCCGGAGAAATTTATATTTACACAAATGTAGATCGTGTAATGTGTAGTTCTGTACACTAGTACATGACAAAGGGGCAAAAGGAGCTAGGGAGAGCATTGATTGGTGTGTACTCTAATTAATTGCATACTGCGTGAGCGTGATTTGTCATTGTGTTGTAAACTTGTAATTGTATTGGACACAATTGTTGTTGTAAAACTCTGAAACAGGTAGAGAATGCCATGTTGTTCAGGAACTCGATGAAATGGATCTATCCAGTTCTAAGGAGCTGATTGGTTGGATTATTGCCCTGGATTATTTGTACCACACTTAAAAAATGAGCTGTTGTTAAGAAAAATACTTTCACATCAACTCTGCTTAGACTAAGAGTTCTAAACTACTCCCTCATTTTCATAACGTAAGAGTTTTAATTTTTACTTGTAATGTTTGATCATTCGTCTTATTAAAAAAATTATTGTAAATAAAAAAATAAGTCGTGTTTAATTTAATTTTGTTAATAAAGTAAGTCACAAATAAAATAAATGATACTATCGTAATTTTTTTAATAAAACGGATGATCAAACATTGCAAGCACAAAGTCAGAGCTCTTACATTATGAAATGGAGATAGTACATATTTGTTATGCTTACAATATACAATACCACATTTAATCTAGAGTAAATTGCGCTGCGAGTATAACAACTTGGCAAGTGGGTGCAATTTAGTAAAAAACTTTAAAAGTGAGCATGCTAGTGCAATAACTTGGCTGGTGGGTGCAAGTTAGTACAAAAACTTTAAAAGTGAGCATGTTAATGCCCTAACTTGGCAAATGGGTGCAATTTAGTAAAAAAACTTTAAAAGTGAGCATGCTAGTGCCATAACTTGGCTGGTGGGTGCATGTTAGTACAATAATTCAAAAAAAATAAGCATATATGTACAACAACTTGAAATATGGGTGTGATATTGGTACATTAACTCAAGAAGTAAGTGTGTTAGTGGATAACATAATTATTTTAAATATTTTATTCTATATAAATTCTGTTTTACACTTAGATTGTTTTCACAGGCAAATATTTTTTTTCCATCCTCAACTTATTTCGGTACGTATAAATTTTTCTCCGGGGTTGATGTTTTAGAAGGCAGATAAAAAAATCCAAACGGATGGTACACACCAAATGAGTAAAGTTTCTTATATATTTAATACAAAATTATAAGTTAATATAGATAGGATAGCTTAGTGATGACATATTGGCATTGTGAAAATACTTATCTAGCAGCGTTAACCAAATCAACACACCCTTTATCAATGTTGTTGCACCTAAATACTAAATTGTCAAGTTTTTGTACTAAAATGCACTTACTTGACAAGTTGTTGTATTTGAACGTTCAATTCTCAAGTTTGCGTAGGAGTAGATTGCTCCCACCAACTAAGTTATTATACCGTGAGCACAGTTTACTCTTTAATCTAATTAATTAGAAGATGGGTAGATAGACAATAGTCATCTCCCTACTGTGAAAGCAAAACTAAATATGAACATACTCGGATGTACCAACGTCATATAAAAGAAAATGGAGGGAGCGAGCATGGCCTGGACAGTACCAAAGTACTGGTAAAAAAACGTGGCCCAACAAATTCAGCCCATGATTCACACACAACTTTTTGTTTTTTTGACAAAATTCACACTCAGTTGCTCACCAGCAACCCCCTTTGCTCAAAAAAAAAAAAAAAAAAAAACGGCGTCACACGGTCACACCACCACCTCGCCGGCGGGTTCCCCGCGCTGCTCCGCTCGCCTGGACATTCCCGGCGCCGGCGGGACGAGTTTTGGCCGCCTAATCTCGCCGGAACGTCGTGGTGACCGCACCACCGGCCGGCTTGATTGATTGCTTGGTGGCATGTACGCCACCAACAGCCACAGGCATCACCGCGAGAGGGGCAACCATGCCCATGCCCACGGCGGCGGCGGTGGCGCGACGAATCGCGTTTGGGCGTCGCCGTTTCTTCTTTGCTTCGTCGCCGCGGTTGTTCTTCTCCTGTTCCCGCAGGTATTAGTCCAGTTCCCCACTTTTACTCCCGCAGAAAATTTGGGCCCATTTCAAACATAATCCAGATTACTAGCTGAGTTTCCTTGCAAATATCGCTCTAGACTTTACAGATCTAAATATGTCTGAAGAATCGTGCCACATTTTCTTCTGTCCTGGTCGCTGACACTTTCCTAAGGTTGTTAAGTTGCTTGTAGATTTAGCTGGTAAAGAAAGGGAATGCCCTAGATTCTTGTCTCTTGATGGTCGCTGCTTTGTTTTATTTTGCTGTTGCAGAAGAAGGGATCAAGACTTGGGTGCATTTGGAGAGTGCCATTGTTGATGGGCAACCACCATGGTGTTAAATATGAGCTGCACACGCTCCCTGTGAGGCTTCCCTCTCTTAGAAGTTAGAATCTATTTAAGCATATCTCTGAAGTCGAATGATTGACATCTGTGCATGTTAGTATGTTTAGGTGGATGCTAAGGCTGTAACTGATGGCGACACGATTACCGTTCACGTTGTCATGGCTGATCATCCAGGGTCTTTCAGTGTGCCCCAGGAAGTGCACAGGGCAGCAGCTGACCGTGACGAAGCGTTGATGGATAAGAACTACCAGAGGGCAGATGAATTGCAGAAGATCATACTTGATGCAGGATTTAGGTTGTTTTGCTTAGAAGTCAGCACAATACTCAGTTATTTTTCTTCAAATGGTTTCTGCCTGTGACACTTCTGAAACTTTTCAGTGCAGGCAACTTACTAATTCAACAGGTGGACAAGTTCTCACGAAGAAATACCGGATTAGACTAAGGTTTATCTGGCTTCTTGTTTGCGTGGGAGACTTCCTTTCAAATGGACTGATACAACGAAATGAAATGTATGAAATGCAGAGGCATTGATGCGCCGGAGAGTTCAATGCCTTATGGCAGAGAAGCAAAGGAGGAGCTAATAACACTGGTGCAGGGAAAGAGACTAAAGCTTTCTGTGTATGGCACTGACCGGTATGGTCGATTAATTGGAGATGTTGATTGCAATGGGGTATTCGTGCAGGTAAGCCTTGGAGTTCTGTTTGGAAGATCTAGCATACTGAAATAATGAATGGAAGTACTGAAACATGTTTTCATGAAAACCTTTAGTTTTGCAATCACAAGTTTACAGCTGTTTCATTGAGGTTCTTCTATGTACAACGAAATGCCTCGAACTTTTAGTAGGACATAAATCAGGAGCCTTGATATAAATCCTGCAAGAAAATTTCTCAATTTTCTGTGCTGAAGAAGCTGCATGCTTTGTTGTGTTGATTTAGGGATTTAGTGATATTTTGAATACAAAACATAGTAAGCTTGTTCTTTATTTTGCAATAGGAACACATGCTGAAGAAAGGGCTTGCATGGCACTACACTGCCTATGATCATCGACCGGAGCTTGCCAGGGTAAGCAAGGCATCGTCCAGTGCTAAGCATAGCACACTTGACTGCTCAAGTTTATTTGACTGCAGTGCGTGCTCTGAACATTTTCTTCAAGCATAAACATTACTACTTCCTGACGAGCATAAATTTTCAGTGCGAGCATCAGGCAAAAAAGAGTCAAATGGGTCTGTGGTCTTCGCCAAACCCTGACAAACCATGGGAATGGAGGAAGGAGAAGCGCATCAAGAATTCGAGATAGGCTAATTCAGCCGTCGATTTCAGTTGATTTACTCTGCAGTCTTCTAGCCCAGAGCAATGGGTCTGTAGAATCTGTAGCGTGTACTGTGTGTACCTGCAAGTTTTAGCAGCTGTTGTAAGGCAAATCAGCCGTGTTGATTGAGTGTAACTTTTAAGCTGTAAGCCCCAAATTGGGATGTGCATTTGTTGTATTAAGCTGTTGTAATTCCTGTAACACGACACCGTACTTGTTGTTGTAATGTGTCTCATGTTGATTAAACCGAATCCCTATGATTCTGCAATGAATCGACAAACACGAGCCATGCAATGTGGTTTGCAGTAAGCCAGCATATATGCATATGAAACTGTATGAAGAACAAGTAATGAAGTCATTGTGATACCGTCTCACTGAAAAATTCTACCTTTTTCAATCTTCCATCGAGAAAAATGTATCACAGCTCTAAACCGACGGCCATGATGCATCAGATCAGAACCCACAGTGAAATCTCAGCCGTGCACTGCTCTTCCTCGTCCATCTTCAGTGGAGCCTGCCGGTGGTTACCCTACCCTCCTCCTCCCTCCGCCGCCGGCGGCGGGTCTCCGCCTTTACTCCTCCAAATCATTCTCGCGTTTACTTCGCAGGTAAGCACACAGTTGCATCGATTCTTTTAACTAAAGTGTATGTGGTTGGGGGACCAGTTGGTCGGAGTTTGGTGGGTGGGCTTGTTTAGAGATGGTGAGCCAGCCGCTACATGGATATTGGGGATCTGGTGCCGTTTCATCACCGGATACTTGGTAATGTTGATGTCAGAAGAAAACATACTCAATTAAAAAAGAGATTTTTTTCTTGTCTGCTTTTGTTGGAATCGCGCAATTTGTAGTGATGCATTTTTTTTAGGGTGTAATCAGTTTTGATGTCGGGCGACCCGGCTAAAAATAAGCAGTTTTGATGGATGTGTTTTTCTTGTTAGGTTAATCCGAGGATTCTGAGATACAGCACGCGAAGCAGCAAAAACTTACTGGCCGTGGAATCCGTGAATTTTAGTGTTTTGATGTGCTAAAACCATGAAGCAGCGAGCACGAGTGATGTCAAGCGGCGTGTACACGTACAAGCATCGCTGCGAGGGAGGAGTTGATATCCATGATGTCTATGTCAAGAGGAGCACATTTAGGGTGCTGTTCTCTTATGTCGGCGCAGCTTTCCTAATTGCCAATGTTCTTCACGCCTTGCTGTCAAAGGTAGTTCTTGGAAGTTGATCGTAAGTACTAACTAGTAGTGTGAGTCTTCACTATTTCAGTGACCTACCGAATTTCCCGAGAAATTTATTTACCCGGGTCTAGGGCTTGCTGATTGCGGAATGCCAATAGTTTACATGATCTTCTTAGTAATACAGATACATATGTGAGAAGGTTCCTCGAGAACAAGCTTGCATGATGTTGTTTTTGTTTGGGCAGTTAAGATTCAGAGAGTGAAGGAAGGCATCACTATTGTGCTTGTGACTCTACTTTAATGAGTTCATTGTTCTCAAATGTTTCAGGAACGTCTATGCATAAATTCCTTTTGGAGTATTTTATTTTCTGCTATCGTTACAAAGTGCTTGCAATATAAGCCTGTTAAGAAAGGTAAGCGAGTTACTTCTCTATTATCTATTTTGTGCATTGCAGCAATTGTTTAGTCATTTTTTTTACCTCAAAGAACGACAGAGACGTTTATTATTGTTATTCAAAATCCTGACTAGGAATGCTTACATGGAAATACCATTGCATGCTCTTAATTGGTCCCATGCTTGATTTCTTGCAGAGTCGTTGCTGATCATGCCAACTTTTGGTGTTCAGCTAGAAGAAACTTTTGGAGGTATGATGAACCATTTTGGATTTTTACTTGGGTTCACTTTTACTTTTTCAAATTTTACTGACATCCCAATGGCACTTGGGCAATTGCAAATAGATTTGGCAGTATCGTGGCCGTGGAAGTAAAATCTTCGAAAATGTAAATAGCTACAAATATGTCTCCCTTTTTTTAAAGAGAAATATGTACTGAACATTGCAGAGTTGTATGTTTCATTTCTCTTTGATATTATATATATATACTGCAGAAATTAGAGTTTCATTCTTTTGTCTCCTTTACATGAAAGCTACCTTTTATAGCGGAAGAGTTCATCGTCAATTTGTGCCCATTGGCAAGATTCTAAAGCCGTTGCTGAATGAGCAAGTGACCCCTGTTACATGTTACTGGAACTTGGTGTTGCTTCTACACGGTGAAGACAAGCTCATGTGTGTTTTCCAGGTAAATCTTACCTGCTTTCAGTTGGTTTTTATGTGAATTACGAACAATATGTAGTCTGAAAGAACTCTTAATTTTCAGAATCTTTATCCGCCAGCCAAAATGATGGTTCCAATATGGAAATCTTTGTGTACATTTACAAATTCTGGTGGTACGGGTCATCCTATTGCTCCTCAACCAAATGTTGAACATATACATACTGATCAAGATATACATTGAGATGAAGACGTTTACTCACTGAAGAAGACTTGGCTGACAGCCGAATGTAAAGGAAAAAATTTCTATGGAGGAAGAATGGTATTGATGGAGAGCTCTAATTTTTCACTGAAGGAAACTTTTTATTACTCTTTTTGGTTCGGTTGCAGAAGTTCATTGGTATGACCTTGGCCATGTGTATTTCTGACCCCCTGAAGAATCACAGTAGAATGTCCTGTACTGGTTTTCAGTACTTGCATAGGAATTCATCTTCTGCACATTGTAAAACTAATATGCAGTGTACTTTTGCTGGTACTGAAAAGCTTTACAAAATTGAATGCAACCAGATCTGTCTTCTGATTATATTTTTCCTCGAGCAAGATGTAAAGTTAAAATAAGAATAATCTCCCCTACTGCTGAAGTTGACAAACCACACGGCTGCACTGCTGCAATAACTTCAGAATGTGTGTAAGCTTGAATCTTCACATGCTCATAGTTTTTTTTTATCCTGTCCGTCTCTTGTCGGCAGCCGCTGGTATAGCACAACCCTGATCAACTACCTGTTTACTGGTCATTCTAGGTTATTTGATTATATCAGTCTGTTGCTAACTAGGCCATTAACTTCAGATTGCAGTGAATATGAAGATCTAGAAATTGAGACATGTTCTTCGAAGTGTTACCAAAGAACTGTCATCAGGTCATCATCATGCCAACCATAACAGCATCAACACCATGATTTTATAAATCTTCTCATTATCACAACTGTGCCTTGAAAATTGTCAGACAGATCTACAGCACCTGTATGGATGTATCCCCACAGCCCCACTTCATGAATACTACACACAATTTCTATCACATTCTTGGTTAGCCTGAAAAACAATTGCGCACTGAGTGTATCAGTGAAGGGCCCACATGTCAGCGACCTGTTCGCGGCCGAATAGTCCGTATTAGTGTATTCTAGAGGAGATATTTGGTCACCGACGCTGGGATTCCGACACAATAGTTTGGGTCACTGTCGATGTGAGCTCTGAATTGGAGGGCATGAGTGAGACGACAAGGACTAGCAAGAGAGAGACAAAAACAAAGTGCAATGATACATAGCAATCCAACTGAAGAAAAACGGACAAGGATAAGGCATGTTTCCAAATTCCAGTCCAATATGTGTGGCTAGCTTAGGTCAATTTTCACCCTTTTTTTTGTTTTTGTTATCTCCACTGTGGCACTGTTCTGAGTGCTCCCTTTGCTGTGCTATCTTTCTGGTCTGATTTAGCACTGTTTTTGTTTCATGTGTATGATGTTATTTATTGTGAGTGAAATTATTTCTTGAGATTTGCCCAACAAGAAGGCACTATTACAGAGGAATGTAGCATGCCAGTGCCTTTTTTTTTTAAAAAAAAAAAGGGCAAAAGCTTTGCATCGTGTCCTCAAACGTAAGATTCTATTTGTTACACATCGAATTTAAACGAAATGATTCAAATCTCACAGGTAAAAAGAAATCTGGTGCTCCATACGACGTACTACTCTGTGAGTTCAGAAAAACAGAATTACTGAGAAAATAAAATCACAAATAATGCATTTTATATTCCACACGTGAAGAAATGCATTTGGATGTAGAGGCCGTTTTTTTTTTTTGACAGTAAAGGGAGAAACTTCATTGATTTCTAAAATAGGGATTACATTCCTAGTCTATGTAGAGGCTGGGTTTTTAATCCATTATCTAAAAAAAATATGTGAAGAAATACTTTCTGTGTTGTGTTTTGTTCAGGTCAAACTAAGCAACAGTTAATTTTCGGAGAACTCGCAATGGATCTACTTTCCTTTTGGCAACTGCTCGGTTCTAGTCCAGCGTTGAATAGTGTAGAAGAAGCACTGTTTTTCAAGATTTTTTTTAATCACTACTCCTATTTATCAGTAATTGTTTATCTCTTTCCATTAATAGTATCCATTTACCTACTACTAATTATACATGTGATGTGATGACCACAGATCAAAGATTCCGTCTCTTGATCACTCATTTTCTTCTCCGATTCCCTTTTGGATCACTCATTTTATTTCTTCCACTTGGTGGCTACAGGTATACAGGAAAATAAAAAAATTTAACGCATCCCGATCGCATCACTGGATCTTACTTACATCTACTCTTATCTTTTAGTACCATTTCAATTCTTCTTTTAAATGATGGTCCATTATCAAATTAATTACCAAATGAAGTAAATGTAATCGACTCTCCTACATGAAGATGGTCCCGATCGCCGAGGCAACGGAGGCTTTGTGCTGGCAGTTGTTGAGGTCGTGTCAACCAGGAAGCTGGCAGGCTCCAGGCGTAAGTCTAGCCCAATCTTGGGCCGGCAGTGGCGATGTCCTTGACGCCGTAACACTCTTGAGGGCGCTGTCGAGGTGCCTCCGTTCCCCTCAACTCTCTGGGTGAAAACCTTGTCTATATTGCATAGGCAACGGCGGCGTTCTGGCGTTGTAACCTCATTGGGGGCGTTGTTTTAGAGGTTGGGGTTGGTAGGCTTTTAGGTCTAGTTTGATGCTAGACCTCTTCCTCTTGTTGTGTTGGTGGAGTTGGCACAGGGTGTGGCTTGTTTTTTCTTTTTCCTGTCTATAGCCTCCCAGGACTATATACTTGTAATTCTTTATTTCTCTTAATACAAATGATACTCAATTGTTTTGTGTATTTCCAAAAGAAGATGGACGTCAACTGCAAAGTCCTGACACGTAGAATGATCAGAACTGAACATTACTATCAACTACTCCACTCCGTACTCCTACTTGTACATCAACACCCATCAAAGATGTGCATCACAACCGTCCAGAATTGTTACCCTCCCCCGAAATAGAGGTCAAAGTTCAGAACTATTCCCTGAAACTGATGAACAGCACTCCTGCAGGCACAATTCCTGTAACTAATTATTGTGAAAAAAAAAAGGAGAACTGAACTGTTAAGTGATACTGACACACAGTAAGATGCTGCTGCTCAGACAGCTGCGCATAAAGTGTACTGTTCTCCAACATTCTCCCTTCATAACTCGCGCCGACGTATTACAAAAACACACCAATTAATAGATGGCAGTAATTTTTCTGAAATTAAATGTGATAGGTATATCATTTTTTCCAAACAGGAATATAGACGTGTGTCTCTTTTCTTTATTGTGCCCAGGGAATTAAGGGAAGCTGATCTAGTCAGTGCGAGCCCTTCCGTTAGTCTGTCACATTTGAGTCGGTTACTTGAGAGAGAAACTTTGTCGATAATTTTCGTCAATAATCTTCACGAGTGTAACACATATGAGAGGGGCGTGAACAGTGACGCATGTAACAGGCCTCATTTTCAGGACTCTGCCGTCCATTTCAAATTATTTAATTGATTAAATAACAAGATTAACGCTGGCTAGACTGACTAATCACTCACGCAGGACAGTCATTAATTAGCACCTGTCACTTCTCATTACGACAATCCACCACCAGAAACTACGTATAACCCGTAGTAGTTCTACTTGCGTTTGTACAGCGATAGCTGATCGCACTGTTAAGTGTTAACGTATGATTCATACGGTTCGTAGTCTAGTATAAACAGAAGAGCTTATTAGGACATGCGCATACTCAAGTCAACCTCTTCAGAGTTCAAACAGAAGATGCCTGGAGATGCACGAATCTTAAAGCACCCTGCATAACACATATTTTCCCCAATACTTTGTCGTTTGTCATTTCAAGTTTCTCGTTTTTCTCATTGAGTTATCAAAAAAACTTAGGATGTATTTTTAAGTTTAGTTTGCAGAGCACTGAAAAGGCTCTTTTTTAAAAAAAAAAAACACTCTTTTTTAAGATAATGGAAGACTAATGTGTTGGAATTGGTATGATGGTATCCCATCAATGTATTTGGCCGATTGATTTGGTTTTCTTATTTCCACGTGGTGTACGTGCCGTTGAATTGGTCCTTTCGGCCTCTGAAAATTGAATGGCAAGCCATGCAAAGTTGCCATTAATCTTCAGAAACGAAGGCCCTCCGAAAACAACAGGTCACTGTTTACAAGGATGATTGCCGGCGCCAACTGCACTGCAAAACATCAATTGATCCGTACGGTTTGGTTAATCCAGGGAGTGAGTTAGGACGTGTGCGTCGATTGCTCACATCGTTTTCAGTCTAGCTGAAACTGTTTTAATTGATGGGGTTGCTCTTAACTGAGAAGATAAAGAACATCGTTTTGTTCGTTAGGTTAATTAAGCCTGAATCCTGCTTTACATGCTAACCATGCCGTCTTAAAGGCTTTGAACTGGAATTAGGTTCAGAGATATGATCGGTTTTAGTTATTAAAAGGGGACTCAAGACGGTATTAGTACAAGCACAAAGATACAAGTATACTACCATTTTCAGATTCAGAACTTAGGCCCATTAATCATGATTATGATGTAATTACCAGCGACAGATACCTAATTAAGACAGTTGCGCGTTGAGTAAGCCAAGTTAATTATTGCTTGCTGCTGCTACATCTTGCAACCTCAAGAGTGTACGAGTGCCATGTATTAGTACTTCTTTCTGAATGAGTAAACTGAATTTTAATATTCGAAATGTCTGTAACTTCCAGCAAATATTCAGTGCGTTCTTCGGCACGGAATTAATTGAATCAGGGAACGGTCATAATATGTACTGATTTTTTTTGGGGTGTTTTAAGATGCTTGGGTACCTTAATCTTACAAATGAAGTTGCTTAAGTACACACTTTATCTGAAGCAATGGATTTGCAAAGAAGCACATGGATTTACGAAATGACGATGCTACATTGAATGCAGTGCTCATTCATTTAGTCTGACGGTTCATCCTTCTCGTTGATATGATTTGCCATTGCCAATGCTGCTAGCTAGCTTGATCCAATCCTTGCAGTGCCTTGCATAGCATGCAAGATACTACTGTAGTACTAGCTTAACCTAACCAATTAAGTCGCCGATGAAGATAATCATCAACCAGTTAATAGCACTGCATGTTCATGCTACTACACCTATCTCGCCCAATTAGCTTTTAGTTTAATTTTACCGTTAAACCCACTTGTTGTACAATCAAGTCACACACTAATTATTAAATAAGTGAGAGATAGAAATGGATTAAAATTGTATGGAAACACGTGATAGGCTGATAGCCCGTTGGTTCACAAAGGGTTTTGTTTTGTCCCCAAAGAATGTATATTTGATGGACTCTTAATTAGAGTGGACTTACCGGCTCCTTTGGCGGAGGTTAGTGTGGGCTAAACTAATGGAGAGCATCTCCAAAAGAATAGGTATATGACTAGCTAAGTCAAATTTTAGCTATTATATAAAAAAAACAGTCTCCAAGAAAAGACCTATTCAACCTGGTAGACAATTGGAATAGCTAATTTTGTTTCCTCAATAGCCAAACTTGGCTAGTCTCTCCCACCTTATCTCAATAGCTAAACTTGGATGGACCCACATGTCAGTAAGGATTTAGCTAGCGAAGATGGCTAGTCTGTTGGAGTGCACATCAATTTGGCTATGAAATCTTTTGATATGATTAGCTAAATTATGATTTAGAGAGTTAAATTTTAGTTAGTCTCTTGGAGATGCTCTGAGACGGATTTAATTAAGTAGGGCCCATATATACATGTCTGTAGTTGTCAAGTGAGCTGTCTAAAATGAATTGATTAATACATATGTACGTGTTTTCCTGGAAGAGTCCTTGCAGTGTCTCCTCGACTGTATTGATGCCCTTAAGATGGGGGAAAATCTATGGCCAAATTGCACGTACGGATAGCCCTACTGAGTACTGACCCCTAATGGTTACAGCTCCACAACATGCATAGATAATTAGCAGTAATTAGCTTGGGCCATTGTGTTCTGCAATGTTAATACATGGTTATAATTTCTTGTGTTTTCACAAAAGCTAGAATAGATGCAAAGGAATTAATTAATGACACCATTCAGAGACACTATAAGTTTCAAACCATGAATACTTGAATAGCATCATTGAACTTCGTATAAGCAGCACACATAGCCTGACATGTAAATGACTCGAGCATGTCTAAAACTATATCAAATATGTTAAAATCGACCACAACATTTACACTCAAAATTCATGTACTATGTTTGTAGGACCTCACCTCACCTAGCTACTCTGTCATTGCGCGCGTCTCTGTTCATGATCAGATTCAGAATCATCATCACTGTGGCCATCCGCATTCATTTCTCAACTACACAAAGTAGCTAGCTAGGAGGAAAGCACTGTTCTAGAATATAGCAAGACATTAACACGTAGCCGGTCCTCTTCAGTCTTCACATGCATCCATTCCAAAGAGATGGAACACACATCTACCAGTACATGTTCCTCAATATTAGAAACACATAAAAGTGAAAAACATATGTATGGGTAATCACTAATCAGATATACTATTAATTGAAGAAACAATTAAACATGATGTGGAAAGGAAAAATTACATTTCTCCTTGGAAACATGAAAATAATATAACAACCATGTTTGAATATGAAACTCAAACCAGTTCCAAGGAGATCACCATGATCTGCAAGGGGATCTAGATTATAGCACACCCATGCATGCTAGCTCATATATTATTGTTCACATATATATACTCAATACAAGCTTAACCAATTATGCATAACACTCTGGTGACAATTAAACTCTTCCATAAATATATCACCCCCTTGCTGAAAAAGCCGCATATATATGCATGCTAGTAGTAGTAGTACACTGTTAAAAAACCTGCAAATTACACCCCCAAGTCGAAAGCACAGCAGCTGAGTGGAGTGACAGGACTTTGAGTCACTGACATGTGGGGTCCACACACACAGCGCGAACTACGAGGCAAGATCGAAGAAGGCGAAGAAAGCTAGGCCGCCTTCTGCACGGCGGCGGTGGTCGAAGCCATGGCGCTCCTGACGGTGATGGCGACGCGGCAGTTCTTGATCGCCCTGAAGCTCTCGTGCCTCACCCTGAAGCACGCCGTCGCCGCCATGTCGTCGTCGTCGTCGTGATCCTCCTCGTCGGAGGAGAACGCCTGGCCGTGGTTTTGCCCCAAGCTCCTCATCGACGACGACCACGTCGGCGACTGCGTGCTCCGGAACGACATCGACGAGTAGAACGACGCCGCCTCCGTCGAGGATTCCTCCTGATCCGACGTTCCACACGATGCCGACGACGCCGAACTCGCCGCCGCCGCCTTCCTCCTCCTCCTCCTCAGCCTAATAATCTTCGGCAGCACGAAGAATCTCAAGATCCCACCACCACCGCCGCCGTTCTTGCCTCCTCCCTTCTTCCCGCCGCCGCCGCCGGCGACGGCGGAGGAGACCTTGTTGTTGTAGTAGGAGGGAGGAGGAGTGAGAGGGGGGAGGACGGAGTGGGAGACGGCGTCGTTCTTGGGAGTGCCAGGCTGCGACTCCCACAGAAAGGGGACGGATCCGGCGGATGCGACGCCGTAGTAGACGCGGAACGACGGCGCCGCCGCGGCGCTCTCCCTCGACATCAGCTTCGAGAACACCTTGCTCCCCCCTCTCCCACTTCTCCCACCTATCGCCGATTCCGCCTTCAGCTGCAGCTCCGCCGTCATCACA
The DNA here is from genome assembly GCA_000325765.3 of Leersia perrieri. Classification (NCBI taxonomy): domain Eukaryota; kingdom Viridiplantae; phylum Streptophyta; class Magnoliopsida; order Poales; family Poaceae; genus Leersia; species Leersia perrieri. The sequence goes on from CM002476.1 coordinate 2,660,495, forward strand.
TTCTCCTCCTTGGCCGCCGCCACCGCCGCCGCCATGGAATCGAAGAGGAAGGTGAAGGTGTGGTGGTAGATGAGATGGAGAGTGAGCGAGAAGAGGAGGGGGAGTGGCTACTTATGCAGCTCTGCTACTGTCAGTGGAGAGGGGAGTAGAGTAATACGGTGTTATAGTAGTGGGGATTAGTTGGGGGGTTTTGTTAATTGGCTGATTTGCACGTCCTCTTTTGTCATCACTCTCTCTCTTAATGTAATATGGTTGTTGTAACTATGCTCAATCAGATCCGAGGTAACAGAGTTGACTGTTGACTTGGTTTTGGCCTATTGGGGTTTGGGAGTAGGATTTGCCAACTACTACAATTTTAGCTAAAAATTTCTTGCAGAAGGTACCCTGTTCCTATATATAAGTCCTTTTAGGTTATTAGCAATGATTAGCCGTCTCATTGGCCGAATTTTGATTTTTAAATCATTTGATTCCTTTTCTAGGCACTTGAATGACTAAAAAATATTTAATTCTCATGCGCTGAAATCCGTGTTCTCTAAATAATTTTGTTTGTAAAATTTGAACCCTAACAAAGGTTATGTTTGAGAACTGAGGGAGCAGTAATGGTTGAAAATTTACATATTGGAACTATTGTTAAGGCATGTACAACTATTTTTACTATTAGGCTTTTTTCCGTTTCCATGTAAGTAAACTAGGTGACATGAAAGACAAATGGGATGAAGAAAAACACCGTTGCCAAACAACTAAGAATCAACTCTTAACATTTTGTTGCACTGGATGGGAAGAAGGGTTATAAAAAAAATACGTTTGGTGTATTAATAGTTTGAGATGTTACTGTCTCCAATATTGTAAGACGGTAATATCAAGGTAACATGTAATGATCATGAGTCCATACCTGACTTACCTTGTACATGCCTTATAAGTCAAAATTTTAAGCGAGGATTTTTAGTGGGGAAAAAAATCCAAAACGAGAAATAATATTAGTAAAATGTTCTCCTGAGTATAAGCATTTGGGGTATTAAGAATAAAGTTAGTCATGATCGAACACTTCATCAGTGAAGAAAAGAAACTCATTTTAATTGAATCAATAGAGCCTGAAGAGATAAATTAAAAAAACAAAGTTAAGAGATCCTAACAATTGAAAAATATATTTTTTGGGCTCTGATTTTCAAGAACCATCTGTGGTCACACAAAACATGACAGGGAGGCCTAAATATAAAATCTAGGGCATGTTTAGGGGAGCTTCTCACAGCCACAACTTCTCTTAGGGCCTCTTCGGATTGAGGGAATTTCAAAGGAATTTCTCAGGAATACTGTTGGTAGGAAACTTTTCCTTTCCTAACATTCGGATGACTCTGAACCATCACAGGGTAAACAAAGGAAAAATTCCTTTAGCACTCATTCCACAGGAAAACCAAGGGAAAAAATAATCCATTCTAACCTCATTGTAAAAATTCCTGTTCATGAAGGAAGGGATTAAACAAGACATGAATTTGCTTTGCTTTGACTGATTGCACGGCCCCAGCAGCAAGGCAGTCCAATCCGTCGATTGGATTACTAACAAATGAATGTATTATTGTTCCTTTCCTATCCTGTAATTCGGATGCCCCTACCTCTATATTCCTACGTTTTTCCATTCCTCTATTTTACACATGTATTCCTACACTTTTACTATCCTACGTTTTTTCTATCCTGTGATCCGAATAGGCCCTTAAAAGCTGGAGTTGCCAGAAGTTGCACCAATCATTCCAGATTTTGGTCCAGCTTCTGAGAATCTACAGTTATGAATTTTGAAAAATAAACAAAGAAGCTAGATGCGGTTTTCCAGCCTTTTCAAATTCTCATCAGCTAGACACCAACCAGTTGTTTCTTAGAATCTAAAGCTTCCAGAATAAATCCCTAGTCAAGTTTATAAACTTTCGCTATTAGTTTTCTGTTAAAGTAATATTATAAAATGTAATAAGTCAAAAAATACCATGATAGTATGTTTCCATGCCAATCTATAAATATAATTTCTCTTAGGGATAATTGTATATTTACCACTGTTTTTAAATTTTATGAGGATACCGTTCGAATAGTATATTTTATTTTATTTTTACTGGTAGTTTTGTAATAACGGTTTAAACCATTGCTAAATTTGCATTTTCCTTTAAGAAGAACTATTGACAAATAAAGTTCTTTTAAAAGATTGATAAACCATTGTCCTACACGCCAAATACAAACGAACGAAGAGATTGATTTGTACGAGATGCACGGTACAATCTCTGTTGCAAAGTCTTCAAGAAAGAAGCGGTACCACGCTCGCCCTATCATTATCGGGTATGAGCACACACATTGAATGCTACTCATCTGCATTCACTTCGACAGCGTTACGTATACGTGGGGATGAGCGAGAAAATCATAATAAACCGATCGATCCATGCATGCAATGGCTGCCACCACCCATAACCTAGCCATTAAATTCTCCTGTTTTTTGTTTGGTCCACACACTAGCTAATGGACTCTCCTGATCTGGACATTTGGTAGTACAGCTTAATTGCCTCAATTGAATTTCGCTTAATTGCCTCGATTGAATTTTGCAAATATAGATCGATGGATGGATGGATGATTGGATGTAGTAGCTAGAAGTAGCAGTAGTGTACATCTCAAGGCAAGTTTTTTCTGAATAAGTTTGTGCGTATTACATAAGTAGTGAGTGCATTATGAGTCACCTGAAGCTATATTTACATACTTGCAGAGGTCCCTGCAAGGAGTAATTAATCAAGGCTGTTTACCTCCTTATGACAATTAATAAAGAACCATCATGTAGTGGCAAAGCCCAAAAAAAGAATAACTAAGTTAATTAATGTGTCCCCATGATGCTCATGTAATGGCAGGCATGACCAACTGCCTTGATGATCACACACAAGGACACAAATGAGTAGTAAATCAGCTAATGATCTCATTACACTTTCTAATTTCCTTCGAACCATGCATTAAAAGGAGACCAACAAAAGTGGGGGTTTGGGTAGCATTCAGTACATGAACAGTGTATATATATGGGTTGATCCATGCACAGAGTGATGAGTTGTTTATCCCCCACACAAACGCCAATCAAGCTTAGTCTTAACAAAATACAGCTTTTGTTTGGTTTTGGGTAGCTGGAGTGTTGGACCTCTCACCAAACGACCTGCACGCTTTCAATGTCAGGGTCAGGGCTTGACAGTAGAGAAGAAGAGGCTGTCAGTTTCAGAGTTAGTAGTTAAAACCGGTCAAAACATTGAGAGCTGCTGCACCGTCTTAATTACAAAATTAGCAAAAATGAAGCACCCCACGTTGCTCTGTCTGAATCTATTGTTATCGTTTTCATTATTCTGAAGGTTAGCATTAATGTTTTTCTGATGACCAACTGAATTTGTACTTCTTCTAGCTAGCTGCTCGGGTATATGAAAATGAAAAAAAAAAGGAAACATTAAATCAGAAAAGACCAAGATCCTCGACGACATGCATTGAGTTGTCTAGCTGCTGCTTCCTACCTACGCAAGATTTGCGTACTGTTCTGGACAAAACGATAAACATATAAAGATATTCTAAGCTGAAACTCTGCAAGTGTGCTCTTGGTATATTCATATTCTTTGATTTATAGTTGGATTTGTACGAAGAAGATGGCGTAGAATCAGGAGCTATATACTACTACATCTATCCAATCTAACTAGTCTTTGGTTTGAGTGAGCCGTGCAGTCGTCCATTTGCTTTGCGGTTGTCGATGCAAGCTAAGGTAGGTCGTCCGTCTATCTATAGCACGTTGGTAGTTCTCAATCCGAGGATTTCCTTAGCCCGTGGATAACTGAATATTAATGATTCCTTCAACTGACCTATGATCCATGCCAATTGCTATACAGACAAGTGACGAACGGATTGGCAAGTTTACTGTCTTTGCAGTTGCAACTCGCAACTAGCTGAAGAAGTCTGAACTCTGAACTCTGAAACGGAACGAGATGTAATTCTTTCAGACAACTGGGTTATTACTATTCCATTGCTCAATCAGTCGAGAGGCAGGCATGGCACGATTCACGAATGATTCACGAATCGACATAGCTAGTTCATTGCATGCACGCCACGGCAGAGATGATCTGCTAGCTATCACTGTCATCCCCATCAGGCATCAGACAATTCAGTATCAGAGTTATGACGAGTTCCAGTACAGTGTACTAGCTTCTACTGCCCGTGCGATCGAGGATGCAGTTGGATACATGGATCAGCGGCTGCTTCCATGGCCAATTTGCTATGAATTCGAAGTTATCACCTTGGGAACAAAGCAGTTTGGGCGGTTGATTGGTTACCTTACCTATGTGTGTCCGCCTGGCCGGCCATGGTCGGCAGTTGGGCCTTGGGCGGTTGATCAATACTCTACTGATCGATCGATCACGATCAGCATAGCTACAGTATACTGTTGATGCGTGCCCATGATCCTAGCTACTACGAGGTTACTGTTGATCCGTTCGCCACGCACGCCAATCCGGATTCTCTGACTTTCCACTCAAAAGTCACAGAAATAAACAGTAAAATGAGTATGGTGCTACAGTATTATGGGATCAATCTTAAGCGTTCGCTGCGAATCGGACGGTCAAATATACCCTGAAAGTCATGGTACCGTTCATCCCGTGACTTTTGTGAAGGAAGTTAGAGAATCTCGTTCGCACGCAATGCGGCCTTGAAAACGGCAGGCGATGCGACTGCTGTCTCTTGTCAGGAATAGGTACACAGATGGCGGTTGGTTTCACTGGTATGAGACGCAGTAATTGGCTTGGTTAGCCCAAGTCAATGGGCCTGAGGCCCGTTTCAGATTTTGGCCTTTTACAGGTCTGATTGTTGACAATGTAAAAGTGTGGTAAAATTGTATTGCAGATAGAAGAGATGACAGTCGATATGTCCGAGTGGTTAAGGAGACAGACTTGAAATCTGTTGGGCTACGCCCGCGCAGGTTCGAACCCTGCTGTCGACGTTTTTTTTTTGTTGGCCTACAATTAATCGATTTTAACAGTTTTACTCCCTCTTTATCTCCCTTTTACTCCAAACAACTTGTTATAATTATGTTGTTAAAAGCAATCGATTTCAACACTTTTAGGCTGTGTTCTTTTGTAGCCAAATGCAACTCGAAACAGTGTTTTTCTTCCTAGCACGCTTTCCAATGTGCGTAAAATTGTGTTTTTGGAAAAATTTTCTACGCGAAGTTGTTTAAAAAAATCAAATTAATCCATTTTTAAAGTTTAAAATAACTAATACTTAATTAATTATATGCTTATAACATTTCTCGTTTCGCGTGCAAATACTATTGAACCTCACAAAACGAACGCAGCCTTACAAGCTCCCTTTCCTCCAAACAACTTGAACAAATTTATCGAACAATGTGAATTCCCTATTCTTTCCTTACAAAAGAATGAAATCTGCACCAGAGAATATTCCTTGCTGGCATATATTATGATTCTATTTACAATTTTTTCAGTGTACAAGAAAACATCTACTTTCTCCTCGCAAAAAAGAATACTATACTTCCTCCACTCCTGTGTCCTGCCATCGTTGTTCATCTTAGATTGTATTAAAAGGTAGACATCTTTCTTCCTCCTCTAACCTTTTATAATCTTGCATTCATGCGCATCTAAACTCATCGCAGAAGCCTAAATAATCGACATTAAAAAAAATCAACAAATTCAAGTAAAGCTACCAGGTGAGCCGACTCGTGATTACCTAGTCCGTATTAGCTAATTCTTTTGGCCATTTATGTTGTTTCTTAATTTGCTCTGTCCGATTCGATGCCTCATCCTGTACTGTATCTCTATGGCCGTTCGATTTGAGTAGCATGAGCTGGTTGATTTCATCCTCGGGCGAACCCAAGCTAAAGTAAGGGAAGACAAAAGCTTCATGCTTTGTGAATTCGGGTGTCCGTAGTGGTAGAAAGGGGGTCGCGTTGGATCTTTCTAGGGTTTTCTTTTGGTGCGGTGGCGGCGGCGAATCTTTGGCATTGTGTGAGCTGAATCCGGTGGATTTGGTGCTCAACTCGCATATGCATACTATAATTTAGCTTTCTATTTGAGGCTTTCTTTTGGTCTTATGGAGAAATTTGCGCTAAGCAAAAGAGGGCAGATCTATCCTTTCCGGTAAAGCTTCTATATGATTGGTCCCATGAGTGTGCAGTCTGGGTGTCTGATGTGCACAATTTTAGCTGTTCAGGTTCCATGAACTTGGAAGCTAGCAGGTTTATTCAATGTAAATAGCGAATAAGTGCAGCCGGCTTTTCTTTTCTTCGGTGTAATTTCGTTATGTAAGGATGCTTACATAAGCTCGACAAGCTAATGTCGTGATCTTGTACCGAACTTTTTTTTTCCTAATCTTAATACAATTGGTCGCCGAACCTTTCGGTCGACCCGGCCAAGGTTCCATGAACTGATTTTAGTTGGATACTTCTAATTTGTTTTTTCAGTTTATCCTGTTTATCTAACACTCCATCTGTTAAGCAGGTAAAATGTGTTCAACAAGGAGGTTTGCGTTTGTACTAGTATTCGTCTTTTCAGTTGTTGTTGCAGCCCCAGAGAAAGGGGATTCATTTAATATATTGGGTACGTTGCGAACTCATAATGAGAATGAATTTTGTTGCTGATATTGTTTGTTTTCCATTCTTATTTGCATACGGATTGGTATTTCGCAAGCAATGATTTTTGTTGGGGAATACACAAAAGATTTGTGTACGCACTAAGAGACATAAGATTCAGTACAAAGTAAGAACATAGAGGTTAGAGATTAGACTAATTCTTACGACATAGTTTTGCAATCAAAACTTTGACAACTGAGAGCTACATTCTGAGCTGTGGCATACTGGCATTGAACCTCCGGTTGAATGACTCTGTTTGTATTTCCAAAATATAAAGAAAACACTACGTTTTAATAGGTTTATTCGTTATTCAATATTAATTATTCCATGTCCTATCGCATTCTTTATTCTAAGTTTGCACAGGCACATACTGATACTAGTATGATTAGTATCTGCATCTGTTACTTCCAAAAAAGAAATTATCTGCGTATGTTGTTGATGCCTATGCTATTGTAATTGTATTTCTGGCCATGCCTTTTTCCGACAGTTCTATTGCCTATCAGATATCATGAGTTAGTGGTAGTAAGGTTTTTGTTTTCATTTGAAGACTCTATCTGCACCTGTAACAGAATTGTGATTCAGATATGATGCGGTGCTCACTATATCTTCAGCATAAGTAACGATTTCCTTGTAGAAATTCAACCTATAATTTGTTGACTTTATGGTCAATTTCTCATCTTGTATCTCAGATGGTGAAAGCTTGCCCCTTCCAAGCAAGACGGCAGGGTTAATTTCAGCCAAAGGAAAGCTGTGTCAATTATGTGAGCAGTACTTAACTGAAGCACTGTTCTTTCTCCAACAAAACGAAACCCAATCTGAGATTCTTAGCGTCCTCCACCAAGCATGCGCACACCTTGCACCTTTAAAACAGCAGGTCTGAATAAATTGCAATCCTTGCCTTGGATAGCACACATTGGTTTCGTTAGGATAATCTGTATGTCAATGGTTTACCTTTGTTACAGTGCATCACTCTGGTTGACTACTATATTCCCCGTTTATTCCTCGAGGCTTCAGTGGTTGAACCTGAAAACTTCTGCGAATCAGTGCATTTCTGCAGAAAGAGAATGATGCTTAGTGTACCCACACGAGGAGATATGTGTGACCTATGCCAACATGTTCTTGATGACCTTCTTACCATCCTAAGGGATCCTGACATGCAGGTAAAGGCCATCATTTCAATTGTAATCATCAATTCTGTTCTGCTTGGGTTCTACTTAACGACTTTTTGAAATTTTGCAGCTGGAGATAATTGAGCTACTTCTCCAAACATGCAACACGGCAGATAATTATGTACAACAGGTAAAATTTGTTAGATTTATCGAAATACTAAAGAATCGTGGGGTCACATTATTTTCTTGGTGTATCATACAACAAAATTCACTTAGAAACATCGTGTAAGTAACATATTGCAATGGCACAATGCTTTTCTCCAATTTGCTCGCTTATACTAAATTGAAGACATTAAGATATTGCCTAGTACTAAGGCTTCAACGCCTAGAAATTTGTTTGTGTGATTAGCTTCGTTTGCTTGCAACTTTGTATCAGCTGAACTGTAATAGTAGTAGTACAACATAAAGGGTTCTCCTTATGAATTACTGCCGTTTCAACAGTTTGAAAGGCCTGGTTTTGGTCCTGTTTACTCATGAAAATCGTGTTCGTATTTTTTCCAGTGCAAGATGATGGTCCGTAAGTATGTTCTTTTGATTCTGGTGAAAACTCGGAAGTTCCTTGAGACAACGGATGTCTGCTCTGTGATACATGCATGCAAAACAGGCGCAGAACCATCTGCAGAAACCATGCATCTGTCTGCCGCATCGTCAAGACAATGGAAATAAAGTACTAACTGCATATTCCCTAAGAGATTGAACTGGAAAATGATTTGGACTTGGGAAGGCTTTCCTAATGGAGTAGATTGAACTGGTAAATGGATTGTAGCTGGGAGGTCTTTCCATAAGAGATTGAACGGGTACATGAATTGAAGATCGTATGGCCCAGCGAAAAAATTGAAGGTCAAATACCTTTGGGAAGTCTTTCCTCTATTGTTGACATCCTACTGAAGTACTGAGTGATGAGAAATTTGTGTATGCAGAGATTTGTGCTGTACAGTTTGAACCCTGCACTGCTCTCTGAAGTTTGAACCATGGAGTATCTATACCACCATTCATCGAGCATACAATTGTCTCAGGGCATTGAATTGTAAAAATACAGATGTAATTATTGCATTGTATAATCAATTGTTTATAAAATCGTGATGATATAACTATTATTCAGCGTTCTCTGATTCTCTGGCTGGTCTGATGGTGTCAGGTCCATATATGCAAAAAAGAAAGGATGAAAAAGAAGGAAATACTAATGCAAGTTATAAAAGAAAAATCTTGAATTTTGATTCACAATATTTGGAACATGACAAGGCACACGGGAGATTCATTTGGTTGACAAAAATAGATGCAGTAGCCAGCAATTCACTAATCTTATTTGTAACCGACATTTCCAGCAAGTTGTAACAAGTAGATCATCCATCAGCGTTTATTTACATTTCATCTAATACAAACCGGCCCTAAGATACTACGATTCAAAAAGTTTCATGCCATTGCAAATTTGCTAATTTTAAAAAATATCATTAGTATTCATAAAATCGAAATCGGGCAGATGTCAATGTGATTTTTTAAAATTGGATCTATGTCATCGCCATGACCTTTTCCATCCATTTTGTTTCTTTTTCATCTTCATCCTTCTCTCATGTTTCTTTCCCCTTTTTCATTGACCACGTTGGCCGGCGAGCTCCACCGCTGCCACCGCACCGCCCATCCAGGCCGGATTCTGGCGCTGCGCCTCTGCACCTTCCCGCAGGACTGCAACGTTGATGCGGCACTGACCCTCTCGGCCGGATTCGGTTTCCGCGTCAATGGTAGTGGAACGGTGGGAAGACGGCGAGCTCCGACGGGTGACTTTGCCGGCGAGGTCGAGTCTACGGCCGACACCTGACAATGGATCTAAAAATGGTGGTGGGCCTCATCCCTCAAATCCGGAACACAGTTCTCCGTGCGAAGAAACTAGTGCCGACGCCCCTCTCCCCCGGCCGTCGCCACGTCCGCGCACTGGCTCTAGCCTTAACTGTTGCCGCCGCTGCGTTGGAGCTCGCCGCCAAGCATGGCCAACGAACAAGGGGAAAGAAATGAGAGAAAATGGAAAAGAAATGGAATGGATGAAAAAGATCACGTCGATGGAATAGATCTAATTTTAAAAAATAGCAATGGTATCCATCTGATTTCATAAATAGACATTTTTCTAAATTAACAAATTTGCAATGGCGTGGAACTAATTAACCCTTAAAAATAATCTTATACCCTACGGTTAGTAATACATATCGTTTCCGATAGCCAAAAGTAATTATATACAAATAAAATCTACCGTCCAAAACATCATATGGCCGGAGATTGTACAAATTAAGGAAAATTAGAACCATGCCACTTCATTTTTGTAAAATTGAAGATATGACATTCTGACCCATATGTCATTGACTCACATGGGTCCTATATTTCATCGAGATACCAATGGTATATTTCTAACTTTGTAAAATTGCGATGGCATGGATCTAGAAATTAAACTTTCATGTATTCATGATTGCCCATGTAACATGCGGTTCGTCTATTGATTAACCCAACCTTCCATTCATCCCCATCGAACCATCTAATCTGTTGACAAAGCTTAAGTAATTAGGATTAAAGAAAAAAAAAGAGAATAAAAAGGTTTAAGAAGATTCCTCAGTGTGTGGCCCAGTTGCTCTCTCTCTCTCTCTCCCTCCCTCCCTCTCCATCCTGTATTTCTGTTCAAGAACAGAGCAGAGCAGCAAGAAGGGGGAGGAGAGCGGCGAAGTCAATCAGGTGAGCCGCCGATTCATGATTCCCTGATCCATATTAGCTTATTCTTGGCGTCCGCTTTTGTTTGCTTTGATTACGTCTATACGATTCGATTACTTCCGCTGTATCCATGGGGATTCGTTTCGAGCAGAATGAAGCTGCTGATTTCATCTGTCGCGAACCCAAGCTAAACTAGGAACGGGGAGAGAAACCTCTGTGCTTTTTGAGAATTTTCGAGTGTCCGTAGATGGAAAGAGAGTGAAATTTGGACCTTCTAGCGTAAATTTTTGGTGTGGTAATGGAGCTTTGGCGGTGGGATTGAGCTGAATCTGACTGATTTGGTGCGCAACTCGTGTGTGCATTGTGGATGTGAGATCTAGTCTAGGATTATAATACAGCTTTCCCGAGTTGGTGAACTTCTTTGTGAGAAAATTGATCTTGAGATGGGCTGTAATCTGTTATATTGTGGTCTTCCTGTGAGATCTGTCAGTGGATTAGCATTGTGAGAGAGGACGAAGGGATCTATTTGACGCTTTCTTTTGGCCATATGGAGAATTTTGAGTAAAGCAACAGAAGGGTTTCAGTTGGAGACTGTCAATTTTGATACTTCAATTTTAGCTTTTCACTTTTATTCTGTTTCTCTAATCTGCAATCCTGTAAGCAGGCAAAATGTGTCCAACAAGGAGGTTTGCTTTTGTGCTAGTATTAGCATTTTCAGTTGCAGTCGCTGAGAGCAGAGATTCATTTAATCTACTGGGTAAGTCATGAATTCATCATGAGAATCAATCTTTCTGCTGATATTGTTCTCTTTTTTTTTCATAGCGAGTGGTATCTCTGATGATATTTTTAGGTAGATCAAGTGCAGTAATGACATGCAATGTAACCGTTTGAATTCTAAAATATGATGGAAATACTTCTTTTAATAGGCTGCTGTGTTAAACCTTCATGATTTTTTTTTGCCAGGTCGGTGGAAAGATTCGGTTGACCAGTTTTATTAAGATGATGGAAGAAAAAGTTTGGTTACAATTCTCGACAAAATCCTGTCGATTTTGATGCCTAGGCAAAACCTTACATTAGAGAAGATAAACTGAGGAAAAAGTTAAAATATTTTTTAAAAAAAATAAAAAAAAAATCTACATGATTTATTACACGCCTTGTTGTATCCTTTGATCTAAGTTTGCACAGGCACATAATAGTATGATTATTATATGTATATGTGTTTTCTGATTCCTATGTTACGAGAATTGCATCCTGATCATGTCTTGCTTGACATTTCTGCTGCCTATTAGATATCATGAGTGTGTGGTAGGTACATTAATTTTATTTTGAAGCCATATTCACCTCTAATTAAATTCAGATACCACATAGTTCTCACAATATCTTCAGTGTAAGAATAATTTCCCTGTAGAAATTAAGCTTGTAGTTTGTTGACTTTATGGCCAATTTGGTGTCTTGTATTTCAGGTCACAAAAGCTTTTCCCTTGCAAACAAGAGGACAGGGTTAACTTCAGATGGAAAACTGTGTCAACTATGTGAGCAGTACTCAACTGAAGCGCTGTTCTACCTCCAACAAAATGAAACTCAAACTGAGATTCTTACCATCCTCCACCACGCATGCTCACACCTTGCACCTCTAAAACAGCAGGTATGAAAGCAACGCCTGCCCTGGATAGCACATAGTAATTTCATTAGACTAATTTGTATGCCAATGGCTTACCCTTTTACAGTGCATCACTCTGGTTGACTACTACATTCCCATGTTCTTCCTGGAGGTTTCGGTGGTTAAACCTGAAAAGTTCTGTGAATCAGTGCATCTCTGCAGAAAGGGAACGATGCTTCGCCTACCGACTCGAGGAGATACATGTGGCCTATGCCATCATGCTGTTGTTGAAGCTCTTATTATGCTAAAGGATCCTGACATGCGGGTAACTACTATAATTTCAATTGTTAGAATCATTTCTGTATCGCTGGGATTGTACTTATCGAATTGTAATTTTGCAGCTGGAGATAGTTGAGATACTTCTCAAAGCATGCAGCAAGGCAGAAAATTATGCACAGAAGGTAAGTTAGTCGCATCTATCAAAATACTAAAAAAAATAAGCAAGCACTAAACAATCATGAGAATCCATTTACATGATTGTTTGTTGTAATTATTTCTCGAAGTGCTTGCTTATACAAAATTTGAGACATTATGATGTTGCCGACAAAATATTTAACACCTAGAAGTTTCTGTTATTAGCTTAGTTACCTGCTGCTTTGTATCAGCTGAATATAATACAATGGCTTTCCTTTGAAATGTTGTCATTTCAACATAGTTTGCAAGGCCTAGTTTTAGTTCTATCGTGCTCACGGCAATCTTGTTCATAATTGTTCCAGTGCAAGAAGATGGTTCTTGAGTATGTCCCTTTGATTCTGCTGAAATCCGAAAAGTTTCTTGAGACGTCAGACGTCTGCTCTGCAATACATGCATGCAATACTGGGACACAAGCATCGGCAGAAACCATGCTTCTATCTGCCACATCGTGAAAACAATATAAATCAAAGAAAATTGCTTATTTCACGAGTGATTGAACTGGTAAATGAATTGAAGATGGAGATGCCTGTGGGAAACCTTCCTCTATTGCTGAAACACTATTGGGTGATGAAAGAATTGTTATATGTAGAGATTTCTGTTGTATATTTCGAATCCTGTACTACTCCGTGAAAATTGAACCATGGAGCAGCTGTACCACCATTCATCGAGCATACAACTGTCTCAGGGGAATGCACTGAAAAGCTACATATGTAATTATCACATTGTATCATTATTATTCATTAAATCCTAGTGATACTGTTGGTTTTTCTCTGTTGCTCTGACTGGTTCTCTGGAGAATACAAAAAGGGATGTTGAATTTTATAATTCACTAAAAAAATCCGAAACATGTCAGTTTGGTTAACAAAAATATTCGGGTGTCCATTGATACTGAACACCAATATAAGTTGTAGAACTTTGCTGAAACCAATCGTGAAGAGACACATAAAGCACATGTTAGATTAACTTATCAGATGATATTCATAGGATCACAGAAGATGTTGTAGACCCAGGTCTTGATTTAGATTTTAGACATTAGTTGTATGCACATAACATTGGGCCACCGTCGCAAGTGGATTTTACAAGCACATTTTACTGTGATCTCATCTCACTGCAGCCTCTCCTTCCTGAGCCTCTCCAGCTCCTTCACCATCTGCCAGTGCTCCATAGAAAGACTCTTCTCACCGAAACTTGCAGCCGTTATCTGTGCCATTGTTAGCCATCTGCAGATCAGCATGAACAAAGTTAGTGGAAGTTCATTATATTAAACCACCTGTAGAATTAACTGGATATCAGATGCCCACACACTTGACAGGCATCAGAATATACCTGCTAAGTTCAGAACAACCCAAGCTCCTATCCTCGCGCATGGCACTGACCATTTCATCTTGAATCATCTACAATTAAGGCAGAAACATTATGCAACTCATCAAGTCTGTTCCTGTTTCCCGCCAATATGGTTTATTTCCAAATAGGGTGGAGAAAAGGATAATCACCTGGTATGTTTCAGTTTCAGTTGACTGAGGAAGAGACCTAACTGTGGTCAAATACCATCTCCAACTTTCAAGTTCCTCGGAGCTTACATTAACTGCAGGAACGGACGATGGGCGAAAAGGCACTACCAAATCAGAAGGTAGGATATTTGATTTTCCCTCGGAGAGAGTTAATAGCTGCACATCAGTCGGCATTTCCAACTTATAGAACTCAAAATCATACTCAACCTGCAAGAATGAAAAGATTTATAGACAAATTGGTCAGCAAAGAGAACTTAATACGATCAAAGAACATTGGTACTGCTTGGGGATTATTACCTTCTGTGACTCCATCAAATTCTTAAGCAGCATAGTATTCTCAACACCTTTTGATGTCAAAGATCCAGATTGCAACAGAGTCTCATCAAAGGTCAGGTGAGTACCCTGAGGTAACTGTAGAACTCCTGTAACCAATCTGCAGCAAAGTTTAGGGGGCTTAAAATTTTGATTATTGAGTGATGAAAATGTCTGGAGTAACAAATTCTTTTTTTGAAACCTGTAACAAATTCTTGATGGGGCAGACAAACAATATGTACCTTCCTGAGCGGTTGTCCTTTCTAGGCTGAAGTGTGGCTGTGTTGAGATACTCAATTGACAGAGGAATGGTTTGTGAATATGGCAGTAGCCTCTGGAACAAATTATTCAGCTGGTTTCCAAATATAGAAACACTCTCTCTGTTAAAGCCAGTGAAATTCAAGGAGAGCCTACCAACGGTAACCACGTTCACCTTATTTCGAAGCTGCATGGAAATTGAAAGAAGAATGAACTTAGTTAATTGAATATGAACTGTTTTTTAGAAATAATAATGCAAGGAAAACAATGTGATGGGGCATAAATCAGCTGAGTTAGTGATAAGACATACTCTGGACAGAAGATGCAACAGCAAACACTGAGCTGCCAGTTCATCTTTCCCTAATATGAGAGTAAGATGGGAGAGCAGAGATTGCCGAATGCTCTTCAGCAGGATTGGTGAAGGCTGCATAACAAACAAAATAACCGGATGAGTTATTCTTAGTCAATGTAAGACCATTAAACCAACTGCTGTGTTCAAGATACAAAATTTGGTGATACGTACCTCAACAGCAGGAGCCCTTGGTAGAAAATCATGAGCAGATAAGTTTCTCCATACCAAACAATGCAGACGGGGAACCTGAATACATTTATAAGCATTAGAAATTCAGATAAAAAGTTACAAATATGAATCTACTTTCTTTTCATTGTTATATATGATATTGGTTATTATGTAATATGTACTCTTTGATGCATGTACCTTGCTGGGAGGCAGTTGAGCAGTTACATCTTCCATAAGGTCAAACATTATATCATCCGAATTATCACTAGGAGCAGCAAGCTCAGGGTCAAATGTATATACACCTATAAACTCGGAGACATCGTTTAGTTTCACCTGACTTTCAGGCATATCATACACCTGCACAAAATAATTCAAACTGTAAACCATACTACCGTAGGGAAACAATAAATTGAATAGTATGCATTTAACAAAGAAAGCTTAGAAGCTTCACCTTCACTAGACAGGAAAAGGAGCTTCCAGGAATATGATGATCTACCCCATTCATCTCTGGCACATGCTCTTCGTTCATTGACATTTGCAGCGAACTATTCGAGATCTGGACACCATCATCCTTCTGAGGAAAAGCAAATGCAGTTTGAATCAGATTACCAATCAGCTAGTTGTATGGATTACGGTTAACATGAAATCAAGCAATTTGGATAATTATATATGCCATAATCTACTAAAACAGCTCAGTTATCCTACTTTAGTAGCATATCAATTAATCTACAACCAGACAAGGCAATTGCAAGACTAAGTAAATATTACTATACTATGAAAGAAAATTGAGTTCCATTCTTACCGCCTTCTTGCTGGATGAAGAAGTCTCTTCACTACCATTTTCTGAAACCTGCATCAATCAACTCATTAGGTGAATCTATACTTGTTGGGCAGCAATGTGTCAAAAGAAACCATTGCAGCAAAATATGGCAAAAGCTTACATCCATGGCATCATTTTCTGCATCTCTCTTCCTTTTCTCCCTTTGTTCAGATGTCAAGCAGCTTGACATTTTGCGCAAGTCAGGGCCAGGGGATGACTCACGTGTCCAATGATTTTGTCCAGGCACCTGAAATAATACAATGGCATTGTCCAGGTGAGTTACAACACTAGCTGCTTATCAGCAATGGGTAAGACTAGGATTAGTATTCAATAGTAAATGAGCAGGAGATGCTCATGGAAGCCGTAAGCCGGTAACATACAGGCACACAGTGGAAAAGATGGCGTTCCCAAAGATGTGAGTCACAAGGGTGTGGCATAGAGAACGGTGAGGAATCCGAAAACTTGTTTGTCCTCCAAGTCGAGCCATCCTACACAAGTAATGACTCAGAATAAGCACAACAAGCACTAAATGTGTATCTTTACAGCAGCTTGTGTACTAACTAGTAAATACAATACCTTGAAAGCACCAACGTAAAATTCGTTCCCGAGAATGTCCTGAACCATCCCCCGGAACCGAACAAGGGTATTCGGTTTGATCAATCCAAGATTTGATTCATCCAACACCGGAATCTGGAAAAGAAAACATTTCGCTCATCCCCTGGACTTCTGAGAACTCATTTACAACCACAGTACAATGCATCCATATTTTTTGCGCCAATATAAACAGATGACATTCTGAGTATCTAACTTGAAATTTTTGAAATAACATTCATATTTGAAATAACAAAAAAAAAGCCTCTTTTCACCCACTTTAGATCTGAGAGCATATTCCCTCAAAAAAAAAAGATCTGAGAGCATAAGTTCCTACTTCCTAACCACATTTACTGAAAGTACATATATTTTAACCTAAGATCCTAATAAATCCCTCGATCCCCACTTCCATCCCGTCTCATATTGACGCTAAACACCAAAAGATCACACAGCTCGGAAGGTTTTTAGGGTTCCACCAATCTATCTAATACAGCCGCACTAAGCAGCAACAGGGCCGGGATCGGGGATTCTTCATTCTTACCATGTCAAGCCCGCCTTGCTCGAAGAGGAAGGAGCGGAAGACCTCGCCGACGCCCCAATCCTTCCCCCGGAACGCCGCCACCGGCTCGTGCCCGCCGGACTCCGCCGCCGCCGCCCTCTCGAAGGTGGCGCGCACCGCCCCCAGCGGGTTCCCGACGAGGTCGTACTGCGGCCCCACCATCCTCCTTCTCCCTCTTCCTCTCTCTCTCTCTGCTTTCTCTCTCGTTGGGAGATTGGGGTTTTTGGGGAGTGAGTAATGGCGGGTGGATCGGTGAGGAGAGGGGGAGAGTAAGTTATAGCGGCTGGGGTTTTCGCGCCATCGGTGGCGGCGCTTCCCGCCGTTCTCTCCCTCTTCCCGCCAATGCGCCTCTGGTTCTGGGTGCGTCTAGTGGTTAATGGGCCGGCCCAGTTTAGGATGCATTCGCACGGGCACGTGCGTGAGAGTGAAATTCCGGCCCATTTAACGAGCCAGCCCGTCTACGAATGGTAAACTCTCCTGATGGGCCGTAATGTTTCCGGTCCATTTGAGGACCAATGGTTCTCGTCTAAGTACAATTTTCACATAGGCCCTTCAGTAATTTCATATTGTTGAACAGGGGGACCAATGGTTGAGCCGTGGAAGTGCGGCGGCGCTCCGGCGAGCGGCGGCCAGATTCGCTCCCGCCGTCGGCGTGGTGGATGTAATAGAAGGCTGGGAACCCGCGTCATTGCTCTTCCCATCAGTAGGAGGTGAGATCTGTAACCCCTCGTGGCCTCATGGACTCCCCGTGAACTGCCGGCGTCCTGAAACTTCTCCTCCTCCGACGGCATCGTCCTCCAGAAGCTTGTTCGGTGCAGAAACCAGCTTCTCCGATGGCGCTGCGTTGCCGGATCTGTGCCCTCCGGACGACGCCGAATCCTCTCCCTTGCCTGTCTCTGGTAAGGTAGGCCGTAGGCTATGGAGGAGCCACTTCCGCTCTATTTACTTCGAATGCTTACATTGTTCATCTGAAAATTGGTAAACCATGATTCATAGATTCTTTTCTGAAGTCATCCTACTCAGCTTGAGCCAACTAAATGTTGATTTTCTGCATGTTTTGCTTTGAGTTTGCCACTGAATCTATTGACAACTTCGATTCAGGGGAATAATTTGTAGTCTTCTCCATCTGAATCTTGCTTTCTTGAGCAGCAAATCATTCCTACCGACTTGAGCAAAATTTGCTAGTGTGTAACTCTGTATATTAAGTCGTCGTACTCTACTTGATGAAACTAGATGTTGATCTCTGCTTGTTTTGCTATGCCTGCTACTGAATCTATCTGACAATGTTGGTACGAGGGTAATTTGTAGTCTTCTTCAGTTGAAACTTGCTTGCTTGAGCAGCAAATCATTTCTAGCAACTTTGGAGAATTTGCTAGCGTCTAACTCTGTATATGATGCGTAAATAAGTTTAACACCAATACACAATTACCATACAACTATACAAGGGTAATTTGCTCCAGTTGAAATATTCAAATTTAGCTTGCGACAATAGCTCCTATTACAAATGTACTGCAAATGATCTTGATACAGAAAAGATTAATACATAATTCAGAGGCTTCTCTGCCCTACTGTGACCATTTTCTAATGGGAATTCCCCATGCTATTACAATTGAAATGGCAAATCCAAGCCCAAATCCCAGTCCAGAAAAGAGGAACAGCACAATATCTACCGATTTCTTCTTGGGAGGGATCACATTCGACTCTGTCATGTTGTTGCAACCTTTAGATAGCGGAGGGCCGCACAAACCATTATTCCCTAGAAATGAGTTGTTGGCGAATGTCGAGAAATGAGCTGATTCTGGTATTTTTCCCTCCAGCTTGTTGTAGGACAAGTTTAGCATTCCGGGGAAGTCCAATGATGCTAGTTCATTTGGAATGACACCTGAAAGCTCATTTGAAAATAGGTCCAAAGCTTCCAGCTGCTTCAAACCACCAAGCTGAGATGGAATCGACCCAGTGAGTAAGTTATGTGACATATTTAGCCCTTGTAGCAAAACAAGTTCCCCAATAGTTTCAGGGATGCTACCACTGAATGCATTATTTGAGAAATCAATGAATACAAGGGTTCTTAGTATCGAAGGAAATCTTGTATCATGGCCTTTGTATGTGACTATAGCGGTATATACGTATGTTACTCCTAAATTTTTTACTGCATAATCCATGACCAATGATGTATTTATGTCTCTATGTTGCATTGACTTCAACTTCTTAAACCACTTGTCTTTGGGCAATGGACCAGAGAAGTTATTTGAAGATAAATCAATAATTATTGCATTTGGGAATGCACAGTTGCTTTCTTCGTCAGCGAGAGATTGAACGACCTGTCCAAATAGCTTATTGGATTTCAGTACAAGCACTTGGAGTCTACGAAGTGCGCTCATCCAACATGGAAAGGAGTCACTTATTTGATTATTCCCAGCATCAAGAATCTCAAGGTTTTGACAAGCAACTAGGGATCTGGGTAGTTGTCCTTTAATATTATTGCCGCTAAAATACAGCGCACGAAATGAGCATCCTTCCTTGATAATATCTGGGAACTCTCCATGAAGTTTATTTGCATTTAGATTTAATATTTGTATTCTACTAACATTATTGATCAAACAAGATGGTATTGAGCCATTAAAGTTGTTGTTAGATAGATCAAGGACTTGTAATTTAGTTGCAGTACAAAATGATGGTAGGATTTCTCCGGAGAAGTTGTTTCCATGGGCATTGAAAATAGTAACATCAAATAGATGGGTTGTGAAATTCAAAGGAATCGATGAGAATTTGTTGCTGGAGTAATCTAGCTCTCTTGCAAAGCCGTGAGGTATAGGTACTGTGCCCTCAAACATATTGTTGCTAAGATCAAGCACCTCGATTTGAAAAGGAAGAAAAGGGTTATATCCAACAGTAGTAAGTTTATTGTATGCTAAGTTCAAGATATCAATGCCATTATTCCATGACTCCCATGCCCATGGTGGTATAGACCCATGGATATGGTTATTTGAAAGGTCAAGCCAATTGATTCTATCTTGGTTCTTCAAAAAAAACAGGGAACTTGGTGATGTTGCATCCAGATAAAAATAATAATTCTAGCTTTGAGAAGTGTGCTAATGAGGAATTGACTTCTCCATCCACTACAACAAGATTATTATCAGATAAATCCAAGTAACGGAGGTGTTGCAGTCCCCATAATGACGTAAGATTCACTTTACCAACAAAATTGTTTGAATGAAGAAAGAGCATGCGCAGCTCGGTAAAGTTTGAGATATGTTGTGGTAGTTCCCCTGAAAATTTGCAGTCATACAATGCTAATTTTTTCAATTTTTTTAGCTCACCTATAAAGGAAGGGATCGATCCAGATAGACCACACATAGAGAATCGAAGGGCCGTTAAAGAGGTAAGATTTTTAATCCATGATGGTATGGACCCTACTATTGTTGTTCCAGAAATCTCCAACAAATCCAATGATTTAAGCCATCCAATTGATGAGGGGAGCTCCCCAGAGAACTGACTTGCACCGAGGCCAAGTTTCTTCAAAGATTTGAGATTACCAATGGAACTTGGTATTTCACCAGAGAAATTAGTTCCAGTGACAAATATATTTTCCAGATTACTAACACTCGAGAAATTCGGCAATGAACCAGACAGTTCTAGATTATAGCGAATATCAATCGTTGCTAATTTCTCTTGTTGAAAGATTAATGGAGAGACATATCCTTGAAGCATATTGCGCCTTAGTTGGAGAACACGCAAAGAGGGGAAGGCAGTGAAATCAGGAATAGGACCAGGCAAACTATTAAACCGTAGGTCGATAACAACAAGCGATTGCATGGTAGAAAGAGATCCACAAATAGGGCCAGATAGCTGACACAATGGTAAGCTAAGAACCTCAAGTTTAGGAGTAAACGAGGCTAGAGCATCACACCACTTTAGCCGCCCGTTGTCGTCAGACAAGTCTACGTAGCCAAGGTGGAGCTCCCTCAAATTTGTATGTTTTGCAATCAAAGCTTCAAAGTTTGGCTCAACGAGCTTGATAGAATCAGAGGATGAATCCATCTTCATCAAAGAGCCATCTTGGACACTTGCATCAACAAATCTAGTAGAAAGGTCAAGCGATACCAGATTTGTCAGACGACTGATGCTGATTGTTGGTACCCGGCCATTAAAATCAAAGCTGGAAAGGTTGAGATAGGTGAGCTTAGTGAGCAGCTCGAACCCAAATTGTGGAAGTTGGGAACCATTGACGCTGTTGCAAGCAAGGTTAAGGTGCCTGAGGGAGGTTAGATGGAAGATTGCAGGGTTTAGACCGCTGCTCTTCAGTCTACGCTCGGCTAGATCAAGAGATGTCACACGGCCGTTGCCATCGCCGCAACTGATGCCCTCCCAATTGCAGCAGTTTATGCCGGTTATCCATGATTGGAAGGTGGAAATGGAATTCTTGGTGATGGTGAAGGATCGTTTCAGCCGGAGCAGCGCCGACGCCTGGTCCGGCAAGCATGGAATTAGAATTACCCGCGGCGGCAGGGCTTGGATGGTGTGGTTGGTATACTTAGCTGCTGATGATGAGCCCAAAGATTGGGCAGGGGGAGGGAGTTGGATGTGTAGGAGGAGGAACAGCAACGGCAACAAGAACAACGGCCTGTAACGGGACATTTTGGATGGCATAACTATAAGGTTATAACTGCTGGGTGTGTGGTGGGAGTACCCTAACACTCGGTTCTTATAGACGAATAGAAATGTGTGTACCTTGCCTGGAACAGAGGACACGTATTGAGATTTGAGAGTGATTTAGCCAGAAGTTATTGCACATATATACCTACTCCATATACCAACAAACTTGATGCACCTTATGTTCAATGATTATTCGAGATGCTATTTTTGGCCGATAATACTTATCAAAATAAGTTGTTTTTTATTTTGAAATTTTTGCATATATTTATGGTTTGTTTAATGTCAAAACTGTTATTACATGGTCGATTTTAGTTTTAGTTTTTTTATTAAAGTTACGTATGTCCGGCTTGGCACTATTAAACGATGCTTATATTATTGGACGGAACGAGTATTTATAATGGCTTTCACATGAAACTTAATTTCTCCATTTTAAAATATAAGTATTCTGATAATAGTTCTAGGTCAAGCTTGTTTTAAGTTCGATTGTTAATAGGAAAATTAAAATAATCGGTTAAAAAACCTAACTTATTCTCATGATATGAATATTTTAGGTAAAATTAGTATATCGAATATTGTCAAAGTCTTAAAAATGCTTGTTATTTTAGAATTTTATGAAATGTCGTTGTATTCCAGCTTTTTTTTCGAGAAAAGTACCTAGCCAGCTGGCCAGGCAACATACGGTCGATGTGGACGGTTTATGTCTGTTCACTGAGGGGTTGTTTGGATCCAAAGACTTTTTTTTTTAAGTTCTTATCACATCGGATGTTTGGACGTCAATTAAGTGTATTAAATATAGACTGATAATAAACTAATTTCATAAATAAAGACTAATTCACGAGACGATTTTTTTTAAACCTAATTAATCCATGATTAGCAAATGTTTACTGTAGCATCGCATTCGCTAATCATGGACTAATTAGACTCAATAGATTCATCTCGCGAAATAGTCTAAAGTATGGGATGAGTTTTATTAATATTCTATATTTAATACTTTTAATTAGCATTCAAATATTCGATGTGAAAGGGACTTAAAAAATTCAACTTCTGGTGCGATACACGTGGCAGAACAATAATAAAGTCTGTTAAGAGAATTCCGAGTCTCGGTGGCTAGTAGCCACAACAGTGAGGATTGAGGACGACGTATATGAACGAATTTGTATACAAAATGAATGACCAGAATACAGCGGTTCCAAGCGATCAAACCCAAGGAGCCAAGGATAGCATGCATCATCTTTACCTATTACTGCTGCTCCTTCCGTATCACACTAGAAATTGGCGCGCCTCCGATGGTACGCTCATTATTTTATACTTCCTCCGTTTTATTATGTGAGGTTTTTGACTTTTTTTTCTTATAACGTTTGATCATTTATCTTATTTAAAAACTTTGTGTAAATTTTAAAAATGATTAGTCATGATTAAAACACTTTTGATAATAAAAAAGTAAGTCATAAACAAAATAGTTAATGCTAGCATAATTTTTTTTTGAATAATACGAACGTTCAAACGTTAGAAGAAAAAAGTCAAAACCCTTATATTATAAAACAGAGGTAATAGCATTTTGTGATTATGAATTATTATTTTTTGTTGAGGATGTATTTTTTAATTTGAGATAATTTGATTATATATGCTATTTAGGGGGAAATAAAATTGCATCGATTTTATTAAAAAAACAATAAAGGCATGCAAAATATGATAAGGTAGTAGTGAGATGAACTGTTTAAATATGTGTTAAGTACTACTCAAGTGGAAGCATAGCGATGTATGCAAATTATGCTTCGCGTAGGATAAACTTATCTTGTTTATTTTTTATCAGGTTTAGCGTATCTTTTAATTTATATCAGGGTGTATCAAAAGAAGATTTACTTTGTACCAGACTAATTCAAGATAAGTCATTAAATCTATAAAATTTTTATGAGTTTATAAAATTGTAAATCAAACTTTGTTAAACACAAATTAAATTCAAATTTTTTGTAAGTTATACTAAATATATTTTACAAGATTTTATTTCAATTATATGACACGATCTGGTGTGAAGTTGAAACTAATTTTGATGCACAATAGTGTGGAATTAAAGTATGCGCTAAAACGAATGCAAAGGGAAGCAAATGTATGTTTTACAGGAAACAAAGTGCAATTTACTCGATAAACAATCAAACAATCTCCCCATTTTCTCGGTTCTCTTCCCTCCCCCACCTAATAAAATGATGGCAGGCGTGGTATTAATTTTTTCTTCAATAGGACCCAGTGGGCTTGCCGAATATGTCCTTCCTCAGATGTTTAATTAAGAAAAAATTAGTTCGGTTTGAGTCCACTAGCAAGCAAGCGAATATTTTCCCTATATAAATCATACATCCAACACGTTGGGGCTTATACAAAATATCATCTTATTCAGAGTTTCCCTTTCTTGGCTTTGCTTCATAACGGTCGAGAGCACTTAACCAATATCATGGCGCTGAACCCGCTCTTCACCGAGACGTTCAAAGTGAGGAGCCGTGACCACAACCACAACAAATTCATCAAAACAATCCGCACAAAGGCGGCCGACCCGGGGCGCTTCTCCCGCGACATCCCCGTCCTCCCGCCGGCGGAGGAACCGCCGCGCCGCTGGTTCCACGTCGTGCTGATCGGGACACAGACGGTCACGCTCGCCGTGCGCGGCGACAACCTCTACCTCGAGGGATTCCGCGGCAGCGACGGCACGTGGTGGGAGCTCACCCCCGGAATCATCGGTGACGGCGCCGCCACCTACGCCGGATTCGGTGGCTCGTACCTCGACCTCATCGGCGGCAGCAGGAAGCTCGTCGACGTCACGCTCGGCCCGGAGGAGATGGCGCGGGCCATCAACACGCTCGCGGCGCGCATGCCGGATGACATACACGACGGCAAGGCGCAGCGGCGGGCGAGGGAATCGTTGGTGGTGCTGCTGCTGATGGTGAACGAGGCCGTGCGGTTCAAGACGGTGGCGGGGATGGTGGCCGGGTTGATGAATCCCAGGGCGACGGTGAAGAGCGGGACGATCAGCGACGACATGAGGGGGCATGTGAACGAATGGCACAACTTGTCCAAGGCGCTTCGCACCATGTACTTGGTTGAACCCAAGTACATGGGGAAGGTGGAGGAGGAGAAGGTGGATGTGGAGAAGACCAAGGCGGAGAAGGAGGATGAGGAAAAGAGAAAGGCGAGGAAGGCAGCCGAAAAGGTGTATGTGGAGGCGGCCAATGTGTTGGGGATTATGTTCGTTGATGATAAGGTGCCGGGCGGGATGACCAAGGAGGAGGTGCTAGCGCTGTCTCGTGGTCGTGGGAAGAACTAAGGTGCTTGCTGCCGTTTAAGTATATTATTTCGGAATAATTAATTTTTTACCACTCTTACAGATAATGGCATATGAAATGCTATCCGGACCCGTTATCAGTGACTTAGTCGGCCACACTCGTTAGTGACATAGTTAAAGTGTCATCTGTAAGAGTGGCAAATAGTTAAATGTCCAAAAATATAAGTATTTTATAAATAAAATCTGAACTGTGCTTTGGCTAGATTCGTTAGCAGGATACGTCGTGTCGCTTTTCTTTGCAGATGCTTATATTTTTTTTAGTGGAGGGAGTAATATGTATCTCTATATGATGTGTGTGTATCCTAGTGACTTGCGTAACTCTATGGTAAATAAGTTGGACAACATTAGTATCTTAATTGATTTTCTGCAGATTTGATGGAAGATTGAAATATATATTAGCTTGCGACAACAATAACATGACCCTGATTAAAAACATACTGTGAATGATCTTTATATAGAAGATATTACTCCCTCCGGGTCAAAAAAATTGGACGTTTTAGACAACACCAAAATTAAACTTTTAAAACTTTAACTAATACATAATTTTAAAAAGCATTTAGTTCAGGAGCATGGAAACCACACATATAGATTCATCTTGAAAAATACTTCAATACAATCACCGTCGATTGTCATCTACGCCATGCGGGACGCCCTCCCCAACCACGGGCCCACCGACGGGAAGTCCACCGGCAAGGGGCCGTGCGACAGCGCGCCGCGCCTTGTCATGCCCACTTGGGCCCCAACGAGAAAGAGAGAGAAGAGGGTTAGTGTTAATTAGGGTTTCGCGAGGACGATGGCGACTGGCCGGGTCGGGGGGAGCACCGTGCGTCGGTTCGGGCACCGCCGCTAGGCCACTCGACGGTGGCGCGCTTGGCTTTGGGCGAGAATGCGCATCGGCAAGGGGTCATGCGACAGCGTCGCCGCATCTCGCCTCGCCCACTTGGGCTCTGGCGAGAGAGGGGAGGGTTAGGATTAGGGTTTCGTGAGGACGGTGGCGGCTGGCCGGGTCAGGGGGCATCACGCGCCTGTCCGGGCAACGCCGTGAGGCCGCTCAATGGCAACGCGCTCGACCTCGGGCGAGCACGCGCACCGGCGAGGAGCCATACAACGGCGCCGCCTTGCCGCGCCCTGCCCACTCGGGCTCCGCAGAGAGAGAGGGGGGGAGGGTTAGGGTTTGTGAGGACAGCGGCGGCTGGCCGGGTCGGGGTTTTTTCCCCCCGATCTCGCCGCCCGGTCATCCGACCGGACGGCCGGGCTCCGCTGAACAGGGAAGTGATCCAGGTCGGAGGCACGCGTTGGTCGCTTTCCCAGCCGAGACCTAGGTTGTGACCTGGGAGCACAGGAACGGCAGCGCGCGCAATTGGACGTGGGCCGCACAGTTATAGGCCGAATAAGTCCATTGTAGGTACCTCGGCCGAAGAAATAATTCTGTTTTCCGTCCTTTTTCATTTTCAGAGTTAAAATTGTTTATTATATTTTTATTTTCTCCCGTTGCAATGCATGAGCACATTTGCTGGTATATATTAGTATTTAAAAATATGGTCAAATGTGTTTTTTTATATCACAATCTTGTCCAAAATGTCTATTTTAGACTAGAGGAAGTATTTCAAGAGGATTTTTACGGTACTCAAAACTGGGAGGCGAGCTCGAGGCCAAGAACAAACGCTGCCGTCATTTTCTCCTCGGCAACACGGACAAGCTCGTCGACGTCACGCTCGGCACGGAGCGGATGGCGCACGCCGTCGACAAGCTTGCGGCACGCACGCCGGCTGCCTCAGAAAGAGTGTGTGCAGCCAAAGCGTAAAGTTTTTTTTTTGGGTTCCTCCTAATTGACAGGTTGAACACAAGAAGTTTGTTGCAAAGAATGAATTTCAACAGGCCTTCATACTCGTATGAAATGTGCAATCAAAGAGAAGAAACTTTCCAACATCTTTTTTTCACACTTGCCCCTTCGTAGCAGCCTGTTAGGATTATTTTTTAATTTTTATATAGGGAGACCAAGAAAAGTTTCGCCTTATGAGGCCACGAGGGCATTTCCCAGCTTAAATCTTATCTGAATGTCCCCGTTGCAATGGAGATTATCATGCTGATGAGTTGAAGGCCTTAAGCATATGGGTTAACAAGAAACAGCAAAATCTTCCGAAATATTACCCCCTAGCTAGTTGCAAATCTATGTGGAGTATGATATATGGAGTATGAATGGTAAGATTGTTGATCTGAGGTTGCCAGTGTATGCATCTGGATATAACCCCTTTCTTTCTGTCTGAAGTCACCATTCTCTATTTTTTTTTAAGGTTCTCTCTATATTTTAGAAGCAACTACGTACAAGTTGATTGTTAGATGACACAGCATTGTGCATATTAGCATATAGAAATTAATATCCAATTATCCATTGCCATTGTTGCGAAAGGCCGGGAATAATGCAGTAGTAGTATAGTCAGTTCAAAAAAAAAAAATGTAGTAGTAGTAGTACGATATTTTAGTTATGTGATTGTGATGCGACGACTATCGGTTTGTGTCCTACACTAGCAGCCACCCTTATTAATGTCGTTTTCATCCGACTCATCGTAAGCCGCCGATTGTAATATACTACTAAATTGTTCTTTTTGTCTACTATAGTAAGTAATTCTTTCCTATATAGTAAATCACACATCCAACTCGCTGAGCTTGTATCATCTTGTCTAGAGTTGCGAAACCCTTAGTTCCCCTTACCAAAACTTCCATTCACACAACAATCGATCATCTCATCTCATCTTACCATGGCGTTGACCCCGCTCTTCACCGTGACGTTCAACGTGAGCGGCCGCGACAACTACAACGACTTCATCAACAGCATCCGCAGGCAGGTGGCCAACCCGAACCACTTCTCCCACAACCGCCCAATCCTCCCGCCGTCGGAGGCGCCGCAACCGCCTAGCCGGTGGTTCCACGTGGTGCTCCGGTCGACGACGCGGACGCTCACGCTCGCCGTGCGCGGCGACAACCTCTACCTCGAGGGATTCCGCGGCAGCGACGGCACGTGGTGGGAGCTCACCCGCGGAATCATCACCGGCGGCAACGCCGCCACCTACGCCGGATTCGGCGGCTCGTACAGCGACCTCCTCGGAAACACGGACAGGCTCGTCGACGTCACGCTCGGCCCGGAGCGGATGGCCCACGCGATCGACACGCTCGCGTCGCGCACGCCGTCCGATCTCGCCGACGGCGCGGCGCAGCAGCGGGCGAGGGAGTCGGTGGTGACGCTGCTGCTGATGGTGAACGAGGCCGTGCGGTTCGTGACGGTGGCGGAGAGAGTGGCCGGGTTGATGGACCCGAGGGCGACGGTGAAGAGTGGGAAGATTAGTGTCGAGATGAAGAGGCAGGTGAACGGGTGGCAGGATTTGTCCAAAGCGCTGCTGATCATGGACGCGGTGGTGCCGAAGGACGCGAAGAAGATTAAGGATGAGGTGGGTGGTGGTGTTAGGTCGTCCAAGAACACGAAGGTGGATGTGAAGAAGAAGGCTGATGAGAAGAAGGAGGAGGAGGAGAGGAAGGCGTGGGAGGCGGCTGAGAAGGTGGCCGTGGAGGCGGCCAAGGCGGTGGGGATTCTGCTGTTTGTTGATAGTGACAAGGTGCCGCGGGGGATGACGGCGGCCAAGGCGCTTGAGCTGTTTCGTGGGAAGTAAGCTGATGAAATATTTGCTCGGTGCTGATAAATTTCAGCTTGCTTGAGCATCGAATCAATCCAGCGACTCGAGTAAAATTGCTACAGTGTATACTATCTTCCTCTCAAAATATATATATATATATATATATCCAATTTGTACGATGAGACATCTTTAAAGATAATATATATATCTCAACATATTCTTGTCGAGATTCGTTGTTCCATATGATGTTCCATCCTTACAAAGATTACTATATTTTAAAACGGAAGAGGCAGTATAAATGTGATGTTACTATTTCGTGGAAACTAAGTCGCTTCCTTATATTATTTCAGCTTTGTTTGAGAATCAACTCAATCATAGCTGCTCCATCCGTTCTATAGTAACGTAAGACGTTTTGGCCTTTTTAGTGTATTAAAAGTTTAGTGTAAATATAAAAAATAAATCATGTTTAAAGTATTTTTAATAATAAAATAAGCAACAACATAAAGATTCTACCTAATTTTTTGAATAAAACGAAGAGCCCGACTAGGTTCAAAAGGACGTTTGTTCTTACGAACTCATTTGAACAACGTATTTCTCCTCCCCTGCGATGCGGACCCACTGCCACAGGACACCTCCGGCGTAGCCCACATCCTTTTATAGTATAAGGGAACACCACAGTAGCCCACATCCTTCTTCTGCAAGGAACTAGATCTTCTCCTTGGTTTTACCATGGAGGGCTTACTGTGCCGGCACGTGGCTGCTTCACATCCATGTACTGTCTTCTGGTAGCCACGCAAGGCCTTCTAGTTTGGGGGGGGCACATGTCGGCTCCTATGGTAAAAAGATGGCGGTAAGAACTGAGGTGGCCTCTTCAGGTCCCTTCGTGTCCTGCGGGACCCACCAGTCAGCAAGAGAGGAGGCGGAACTCCCCAGGGACGAGTGGCCCACGTGGGCCACCGCCTACTCCTCTCACGGCTCTCGGCCGCATTTAATGTGATGGTGACCGGCAACGTGACAGGGTATCAACGTGATGATGACCCTGACATGCGCGGTCACTGAGGTGCTGCTCTCGTTCCCCCCACTTATCTCGGCAGAGAGAATGATGATGCTGACGCACACCTGCCGCTGCATTTAATGTGGTAAGACGTGCGGCAGGCGTCCTCCCGTCGCATTGAATGCGGTGGTTGGGCGTTGGGCGATCAATGCTCCTTGGATGTCAGCTACTCATATGGGGGTCGGGGTGGAAGCCTGACCCTTGTGTTAGCGGATGGGGGTCGGGGCAAGAGCCCAACCCCTGTGTTTGAATGGGGGTCGGGACAAGAGCCTGACCCCTGCGTTGTGAATGGGGGGTCGGGGCAAGAGCCCAACCCCTTCATATGTTCAACCGCTTGTGACGTCTCCGGGCCCGACCCCCTCAAGGGGCGGCCACGTGGCATCCCAAGCCAAAAAACCTCCATTAACACTTCGGCCACACCTAGGCCCTCAGGGCCAAACCTTCATCTGGTGGCCACTGGGGCCCAAAGGGGCCACGTGTCATATCCTCGTGCCTATAACTCCGACAAGGTCCATCGTCATCCGACAAGGATGGATTGGTTTTAATAGGTTCGTCATGCCTGCCCCCTCCTCGAGCAATATGAGAGAACATGGTCTTCCCGCCCTGTTCTACTTGAGATGCTAAGGAGGGGAGGGCGCAACCCCTTATATAGGCAAAGATTTGTGAATGGTTTGTGGCTAAAATCGGCACTTATGGCTGCCAAATCAGTACCGGGTTTTTTTAGCACAACCAGCCCAAAATATGTTTTTTCTGCCAAAAAATGTGGTGATTTTTTTGTCCTGGATATTAAAAAAACCGGTACTAATAATATTTACCTTATCATGCTGGCTTGAGAATTATCCGGCACAAATCTCATTTTATAGCCCAAAGATGGATCAAATATTTTTTGTTCCGCATATAACAAGAACCAACATAAATGACCATGACTTATCAGTGTCGGTTTACTCATTATCCGGCGCCAAAACTTTTTTTCCTGCTGAAAATTTGCTCCAAATTTACTTTGTGCCGGTGAGCCTATATAACTGGCACTAATGATTACATCATTAGTGTCGTCATAGTATATAACCGGTATTATATAGTCACCCCGACTATTAGTACCGGTTTTTGACATGGGCCAGCTCAAATGTGGACTCATCTATGCCATGAATGACTCATCTATGCCATGATATGACAACACAAATTTGTGTTTTTTGGAAGTGATGTGAGTATAGAAGCATCTCTAATTTTTATATTTCCTCATTTCCGAAATATATGACGTTGAATTTTTTAGATATATTTGATCATTCGTCTTATTAAAAAATTTACGTAACTATTAATTATATTTTAAGCATGACATATAGTTTTGTATATTTCATAGGAGTACTTTTTTGATAAAATAAATAGTTAAATATTTCTTAAAAATTTGGCGTTATATATTTTAGGACAGAGGGAGCGATAGGTAAAGATGGGACCCAATGGGCTTGTGGAATTTCTTGCCTCAGATTTTTAATTAACACAGGAAATTTGTTCCGTTTTATAGTCCCCTAGCAAGCGATTTTTTCCTATATAAATCACACATAAACAGAGTTGAGAAATCCTTAGTTTCTCCTTCTCGGTTTTGCTTCACAACGATCCCATGGCTTTGGACCCGCTCTTCACCGTGAAGTTCAACGTGATCAGAGGTGACGACTACAGCCCCTTCATCGCCAGAATCCGCAAGAAGGTGGCCAACCCGAGGCACTTCTCCCACAACCTCCCCGTCCTCCCGCCGGTGGACCCACCGCCGCGCCGCTGGTTCCACGTCGTGCTAATCGGGTCGACGACGCGGACGCTCACGCTCGCCGTGCGCGCCGACAACCTCTACCTCGAGGGATTCCGCAGCAGCGACGGCACGTGGTGGGAGCTCACCCGCGGAATCATCGGCGGCGGCGGCGCAACCTACGCCGGATTCGGCGGCTCGTACCGCGACCTCCTCGGCAACACGGACAAGCTCGTCGACGTCACGCTCGGCCAGGAGCAGATGGCGCACGCCGTCGACACGCTTGCGTCGCGCACGCCGGGCGGCGCGGCGGCGGGGCAGCGGGAGAAGGAGTCGGTGGCGACGCTTCTGCTGATGGTGAACGAGGCCGTGCGGTTCGTGACGGTGGCGGAGAGAGTGGCCGGGTTGATGGACTCCAGGTCCAAGGTGAGGAGCGGGACGATCAGCCCCGAGCTGAAGAAGCAGGTGAACCGGTGGCAGGACTATTCCAAGTCGCTT
This sequence comes from Leersia perrieri, assembly GCA_000325765.3. Classification (NCBI taxonomy): domain Eukaryota; kingdom Viridiplantae; phylum Streptophyta; class Magnoliopsida; order Poales; family Poaceae; genus Leersia; species Leersia perrieri. The sequence goes on from CM002476.1 coordinate 2,692,531, forward strand.
CTCATCATGGACGCGGTGCAGCCGAAGTTGTTGAAGAATAAGGATGAGGAGGAGGACGATGCTAAGGCGTACATGACGGAGGCGGAGAAGAAGGATGAGAAGGAGAAAAATGTGTGGGTGAAGGCCGAGAAGGAGGCCGTGGAGGCGGCCAACGTGGTAGCGATTCTGCTGTTTGTTGATGTTAATAAGGTGCCCCACGGGATGACGAAGGCGAAGGCTCTAGAGCTGCTTCATGGGAACTAACAAGTTGCTTCAGCTTATATAATTTCAGTTTGCTTTAGAACCAAAATATCAAATCAGTCATAGCTACTCTTTACTTGAGTAAAATTGCTAGCTAGTAGTAGGGATTCAGAGGCCAGTTTTCTGATGGGAATTCGATCCCCATGCTACTACAATTGTGATGGCAAATCCAAGGCCGAATCCCGTTCTAGAAAAAAGGTACTCCATAACATCTGCAGTTTTTTTTCCCCCAGAAAGTGTCACGCGCGTTCAGCTTTACGTTATTGTATCCTTTTGATAATGGAGAGCCGCACACACCATCGTTTGATTCCATGTTGTGTTAACTGTTAAGAGTATACATATTGAGATATTTTGGTAATTTTTCATGCCATGTACAAGATATATTCCACTCTAGGGCTAAGTCTATTCCCCATTTCTCTCTTATATATCCTAAATTAAAACATTGTATCATAGCACCGGGATTTGTCGATCATGTAGCAACATCCAATCTCTACCGCCTTGCCTTTGGGAGAAGAAATTTCCCTTCGAGGGCGGGTTCATCAATCCTGGCTCATCGATCGATAGTTTGGATTCAAGAAGAGGTAAAAAAGTAGCAGCAACAAATTTCTCTTCATCACATCAAGAAGCAAGCAGCAAAACGATGTGGCAGGTTCAAGCAGCAACAAGAAGCAAGCGGCAAGCAGCAGCCGCCGTTGATTGCAGCCAACCTGCACCGATCTACTCCGTCCCGCCGCCGTCAGATCCAGTCACCCTCCGTCGGGCTCGTCATCTCCGGCGGCCACCGCTCGCCATTCTCGTGATCTCGTCCGCTGCACCTCGTCGCGGTCGTCGTCCTCACCAACCGGCCGTACCGCTGCTCGTCGAGGTGCACTGTCCAGGGCCATCCTAATCACTCCCATGTGCTACGGTCTGCTGTGGTGTTCTTCTTCAGCGACTATCTATCCTCTCCCTGATTTACCTTCTACCTTTTCTGTCCCAAAATATAACTACTTAAGCAATTTAAATTTGTTTTAAAATACAACTATTTCTACATTCATCTATCATATCTCTACCAATCACAACCATCCTTCAGTTTATTTTTCCACCTATCTTCTTCTCTCAACCAATCATAACACTTTATTCTCTCAACCTTAATCTACTTAAGAAGCTTGGTCATCCATACCGTCACATCCCCTCCCAGCACTGCCTATCAGATGCTAAAGGGAGTCTAGAGTAAACTGACCCCCACAAAACCACTTTGCCAGTACAAGTCCCATAACACATCAGCTCGTACTCGTGGGCACGAGATGATAAATCATTGCAACTTAACTAAATAATAAATTGTACTCCCTTCGTTTCATAATGTAAAACGTTTTTGATTTTTTCTTATAACGTTTAACCATTCGTCTTATTCAAAAAATTATGAAAATATCTTTTATTTTGTTTGTGACTTACTTTATCATCAAAAGTACTTTAAGAATACCTTGTTCTTCTTTATATTTACAACAAATTTTTGAATAATACAAATGGTCAAACATCATAAGAAAAAGTCAAAACGTCTTACATAATAACAGAGTACCTTATATGGATTATACTTTCGGAGTATGATAAAGTCCTAATTACCCTCCTGAACTATGGGGTGAGTACGAATTACCCGCCTAAACTACAAAACCAGACGAATCACCCCCTTGAACACTGTTAAGAGCGGTTTTGACCGGATTTGACCCACGTGGCAGCACAGTCAACACTAAAAAAATTAAAAAATATATAGGGGCCCACCTGTCATACTCCCTCTCTCTCACCTCACTCTCTCCTCCCCGTCTCTCTCACTCTCACGCTCCTGCGGCGGTGGAGCGCGCCTGGAGGGGAGGTGGCCGGCGCGGATCTGGCGACCCGGGGCGGTGCCGGCTGGATCTGAATGGGAGGTGGGAGGCGTCGGCGCGTGCGGGAGGTGGGCGGCGCCGGCGTGTGCGGGAGGTGGGCAGCGCCGGAGACCAGTGAGAGGTGAGAGGGAGGTAGGCAGCGCCGGCTGGATCTGAATGGGAGGTGGGCGGCGCCGGCGCGTGTGGGGGGTGGGTGGCGTTGGAGACCAGCGGCAGGTGGACAACGCCAGCAACCAGCGGGAGGTGAGAGTGAGGGAGGTGGGTGGCGCCGGCTGGATCTGAGTGGAGGTGGGCAGCGCCGGCGCGTGTGGGAGGTGGGCGGCGCTGGAGACCAGCGGGAGGTGCGCCAGCGCATCCAGGTCCCAAGCCAGAGGATTTCCTCGAGGCGACGCCGCCGACTACCTCCAGGCGACGCCGTGCGACCTCTACGGCGGGCCAGTCGTGCCGTCGCTCGTCACCGACGAGGAGGCCGCCGCTGCCGCCATGGCGAGCTGGATCGCAGAGAGTGAGAGAGGGGGAGGGGAGAGTGAGGTGAGAGAGAGGGAGTATGACAGGTGGGCCCTATATTTTTTAAATTTTTTAGTGTTGACTGTGCTGCCACGTGGGTCAAATCCGGTCAAAACCGCTCTTAACAATGTTTAGGGGGGTGATTCGTCCGGTTTCAAAAGTTTAGGGGGGTGATTCGTCTGGTTTTATAGTTCAGGGAGGTAATTCGTACTCACCTAATAGTTCAGTGGGGTAATTAGGACTTTATCCTTCGGGGTAAACTCCTAATATGTAACCAACAAGCAGAGCATCGACCGCAGAACCTGAATGCAGATAAGCCTAATCCACAAGCAACAACTTGAGATTAGGAAAGAAACGTAACTTTTTTCTTGGGAGGGAAAAAGCAAGGGTAAGTAAACCAGGTACTCAACAAGCCAAAAAAAAAAAGAGCTTATGCTAGCTACACAGGAGCACTGGTTTAACTTCTCAAGTTTTTCACAAATATCTAAGTATGGGTGGTTCCAGCAAAATTTTAGTTGATTAAACCTCTGAAAGTTCCCTCACCTCAAGAGCCCTTCTTTACGTCTATCATGTTTCGTCACGTCTTAGCTTCATGTCGAAGCTGACAACATCATCAATCATTAAAGGACCAAAACACAGTTTGTGATCATCATCATCAACATGTCCAAATCAATGAAAAAACTGAATAATGTTTTGTGAAGGTTTCAAGGTCCGAGAGATGAAGGAAGAACATTACGTGAAGACTTCAAGGTCCACTTTATTAAGGAGATGGATCTCTTCTTCTTCATCCAAGAGCGGCACGCTTCAACGACATCTTCAAGCATGATCTTTGGTTTATTCTGGCATGCCATTAGTATAGTATGGTCTAGTATTTAGTTCAAATGCAGCATACCCTTTCTATTTGAGACTGAGTGTTAAGGCTGCGTTCGGTAGTGCTCGTTCGGCATAGTGCCCTCCTAAAACGCACAGTAAAACTGCTACAGTAATATGCGCACGCAAACGAGATGCTAAACCGTATGTTTTTTGGAACAATTTTCTACACGAAAATTGTTTAAAAAATTAAAATTAATCTATTTTTATGTTTAAAATCGTTAATACTCAATTAATCACACTCTAAAACCATTTATCATTTTGCATGCGTGATTTACTGTAGCTAGTTGCCGGTGCTGGGTGAAAACGATACTGCCGAACGCAGCCAAGAATAGATGTTGAGGTTATTTTAGTAATTTTCTATGTCAGGTATAAAATATATTTCCCTCAAGGACAAGACTATTCCTCATTTCCCTATTCTCCTAAATTGAAACAGTGAGGAAGTCTAGCGATGCTAGCTCCTGCGGGGTCATTCATGAAAACTCGTTTAATGACAGGTCCAAAGTATCCATCTGGTTCAGACGACCGATTTGAGTTGAAATCGACCCCGACAGTGAGTTGTGTGACATGTTGAACGGTGTATGTGTAGCAGAACTAGCTTTCCAATAGCTTCAGTGATAGGGATATATTCCAGATATTTTTTGCTAAACATCCAACTCTGTCTGAAGAGGTAATCGTTACAAGTCTGGCTTTGCTATTGAACAGATCTGACAGTGGCATTATGTTCACAATTACTTTTTCAGTAACCTTTCCAAAATATCTTATACTACTTAAATAATAGTTTAACTCTAAGCCCTTTTTTATAATGGATTTAGGTTACACCCGGCCTCTACATTCAGTTTGGATGTACGCAACAAATTTGAAATATTTTCTAGACCTTATTATTATTATTGTTATTGTTATTATTATAAAAATAGAACCTTAGAAAGTGTATTTCTAAACTGAACCATTTTTTCCCACCAGTAAGGTGTCCGTGCTAACGCTACGGTAAAAATTGATAATACAATCAAACAATGTCCATTCCATAGTAAGAATTCTCAGGCGAAAATACATATATTGATTTAACTTGACATATATGTGTTGAGAATAACAATTTTTAACCATAAATTCCCAAACATTGTATAATGACAAAAAAAACCTAAACTTTATATCAAATTAGTCATAGCTTATGTTGCTGCAAACCATGTCGAAAAATCCACTAATTTCATTAAAAAGAAGATTTCAGAAAAAAAAAACAGCCCATGTCAATAAAAAAATTTACATCATTGTTGAAATTTTTTGTATAGCAGCAACAGTAATGATGTCTCCATCAAGTATAAACTTTTTATACCGATAATAACATTTCAGCATAGATATTGGAGGACTGGAACTGTGACAATGCTATACAATCTCAACAAATGGATGCTTGTTTCAATAAACTGGACCATGTTTAGTATAGCCAATCCTTCATATCTTACTGATAAGCACCAAGCCTTTGTGGTGGCTCAATGAACAATATTGTTTCTGAAATAAGGATGATCATCAGAACAATCCACAAAATGCATATTCTTAATATTTCATAGGATACTTGTCAGTTAAGGTGAGTACAGGTCTATTTGATAGGGTGGCAGAGATGAACAACTGATAAGTAGGAGCCCACTTTCAACTCTGCACTTTTCAGTCTAATATCAATTTAGATATATACTAACTGACTCTACGTCTATGGCTTTTAAGCAAAATAGACTTTATGGTAGCCATCAAGATTTACTGCAAGCAGCCATCCACTTGCTCTTCTTGATTTTCTAGGGAAATATTAGTGTTGGAAATATTTGCCCAATCTGTTGGGAATATTAGTGTTGATAATCCATGTATTATATAGCTTAAATCCATCAGAAACCAGGAGCCCACTTTCACCTCTGCACTTTTCAGTCTAATAACATTTAGTGTATATACTGTATTGCGCAAATTCAAAAGCTCTTTTAATGTTGTCAGGTAATCTGCAGCCACTGAAACACGAAAAAAAAGAAAAATAATCAATGAGCTCCATACAAAATCATTTGCAATAATCATGAGAAATAGTACATACTCCATCAAATGTTGATTGCAATTAATCAAAAAATTCCACATGATTAATTTTCCTGGATTCATGCGGCAGACTCAGTATGCTCTAACTGCTATATAAAAGGTACACAATGATTTTTGATCATGATAGCCACAATCTCAGTATGTTCTACTTGCCCTAGAAGGATACTCACAATTTTTTTTTGCCATTACTCCTAAATATGGAAGGTGGTAGATTATTGACATGCTGGAAAAAGTTACTGAAATTAAGCACAAACAGTGCATGGCCTGGTTTCCAATTTCATACACAGGGAAATACCAAAAAAAATCAGAAAATATTCACGATCTTCAAGCATAGAATCTTGAATTTAATAAGAATAAAAAAATCAGATTAGAATCACAGTTAAGCAGCTGGCAGATCAGCTGATATGTATTTAAGCAGACACAATTTCTATGAAATGAAAACCCTCTCTCCAAGTTAAAAAGGTCAAACCAGCACAGGAACTGATACATATGATGCACTCAGTACTCAGTTTAGCATTGCCTTTTGTGAGAAAACAAAGCACATCTATTTCTACTGCTACTGTCCTTTTGCTTCACTCATGAAAACCATCATCTTGTAATTCCCTATGTTGTTTTTTTTCTCTCTTTCTTGTAATTCCCTTTGTATTGTTAGACTGTTGTTTTGGCTTTCTTTTCAAAAGCCGAATCTGTAAAAAGATCTATTATCTAAAAAAAAAAAGAAAATCAGCCTCATGTGACTATACTATTCATGACAAGTAGTTCTAGCTATAGAATAGTTCCAGATTATAGTTCTTACTGATTCAAGTTATTCAGGTTCTATTTCCTTGTGAATCTTTTTGTAAGAGAATCAGAGACAATTTGTTAAGTGTTTGTCTACCGCCCGGATTCAGAGATACTGACAATTTGTAAAGTGTGTTTTCTTCTACAGCTAGCTAGCTGCCATCTTGGATTCACCGAACCTGAACAAGTGCGTTTATACGAGTAGTTTTGTGCTGCTGGTTTGAAGAACAAATATAAGTACTGATATATCTATCTCCTGCACTCCTGCACATAAGGTTCACAATGAAAACAATGCATTACTGAAACGTTTCATCACAGGCAAATATCATGGCATAGATAAAATGTGATAGGGGTGAGTTTGGTACCCTAAATTCTATATACTACCTGATATTGACAAGCAACCAAAAACTGAAAAGAGTATGGTAAAAAAAATAAGGGAGTAATTACGTCAACCGCATTGTACCATGACCAAAACAATCTCTGAATGGAATAGAATAGTTCTTGTACCTTAGTTTGTAATTTCAATTGTAACCCCCACCATGAAGCAATGGTGGCTTCCACACCATCCCCTTTTATTAGATTTCATTCAGATGAATCCAAAAGAAGCAAAATTTGTAGGTAATTCGTATACATCCACAACTGAAATTTGCAGCTGGTTTCAATACTCATAAATGTGTACTATAGTTCTCTCACATTGATATAGAGTCTGATATGAACATCTTCCTTTCTTATGGACAGACAACAATACAAGTACGGATGAGGTGAGATAATCAACAAGCAGTAGTAATATACCCGTGCGTCAACGTGGTCGACCAGGCGTGGCATTGTCGAGGGGATCGGCGGCAACATGGTCGACGGCGCTCGGCACGGCTGCTGGATCTGATGCCCCGGCGCTATCTACGGGTCGAAGCCGGGAGGAGACGATGCCGGATGGAGACGGCGGTCGGTGGCGGACCAGCGGGGTCCTTGCGGCGTTGGAGCTCACGGGAGGTGGAGGCGGAGGGAGGAGACGATGCAGATGCTGACCCGTCGTGTGAGGCCTCGCGGGATCGCGGAGGGGGGCGCAGGCTCTCGCGGGACGCGGAGGGGAAACGGGATAGCGGAGGGGGAAGCGGAGATGGATGCGGAACCGTTGATCTGCGATTGAACGGCGTGATTGCAATAGGCAGACTCACTTTTGACAGACCCACCCTTTGATAGACATGGGAAAAACTCCTCCTTTTTACCCTGGTTTATTTATGGTTTATTTATTTATTGATTTAGATTTAGATGGTTTAGATTAGATGCCACCCCATCTAGTGTGGCAAAGAAACATAATGTGGCAAGACAATCGGCAGAGGATAGGTTGGCTATATAGTTTGGCCATACTGACTCAGGCCGTTTCTGGGGCGTGTCATTCAGGACAACCGCCCTAGGCCCCCAGACGTTTAGGGCACCCCAAATCAATGTATCAGAGCAGGTATAATAAAATAATTAGACAGACTCTAAAATAATCATGTCATCATAATTCTTAGGTGGAGAAGGAAGTAAGAAGTGGCTTCTAATCTATAGCCAAGTTGCACACTGATACCTATGTGAGGCCAATTTTACAGGAAACCAATCACTAAGATTAAAAAATTTAAAGGCGGTGATTGGAGATGTGTAGAGCTATATATACTAGCTCTAATATGCTGATATGTAATTTTTGGAGCCAACAACAGACTCCGCTATTGGCCTTGCTCTCATTAGGCCCCGTTCAAATGTTTAGTTTTGGCCCGAAAAAACAGTGATTTGTATCTTTTTTTTGTGTGCATGCTTTTCAAACTGCTAAACAGTGTATTTTTTGCAAAAAATTCCTACACGAAAGTTGTGTAAAAAAATTAAATTTATTTATTTTTCAAGTTTAAAATAACTAATACTCAATTAATCACATACTAATAACGTTTATTGTTTTGCGTGCGAGTACTGTGCCAAATGAAACCCTCACTTCTGAACAGTCTTAGTGTATAAATCTTGTATTACTTCCCCTATAAACTGCGAGACTGTGCACCTTGAAAATTGAGCCAATCCCTTCTTGATCCCGAATTTTCATCTTGATCCCTTCTATGCCCTCACCATTAGCTTGCTGTTACTCCCTCTGTCCAAGAATATAAGCATTTGAGTTGGGATATATGTTGTCCAGATTTATTGTACTAGGATATGTCATATCATATCCTAAATGTCCCTTATAAATTGAAAGAATCTACTTCATGCCACCGATTTTGTATCGTTTCAATGATTTGCCATCGACTTTGTCGGGTTCTATGATATACCATCGGCGGTTTAGTAGTTTTCTCTACAATATGCTATTGGATCCCCAAAATGCTCTTGTACACATACAAGGTTGACAATTAATTTATCATGTTAGAAGATAGAGAAAATTATGAATTTTTTCCTAGCATCCTAACAAATTATTATAGTTTGTGGGTATGTTTTATGATTATTGAAAAATAATCATAAAACATACCCACAAACTATAATAATTTGTTAGGATGCTAGGTCAAAATTTTCATAATTTTCTTCATGTTCTAACATGATGTATTAATTGTCAACCTTATATGTGTACAAAGTCATTCTGGGTATTTGTTAAGAATGCATTGGACCCAATGGTATATTATAGAGAAAACTGCTAAACCGAGAGTATATCATAGAACTCGACAAAATCGATGGCAAAACATTGAAACAATACAAACTTGGTGGCATGGAGTAGATTCTCTCTTATAAATTTGGATGGAGGGAGTATTTTTGTCTTAAAATGTCCATTGCCCTTGGGCATGTAAGGGTTGCTGAAATATGAGTGGTTTTGATACAATTAAATATCCATTGGTGCACTATATGTTGAAGTCTCTTAAACCATATTCCTCAAAGAAATGCACAGTTTTCTTCATCTGAATGTCGTGTGGACAGTCTGATTATCTGAACCACATGTAACCAAACTCAACAACTTCTGAACAGAACTTCGTGGCTGTTTTTGTGCAGATTCAAATATCCAGTTATACACTGATATTAATTGCGAAGTCAGTATTAGCGTTGTAATTGCGACTCCTGTTCGCCTGTCAGACATTGGCACCACGTTATCTTGCGTGCGTTTGTTTCCAGTTTAAAGCAGGCGATCTGTCTCCTGATTAATTCTAGACTGATTTTCTCCTCTCTGAAGAACATCTCAGGTGTGCTCTGCCTCGGCATACATGCACTGCCAAGTGTGCGGCATACATGCACTGGCGAAAGCAAAATTCGCTCTTTGTTTTGACTGGTAAAGCTAAAAGATGTTCCGTGTTGACCAGTAAGCAAATGTTCCCTATAAATCACACACCAAAACTCGTTGGGGGTTCTATCATCGATCTTGCTCATCCTTCTCCAACAATCCTTGATCAGTTTGCCCTTCCCAGTTATTTTTTGCTTCACACAACAATCGCACATCTCACCATGGCGCTGAACCCGCTCTTCACCGTGACGTTCAACGCGAGCGGCCGCGACAACTACAACGACTTCATCAACAGCATCCGCAGGCAGGTGGCCAACCCAAGGCACTTCTCCCACAACCGCCCGGTGCTCCCGCCGGCGGAGGAACCGCCGCGCCGGTGGTTCCACGTGGTGCTCCGGTCGACGACGCGGACGCTCACGCTCGCCGTGCGGGCCGACAACCTCTACCTCGAGGGATTCCGCAGCAGCGACGGCACGTGGTGGGAGCTCACCCGCGGAATCATCGGCGGCGGCAACGCCACCTACGCCGGATTCGGCGGCTCGTACAGTAACCTCCTCGGCGAGACGGACAGGATGATCGACGTCACGCTCGGCCCGGAGGAGATGGCTCACGCCATCGACACGCTCGCGGCGCGGACGCGGGGCGGCGCGGCGGCGGGGCAGCGGGAGAAGGTGTCGGTGGCGACGATTCTGCTGATGGTGAACGAGGCGGTGCGGTTCGTGACGGTGGCGGGGATGGTGGCCGGGTTGATGGACCCGAGGGCGAAGGTGAAGAGCGGGAAGATCAACGCCAAGCTGAAGGAGCAGGTGAACGGGTGGAAGGACCTGTCCAGGGCGCTGCTCATCATGGACGCGCTGCAGCTTGAGGATCCGGACGATGGTAAGAACAAGAAGCCTGATGCGAAGAAGGCGGAGGATGAGAGGAAGGCGTGGGAGGCGGCCCAGAAGTTGGCGGTGGAGGCGGCCAAGGCGGTGGGGATCCTGCTGTTTGTTGATAGTGGTGATAAGAAGGTGCCGCGTGGGATGACGAAGGCGAAGGCGCTCGACCTGTTTCGTGGGACTGGGATCTGAGTTGCTGCCGTTATGGGCAGATCCAGCAACTCCTCGAGCTACCCTTCTTATTGTTCCTCCCTCAGTCCCTCTCTTCTTCCCGCAGGGGGATCGAGGACTTCCAGCACGCACGCTGAATTGCCCCTGGCTATAGCTTATATTATTTCAGCTTTGCTTGAGAACCAAATCAATCATATATATCCCTGCAAAAAAAAAATCAATCATATATAGCTACTTGAATAAAATTGCTAGTGTGTATATGATGTTTGTATCCTAGTGACTTGTGTATCTCTAAAGTAAGTAAATAAATTTAATATTGCTAATACCCTTATTTGATTGAGCTTTGTTTTGGTGGACTTTATTGAGGCTAGTAGAAATCAATCCAAACCATACATCTACTATTATCCAAACATTCGAATTGATTTCTACTGCCGCCGTAATTAATGGCAGTAAAACATGAGAGGGTATATTAGTTCATAAAAATATGGGAATAGAGGGGTAAAATCATAATTTATTTGTTATTTGCAACACATTATAAAACTACAAATGTACCCTTAATCACACACTTATAAAAGTACTAATATATCCTTATAAACTAATGTCTAAGAATTTTTTTACTGCCAGTAGAAGCCACAGGAACAAATCTCTGAATGATTTGCTCCAGATTTGATGGAAGATTGAAATATATATTAGCTTGCAACAACAATAAGCATGACCCTGATTAGAAACATACTACGAATGACCTTATTACATTCAGAAGATATTATTTCAATTCATAGTTCAGAGGGCCTTATGGGGATTCCCCACGCTACTACAATTGCGATGGCAAATCCAAGGCCGAATCCTATTCCAGAAAAAAGGTACAACATAACATCTGCATTTTTCTTTTTTCAGAAAGTATCACGTTCAGCGTTATGCTGTTGCATTCTTTTGATAATGGAGAGCCACACAACTTGTTGTAGGATATATTCTATAATGTGTAGTATAGATGTTGAAGGTCTTTTGGTAATTTTTCATGTCATATACAAAATATATTCCTCTCTAGGGATTCTTTTCTCTATTTTGGCACGCAAGCCGTATTACCACTGTCATTTTCCCCCTCAATGCGGTGTATCTGATCACGTTATTTATTTTTGATGGATGGATGCATGGATGATGGAACCAAATGTTCATATTATTTTATATTTGATGAAATCAAATGTTCACATCAACAAATAATATTAGCATTGTTCAACAGCATAAAAAATATCAAATCTCCAATTAATCACAATGAGGAAAAAAAGGCAGGGTAGCGCGGTAATTTTGCATGCCAAAGTAGAGAATGTTACACAAATCAAACATAGTATAAATATGTTTATGGTGTCATTTTATCAAAGCAATTGTTTTGGGGTGTTAAATTGTCAAGCCCCTCTCTTCATCGAAGTTCCCGGCTGGTTTGACGGCGGCGGAAGACGCTCCGGCTGTTCCGTGGGAAGTAGGAACTTTGGTGCAGCCAAATTTCATACTACTTATATGTCTACTGAAACCAGATCCCTTTAATTTGAAGTTAAACCAGATCCTTTAACTTGAAGTTGGAAGAACTATGTCACTAATATGTATGTCTAGAGGTGATGAGACTCACATGTCAGTGGTGGATTTCCTTTAACTTTTTAAATTAGAGGATCTTCTTCTCTTCCCTCCGATGTGGGACGGAGTGACTAATACATATGCTCATCCAAGCCCTTGTATTATGGAACGGAGTGACTAATACATGTACTCAGAGATATTTGTGTTCAAGTCATCCTACTCTGACTAATGCAACTAGACAGTGATTATGCTTGGTCATACTGATAATTTGTTCACTACTTTCACATTCTTCTCTCAGAAATATTTTGCATTCAGATAACTATATATATGTAGCCCATTTATTTCTGGTTATGAACATGCAATGAAAATGAGAGGGAGAATTTAACAGTTCCTCCATGTGATTCGCAGTCTGACCAGACGATAGAACTCGTTGTTCTTTACATCTCATGTTATTACAGATAATAAAGGTCTAACAGAAAAGAGACCGAAAATGAGCTTTCATCACAAAGTTGACACCAAATGGCACTCCGGTACAAAAAGAATGTAAACTCCGTGTTGATATTATGTCCTGCTGGCAAAGTTACAATGGTGAAGCAGATGCTGAAGTTGAACACATGAAAAATACTACAAGAGATCCAGCCCCTTTGTGTCTAGGTTTAAGGCCGATCTGCCATCTGGAGTAGAGGTAATAATTTCCTCTCAAAGAGTGAGATTCCATTTACTAACAGCACCACATGGTAAGAAAAAGGGAAAAAAGAAGCCCAAAAATGGAACAACATCGTTCATTACACTCAGGGTTGGCTTCCAACCCTAGTACTATCTGCCTACTAAGCTGAACTCTGTATAGAACCATACACTAGTATCAGAGCAGTTTCTTCATGCCTTTGAGTACTTCGAGCTCCACATAGGTACCTTCAGAGCGTCCTCGTCGCCTGCACTGCCTCCATTTTCGGCAGTGCTCAAAGAGTCTGAGATCAATGGGTCTGATTCACCTTCTTTTACCTGCGATGTAGATTACATGTGAGGCGAACGATAACAACATGGTTATGGGATCAGCAAAAACAGCCATCGCACTGGATGCACATGAAGGCATTAAGCCCAGCAAACAACCCCCGGTTTCACAAAATAAAATGCTACGGAGCTAGTGAACAGAATCTAAAACGATATGAAAGCCATGACTTAATTTCCTGGTCTATCCCTGAGGATGGGCTTGGGACTTGAGCCATGCCAAACTAGGCCTTAACTAGTAAAAAAGGATGGTATACTATGTCTAAAAAAGGGATGGTAAAACATGACTCATAGGGGCTTTATGCCTAATCCTAAATGTCAATTGTAAAGCCACAACATCATCAGGTATTGATTCTTTTGAACTACAATCCAGTGGAATTCAGTTAACACATAAGACAAAACGATAGAACTATTAAACAGTGTACCTGATTGGATTGCGGAGAGGCTTCAGTGGGTTTTGGTGGAGCCTCTTTGGTGCAGAAGTACGAATAAGATACCATCCCAATTACAGCAATGAGGATTCCAAGTATATTTCTCCAGCTAAATGGATCGTGAAGCAAAACATAGCCAAAGGCAAGAACCAAGCATGTTTTAAGATGACCAAGCACTTGGTAAGTTACAGGAGAGGTTTTCCCGATCACAAGAAAAGTGCTGAAGTTTACTGAAACTGATATTAAGCATGACAGCACAATGAAAAACTGCAGAAATCATAAGAATAAACTGAGTAAGATGAAGCACAGCTACGTTCAACATAAGTTATCAAAATCAGTTCACTGCTTACCAGAACTTGAGATGTGTAATCAAAAGAAAAGACATTTTGGTTAGTCAGAAACCCATCAAGGAAAGGACCGATGATGAACAAGGTCAATGCCTGGTATGGACATGACTGGTACAGCAGCTGCGTTGAAGATACCTTGAATTTCTTCTGAATTGTATTTGTCATCTGAGAGCTAGTTAAGGGTGCAAATCAGACACCATAGGACAATATGATACTCAAGTTAAATGGTGTTTCAGGCTTTCAAAACTGTACATAGGAAGTATATATGAATAGGATGAAAAATATACACTATAGCATCTAGACTATTAGTAATAATATACTACATGCAGATTGTCACAAACAGATTGTGTTTCACATAATAAAATAGCAACTGATGTTAAAGGATACAATTTGAGCAATGCAGGTTGTGATGATTGCCAGCAGAGACAGTACAGATCCCACAGCATTAAGTTGGAGGTCAGTCACAGTTGCAACCCCCACACCAAAAAGGAGCACACTGAGGGAGAGCTGGATATTGCGACTGTACAGTAAAGTCAGGAAAAAAAATGAGTGGTAATTCTCAAACTGAATAAAGGACATGATGTATTAAATACAAACCTAAACTTCTTCCTGAAGAAAAGAGTCTCCAGTATAACAGTGCATGGAATAATTGCCAGCTTTGTCATCTGAAAATAAAGAGCATTTTAGAACGACCTTGGTCTGGTAATTAGTGTGCAAGGTGGAGTGGCCTTAACTGCATCTCACAAATATGCAACAAGTTTAACTGAAACCCTTTTCTTAAGTTGTTTGTGAGTGACAAAACAGCAGCAATAGTAACATCATAAAAAGGACACTAAGAAGTGCCATACTACCATATAGATTGTTTAAGTTATGATCAGGAGAGAGCAACAACAATGCATACCTGGTAGAAACCGACAGAATTGAAACCTAGACTCAAGTTGAGAAGCCCAATCGAGATGCCATTGAGCACACCAAATCCCATGACAGTCCTTGCATCAAAAGGTTTGTGCTCAAAGAGCTTCATACATAATGCCACATGAAGAGAGCAAAATGTAACAAGGAGATGCCAGCTTGTCAAAGTAGTGGCTGCAAAACACAGACCAATGTTGGGAAATTTGGACAGAAACATGCCTACTTATGTACTTCACCTTTTATATTACCTAGTAAATTGTCACACACTCCAGAACCACGGTCTTATAATATTTAACAGAATTAAATTATAACACAAAATCAAGCAAAAAAAATATATCTCCAAGTGTAATCAATCATATCATCCAAGCTCACCACACATCCTCTAGCTAGACATCCTAATAAGTAAATCTAGCTCCTTTAACTAAACGTAGTCATTCATTTCAATAAGTAACCCTAGCTGTATCATTTAAGCCCATGATTCATCCATTCTTAATCATGCTGCTGTTCGACACAAGACTAACTCGACGGACAATCTGTACTGTTTCTTAGTCAAAAGTTCTCAAGGTACCAATCTCCCTCAACATCACTTCTTCAGGTTTCAACTGCCCCCTGAACACAATTTCAACCAGGCATCTCTAGAACTCTACAAACAATTCACGAGCTATACATAGAGCACAAGCATCAAACAAACCAGACACTGCCAAGTGGTAAAGTGCTACTACATCTCAACAAGATTGGATCTCATACCAAAGATGAAGCCGAGTGAGCTCATGAGGGCCTTGTTGCAGATGACAATGGAGACAGAGGACACCACCGAGAGGCTCAGTGCCCCTACCGTCCCCAGCTGGAACTTCTCCCCTGTCACCCCCATCTCCACCTCTCCGAAGAATCACCACCAACACCAGCAGCAGCAAGCGAACCGAGCGGAAATCACCGAAATTCCCCACCCAAACCCGCCGAATCACGCCACCGACACAAGTCACAGAACCTGCGGGGCACCAAGAACACATTTTGATCAACCAATCGCAGCAAGAACATCAAGAAGAGGCCAAGAAACGGGTCTCTTCCCGGTCAAAGCCACCAACCTCCCTAGTTGCTCACCTTGCACGGAATTTGGACAGGTGAAGCTGGATCTGGGAGAAGAGTAAGTGAATCTTGGCGGGGAACTGCCAATGGCGGGGAGATCTGGGGAGCGAGTAGGAGCAGGAGGGATCGGCTCGCTTCAGCTGACGCTTGCTGCGCTCTTCGCCTCCTCCTCGCCTCTCCTGCAGCTGCTGCTGATCGGAGGAGACGGAGACAGGGGCTTTTATATAAAAAAGAGATTTTGGTTGGTCGTTTCGGGTTGGTGCCTTGGTGGAGTTGGGGATGGACTGATTTGTAATTGGTGAGTTCTTTGTAGGGGGTGATTAGTGATAAATTGGGGGATGCATTTTAATTGATTTGATTACAAGATCATCAGTGCTAATTGTGACCACGTGTTTAATGAGATTTTGTGATCCTTTCCATTTGTTGATTCGTTTGGTGAGATGCTTGATCATTGCTGTTTGTTGAACTCCATTGATTACTGTCCCTAAAGATCTTTGTAACTTAGTCCATGTATTTTATAATTTTGTGAATTGTGGCAATCCAAGTGTCTGCATCTCTTAGTATTTTTATTTTTTGACAGCATCTTAAAATTTGATGATTTAAGGATTCAATTGTTCATTTTTCCTTATTGTGGTGCGCTTTAGTTGTTGATGCCAGTTTCTAAATTTTTCAGTAAGCACTCACGTGTTAAAGAAATAGCAGTCAGCCCCACAGTTAATCTCTTTACATGCTTTGGTATTAGGGGTTTGGCAGTCATAAGTCATAACCAATGAAAACCAATTGACCGCCATAACTGCATAGAGGTGAAATCCCTAATCAGTTTGACTAGGGGTAAAATAAAATTACTGATCCAAATCTCTGAGTAAACTAGCTAATGACTATGACAAAATTACTTTTTACTGCATCTAGTCAGCCCAATCTGGCAGACCTAGCGTATTTGTCGGTGCAGTGATTTTATGGAGCAAACAGGAGGGTGTCCTTGTATCCATTTTCCCTTCTTCCCATGTACAGAGGCTTGGGTTCAAGACAGAGTATAAAGTTAAAGTTTAATAGTAGTACTTCGAAATTGTATGACAGCTAATTGCATCGGAATCTTTCAATGCTTGAGGGAATCTTCATACATGCTTTCGTACTAGAGTCACTAGTCAATGTAATCAAGGGATACTGGTGCCCATAGTAGTGATGGTACATTGGTAGTACCAAACCATGAGTATTCAGGCTTCACAAATCATAATTTTTTTAGTAAAACAAATCACAGTCGTAACACTACTTTTACAGTAATCACGCATAATTGCATATTTAACACTTTTAACAGTTCAATTCCAGCAAGACTTTGACCTCGTATGAGTATATGACGTATCATATGCATGTTATATATTTAGCTAGCAGGATTATAATATGACATGCAAAGGTTTGCTTTTGTCCTCGTTGAAATCAAGCATATCTAATTTCACATGCAAAATAATAATAGAGGACTTAAGCTTAGTTAATTAGTTGATGCGAAGAGTCGGTGATAGTTAAGTCTTCTCTGTCTTCCATGACAAGAGAGGATTACAGCTTATCAGTGACTTGATAAGCAATAACGGAGAAAACACCTATCAGGTAAAAGCGAGTAAATGACTGAATCTTAAACATGAGGTATTAACAAAAGTGAGAACTCAAAAACTACACAAAAAAAAAGTATACAAGGGCAGCAGGATGCAACGAAAAGAGAGAAACTTTTGGAGGACAGAATTGCACAAATGACACTATCATCTTGCTAATTTCTCTCCTGGACTTGCTTGCAAAACAAGATATTTTTCCTCCCTTGTTCAGTTAGGCCGTGGTGGTCTGGTGGATAAGGCCGGAGGAGGAGAAGAAGATGATGGAAAGGGAGAGGCGCCACCGCTGCATGGGTTGGTTAGGTAGCTTGCCATTGTCTCTCTTAAACCAAAATATATACTATAATTTTCTGAGATTGATAATACTCGATCAACCGATTTTAATAGTACAGCTTAATGCCAAGTTGTTTGTTGGGGTTGGATTGCCTCCACACCTCTTGTGGTGGTGTTCGAATGGGTCGCATTCGCTCACCCTCAGGCCGGGCCCACTGTCAGTCACATCTCAAAGTCCAAAAGCCTATTTCGGAGCCCATAGCTTTGCATGGAGGCTGACACCGACGCCATTGATGCATGTACACTGATACACACTCTCATCATCCAGTACTGTACTGCAGCTAGCCATGTTCCAACTTTCAGTTTCACCTGAATTTCACTTTCAGGAATGTATGATTGCTCCATGATTCTTCAAACCACGCAGAAAGGTTAACAATTCAGTTCTAAAATCCTAATCAAGTTCTAAGATTTAAAATTATCTGCGGCTTATAACCCAAAGCTTAAACAAGATAGCCCAAAATCTGTAGTAGA
Organism: Leersia perrieri; assembly: GCA_000325765.3. Lineage (NCBI taxonomy): Eukaryota > Viridiplantae > Streptophyta > Magnoliopsida > Poales > Poaceae > Leersia > Leersia perrieri. The sequence goes on from CM002476.1 coordinate 2,710,881, forward strand.
AGCACAGAACGATGGTGATGGTATGTTATATAGTATGTTCCAAATTATGTACGACTTGTAGATACGAAGCACAGAACGAATCACCTATAAATATGTGCAATCCACATCGCACCTCTCAGAGGACAATGATGTGAAGATGCATGGGTGGATCCTAACAAAATTCAGTGTACTCACTATGCTATACCTATACATTATAAGATCATCATGTGCTTTTCCTTCCTTTTGCCTTCTGTTTACACTGGCAGTGCAACTGAGATGCAAGGAAACCATAGGATTAGGTAGGAAAGAGTACTAAATTGACTATGATATACTAGCTCTTGACATTGCATGGTTGTTGCTTAGAGCAAATCATGGAGGAGGAGCTAGCACCGCCGGTCCCATCCTCCATTAACTACCTAGCAACAGAATGAGATGAAGAGAGGTGTACATGCCATGAGGCCTGCAGACACAGGGACCATCAAAACATCAATATGCAACGTCAGGTGCTTTATGCTTAACACATTTTTCTTTTCAGCACTTTAGGCTGTGTTTGAAACTGCTTGTCAAGTTTGGATTTTTTGTGCACGCAAAACTAGATAAGTCATTAGTGCATGATTAATTGAATATGGACTATTAAAAACTTGAAAAATAGATTAATTCGATTTTTTTAAATAACTTTCGTATATAATTTTTTTTTCAAAACACGCACTATTTAGAAGTGTGAAAAGCGTGCTCACGGAGATCGAGAAAATTTTTCCCCCCTTATCCTGAATTGAACAAGGCCTTAGCTCTTTGTAACCATACAAGTAAAGGAAGACTTAGACTGTTACTATATCAAACATGAACTCTGGAATTCATCAAGAAGAACATGAACTAGATAGAATTTATCCATAGTGTTTATCGTAACAAAATGCAGAAAGATTTAAATAGTAAAGGAAGAAGTTGTTAGCCATGACATAGCAAGGAAGAAGAAGAAAGCTGAAGTGGAGAAAGAAGGAAGAAAGGGCAGACAGCTAGATTCTACTAGAAGAAATCAAAGGGGCTCATAAGAATGAGTTGACTCCGTATCAAACAAGTGTGAAAAAAAGACCTAAAAAAGACCTATCATTTCGGTGGATTCAGACATGGATCCATCCAACGTTGGAATTCAGTTTTTTTTTTCTGGCTGCCGACAGTTTGTTTGATAGATCTACGTGATCATGCATCATGCATGGGTGGTTTCTGTTGAAATGTCATTACAAGGAATTGATTAGTGAGCTTCATTTGCATCACCATCAGCTATCAATTAATGGCATATCATCTCCCTTAAATATAAAACGCACAGGTATTGATGTCCTATTGGCAACGTTCTCCTACTTTCTCAGTTTCTTGTCCAGCTTGGCAAGTGAAAAACGATGGTCCATTGTGCTTTTCGGTAGTGAGGACAGGGACCATTGCACACTAGTATCCCACTACATAGGATTGAGATGATGTGAGTGATTTTTTTTTGTCATAAAGTCATAAACAATACACCAGCATTACTGTGAATCATGAACCCTAATACCAAATTGAACGAGCAAATTGAATGCCGCCTCTTTTGGCATTAAGATATTCTCTGTCTTTTTTTCGTGACTTTTGTTTTGAGATGACCACAGGGTTCCCGATTCCATTTTGTTGTCAACACGTGATACCAGGGAAATAGATTTTGTCGAATTCACGAATGAACCAAAAGAAAAACTGAGCAGTATGCCAGTATGTGCACGCTCTGGATTTTTAGGTGACGAAATCCGATGAAAACGAAAGGGCAATTGCCGTTAACATCAGATCGGACGGTTACGGAGGCACGCCATTTTCCTCGCGACCCAGATCGGACGGCGGAGCGAAGCGCCCCTGTTCATCACTCGACCGTTGCTCTCCATCTCCCAATGGAGACACATCCCAAGAAGGGGAAAAAGGGAAAGAGAAAAATAAAAAAAAACGCAAGCGCCGCCGCGACGCGAGCCACGAGATGGCCTCGCCGCCGCCGCCGTCGTCGCCGGCGACGGCGTGGTCGATCACCGTGCGGCTGAGGCACCGGCGGTGGCTGGATCTCCGCGCCGCGGCGGAGAACGTCGTCCTCCCCGGGTGGTGGCGGTGGCGCGGCCACGGCGGCGAGCGCCTCTCCCTCCTCCTCCGCCTCCGCCGCGGTCTCCGCCTCGCCGTCGTCTCCCGCTGCGCCGCCGCCGCGAAGAGCCCTCGCCCCTCCTGCAGGATCCTCCGCTTCCTCAGGAGCAAGCTGCCCCGCTTCCCCTCCATCTTGCGCCGCCGCCGCAAGAATCCGCCGTCGCCGGCGCGCGCCACCGCCGCCGCCATTGCCGCCTCTCGCTCTCAGGTGACCCAAAATTCTCTCCTAGGGTTGGAATCATGTGACATTCCTATCCTAACTACCTAGTGTCCAATTCTTGATTTCTTGCTCATGATTTGCGCCTTTGCGCGTGTGTGCTAGCTATGGCAGAATCGGGCACTGGGATGGCCGGCGAGGAGGAAGGCGACGACGGCGATGGCGACGGCGGCGCTGTGCCTCGTCGCCGTGCTCGCCGTCGCGATGGTTTCCATCGCGGCGTTCCAAGCAATGGTACATTAACATTACCAAATTTAATCGTGCATTTTCTTGAAGAATGGGGGTGAATTTTTGCTTTGATGTATCTTTGTTGCAGAGTGGGGATTATGGGAGAGGATACTACGAACCAGTTGGTCACAGCAAGTCATGGAGATTCCTCGTCGCAAGGAAGCTTGCCAGGTGGTTGGAGTTGGAGCCTCGTCTCTATGCGTGGCTCATGAAGCTCAGCTTGAACAGGCTCCTCAACTGGTAGAAATTTGATCATTCTTTTCACCTAGAGACTAGATCACAGAAAGACCAAATCTCAGATAGGAACTTTGGGAGGCTAGGAGGCTTCTTGTTTACATTGATAAGCTTCTTGATTACATTGATACATTATGAGTGTGTGTGTATTTCTGAAGAGCATGACAGCACATTCGGGGGAAGAAAGTGCTGTTTAGCTTCTTCAGAATCATCTGAATGTTTGTAATGTTTTGCAGTACGGACAGCGCGAGTCAGCCGTGTGTTTTGCCCAAAGACTCAAACATACATAAATTTATGACAAAAACAACATAGCGAAACCACTAGAAATAATTTGATTTCATGGAGCATACACATTACGAAGAGTCAGGACAAATGTTTTTTTTTTTGAAAGATCAACTCAGGACAAATGTTAAATAATGTACGCAGAGGGAGGCAACTATATACAGCTAGTCTCTAGTAAAGTATTATCTCCCTAATAATCACATAGGTAACAGATAGTAGCAGGTAATATAGGTGAATGCTTAACATAGTTCATCCCATTTTCATTTCTAACTTCATGAATCACGCACACTCACTCAGTTTACTTCTGGCTTCAACACACGATCTTATACAACATAACGTACACCTGTTTACCTGCTTTAAACACTTCTTGGTAGGACATGATACCCATCCTCCATCCTCCTGAAGTGAGTATCCTGTAAGAAATGGCATATCAGAAACGAATCGATCTGCTGGGAAAAAACAGAGTATGGCTTTTATAAAATGTTATATCTGACAATGACGTTTGGCAACCATTGCCACATGGATTATGAATCAAAATAAAGTTGCACATCAGCACAATATCTTTGGGAACTTTCTCACTAAACCCCCCCAAAAGACAACAGGACATGCAATTTAGCCCAATAAAATGGGCAGATGGAATCATCTAGCATGATTTTAAGAAAAGAGAATGAAATGGCATTATGGATTGCAACTTAGCTGTTAAAACATTACCTTCTCTAGCTTGTTCTTGGTTGGTGTATCAACCACTATCTTCTGAACACAAAGCCGTCGGAGAACACGATGTTCAAACATAACTTTATACTGCACATCACTGTTGTTCGGTGACACGCTTGCAATTATCTTCTTCTCAATCCCCACCTCCTCTAAAGATCAGAAAACAATCAAACATAAGATGAAAATAAAAAGATAGGTACAGAGTGAAAGTTAGGGGGTACAAAGTGATGGAATGGACAAACCTCCAACGAAAGGTGAATGCAACATAAAATTGCTCTTGGAATGATCAACATCAGGAATCTTGTTTCTCAAATGCAATGGAGTATTCAAAGCAACAGAAGGATTTTCTCTGGTAATTTAAATGAGAAGAACCTCTTTAAAATCCATATATAGATGGCAGCATAGGAAAGGTAGATATATCAAGGACACACTTACATATTTTCCCTTGTTACACATTCAACATGAGCGTGAACTTGGAGCATTTCTGTGGAGGTTTCCTGAAGACAACCCAAGTTTGCAGGAACTTGTGTTACTAATGATGTTTGCTTCTGCACTCCAGGAGGATTAGTCACTTCTGATCCTTCAGAACAGATCTCCGTTTCTCCCATCTCATTTCTGTAATCTGCATAGGCTCGAGGTGTTTCTGTCAACATTTTTGTTTCTGGCTTCGAGAGCTTCTTGATTTTGTCTTCATCATCACCATTTTTTCTTGCTAACAGATTGCTCAGTTCAATATCTCCTTGAAAAGTGCCATTGTCAGCATGGTCATCTTCCCAAAATGAATTTAGTCTGGAATCCTGAAAATCAATACCAGGACTGAGCCCTTGCCTTAATGAATCCTTGCCAGGCTGTTGAGGACATGATCTGTGTTGACCAACTATATTTTGGCTAACAGAACTCACAGACTTCTTTTCAAGGAACATGTCTGCATTTCTGTTCTTGGAGGAATCAAAATTATCTTCTTTCCTTTTGTCTACCTTCTCTGCCAAGAAAGTACTCATATCAATGTCACTCTTAATACACGTGGAAGAATTTGGTTTTGAAAATTCAATTTCATCGCCACATATGTCCGAAACAGGACTCTGTAGGTCAATGTCATCATCGAAAATGGCATTTTCAGGTCTGTGAAAAACAGGAGGAACTTTTGAAGCTGGTTTCCTTTCAGGTCTCTGTAGGTCAATGTCATCATCAAAAATGGCATTGTCAGATCTGTGAAAAACAGGACGAACTTTTGAAGCTGGTCTCCTTGCAGGTCTCTGTAGGTCAATGTCATCATCGAAAATGGCATTGCCAGGTCTGTGAAAAACAGGAGGAACTTTTGAAGCCGGTCTCCTTTCAGGTGAACTTGACCCTGCAGTTTGATACGTGCTCATATCTGATACAGAATTAAAAGGGTTATCCTCATGCAACAACACAGTGCAACTCGATGGGTTATTTAATCCAGTTCCATCCTTCAGATGGGTAGTAGTGGAAGTAGAATCCCAATTGGAAAACTTCTCTTTAAGTGATAAACGACAACTTGGTTCTCGAGTTCTCTGTTTCTTTGTAGCCTTGTCTGACCAATATCCAGCTTCAAGATTATTCTGATCATCTGTTCTTTTGTGGTGTTCTTCCAGATTATTGAACAATGAAATTCCATCAAGATTTGCATCCATTCTTGGAATATCTAACTTATCAAAGCTTATATGGAAGTCATCCTTCTCTTTCATTTTGTTCTCTTCGCATTCTACCGACAGTGATGGCTTCTTGCAGGATCCATCCTTCACTACTTTGAATTGACGAAAGAAAAATAAAAGAATCAAGACAAATGCTATATGCAGAACACTATAGTCTACTGGCGAACACACTGATCATTAATGTAAAGGCTGTTTGCTGGAGTAAAGGAACAGAAGCATAAGGCAGAAGTGACTGACCTGTGGCTGAAGAGCATGATTCTTCGCTGTAAAGAATAGTCTGAGAAGGTTAGAAAGACAAATTCCCGGTAACTATTTCATAACATGAGGACACACATTAATCCCATTAATACCTCCTTGGACTTCTCCGTTTCTCTGCATCATCTACCATGTCGAAAGACCAAGCAGAAGGACCAAATGTGTTGTTTGAGTTGGATATTTTCTTAATTGGTGGGTGCCTGTCCAGAATAATAGCAAGATAAGACTTTTTCATGGCTATAATTTGCAGGAATCACTACTGCGCTCACCTTTCCCAGTCAAAAAGTACTGTACCATCTCCATTGCCCATCAACGGATGATCAGAAAAGAGGTCATGTGTTGCTGGAATTCCTTCAACAAAAGTGCAATTTAGAAGCATGGCAGTCTAATTAGTCAGATAAGTATGACAAATACACAATGCAATTATTCTACTAGGAAGACCTATTAGAAAACAAAATACTAAGTATATCATAATTAGACATCACATATAACAAAATACACCGACACGAATATTAGAAGAGTGTTTTTCCATTGCACTTTAACCATGCTAGATGGCTGACATAGCAGATAAATTAATGACAGGTAAATCATAACATAAAACAAAATCTTGCAGCTTGTCAAGCTATACAAATAGCTGTTTTATATCACCAATGTTCTCTACTTCTCTAGTACAGGACTACAGGAGCAAAATAAACATGGCACTTCAATATCATTGTATAATCAGTGTAAAGTTTAGTAACAATAACATAAGATTACAGCTTGTGTTGGTAGGTTAACATAAACATAGATAATTCTAACCTGAAGTCTCAAATCTTGTGTTAGTTCTTGTTGAAGTTCTGCAAAAAGGAAAGATAATTAGGTCTATGAGAACTTATTAGTCAAACCCAAATATGTGGACGAGTAACCTTTTTTCTGGAGAGTATCTATCTTTCAAACCATAGTCAAGTGTATCAAATTGTTTCACTCTTGGAGTAGGAAAATGATCCTCTGAATTAAATGATTTCATCTTCCACAATCTCTCAGAATTTTCATCAGTTAAAGTGTCATCCAACCTTGCTGTTAAGAGTAGAAAAGGTAGAAGCATGCACAACGATGGTGCAAAATTTTGTTAGGCTGCACAACTTAAGTGGCAAAACTTAGTAATAAGATGACACATGATTAGTTGATTACTTACATTGCCAACCTTTTTCAGCTTCTTGTTCATAAAACATGTCTTCATCCTCAGGAAAGAACTTATTATCGTGGTTGTCAAATGAATGCGGAAAATTACAGTTAAACTGTTTGCTTCTTTTGTAGGCTGATTCATCTAAAGGACTAATCATATTTTCTGGAAATCTTCGCTCCTTTAGCACGTTGATTCCATTAATTACAGAATCCTGCAAGAACGGCATGAAATGAGTGCTTACAATTTTAATTAGAAATATCACGTTCCATTAGTACATCTAATTTGGTAAGTAATATTCTGTTATTATTTTGCTATATAAGGAAAAAAAATAGATGGATTTTTTGAATTTTTTAAAAAAATTTGAATGGAAGAATTTGTTACATAATTTTACTGTAAAAAACGGTGCACAAAATAATATATAAAAAGAGTCAACAATTCTCAGTGAAGGCAACTTAGCTAACCAGTCTAACATAGTTTCCAAAATTGCATTATCAATGTTTTAAATCACCTTTTTTTTATATTTTTTGTGCTTACTATGCTAAATGACATTTTTGATCTGATCTCAAAGACAGGATAACACAGCTGAAATTCTCACCAATTCCTTTGTGGCATTAAAGGGAATAGACCTTCTAGCTTTGTTCTGTGCGTATCGCATCACCTTTGGAGGCAAAGGTAAAGTCCTGCAAAACCAGAATTGCAAGATAGTTAGGGATGCATCCTTAAAGGTTCAGACATGAACATTCGTAAGCGAGGCAAGATGGAACCTTTTACTTCTTTTGCGTATCTCAGCTCTAGCCAATAGAAGGAAGGTGAAAAGACTGGATAATTTGCACCAAAACCTACCCTAACTGGACTTATAATTTGTTCTTGTAAGTTTCAGGGACAAGTATTTATTAGTACTTAGTAACTGCTTATTGATTAATTTGAATTTTAGCGAAACAAAAAAGATTCTGAAGATAAATGTATTTACTGCAATAAAATTTTTCCATGAAGTAAATAAATAATTTAGAGCATTTTCCTCAGTTATATGATCTCCTGGAAACCTTATTCAAAGTACCAAACTATTGTTCTCCAAGAAATATACAAAAATAGAAAGAAGAGTTAATACTACTACTTTCTGTAAAATTAAACATAGATTGTTTCTTAAATTCTTTACACCAGTTTAACACCATAGCTGAAATAGCCACCGAAAACAACACAGATTACTTAGTAATATATAGGTCTATCATTCAACCTTCTGATGGATCTTGGTGATTGAGGAGGTGTTTCCATCTTGACATGGCCAAGGCCTGAAACAGAAACATACAAATAGGTGCAATGGACAATTTGTGAATGCTATTATTGAAGGCAATGGCAATGAAATAAGGTTCATCAAGGATAACGAGTTAATAACAGACACGCATGCAACCCAATGCACACACAGATTTCTAACATAAACACATTTACAATATCATAAGTTGTAAGAATTATATATGTACTGGTAAAATCTGAACAAAACGAATGTCCATAAAATAATACTCCCTCCATACATTAATAGATGACGTTTCGGACCAAACAATTGACTTGATTTTAGTTCAACTGTGCTGTCGGAAACGACATGTATTGATGACCGGAGGGAGTATATTTTAGGTCCAAGTGTTTATGGAAAATATCCTCACCATGGAACAATAATGTGAAGTAGAATATCCCCACCTAAGATACAATGCAGCAAGATCAAAATAATATACTACCTCCGTCCCAACATATACCAACCTAGGAGGGAATTTGACCCCTCCTAGGACAATGTACGTGGATATGAGGCATGTCCACATACATTGTCCTAGGAGGCGTTAAATCCCCTCCTAGGTTGCTATGTTATGGGATGGATGGAGTGACAATTCTAGATAAAATGATGAATATGCACTCAATGTTCTTGGAACATGCACCTTTAACAGAAAATGAAACATGCGCTTCACGGGCAGGCCGTGCAGTAGATTTATTATTGGGTCCCTCATCGCTGACCAAATCAAAAAGTGAAATTTCTGCAAGGAAAATTCACAGTTCATTACATCAAAGTTTGAATATGTATAACAAGCACATTGATCTCATTTATATAAGTTATGTGGTAAATTTTGTTTTTACAAACAAATGTTTCACGCACATAATTTTACCTTTTGGTTGGAAGAAATAATTCTTAACCAGGCTAAGCATTTCCATTAGTGTCATTAATGATTATCCCCTTTTTATGCAATACTTACTATGCACATACCTCCCATTTTTTATGGGATACTTGCAATGAATATACTAATGCGTAGCTCTATATGAAATAACTGACTGAAAGCAGGTAAGAAACATCACCGCTGTTGGGTTCCACATTTGGATTTCGTTTCTTGACAGTGTTGTTCTTTTGTGGGGATGTTTTGCAACCAAGTGGTTCCTCATATGTTTTAGCACAAGGTTGACCATCTTGATGATTAAAGGGTGACGTCAATCTGCCAACGCACAAGATGACATCTCACAGAAGTGCAAAACTAGATCAATTAACCAGGCACACACTTATCACAATGCATGGAGATACTGACCTTGGCTGAGAACCTGCATAGTAGCAGCAAATCACTATATGAATAACCGAACTTTATCTAAAGGAACATTACATGCTTCAGAAATAATATTGTATCTCATTCTTCTTTTGGTAATTGCATATTCAAGAGAGAAACAAACTACTGAATTTTGTGAACTTTGTGGATGCATATGAGTATATGACCATGTCAATGGCTTAATGTAAATATAATAAAATACCAAGTCGTAAAAGAAAACAAGAATAGTAATGAGTTCCTCTGAATCGTATAAAGAAGGCCGAGCCCTTACTTGCTTCCTTCAGATTGCCACATACAGAAGTGACCTTTTGTGCCTCTATAGCAGAAGCATTTAAAGGACTGAAATCCAATGGTGGAACAACACTATCTACATCTGAAATAACAGTAAGAACAATCAATATAAGATGACACTGGAGGAGAAAAGGAAATGCACTCAGTTTTAGGATGAAACCGCGAAAGCAACACTAATGAAAAAAAACATTACTAGTTTACTACACAAATCCACTTTGGGGAGGAAAAAGGCACATAAAGTACACAGTACAATCCATCTGTCAAATAAATTCCAACAATGGTTTTATGTCTAGGGTCTAAACAGGAAGCAAACACTGATTTTCATAAGTTGGTACAGCAGCAATGTGTTCCATTTGTCCCAGATTATCATAACCTCCTTCCTAACATTCCGATACACTTGAACGAGCCATTGGTTAACCTACTTGATAAAAAATTCAGAAATTGTGCTAGAAGAACAGGAAAGATAAGGTGCAGAAAAAGTATGTAGAGCAAGCTTATTACTACCACTATACCACTGTAAAACATACAGAGAAACTCACTTTCAGGGCCACTGTTATGACAAATTGGAGTTGCCAGATTGTTCAGGTTTAGAACATCAAGCGATCGAGGCGCCTGATCATGGTAAGCTTGACTTCCTGTGCCTGCCACATCAACCTGGCTCTGTGCTCCTGGCCTCTGCTGTTGCCTTTTCTTCTGTTCAAAGTACTGCCTCTGCCTACAGAGCATTGTTCAAGAGTAGAACAAATTGTTCTATCAACATAAGGATATTGACTAGCACGGCATAACTTGATGACACCGTCTGAACTCTGAAACTAACAAGTTACCTGCTCTGCGTTGATTTCCTGGACTGCTCGATTCAGGAACAAACATGCATAACACAGACGCCCAAACATAACCAAATGTTAGTTTGTTACAGAAACAGTGCTACATGCAGCGATTTTTGCTTTGAAATTAAGAAATTTACATGCCAACCGCTGCACTGCTTCAGTAGAAAAAGGTGGAAACCACCATGCCCAAACTAACTGTGATGAAGCACAGGACATGAACAGAGAGGGATGGAGGGGAATATGGGTACTCACAGCATACACCTTCCTCCGCGAACCACCCATCCATTGCAGCATTATGAACAAAAACGACGAGCAATCTACCCACCTCACAGCTGCGAAATGGACACGACGGTGTAAGCGTGTGAAACTTTCAGAGAGAGGTGATCAGGTAGGGCCACGGTCCACGCACCGATGAGATGAGAGCGCCGCGGCAGCTCTCGAGCTGACGAGAAGAAGCCGGCGGCGAACCGGCGAGGGGAGGGAAGGCCGAGGCGACCGGCGACGCGCGCCCGGGTGGAGGGAGGCGCGGATTCCGCGGCGGCGCTTCCGGTGGCCGTCGCCCGTCGAGGTGCTGGAGCTCGACCTCCCCGCGGATCGAGAAGCTTCGGCTGCCTCGATCGGTGGCGGCGATGGAGGGGCTGGAGCCTGGAGGCGATGGAAATTGGGATTCGAAATTAATTTCGGAACGGGAAGCGGAGAGAGGACGAGACGATCAAAACGGCGGCGACGCGCGCCCTGTTTCGAGAAACACTGTCACACAATAGGGGAGACGCTGGGCTGCTGGGCCGTAGCCCCGTGGAGTATTTGGCATACCATGCACAAATCCGATCTGCGAAGCCCATCATATCATATGGCAGCCATAGCCTCTGGTTGGATTACTCTAGCTATTTCAAAACATTTTGTAGCAAATTTGAAGAAAGTAGTTTGAATTATTGCAAAACAAAAACCGGCTTAATTCACACGAAATCGACAAAGGGCCTTATCGGATGTCATTGATGTGGCTGTGCTGTGCTGTTGCTACAGCAGCCAACAGCAATACAAAGCCCATTACAACAGTATCAACAGTTGCAGCAGCAGCCGAAAAGATGATCAGCCTCAAAGCTTCTATGCCCCAAATGGGGGCTGCAAAACCCACCATTCTCTCTCCTTTGCCATGGCTCAGAAGCTGCATTGCAATGGACAATCAGATTGCCATCATGGCATGAAGTATGGTGGCTGTTTTGCTATCTTGATTCCAAAGAGAGTCATCTAAGGAGTAATGTCGACTAACGAGCAATCAATCCTTCATCCTGTTTGCGCTGCAGGCTGATTGAAGCAACCATAGTAGATGTCACAGACCTTCTCCAGGTCAGCGGCGGTCGCCGTCCACACGTGCCCCGGCGACGCCTCCGGGAGGCCTTCACTGGCGGCCGTCATCTCATCGCACCTCTCCTCCACCTGTGCCGCCTCCCGGAGCTTCCCCTCTCTCCACAAGCTCTTCACCAGCAGCGCCTTGGTGGGCGCGTCAGGCTTAACACCCGCGCCACGCATTTCGTCGAACAGCTTGAGCGCGAGCGCGGCGCGCTCCCGTTTACAGTACGCCCTGATCAGCACGCTGTACATGTACCCGTCCGGCTGCATCTCGCACTGCCGCACCATCCCCAGCAGCCGGTGAACACCCTTGAGATCGCCACCGCCGGCGAGATGTTCCATTAATCCGGAGAACGTCTGCAGGTCAGGGACCAATCCCTTCGCCACCATCTCCTCCACGAGCTCCACGGCGTCGTCGCCTCGCCCGCATTTCGCCAGCGTCCGCAGCAGCGACGAGCAGAGAAGCCCCAAATTGGGCCTCCCCACGCCGCCGCAGATGGCGTCGGCTTCACGGAACACCCGGATCGCCGCGTCGGGCTTCTTCGAGAGGCCGTAGAAGTCGACGACCAGCCGCACCGTGGCGAACGGCAGCGCGATGCCGTCGGATCGCACCTTGTCGAGGAGGCGCTCGACGAGCTCGACGTGGCCGGCGCGCGCCAGGATCGCGACCATCCTCGCCACCGTGTGGCGATCGTGCGCGAATCCGCCGGGTTGGCACGCAACCCAGCAGAAGAATTCCCACGCCGTCTCCGCCTTCCTGAACGATCGGAGAAGCTTGCACACTAGCCGTGGGGTCCACACGATCCCGGCGGATTCCAGCTCAGCCACCTCCCTCTGGTCCCACCCTTCTAAAGCTCTCGCGAGCTCGCGTGGGTCCAGCCATGGCTTCAACGTTATCCTCGCCGTCACGTCGCCGTTATCTTCGTCGCTGTCGCTGTCGATGTCTCCCTCGCCGTCAACGTCGTCGACGGCGTAGCCGATTTTGCCGTTAGGGGAGAGCTCGTCGGCGAAATCCTCGGTGATGTCATCAATGTGGCCGGATTCTCTCATGGCGGCGATGGCGGCGCGCATTTGGGGACCAGGAAGGACGCCATCGACGGCGACCATCTCGCGGATGAGCCACCGGAGGAGGTCGAACCTCGCCGCCTCCGCGAGCGCGGAGCCCAGCACGTCGTACTGGCGGGTGGTCCGCGGCGCGCGGAGCGAGGGGAGGAGGCGGAACACGCGGAGCGCCTCGTCGAGGAACCCGGCGGAGGCGAGGTGCTCGACGACGACGGTGTAGGTGCGGGCGTTGGGGAGGGCGCCCTCGCGGACCATGGCGCGGAAGGCGTCGACGGCGGCGGCGTGGTGGGACGCGCGGGAGTGGAGGTGTATGACGAGGTTGTGGGCTTCGGTGGGGCGGTGGTGGTGGTGGCGAGGGGTGGAGGGGATTGAGGCGAAGGCGTCGAGGGCGGCGGCGTGGTCGCCGGCGGCGGCGAGGAGGCGGAGGCGGGT
>CM002476.1:2724410-2751589 GCA_000325765.3 Leersia perrieri
GGCGGGCGCGGCGGAGGTAGAGGGCCACGCCTCCGGCGGCGGGGGCGGGTGGCCGGGGCATCGCCGGCGCGCGTGTTGCGGCGGCGGCGAGGGGGCGGCGAGGACGCTGACCTCGCCGAGGGTTTTAGGCATCAGAGATTTTCATGGACCAGATGAGGAAGAAGCCCATTAGGCCCAATTAGAAGAACAAACAAACACAGATGGTTCAGAATTAAATTTGCCCACAATTCAAGATGTTTGAATTTACAGATGGTTATGAACATTTCACTCATTTTATGGTGCATAAACTTTAGTAAATTTAGTCCAGTTCTGAGTACTCTACCACTCCTACTACAAAAGTGAGGTGGAGCCAAGAAGCGGCATAAATGTCAATTCATCCTCGTAATGTAACTTTTAGGAGCAGAGTTACAGCCACAACTTCGCTATTTTTTAAAAAATTTCAAAGCATTTGATATAACTCTATTTATATGGGATAAGAATCTTCCAATTGGAGCTGTATCAAATGGGCCTAAGCTAAAGGCCCGGCAGGATGTGTTTCCTAAATCATGATGCAACTGATGGCATGAGCAACTCCATTTCCTGATCTATCGGTAACTGAATGGGCCAGGAATGAAGATGATTTAACCATAAATGATTCAGCTTTACTCATGAACAGCAGTTATCAAAGCTCAAATGTCATCTGAACAAGCTCATTGACACCAGGAACAAAGATCATCCTTGTCTGTCTGAAGTTCTCAACAATGATCATTGACACCAGGAGCAAAAATCACCCTTTGTCTGGGATTGACCACAGTTCAGAATTTTTAGATGCAATGGATTTGCTTCCCGAATTCCAGATGGTTTTGCATTACTATCACTATCAACAGCAAAATGGCTGAAATAGTTACATAGTTCATCACGGAGCACACACATAATTACCTACAATTGTCTAGAAGAATAAGAAAGAAAAGAAACAATATTCCAACTGCAAATCTGTCGTCAATAGTGTTAAAACTATGATGGTCGGTCATGAACCGATGAGCTGTTTTGATCATGAACTCAGTAAAATGAAAGGAAGTGCATAGTGATTTATACAAAGAGAGCATAGCTAAATTACTCACTGAGCAATTCTCATCTTGAACCTGATCTGCCCCTCTTCCTCTTTCCGGATGACCTTGTTTGGATTTTCCTGCCTGCCTGTGTGCGGCCATTCTGAAATCGAGATCGCTTCTCAGAATCAAGGCCAGACTCAGTTTCCTGATCTGGGGCCGTTGAATGATGTATATCTTCCTCTTCATCCCTCTGTTGCTCTGCGTATGGTTCAACTGCAGCTATCGCAGCTGTTGATGAGCGTGGAACCAGATCCACAATGTCACAAAGTGATGAACCACCAATGTCCGCAATAACCTCTACACATGTTCTGGTGACTTGCTCAACAAAAGCACGGCATTCACCTCTAGAGCAGCCTTTTTGAGAAGTTGCCTCCTTCGCAAGGATAGTGAGTTTGTCTGTCTGAGGCAAAAGATGGGAACTTCAGATAGATATACATCAAAGCATCCACTATCATAAAAGAAACTGGTGGTAGTGAGTCACATACAACCATCATTACCATGGGATATTCTATGTATTGATACATGTAGATACATGTTCTTAGTAGTTGAAAAATCATCACATGATAATTATGTCATTCATGCAGGTGGTTTGTAATAGAATCATTTAGTGATTCATGTCTGAAAACTATATACAGATTTTGAAGTTCAGGGTTATGACTTATGATACTTGTGCTAGATCAATGCAACACAGGGGTATTTGGCCAGTATATATCCAAAAGAAGATAACCTGAATAAAGCTCACACCTGCATGATAGTAGCATGATTTGTTTACAAGTAGGATGTCTTACCACTGAGTGGATCAAATGAGCCCTGGGGGTGTAGCGGAGCTGAGAAGCACGAAAAGGGTCTTCAGAATCAGCAATTGCAATTCCACCAGATGCCCCACCCTTGTGGCCAATACTTATCCTCTTCGGTGTGCAGAGGCGAATACGTGTTGATCGTCTGTACCACCGCAGATAATCCATATAACTGCTGTGATCATATGGACGGTCTTCCATGACAACATCTTGTTCCTTTGCTTCCCACATATCCACAAAAGTCTTGTGCTTCTGTGCCCAGTCATTATGAACCCTTCCACGACGACACCTGCAAAACATTGCAAAATTTTATCATTCAGCTAGCGGTAGATGATTTAATTAAATGATGCATAAGAAATAAGAAAAATAAAACAGCAAAGTTCTGTTTTGAAGGTACCAGTGAAGTTCCACACTAGTGTCCCGTAATGGCGGTGGGCACACCTGATGGAGGCCAAATTGGCGCATAACTCTCTCAGGCATGTAGATCTCCACCATAAAGAAATAAAGTAGAGGTGCTCGGGTTAGCCACAAATGAGAATCCTGGGTACATATAGGAGCAAGCTGTAGTTCCTTAACCCGTTCCTCCCTATATGGGCACCAAACAACCTGGTCATCTGTTAACAAGTCAAACTCATTTGTGAAGTGCTCATAGCAACGTGCTGGGGCTGCTCGACGAGCACACACCCCCACAACCCACCGTAAACCAACCGTGGGTCTATCCCTCTCATCCTCTAGCTCCTCCACATTTGGGTATTTTAGCTTCATTAGATCTGGCCTGCCAATTGGAAAATGCTCCCATGACCACAATTGAAGGAGCAAAAGACAACCAGTCAGATTACTTCCATCTGATTGTCTCCTGCAAGCATCACACATTGCCCTGTAGAGATATGCCAGAGTAGCGGAACCCCAACTGTACGAACCAATATTCTCAAGATCAGCAATCAGTGGAAAGGGATAGAAGGTATACAAATCACCAGAGGCATCAGGAAATAACACACCGCTAATCAGACTAAGGATGTATGCCCTGGCATGCTGTTTGATGGTCTCTTCATCCACATCTTCTGGACAAATATTGAACTCAGCTCTGACCCATGAAACCCTCAATCCAGGACGTGGCCTATCCGGAGGAGGAGACCTCCCAAGGTATCGCTCAACCAATTCATTCTGGGGCTCCGTTGGGTTTACAGTGACAGCATGGCCAGCAATTGGTAGTCCAAGAATCATGGCAACATCCTGTAGTGTGATTGTGATCTCACCACAAGGCATGTGAAAAGTGTGGGTCTCAGGTCTCCACCTATCAACCAGTGCAGACACAAGTGCCCGATCAATGGAGGGCAGACCAGCCCTACAAATGTTTGCCAGTCCCATCAGCCCAGCTGGCCTTAGGTAAGGCTCATACCTCTTGTCAAAGCGAAGAGGTTCACGGGTACGGGGGTTGAGCTCAGTCAGATGCTGTACCAAACATTGGAAATTACAAATCAATGGTCTGTTGTTACATGACAAAAAATTGTAATATGAATGCTATAGTTACTCTTTGATCTACCTGGCCAGATGCTAAAGCACAAGCTCGATGATCAGCATCATACTGTCCAATTAACTCATAGGAAATAGTATCAACTGCTTCTGAAGTCCCATTCTTATCTTGATTACCACTATCAGCAACCTGTCCACCATTATCAGCAAATGTCCTAATGCTCTTTCTTGGTTTTCTCTGTCGTGCATTTTGAGGATGTGCATTTGGTGGACTAGCAGTCACCATTGAAGGTATGAAAAAAGGCATGTCTAGCTCTGGATTTTGTGGTTGGCCATTTTGACGTTGTGCATAATTTGGTTCAATAGCCATTACTGCTCTCTCAGAGGGTATGCCCTCTGTCAAGGAACAATTTTCTGCTTGAACAAAAATCTCCAGACAGTTCCACTCGGTCCCATTGAAAACAGCTTTGACATAGTTACTCCAGGACATGTCATCATCGACAGGCACCATGATGAAGTGACGATGAGCACCACCGCCAACGTTCAGCCTTCCCTGTGCGCGGATTGTGTGTTGTGTAGGCTCCCACCCGAGCTTCTTGTAAACGGCATCGATCAGCTCACCGAATGCTGGTTTCCCCTTGAACCATAAACCCTCCTCAGGGAGGCTGCCAAACTCCACCCCATTTGGACCCTTCACCAGCTCCCCGCCACTGTAAACTCGCACAAATCTGTCCATTGCTGCAGCCAAACATGAATGCACCCAACTCAAGATCAGCTCAAAGCCTCAAATTTAGCCTCAGTATAATCTACAACATGAATCATGATGTATAAGCATGAAAACAAGTCCTTGGAAAATGAACATTAGATAAACAAAACCAAGATTATCCATATCCTACCAAGGTACCATGCCAACTAGAGAATTCATCACAAAGAATCAGTATACAGTAACCATTTCACCAAGAAATGCTCTTAGAAGTAGTCATCTAATCACGGCAGCATGACAAATGTTCAAACCTAGTTCCTTTCTCCCCTCACTAAACCCACGCTACCATTCACAACAAATGAAGTAGAATGACCAAAGCTATATACACACCATGTGAGTGATCAACAGCTCAACTAAAATTGCCCCCTCGATGCTCCACTCATCCGAAACGGAATTAACAAACACAGAGTAACATCCAGATGGATCTTGCGCCCCCTAAATCTCCGCGAAAGCGAGCGAGCGACTCCATCAGGAGGGAGAGGGGAGAAGAGAAGCGGCGTTGCTGTGCTGCGTGGGATGGCGGGGGGCTTCGGCTTACCTCGGGGCGGTGGTGCGCCGAAGGAATCAGCGGCGGCAGCGGCGTCGCGGGGTGGCGCGGCGGCGAGTGGGGATCGCGGCTTCTTTCCTCTGGTTTTGTTTTCTCGCTATCTTCGGGGGTTGGGTAAGATGGGGGAAGAGACGTGGTTGTGGTTAGCGTTTCGTCTCCCGTTCGGCGCACAGAAAGAAAGACCAGCGTTTTCTCTCTATGCACGCTGGTCTGCTCAGCGTCTTGTCAAATGGGAAAGGCATGAGTGAGTGACTGAGTGTATGCCAGCAGGCTTGCCGCTTGCGTGGAACCAAGACTCCAAGAGGTTTATAAGCCGAATACATGTGACCAAAGTAGTAGCAAAATAGTTTTAAGGTAAGACATTTATACTTCTTTCTACTTTTTAGTTTATAGTGATTATAAAGCCAAAACTAGTGACAAATAGATTGACCTTAAATTAATCTTAAACCTAACGAGGCAAATGCCACATGCATAAGAAGGCCCGCCGGTCGTCTACTTCTCTTCTGGAAGAGAAACAATGATGTTATCTAAGAAATAAGCATCGGGTAACTATATGCCAATAGCTGTGAAAGAACAAATGATGTAAGCATTATTTAGAATAGCCATACATAAAGCCAGTGGTGGAGCTTAGTTGGGGCTAAGGTGGGTCTCGGCCTCCCTAGTAATTATGCAATTTACATTAGTTATTGTGTAGCATTAAGACAAATGATAGTTAGAACCATTAATTATTGTATTAATTAGTCCCTGGCCCCCTCACATATTCCGTTCAAGCTCCGCCGCTGCATAAAGCGTATTTAGACAGCCTTTTGAGTATGCCATCAAATCTCATACCAATTTTCCAATTTCATTTTACTTTTGTTTTTTATAATAATATTTTATGTTGTATACAATCATAGCATTGTTACCAGTTTATGTTTTGTATACAATTATATTGGTAAAGGTCCGTTGTTATAGTCTGGATGATCATAATTTACTCTTAACGTTATGAGAACAGAGCCTAGCTCAGCCTGGCAAGAGTTGGTGGTTTCCACCCTACAGACCCAGGTTCCAATCCGAACTTACATCCCTTCTGGATTAAACGAAGGGTTAGAAAAACATTGCTGCTTCTCCCATCTATCATTAGATTGATAGCTCCTTCTAACTATCCGCATTTTTTTTCCAATTTAACGTTATAATTTTTTCTCCATTCTCCTTCTCTTTAATCTATGTGGTAATTTCTATATATTCAGACTGATAAGTTTCTCAATTTTTTTCATTTCTCGTAACATAATACTAGACTAAGTAGTAAATTTTTTTAAAAAAGCTATAGTAACTTCTTATAGGCCAAAACTGATATAAACTTACATGGTTGTCTCATAAGTATGATTCAGAATCATCTTATTGCCAAGAGTAATACATTCAGCAAAAATGTCTCACACGCCACCACCATGCATCGCCTCAGCGAGGGAAAAACCAGGCAAGAAAAGTACACTGATGATGCATGGTAGGACTTCTTAAGTTTGTATCATGGCATAAAGAAGAAAAATGTTTCTATTTCTCTATATGCTAGCTATTGATTTTTCTGACGGAATTCGTCTATTCGGGGAGAATTCTCCTTCCTCGCTCAACAACCTGCTCTAGGTCAGCAAACCATGATTTAAACAGCGATCTTTCTTGAGCAAGCCTCTCCAGTTTGGATTTCAGATCTTCAATGGCTTGATTCAATGTAAGAATCTCAGCCTCGTGTCTGAACTTCTCTTCTGAAAGCCTCTCGGTAGCATGGAATAGTTCTTGATTGTACTTTTCAGCTTCAGAATTTGCTTCCTCCAGCTTCTTGAACTTGTCCTCAACAAGTAATTTCTCCTCAGAAACCTTTTCAAGTTTCAGCCTGATGCTTTCAATCGTTTCTTGTAGCTCCTTAGTCACCGAACTGTTGGCTGACTTCTCTTGCAGCAACTTCTCAGAAGCTTCAGCAAGTTCTTGCCTGCACTTGTCAATTTCAGCATCACTATGAGAGAGTTTCTCTTCGAATTGCCGTCTATCTGAAGCAATTTCTCCCTTCAGATTGACAATTTCAGCCTCCAGTTTCTTGTTTTGTCCCAATAGCCTAGAGTTCTCTTCTGACAAAACTTCAAGACTAATTTTGAGATTGTTAATCTCCTCTTGGGAAGACTGTAGCTTCTCCTTTGTTGCACTCTGATCATCACTGTTTCCATTTTCTTTAGAATCACAACGGCACCTCAAGCTCTTCTCTTCCAAAACCTCTAGCTTTTCATTTGCGTCGCGCAGTTTCTGGTTCACCGTATTGAGCTCATCCTCAAGCTCAAGAATTCTCTGGTGCAATGTATAGGCAATGCCATCATCATCACCATCTTCAGACTTTGCTTCAGATTCTGACTGTGAAGCCAAATCCTCAGGCTCCTTCCTTGAGGCTGGTGAACCATTGCTCTTGTTGGACAGAAAGACATCGAAACCAGCAGCTCTAGGGCTCTGCTCCCTGGTCCAGGACTTCTGTGGTTCAGGAGATGGTGAAGGTGATCTTTGTATCTCAGAACCAGACTCTGAACCTGTCAAAGATCCCTGATACTGCAGCCTTGTAGGGATGTTCTTGCGCAATTCACCGGTGACATTGTCGTAACGCTCAGCTAGAGCGCGGTACATCCGGTAGAAATTTTCGACATGGGTGATGAGCATTGGACGCCTCTGGTAGTACATCTGTGCTTTCTTCGCGAAGGAGTCGCCATCCTCCTCGATCAGCTGCAGCATTTCCTTCACTTGCTTGTCCATTTCTGCATTTTTTCAGTTCAGAAAGAGCGTAGATTAGGATAGAGTAGTACACACGAGCAATAGTAACATTATACATAATACTAGCAGAAAGTGCAAGGGAAAAATATCAACACAGTTTTACTTCACTGAGAATGCATACTAAAGAAAATGTGAGCAGCATTTCTGTTACTTGTCTATTGAAGAATGAATATCAGCTGGCACAACAAACAGTGAACAATCAAGGATGCCTACTACATCACCGCTATATGAACAGTACATCATGAATCCATTTACTCAACCACCCCATCCTGTTCATTAGTTTGATGTACAATCAGATAATGCTACAGTACCATCGGTACCATGAATGTATCAAGAGCATTTGACTCCTAAGTAAATAGATGGTGTACTTCAATTGGTTTATTGTTCATTTATATTCATATCAGTGCAGTAAACAATAATCAGGTAAATGCTGTTGTACCTGGTGCAGTGATATGAATGCTCTCTCTAAAAACTGCATAATAGAAGCAGGTAGTAAGACTATCAAAATTCATTTTTCCTGCAAAGTTTCACCTCACCTTCAAGATTTTCTGCAAGCCATTTCGAGTTCTTCGGGCTAATGTGACTGTCCCACCACCATGAATGGCGCTTCTTGGTAGGGTTCCTTTCCAAAGGTGGCTTCATTGTTCAGATATCTTTCAGCAAATCTGGAAGCATAACAGATTTCATGCAACGAATGAGACGGGGGAAATGTAATGATCAGTAGTGATAATTATATCAATCATAAACAACAGAAACGCCTGGAGAAAATGAACATCAGAGAAAAGATATGAATACAGTGCACAGGATAAAATCGACTTGAACCAAAAAAAGGCTCTTATCAATTATCATTAAAGATAAGTCTTAACTCTTTGAAGGTACCTAGTCCTTGTTAGTTGGACATCAAATGCTTTTCATTTTAACAAAAGAACCATCCTTTTAGCATCCAATATCAAGTATTCAAGTGGTATAAGATCAGAGCATTGTTGAGGAGATTTGCTAAAACAAAAGTTCTTCAGAAGATGATACTATCTCCAGAAATAAATAGCTGAATCTAAAACATTATACAACTACTAGGAGGGGATTACATCATGTCAGATCATCAGGTAATGCATTGAGTTCTTATGTACAATAAGAAACCAGCAAAGTTGCTCATTTGGACAATATTGATGAAAGTTACTCTCTTTTTTACCAAAACAGAAATACCCAATGATCAGCTGAAAAGCACCCTGCTGTTCCATGAAAGAGTAGGCATATATGACTACATATAGTGGAGCTACATTCAGAAAGAAACGGTGTTGAATATCAAACCAATACCCAATAAAAGGATAACAACATCCATGCAGAAATGCCGTGAGATCTTGGAAATAACCATTTCTTTCCAAACAACAACCGAATACATCAAGAAACTGAAGGGTACAACTGAAAGGAAATAGATAGATTCTTCAACATAAGCAAGCAACTTCAATATCATAATCTCACCTGGGAAAAGAGTCTCTTTCAGGCTTTCAGCACCGGAGGTGAGAATCTTGCACCAAAGATATCAGCTTTTGTTCATGATGATGGCCGAATCTGAGCATTCAAAACAACATAAGCAGGAAGAAAGAAGAACTGGTCAATAACATGTAGCTAGATTTGTGCTTCGGTCAATGCTTGAAGCAAACGCGTAGGAAGGATTACAGTGAGATATGGAACATGCAAGGCACGAGACGGTGGCAGATGACTACTGCCCACCTACTCCTACTACTATGTGTATTACTACTCGAAGAATCCAAGATCTACTCCTGCTTTTAAAGAAGAAAACTGGTAAACAGAGATAGAAAGAGGGGAGAAGTATGAACCTTTTTGTTCACACATGGGAACAAGTACGGTATGTTGTTACTAATCCAGAATTTAAAAAAGGAAAATGTAAGATGAAAACAAAAGGATGGAAACAAAATAGACAAGAAATAAATAGTAGCACATGGTGTCACCAGCCATGTGTTGTATAGTCAAGACTCAGGATTTCTTTCCTTTTTCTTTTTCTTAAAGGAAAATAAGGACAGCAAGGTTGCAGGAATGGGTTGTATTTGTACCATGCATTGAATTCTTACCCTGGAAATTAATAAATGCGTGCATAAGTTGGAGAAGGATAAGAAGTTAAGAACATACAAAGATAAAGGGTGAAAAAAGAAATAACATTCCAGAAAAGGAGAAGAATAACACAAGATCGATGAGAAAACAGGAGCTGAGGTGTTGCTTCTTGATACCTTCTAAAAAATTTTCCATTCTCGAGTCTATGGACAAGGTGTTGACATACAAACAAAAGCAAGGCCTGCTAATTCCAAAATATTCTGTCAGAAAGATAACACAAAAAACCAATAGCTATATGTGGCCTTATATAGCATCCACGGGAAGAAACACACACAGAGAAAGGCAAATCTCTACCGTTAGATATGTAGTCTGGACGGCTGATACACGCATCTCCAAAACAAGATGAAACCGTAGGAAGAGCGAGATTAAGCAAGTGTTGAATAGGCATCAATGAGGGAGAGTTATCCAATTCAATTGTCAAGAAACGGAAGTATGAACCCTGAAACATGTACTATAACTGAGTGAAGTGAAGTTCAGGCAAACAGTGCCTGTAAAAGGCTTTACCATGTGGTGTTTCTGAATCCCTGATCCCAATAGTATTAAACAAATGATCATCTGATACGACTGATGGATTCATATGATTATAATACTCGGATTCCTGCACACATCTCCTTGTATTTTAGTAGCTGTGTTGTCTGCTTGTATACACACAAGGAGTACAGTATAATGTGGATCAGCGGCTGTGGCAATATCGCCGTGTTTCTGCTACTAGGAAGGATCTTTTTGCAAGCTTCAAGAATGTTATGAACTAATCCTGGAGCAAATTGTGGAGAAAAGGTAAGGTCAGCTCGAGGCATGGGCAAGTCAGAGACATTGACAACGGACAGGCCAATTGCTGCACTCTGCAAACTCCCATTATTTCTGCCGTAATCTCTGAAAGACTAAAAACTGAAAGTATTTGTGGGTTGGTACTAGTCATGCTTCCCTATGCAGACACCTTCAGTCTTCAGACTTCAGGCACAATAAAAGTGAAACTCCAAGTTGGATACTTGTGCTTGGGGCGTTGGAAATTTAGGAGTAAAGTTTACTGGTTGTTTCTTACGACGATAGAGTTAGAGGCAGACGTAAGAAATGTAAGAATAGTGCACATTACTGATTACTTCAGAAGTTAAGAAGGACAAAAAAAAAAAAAAACTTAGGATGCTCAAGCAGTTGGACATATATGATTTGATTGTGAAGCGGATCAGTGCAGGTATGTTATAAATCCAGCTTACCTAAAACCTGAAACAGTGAAACCTGGTCAAGTAATCCTCTGTTGACTTGTTCGTGTTAACTGTAAAAAAAAAATCAGCACTGAGTATTACATGAGCGATTAGAGTCGCACGCAACGGCGAGACCGTGACGAGGTAGGAGACGTACACGAAGGTGTGGCCGGGGCGACGGCGGCGAACGATCCGTTGAACTGGCGCCGATGAGGGGGTCTTCCATCACCTGGCCCCACACGTTGGGGGAGGAGGCCGGAGGAGAGCTGCATTCATGGCGGCGCAGAGGTGGCGTCTTCAGGGGACTGACAGGTGGGACCAACCTAACGGCGGCCATCCCCGAGGTGTAATTTCCACAGAAGCTCCTTCCACTATTCTTTTCCTTCTGGTCTACACCAAGCCTGTGGGGTCCACTGCTCATGGCCCACGCGTCAGCGATGAGCATTTCCGGCCTTCAAAAAAAAAAAAGATGAGCATTTCCGTTTTGTAAAAGAGACCCTCGGACCCGTATTAACCGTTGGATCTACACGTGCGGTTAAGATCGAGTCGAGGAGCGTGCCTGCCTGGAAATTTTTTTTTTTTTGGCAGAAGGCCCCTCCTATAGTCGTATTATTACTTTTTAGGTCCATCACGAGGAACTGCGGCGGAGCTCCGGCGACCGTCTCACTCCAGCCACCAGATCCCACACCGCTCCCATTCCCATCAAGAGCAGGTAACCAGGTATGATCTCTCTACTCTTCTCTTGGTTTTCGAATTCGTATCTGAAATTCTGAATCAGACAGAAAAAGCTCACAGATCGATTTACAGTCGACATCAACCCATCTCCACCACAAAATACTCAAAAGAGGACAAATCACTCACCTCCACAAGCAGAATTCGAATTCGACAGATTCATTACAAAAAGAAGTTTGTTCATACTCATTACAGTACATACACACCATAGGGTAATCAGCAGCTGAATAAAAATGTTATCTTGCATCGCATTTGCATTGACAATTGACAGATTGATCTCACAAATCTCACTCAAGTGGCCATCACCAATGGCCTCTTGTGGTGTCCCTGCAGCATCTGCCTCAGCTGGTGGTATCCATGGCGGTAGTGCTCGAGAGAGAAGCAGAGCTGCCTGATCGCTTCTCGCTTCCCCTCCGCGCCGTCCGTCACCATCGCCTTCTGCTTCTCGACCTCCTCCTCGAGCTCGATCACCCGTGCGCGAAGCTCTGACACCGCCTTCTGCGCGGCATCGGCCTCTCCGATCAGCTTGACATGCTCCAGGTGTAGCTGATTCAGGTGTGTGTCCATCTCCTTGATCTTCTCATCACGAGTTGTGATGTCTGTTAGTAAGCTAGACAACTTGTTATCAATTGTAGCTTTCTCTGATGAAAGGATTTCAAGCTCTGTTTTAAGATTTGTGATGTCTTGGTTCACTTTGGAGATATGCTTCTCACTGTCCATGGATGCTTCTGATTTCTCATCATGAAGTTGTTGGATCTTGCCTTCAAGAGAAGCATTAGCTTCTGTCAGTTTTTGGATCTCTGCACCAAGTGAGGTCTTCTCCAGAGAGAATTCCTCCAGATTGCATGCAATTGTTTGTTCCAGATCCTTGATACGGCTCTCCAGTTGTGATTTATCTTGAAGAGCTCTGTCTAGGTCGGCTTTGAGATTGTTGATTTTAGCTTGTAGCTCTGCCACCTCAGTCCTTGAGCCCTCCAACTCACTACGAACTCGTTCAAACTCGATAGCGCGTTCCTCGAGCATTTTCTTCTCATTTGAATCATTGTTCACTCTTGCTTCCAGATCCTTGATTGTTTCTTGTAGCTTCATAATCTCTGCTGCTGAATCATCTAATCTGTGAGATGCTTGTTCAAGCTCCCTAACCTGGGCCTCAAGCTGTGATTTCTCTTGTGATATTTTTTCTACATCACTTTCAAAATTCTTGACAGCATCTTGGAGCTTTCTTATTTCTGTCTCAAGAGTAGATTTATCATGGGAATACTTATCATAAACTTGTTCAAGTTCCTTCTTGCACTTCTCGATTTCATGGTCACGATGAGCTAGTTGGCCTTCATACTGCTTATCTGCTGAGGCTAGTCTTTCTTTTAGTTCTTCAATCTCTTCCTTGTTTGCCAGAACTGCAGCCTCCAAATCCTCCTTTTCACTGTTAATTTCTTTGTAGTTATCCAAAGATCGGACTTTTTCTTCGAGTTCCTTCTGAAGGCTGCTGATTTCTGAATGCGAAGCCTTCAACTTCTCCTCAAGTTTTTCACATTGGCAGTGTGTGTTCTTTTCCTCAAGTGCCTCAATTTTATCCCTTGCTTCCTGAAGCTCATCTTCTAGCTCTGCAATTCGTTCATGCAGTTCAAAAGGAACTCCACCATTTCCTTCTCTCGCTTCGTCAACCTCAGAATCAGAATCTGAAGAAGATGATGATGATCCATCACTACCCTTCTTGGAAACATCTGAGCTTCCTCCAGAACCAAGGAATACATCAAAGCCAGCTGCTCTTGATTTCCGCTTCTCTTTTGGTGTTTTCTCTTCTGAGTTAGGCTCAGGAGTTGGGGGAGTAGACTGTGTCTCGGAATCAGATTCAGATACGCCAAGAGAGCCTTGTGATTGGAGTGATGACGGAATATTCTTGCGCAATTCCCCCGTCACATTGTCATAACGCTCAGCAAGGGCACGATACATGCGGTAGAAGTTCTCAACATGAGTTACAAGCAAAGGCCGTCGTTGGAAATACATCTCAGCCTTCTTTGCAAAAGAATCACCTTCATCCTCAATGAGCCTCAGCATATCTTTAACTTGCTTGTCCATTTCTGCTTGTTCAGAAAATGTTTGTTTAGATTGATGAAATATTAACGAGCTACATAAATAGGGTGGAAACAACAACCAATAGCAGTACATCCTGCACTTCCGGAAACAAGGATGTACCTTCTAGATTCTCAGCTAGCCATTTGTTGTTCTTGGGACTAATATGGCTATCCCACCACCATGAATGGGACTTCCTTGTTGGCATCCTGTGCATGCGCTTCATTTTGTCCAAAAATAAGGCTCCTCAAAGGCAGGCCTAATCATTATGGAGGCAAAAATTAGAAGGGGACAGATACAGGTGAATATGATTGATGATGACAAGTAACCTGCAACCAAGAAATAATCAAATAAATACTACTCCCTTCGTCCCCAATATTTGATGCCGTTGGCTTTTTTATACACGTCTGATCATTCGTCTTATTCAAAAAATTTACGTAATTATTAATTCTTTTCCTATCATTTGATTCATCGTTAAATATACTTTTATGAGTATATATAGCTTTACATATTTTACAGAAGTTTTTGAATAAGACAAACGGTCAAGCGTGTGTCAAAAAATCATCAGTGTCAAATATTTAGGGACGGAGGAAGTATTTGCTAGGCACTTCTGAGTGGGGGTGGGTATGTTAAAACGAGAACCATTTTCTAGTACTTTTGATAAAACAGGCACCATAACCAATGGCATCCATAAGAAGCAAGATGGGAAATGTAATATCCAATATATAGATAGATTATGCATTGTATGATCATAAACTTAACTAAAACGTATTAAGCTATGGATTGAGACGTGGCATCACTTTTCTACATGTACAAATAGCTCTAAGTGTTACACCAATTGTTGGCATTTGCCTATTTACAGGAAGTCATGCTGCTTCCACTTCTCAGGGGGTAGGAGATTGGGCTAGAGTACTAGACATATGAACCTCAATAATGCAGGGACCAGAACATTGATTGGCTACCAAAAGAGGGGCAAACTACTGTATAATTCATGAATGTCTTATCAATCAGCACTGAGACCAAAATGTTGATAAGCATCCATCAGCTATCTAACACTAGAGATGGTTTGGAATTGAAACACTTGAATAGCAACTAATCAAATAGAAAAGGGTTCCCTTCATTCTTGAATAGCAACTTATCTTCTCTTACACAAAGCTATAACTACTTTCTGGAAACTGGAAATATCATTAAGTCGAAATAGGCAAGAACTTGTCCCCGTTAGTATGATAGGTGCAGTAGGAACACACACAAACCATCAAAACAAGCTTATCAGGACAAACTTAACAAATATAGGCAAAGAGAGAATGTACACCGTGAATATGAAAACCAACAAATAGTCAAGTTGATCAAATATATTAGGGATCAGTATTAGTGGAAAATTCAATCATATGGAATAAAATTAGCTAGAATTTTTAATCATAAACCACAGCTCTAAACATGTGTCAGTGTCAACTACCACTCTGTTATTAGGTTGAAAAAAAAAACCTTAAGCACAGCCTAGAACAGCAAATATGTTCTGCCCCCACACATAGAGAGAAGAGGTCCAGATTCAAGTTTTTTTTTTTGGGGGTGGTGGGGGGGTGGGAGGGGAATGAGGTCCAGATTCAGGCTAAAAATTGAAATTGAAGATGTCCTTGTCAACGTCTATCTATCCACCCAATAAATGAGAGTGGTTAGTTTTACAAATAAAATTGATTGTGACCCACAAAATATGGATTTGCTTACACAGTTACACCTATATGGACTCGTGCTAGCCTAGAGAGCCAGGAGAGTAATGGCCATACGACTAGTCCACCAGCACATTCCAATGTCAACTGCATTTTTCAAATCATGCCAACAAACAAACCTATCCGAGATCTCAGATAATTGTATTCTATCTTCATTTCTTGGGAAAATTTCGCCATGCATGTGAGAATGGATAGAATTAATGAACACAGCTAGGCATGCATACGAAACAATTTTACAAATAATTTGTCATACTCTCTGACAGCTAGCAAGTGGACCCAAACCAACAGGCAAAAATATCAGGAGGCGTTGTGAATAATTTTTCATACATACTAAGAACGTCTTAGAGCCAATGATTGTAAGAGCTAATAACAGTAAAATGAAGAATCTAAAACTATTACAGGTCCCCTAATCCATACAGTTGTCAATAGGCACATGCACCAACTAAGGTGATCACTGATATAATGCATGTTCTAGGACCAACCTGGAAATAATAAAATCCTCATTTGGTCAATTGATCTCTTCTAGGAAGACCCTGTGAGACCATTGGCACATATACCCACATAGTTCAAAGGGGCAAGCACAAATCAACATCTTCTATGAAGTGTATTACTAGCTTAAGGAGCTTTCTAGATGTGAGAATTCAGAAACTTGAAGCAAGTTTCTTGTGTGAATATTTATCTAGACAAAAACATATGATCAACTGTACTTTTATCACGGTCAATTGATTTTCTTTTTTGGGGAACATGCAAAAGCATTGCATATCTTTTCATTAAGGAGGAGAGGAAAGAATCCTTACAACGGGATTGCCATGCCCCTGGGGTCCCAAGCATCCCCGACTTACAAAGCTTAAAGATTTATTTTTAAAAAAAGATCAATTAAAACTGGAAAAGGGTCCCTTTCTTTCACCATCATGCAGAGAATAAGCAAACGTGAGCTCAGAAATCATAACCGCACCAAAAGTCCGAAATCATGATCAAGCCCTTTGTCCTGAGGTACCCTTGTATACCACGGAAATGAGTGAACATTAAGCAACAGTACATGATACATGTGGGAAGAAAACAACAAAAAGAACACCACACTTAATGCAATTTTGACCTGCTACAGAGAGCAGGCACAGATCAAAAGCATAAGTAACGTTGCGATAAAAACAAAAAAATATTTTTTTAATAACACAAAACAATTTCTTCACCTGAAACAAAAACTAACAACAAAACAAATCTTCTCGCCATTTTGGCCCTCCCCAAAGAGAAGGCACAAACCCAAAAATAAAACGAAACGATGAGCACCAAAGTATCGACCACAAAATCCTCTTTTTTTAAAAAAAAAAAACGAAACGTCTCAAGCCAAGAAAACCATCAAAAATGAAACAGAACGATGAACACCACCCAAGTTCGAATCCTTGTCAGGCTGAATTTGGATACCTATTTTCTTCTTAATACAAAGTCAATCTAGTTCCTCATAGATTGATCCCAGTTTTTTTAAAACGATGGACACCAACGTATTCAGCAGGTCAGCACAAAAACCTTTTTCATGAAGCGAAACGTCTGAATCCAAGAAAACCATCTTACCATCCAGAAGAAGAAGAAAAAATAACCCCAGTACGTTTCTCGCCGAGAACAGTAGTGGAAATCGTGGCAGAAACGCGCCTAAAATCCTAATAAATCCTAAACAGCGAGACGGCGCCAGGAAGTAAACCAACACGGGGAAGCGAAGTCTGGAGGGAGGAGATTACCAGAGAGAGCGAAATCGAGCAAAGGCCTCGTTCCACTCCTGATTCCACCTGGAGAAGGAGAGGGATCAATACGGCCTTCCTGCCTTCTTCAAACCAGTTCGTGTCGGAGTGGGCTCTTAATAAGGGAAGAGATGGTTGGCCGCGAAATGACGAGATTACCCTCGGTGGGGTAGATGGAATGAATGACTGGTGATGAAACAAGGCAGGCGACGAAGATGAGCTGGACGCGTTTAGGCGACTGGGCAGTGGATTACGGTTGGGATTAGTGGTAGATTAATCCGCGGAATGAGGAATTAAAGATAAATCAATTCGAGTGGTGGTGGCCACCTGGCAGACGGGGGACCCACACGGCAGATGTTGCAAGAAGGAGCGATTTAAGAAAAAAGGATTTATGCTTCACATTCAAATCTTCACCGGTCACCCCCATAATGTATTAATGTGTCCTCTATGCATGATGACTGACTAAGGCCCCGTGGATTATTTTTTTCTAAAATAATTGTCCGTGTATTTTTTGCAAACGAAGTTTGTATGAAAGTTTCTTTAAAAAATTATATGAATCCATTTTTCAAATTTTCAGTAGTTAATACATAATTAATCTTATGTTAATGTACTGTCTCATTTTGCGTACGACAAAAATCCAAATTTATTGTGTAGTTCCAAACAGGGCCTAAGCCATCTGCATGCAGCATGAGGGAGCAACAGCTCACATCATTCCACCACCCTGATGCTTCCCAACTCATCAGAAATTCAACCGTGTGTAATGCATGTTTGATAATTGGGAGGATGATAGTCTACCAACAAATAGACAAATGAATGAGTTCCAACTAGATAAGATGCGGCCCCCAGAACGTACACATGGGAGGGGAGTAAGGGTGCGTTCATCTGTAACAAAATGGCAACTGGCTACTCTTCTCCACGGCACGTTTATCGAGTTACTAAACAGTGTGTTTTTTGGAAAAAAATTCTACACGAAAGTTATTTAAAAAATCAAATTATTCATTTTTAAAATTTAAAATAACTATTACTTAATTAATCATGCGCTAAATATGTTTCTCATTTTGTGTGCACACTATTCCGAGTGAAAAGGGGAGAAACGAACGCAACCTAAATACCCTCCAAAATTTCTTGCTTTGGATACTACTCATATATCCTAAATTAGTTGATGTTTGATTTTTTTATTATGTTTAGCTATTTATATTATTTAAATATTTTTAAAAATATCATCTATTTTATTTGTGATTTGCTTTATATTAAAGATATTTTAAGCATGATTTATTATTTTTATATTTACACTAAATTTTTAAATAAGATAAATGGTTAAACATTACAAGCAAAATATCAAAATGTCAACTAATTTAGGATGGTTGGACTATTGTTTTATATTATAAAGTGTGCATCTGGTATTGTTTTTATTCATTCAGGTTTATTACTACTACCTCCGATCTTTTTTGTGGTTAGCTCAAATTTCAGCTCAAGATTCGGATTGAATTGCAAATACTTTAACGATAAAGTTGGAGGGAGTATTTGTTACGCTGCAAAAGTATATTAGGATTTCTACTAATAAATATATAACGCACGCGAAGCTTGTGCCGTTCAAACGAAGACAGGCAGACGCAGTAGATGACAAAAAGAAGAGAGTGTCCTCTCCATTCGCTTCGTTAGTTAGCTTAAAAGAAACAGCAAATTAATACGAGTAGTAACAGCAGCAGTCCAAGGGTATTTTGGGAAATTCAGTGTGCCAGACACAAACTGGGCATTACCACTGTCGGGCCGGGCCCAGTTCCGTCCTCCGTGGTGTCGACGTGTCGTGTCTCACGAAGCCCGCGGGGCCCGCATGCAGGAATCCCACGCCCCCGCGTGGGCCCCACGAGTCAGTCTCGTTGGGCCGGAGCGCTGCGCTCGCGCGCGGGAGGTTTTTTTTGTTCGAATCCCCGTGGCGGGAGACGCCGCGACGTCGCGCGACTCGCGCCGCGTGCGTGTGCGCGTCGAGAGAGCGCGGCGGCCGCGACGCGACGCGAGGGAGCGATTTCGCCACGATTGACAGGGCAGGCAAACCGATTACTGTAGCGATAGAGGTATTAATTAACGGGTAGGAGTGACGATGTAGCGTGGACTTACTATGCTCGAATGCTGCTGCTGCTTTTCTATTTTTTCTTTTCAGTCAGCATCAAAGACGAAGATTAACGATTTCACATATGACATGAAGCATGTACAATGGCTACAGTGCTGCAAGTAAAGGTAATTTTACGTTGGATTTTCGTTTAGACGAAGAAAGAAAATACAGAAAAAAAAATCAATGGTGGTATGTTATTTTGTTAACGAATCAAGAGATAGCCATAAAAAGTTAGAAAAATGTTATTGTATATGTATGATTTCTATAAGACCAATTGATCCTACATCTTCTGTTCCATAATATAATAAGAGAGTAATATTTTAGAACAAGAACTTCAGACTGCATATTGTAAATTATGTCTTAAACTCTTTTCCAGATGATATACAAGAAAGTTAAGGTAGCTCAGTCATTGAACATGCAAAGGTTTGATTTGAAAGCTGCAAGGGTCCATAGTTGCTCCCCGTCTGTTTTTGCTATGATATTTCCTCAAATTCCAACGGAGATTGGGTGAAATTTTACAACTACTTTATATAAGAAAATCCTATAAAAAGTTCCTACGGATAAAATTCTGGCGTGCAAAACGAAATGGGGAATCTCAACTGTGAGAACAGGGTACTGAGATCGAGTTTCACACAAGGACTGCAAGATAGCCGTTTATTTTGATGATGTACCGTACATATTTAAGCTATAGTATTATAGTATATAGGTTTTTTGCTACCCAATACTTTCGTTATCATGTTTGAGTTTATCTATGTCTTTAGATCTAAGGCCATGTTCAATGGACTGCTAAGATAGATACTTAGGAACTCGTTAACCCGTTTTACATGCCACATTAGGATTTTAACGCAGTCATCGCTGCCTAACAAAGCGCCAAGCGCTTCCCCCCTGTCATGCCCAAAAAAGAGCATAGCCAACACCAAAACCATCTAATTAGCTAGTAATTAACTAATTAAACAATTTTTTAACGGAATTATCTAAAGCCTTTCATTAGAGAAACAGACTTCTAGATAGATGTCTCCCTCCAAACGTCTATCTAAGCACCCCGCCATTGTACATGGCCTAATTGAACGGTGGGCATTCAACTCTGAAAGTTACAGTTGTTACTCCAACTTGAGCAGAGCCGAATCCGAGACTAGATTGTTGAGGCTGCGTGAGCAATCAACCAATATAATCTGGTCGGTGACAAGTAGGGCACGTACTACAGCTACATGTCAGGGGTTGGGAGCCACTCGTACAGATACTTAGTCTGATGCATTCATTGGAGACTGGCCGTGCCGGCAGGTTGGCTGGTTAACGCTGCATCGCCACATGTTTTTGTACTCGACGACGATGATTGCATCTTCAGAATTCAGAATTAAGAGACCTGTGCTTTGTGAATTTCAGTGTTATGCCCATTTGAGCTAAAGAATTTATAAAGAAGTCTTATATGATTCAAATTCTAAATTTTTTCTATGTTGCCCTTTATAACAAGGGATTGGAGGCTCTTAAATCCTATAAAATCCATATGGAATGAGTGAATGCATGGACATTTTAGAGAAAATTTACCATGAGCCTCAACCCCTTTAATTTTCTATTGAGTATCTATCTTCTAATTCCTGGCTTTTTTCCTACGGTCCTAGTACCAAATAGGTATTCATGTGTTTTTTCTGTGGTTTGTAATCTTTTATTCTGTACTTGTATTTCTGCGAAAATTCCATGTGTTTTATATTTCTACTTCTTACAGTACTGTAATTCAAAGACCTCTAGGTTTACCGTGGCTAGCATAGCAAGCCAACATCACATTCACATCCAAAGAGCAGCTCTGCGGCGACACATTTAGCCCACTCACTAAAAAGGCCCATTACATCACAGGATCATGAAGTCCAGAAATCATGATATCCATTCCTGACATTTACTGTGCACTTGTCAATCTTACAGTAAAGAATCTCCCATTGTTCTGTATCACTTCACAATCAGGATAGTATATCAGATCAGCAATCACCAGGGTAAAATCAGGCAATAATAATGCTACAATGGCATGTCAAAAGCGTGTTTTCAAGTTTCAACAGGAAAAAAAAACTTTTACCCGTGGGACATGTGCTATACAGTCTCATGACGGATACACAGAACAAGTCTGAAAAAACACCACATGGAGAGATCGGATATACAGCCTCTGATGATAAATGGTATTTGCCGGAACATCTCAAACTCTGAACTTTGGGGCTCCTGTTTGGCTGGTTGCCTCAGGCACTTTCAGCAAGCGCGGCCACTTTCTTCTCGAGCTCAGGCCTGTTGGCGCCGACGAGCTTGTCCACCTGCTGCCCGTTCTTGAGGAAGAAGAAAGTCGGCGTCGCACGGATGTCCCACGACGAACTGAAATCCTGCAGAGAATTGGTGGAAAGAACAAATGAGACCGAGAAGAGCATTTGAGGATATCACCTGTTTTTAAGGACATAGCAGAGATAGGGAGAGAAGAGAAAAAAAAACATTGGATACCGTTAACTCGTCGACATCTATAGTCAAGAACATGAACTGGGGGTATGTCTGTGACATCTCAGCATATACAGGTGTAATGACACGGCATGGTCCACACCAGGAAGCACTGAAATTTGCAATGACCTACAAATGGTCCACCAATTGTTTAACTACACTGCAGGCTTAATTTAGAAAACAAAAAACAGATGTGTGTGCAATTCTCTGCAGTAGATAACATACAGGTCTGGGGTTACAAATTGCAAATGCATGAACCGTTGAATGTGCCATTTAAGCAGAAATTCGGATACTCATAATTAAGACCGACAGAAAATGCAACCTAAAGGGGTAGGAGGCTTTTACTTTTAAGCCTACTAATATAAGCAACATGGGTACAGTTTTTGCATTAATCATTTTGGTACTTTCTTAACAGGCAGGAGTCAATCAATACTAATTAAACATTATGATGCATCTTATGGGAGACCAATGCTTGCTTGATAGGTTCAAGAGACGGAAAAACTTCTAATATTGTACTTTCAACGCAAACTATTCTACAGGTTATGCAATAGAACACCGAATGCATTTGACAAACCAGTGGGTATAAAAACCTGGAATCTCTAGCAATGACAATTGACAGAGATCTCCCAATTTTCGGAATTGAGCAATCGATACCTCCAAACAAGAAATGTGGCTACTCCCTGTTCATATCTTATAGACTTATACCGAAGCCCGATAATGCTGCATCCGAGCATATTTTAATACATATTTTCAGTTTTTCCATGATTTTGATCATGGGATAGATACAACTATATGTGTATATCAGTTAACCAGACCCCATGCATATTCAGATTGTGAAAACTACCAGAAATTTATTGTGCAAATATCCTCAATTGACAGTTACCTATACTCTATAAGCATTCTAAAAGTTACTTACAATTTTCCCATCCTTGTTTGCCTCTGCAATTTTTTGGTCCCAATTCTCTTTGCTGGTAATCACATGCACATTACCACCTTTGAAGTCAATCTTATCTTCTTGATCACTCTTTTCCTGTCCAGGGGGAATGGGAGATCAACATGGGAAGCACTAAACATCACTTGTGGGTTTCAAAGTAGTCACCACAAAATTACACTATACTCAAGCCAACTAGTAGTAAATGGTTGACTGTGTTCATAAGAAGGCTAACCTTTCCCATGCAGCATCCCATAGTTGGCTAATCCAAGACCTACAACAAGTTACTCTTGGACAAACTGCAAACAACATTACAGGTTCGTTATACACAGGGAAGCGTTTCTGAAGCTACGATAGAAAACAAACAAAATTCATTGAACATTAGGTGATATCCAACAACAGAGGTTGTCAAAGTACAGGAAGACGAGTAAATGTCCAGGTCACACATATCACAACAACCCAGTCAAAGAATGAATACTACAAGGTCTCTCATCCAAGCTCAGTTCAGATACCACTTATTTTAAAAAGATATTCAGATATCATATTGCCATCAATCCATGATCCAATTTCCAAACATCTGCTAGACTTAATACTGCACAAATCATAGTACTAACCTAACCAAACCAAACACTTGATGTATCAACTGCATAAAGAGCTTTAAGCTCAGCGGTGGTAGGACACCATTTAGGACCAAAAATCAATCGCCTACAGCATCATAGCAACAGTCAACAGGATACTCCAGCTCCAACAGTCATGACCATTTCACCCATTCTTTTCTTCCATATACCACATCAATCCCACAAATATGGCGCCTAAATAAGCGTAGTTACTCTCCAATACAACAATCTCATCGAAATAGGAAGTCTCGAGCCAATAATTGACAGATTTAAGAGGCAAAAAAAGAAAGAAAGAAGAAAAAAACGTAACACAGAACATGAAGCATCCATAGCCATGATTCCATGAATCCAGGGCATGGCAAGAACGCTAGCTAGTAGCTCGAAGAACCTCATTGAGCTAGCAGCTCGTAGGCGGATTCGATTAAGGTGGAGAAAGAATCGATTTACCTGGGATTGGGCGAGCAGATTTGGCGCCAAACAAAGACCTAAAGCCGCGAACCCGAACTTGCAGAGTTTGGGGGAAGTTGCTGTATAAGCCGTGAGCTTCCGGTTAGCATCAACGCTGTTACTAATGAACAGAATATTTTTATTAGTACAAAAAAAATCAATATTTTGACGTTACACACCTGCAAGGACTCACATGGATGCATTAGCAGACACTAATCACCATCTTCTTTGGATAATCAATGCTGACGTGTGCTTTACGAAACGTGCTAAAGCAAAGAGGATGGAAAAGAAGGGGGAAAAAACAAAGAGAAGGATAAAGGTGACGTGGACTGTTGTCCATTTCATTGGATGTTGCATGGTTGGTTCTTCCCAGTTCCCAGTTCACTGGTTTGGCTGGCCGGCTAAGCTGGCTGTAGCTCTACTTACCAGAACCAGTTTCTGGCAGTGCTTGATAATTCCTGGGATTTAATTCAAGGGTTTTATGCGGAAAATCTACTGTTTATATTCTATTTAGTTCATATGATTGCATGTTTTTTAGTTCAAGTTACATCCAAATTTCAGTTTCAGTGTTGAATCTACGAACCTCCATCTCCTCAAAAGGTTAGTCACAAAGCAGTGTGTGACATGGGATCAACCTGTAACATTTTGTGGATATGTAACTACAACTCTTATTCGTTAAAAAAAAAACCTTCAACTCTTATTGGAGCACAAACTACTTATGCAGCAGATCAGCAACATGGCACAACCGCACAACGCTGAGGACGGCTGCCTGGCTGTGTTAGCTGATGAAAACCAATCAGACCAAGAGGTGGCAACAAAAAACTATGACAGTTGACAGGATCATAATAGGGCTTCAGCAACCGGCAAATGCAGCATAAAGAAGCACCAAAGATCGGCAAAAGAACTGCAAAATGGCCCATGAAGCAGCAACCTGTGAGTTACAGCGAGCTCCAAAGTAATATGTTGAGGAGCAGCAGCAAAAAATTATTACTTCCTTCAAACGCTGTGCATGGTGAAGGAAAATTGTCTCTTTGAAACTTGGATGCAATCCTTTGTCGCTGTCGAACTGATTGATACTAGTGTGGAGTGTTGGTAGAGAACAAAATGCACAACACAAAAATTAATGCAGTTAATCATGTCAAGTGGTTTTCTCCAGATTCTCAGCTTCTCGCCGCTTCCTTTCTTGGTACTCCTCACGTAATCTTTGCTCCTCTCGCCTCAATGCCTCAGCTTCCTCTTCCTGTTGCCTTTGCTCAGCCTCCTCACGCTCCCTACGTTCATCCTCTGCATCCTCTCTTTCATCAAGATAATCAAACTCCTTTTCTGCAGCCATAGCTTTTACTATAGGGTCTCGCAGCTCAGATATCAAGCCCCCACCCACCTTGTACTCCTGTTCGTCACCGACAAGGAATAGCCGCTGATCAGGTCCTGATGCCATTGGTATGTCAACAGCAAGTAGCTTCATGTCATACTGCAAGAGATTAAAATAAGGTCAGGAGACTTGCTGTCATAGGACAAAAATGCATAGCTTCTAGCGTCTTGAGTGGCTAGAGATTTTGATGTTGGTTATCTTTAGCTACAACATGTAAAGTTTTGAGACTAAAGTCTTCTGAATGACAAAGGAAAGGATAAACATAATACATAAGATTAAGGAAAATGTTAGATATGGTATTGAGGACCATAGTCCATAAATGGACTATAAAAAATTATACAAGAGTTGGCAGAAACTATCTATGAACAAAGAAAAAAGGAACGGTTCCATAACATTTGAAGAAAAAACCAATATTTCCTCTACCTTTACCAAGGAAGAAGTACTGAAGGAGAGAAAGGGTAGGATGGTTCAACATTTGTCAAAACATCCATTCATTCACTAAAGATGTACATTGATTATAATGTGCATACAGAGGTGTCAGGTTGCTCAATCTAGACGCAATGAAGTAATTAAAATACCTGTCCCTTTTTCTTCTTGACTTCAACACTTACAAGGCCCTTTCTTTCTGATCCTTTAATGGGGAAGATCAGAAAGCACCTTTTGCCACCAAGCCTAAATTTGAAGTCCTTCAGTTTAGGGCCACCTCCAGACATGACATATGCTCTGACATCAGTACCAGTCAAGGGTGCACCCATGACTTCAAGGATTGCAGCAGAAGTATTGAGCTTTGTCATTGCTATCCTATAAACCTTGTCAGGATTTATGGTGAACCTTGCACGTGTGTACATGCCCTATAACAAAGATAGATGATAGAAATCATTTGCTAGGCATCAACTGTAAGGAAAAGTTGCACTCAAAATATTTAGATTGGCGATTGCACTGTGTTATAATCATTTACGATGATAAGAAATAAGAGACGAAAACAGAAAAATCAGTCACTAAGAAGTAGCACAATGCTATAATATTCACCATAAATTAGGCTGCCGATAATTTCCTAGATAACAATCCATTTCTGTTGATGCAAGGACCCCAAAAATTAAAAAAAAAAGGCAAGGGGTGATATTAAATGCACATTGCCCAGTAATTCGCTGCACTAATCATTCGGTGCTATTTCTTACTAGTACTAGAGTATCATCTTACAATGTACAGGCTCTACTTTCATTATCATCTGTGGTTAAGCCATTACCTGCATGACAATCCTGTACTATAAATATGGTTATTGAACAATGAATCTAGTTCTTAAGTGCACCAAGGTTTAAGTCCAGAATCAGAGTACAAATTTTGGGTCTAGAATCAAGGCAACGAAGGTGCAGTTACGGACAAAATGGCATGTTTCTTAATAAAGCCTATATATGCTTAGCATGGTATGTGACACACTCAGGAATGTCCGTGGTTCAAATGATCGGCAAAATGTATTGCTTCATATAACTCTTAAGGTGAAGTGTTGGCCATTCAGAAGAAATGCATATACATATCAGTCTCAAAGTACAAAAATATTCACATCCCACGGTGAGACATATAGATAACTAGAATTTGAGTCCTAGAATGCTTAAAGGTCCTTATGAACATAACCCCCATAAAATCAATATCTATTCGCCATATGTGCATTCTATTGTATCATATAGGAGCATATCATAGCTTTAGTTCATGAAATTCGTAGAATCTATTCGCTGCATACGCATTCTGTTCTGTCATGGTGCTAGTTAGTTCATGGCATCTAAAGCGAGAAGAGAGGAGTACTCACGGCGAACGCCACCATGGCGGTGGCGAGGGCGAGGAAGCCATACTTGGCCATGCCCTC
Organism: Leersia perrieri; assembly: GCA_000325765.3. Taxonomy (NCBI): domain Eukaryota; kingdom Viridiplantae; phylum Streptophyta; class Magnoliopsida; order Poales; family Poaceae; genus Leersia; species Leersia perrieri. The sequence goes on from CM002476.1 coordinate 2,751,273, forward strand.
GGAGAGCCCGACGAATGTGCTCGCAATCCCGAACATGACCCTCCACAGCGCGATGCACACCACGACCGCACCTGCCCCAACGAGCAGCATGTAGTTCCGCCTCCAGAACGCCTCCGCCTGAAGCCCCACGGCCTGCCTGTACCTCGCCGCCGCGCTCCTCGCCGCCTCCACCGGCCGCGCCAGCCCCTTCACCCCCTGCCCCAGCGGCGCCAGCTTCGTTGACGACGACCCCCCCGTCGCGACCCACCTCGCCCCGATGCCGCCGCCCACGGGAATCCGCCACCGCGCATGCTGCTGCCACTGCGTCGGCGGCGGGG
>CM002476.1:2751689-2790854 GCA_000325765.3 Leersia perrieri
GAGGGGGTGGAGGAGGAGGCGGCGGTGGAGGGTTTGGAGGGCTCGTCGTGAGGTGGAGGAGGAGAGGGCGGCGGCCGCCATGGATGGTGGGGATCGAGATCGGGTTCGCGGCGGAGAAGACGAAGGGAAGGGGAGGACTTGCACTGGAGGAGAGACGGAAAGTGGCTTGGACTAGGGGACAGACTCGCCTTTTTTTTTCATTTCCTTTTTCTTTCTTTTATTTTGCCTATCATAAAATATTAGACATTTTTGTTTCAAAAAAACATTTGAAATTTGTGAATACTTTAGGTTTCTGAAAATATTCTGTGAAATATTTGACAGTCTATAGTTTATCAAATATATGTTTCAAATAAAAAAGTGCAAGCGTAAATCTGTGTTTAAAGTACTATCATAATATCATAAACTTTTTATATTTTATAAAGTTGTTTTTATTATAAATTTGATAATCAATATTCTAAAACGTTTTAACACATATTATCTTTAAATATAAAATGTTTATAATTTGAGGGAGTTTTTTTTTCTTTTGAGGGAGAACGAGAGATGAACTTCGACCTAGGTTTAAAAAGTTTGTATAATGGTATCACCTCGTTTTATGGTGTAAAACATTTTGACTTTTTGCTTTTAGCGTTTGACCATTCGTCTTATTCAATTTTTTTTACAAATATAAAAAATTAAGTCATGCTTATGGTACTTTTGAGGATAAGGTAAGTCACAAACAAAATAAATGGTACTCTCATAATTTTTTTGAATAAGATAAATGGTCAAATGTTAAAAGAAAAGGTTAAAAATGTCTTACATTCTAAAATGGGAGGAGTGATACATTTCCTTTTCGGAGCATTTTTTTTGTTGGTAGGGGAGGGGAGGGGGGTAGATTAAGAGAATGGGAGGATTTTTTTTTCATTAAAACATACTCCTATTTCAGAAACAGTTTACAATAACAAACATATATAAGATAAACATGTATTTTGGATTCCTATTCAGTAGCATAGGAAAAAGTCCTTTCCTATCCGGCTATATCCTTATCGAGCTCTTGAGTCCGATAATGCCATGGTGCATCTTAAGGGTATAAATACAAGATCACTAACAAGGCGCATAATAGGTAACAACAAGTCTAAAGACATCAATCCACCAAACCAATAAGAAGGTCTACAGAAGCAATCGACTACAAACCACATTACTAGTCGATAGGCTGGATTAGGTTTTCCTCCCCAGCTTTTTTACTTTGTGACATGTTGATCGAGAAAAGATGCTTTCACCTTTTGATCAACAAGGTGTAAGTGAGTAGAGCTGTTACCTTTCTTGCGGCCTAGAGCTGTATAAAAATTATATCTTCTCTTTATATCTGTTATGAGTTTTTCTAAGTCTTTTTTTTCTTATCTATCCCTAAGGATATACCATGCCCGTAATCGGATTGCCACTTATTGACACAAATTTCATCGAAGAAATCCATATTGCTTTGTACAAACAGAATTTGATTGTTCTTCCAAGAAAGTGCCGATATTATGCAAAAAAATATCTCAAACATAGCAAGAAAACGGCATTCCTTGCAAAAAAGAAAAGAAAGAAACAAAGAACACAACATATGCCAAAGCCTATACGATCTTCTCGGGCTCTCGGCCTCCACGCATGGGCTTGGTCCTAACTCAAACCACAGATTACCCAAAGCCCAAATCAACAAAGGCAATCAAAACTGAAGACTCCTTTCCATAGTACAAGTACTCTGCAAGTCCAAAAAAAAAAAAAGCTCTCAAACACCATATTTATGCCATCTTGTCCAGGGCTGGCTGTTTCTGCCATCCCTTCCTGCTGGTTTACAACCTGAAATAACTACGCGGTTTTGATTGTTGGAAGAAATCGGTTGAGGCACTACTGAAGCATACTTTCTGAGTTCTAAAAAAAGAGCATACTTTCCGAACAAGATGGCATTGTACCATTGCTGAATGCATGTCCGATATAGATAAATGATTCATGAGTGTCATGATACACTAATCTCGCTCAGAAGTCAGACTATGAAATTATCCTGGCGGATGTATAGATCTGTCTTAGTTTTCTTTTTTCAGATAAGACCCTTGCAGCTTGGGCAGGATGAGGCGAGCAAACACAAACTTCTTCAGAGAGCAAACACAAACTTCTTCAGAGCAGTTAGCTCTCAAGCTCTGCCTGCTCTTGCCATGTTGCAAAGGCAAGGTACAAGGGACGCATCAAATGGCCTCCTCATTGATGCTGTCACGTTATCGTTTGGTCCCCTCGACCGAATTTGGTTGGAGAAATTAGGGAAGAAATTAATACGGAATGTCATAACCATTTGGCAAGTCACAACTGCAATATGTTAGGCAAAGTACTGGAAAAATATTGGACAAGTTTGGTTGCGCGAGAGTCATTGTCACAAACATGTTGGTTGGTTTGGTTTCTTCAAATCCATTTATAAGAATTTACTCAAAGATCGATATAAATTTGCCATGTCTCCAGGAACAAACCTGTGCTTGTATTTGTATCTACCGACACATAGCAAATGTTGTCCTTTATTTTTTTTTCTCTGTCTCACGGTTTCGACCTGGGTTATGTTGCAACGTGGCATTGTTGCTTGTAACTTAAAACGATGAGATAACTAAAAAATGTTTAAAAGTATTTTCCCCATATTTGAAAAAGATCATGAAATACTCGTGGTAAAAATTTAGAAGGTTGATATAGTAATATATTTTGCAGGAGGATAAAGTACATGCCTCGTCCGTCTAAGAATTTATAATGTGGGGATGGTAGCTCTGTCCATGTTCCATGGAGGAGACTGATCGATCACCTGAAGCAGGTGCAGGTGAGCATCGTTTTCTGTGCAGGTGAGCATCGTTTTCTCAACTGACTCACCACAAACAGGCGAGCAGGTTGATGAACTTCCATTTTCACCTTGGCAGAACAGAAGGCAGAAACAGCCAGCCAAATGATCATCCACGGCGGTTCTAACGTCTGCATCAAGATATTCCCGTGGGCTACATGTATAGTAACAATATGGGTATGTCATGGATACATGGATTAGGCTAAACCATGTATTCTATTAGCAGTACATGACCATGTGCTAAAACAATACTCCCGTGCTGATGTCGAATCATGTTGTTTACCAATGTTTTTATCATGACATGTATGCTTTGATTTATATAAGTAGCTGAATCTTGAATGGGTCAGCTAGATAGAGTCACAATGGTGCTACTGCATTTCTATATTTGATCTAAACGTCAACTGTTTGTTAAAAAATATTTGTCACGATTTAGTGCTTTTAAAACTCATTTACTTATGCACACAATTAATGTTTTCTATAATATAAAATGCATCTATTTTCACTGATATAAGTTGAGAAAAAAAAAGACTTGTGTCCAAGCAATAAAGATAGCCCCCATAATTTTAAACCGCCTATTAAGAAGTAATCTGTATGTGGCTTTGTCGTTTGCCATTGTACAATAATAATGTGGAAAAAAATTGTCTACTTTATTATATCATTATGTTTTGCCAACCAATGTCTTTTTATTTCTGAATAGCCGGATAGCCAAATAATTTTGTGATAGCTATTCAATTACAATAAAGAAATTAAACCAATTTCAAAATTTTAAAAATAAGTTATTTATAAAAATTATATTTCTTAGAAACCTATGGGAGAAATGCCGACGGTTTCATCTCCTAAAAATTAACACCCTCTATTAGTTTGTTATATAACCGTAAGCATCGAATTAAATAAATATATGAATTGAGGCAATAGAGTGTGTCACAGAGAAAATAAAAAAAAGCGAAAACTTGTCCTCCAATCTGGTATTTGAGACCGACACATTCACAAGCTTATTAAAATCAAAAGAAAGAAAACCCTACCGAACGAACAATTAAATGATAAACAAGCACACAACCTAACCAACCAACCAACATCACGCACGCAACACCCCCCAAAGGAAAACGAGTCGTCGACGTCGATCTCTCCCTATCTCCATCCTCTATCCATCCCAATCCACATCACTCCAAGCTCCCCAAAAACAAAAAGAAATTAAACATAGAAAATTATAGAACTGGAGAATAAAATAAAAAAAGGATCTGAGAGAGAAGCGTTTACACAAAAATATCCCCCCCTCAAAGCCAAACGGAAAAAGGGAAATTCCTCCCGCCGCGACGGCGACGGCGACGGCGACCACGACGACGCCGACGAGCTCCGGCCCCCTCCACCGCCGCCTCCGCCACCGCCTCGCCGCGTGCCTCCGCTCATCCCCGACATCTTCCCCTCCTCCTCCTCCTCCTCCTCCTACCCCCACATCGGCGTACGGCGACGACGCGGTTAGACAGCGTCGCCGGCGACTCTTCTGGAAGGTTCCGCGGGGGCCGATGGACGCTCAGGCACAAACTGCGGCGGCGGGGGCCCCGCAGACGCATCCCACGCCGTCGCAGCCCGCGGCCGGGGCTGCGGCTGCGGGGAGGAGGTACGGGGTGCACTTCTCAGCGTCGAGCTTCATCCAGGCGCCGCTGTCGGCGCTACTGGAGTACTCCGGCATCCTCCGCGCGGACCCCGGCGGCGGCGGGCCGCACAATCAGGCGGGGGGCGGGGAGGTTTCGATCCGGATTGTTGGGTCCGGCGAGGCCGGGGCGGCGGTTGAGAGAAGGGAGGAGGATAGGGTCATGGAGGACGATTCGGAGGCCGCGCACGCGCACGCGCAGGGGAACCCCTCCACTTCGGCGACGAGCGGCGGGGAGGGTGGTGGTGGGAGAGGGGACTCCTCGTCGTCGTATCAGAGGTACGACATACAGCAGGTGGCGAGGTGGGTGGAGCAGATACTCCCCTTCTCCCTCCTGCTGCTCGTCGTCTTCATCAGGCAGCACTTGCAAGGTAGTGTCGCCTCCCAAGCGCAAATTGATATGTTAATTATCATGTGTTCGCTGCAGGTATGATTGCATTCGCCTGTTTGTGAAATGTCTAACGTGTTGGCTGATTTTGTTTTGGATTGTCTCCTGCAGGTTTTTTCGTGACGATTTGGATTGCCGCGGTGATGTTCAAGTCCAACGATATCCTGCGCAAGCAGACTGCTCTGAAGGTTTGTGCTTGTTTGTTTAACTCTTGGATAAATTTACCTGTGGATTAATTGGAGGATACTTTTTTTATAGCATTAAATTGTGTCATGCTACTCAAGTTAATATAGTGCAAATAATTGTCTTGTTGATGTCTAGAGCACTCCCTAGGTTTTATTGTTTTAATGAAAACATCCAGGTGCAAATCTTCTCTGAATATTGGATGTTAGTATGACTTAACGTTTTGGTCACTCATGGTTTCATATGGTATTTTCATTGATTTTCTATGTCCTTCGAACACATTCTCATTTCATGTTTGTGTATTATTACTATTACCAATCAATCTGCTGCTGACCAAGGATAAATGATGTCAACTTGTTTACTGGTTCATAACCTCTGTTATACTGTCCAGAAATGGCAGTGGTTATTGTATACATAAATCAATAGGATATCCTTTGTTTTTGAGGGTTTACTGTGCCATCTAATCGATTTCTGAGACTTGTTGATTATGCTATTTATATAGAGGATTGCAAGTATCTTGTATTCCTGGCATTCCCATCATGCTTAGAAGTTACATCATGAAATGTTTTTAATCTATGTATATAGACAACATGATACTTACATATGATACATTGATATTTGTCCTTTTGGTTCAGGGGGAGAGAAAAATGTCAGTTCTGGTTGGGATTACAATATTATTTGTTGTTCATGTTTTTGGAGTTTACTGGTGTTACAAGGATGGTGACCTTGTACGACCTCTGGTGGCTCTTTCCCCAAAAGAAATACCACCATTTTGGCATGCAATATTCATCATTTTGGTGAATGGTATGTTCTCTTCTCCTATGACACTTGAACACATTTATATTTGAGAGCTAGCAAGGGTTGTAAGCCCTGGAGGCCTTCAGTTTTTGGCACTGAGTCCTTTAATTTTGGGAACTGGTCTCAAATGTCCACTTGGATTTACTGTCCCCTACAGATAAATCAGATTCTTTTCATGTTGTAAATGGCTATCACGTCCTTACACTTTAAGCATGATTGTCTGTATTTACAGTATGTCTTAAGTCAAACCAGTCATGCTGTATTTCGAGTTTAAAAGTGACGCTTAACTTCATAAAGTTTTTAATCATGTGGGTTCCTTTCCAATTTTATGCAGATACAATGGTGCGACAAACTGCTATGATCATCAAGTGCATGATACTTATGTACTACAAGAACAGCAAAGGGCGCAGCTATCGTAGGCAGGTAAGCTGTTATGCATTTGAATCCTATATTTCTGTGATCTATCCTTGTGTGCCTTTTCCTGATAGCTTCAGGTGCAGTGCTATTTGTTTCTGACAACCATGAGCTATAATCAATCATTCATTTTTTTTTTTACTCAGGGCCAAATGTTAACGGTTGTGGAATATTTTCTACTTCTATACCGAGCATTATTGCCTACTCCTGTATGGTACCGATTTTTCTTGAATAAGGAGTATGGGAGCTTATTTTCGTCTCTAACCACTGGATTATACCTTACTTTCAAGTTGACATCAGTTGTGGAAAAGGTGCTGTAACTTCCCTTATTTAGTTTCGTAAGGGATACTTAGTGCCTTACTAAAACTTCAGCTGTTTCCCTGACAGGTTCAATCTTTTTTGACATCATTGAGAGCATTATCTCATAAAGACTTCCATTATGGCTCATATGCGACGAGTGAACAGGTAATATATATGCTTGAAGCACTAAGTAGTTGTTGGATATCACTGTCACTGAATGTCTAGAGGAATGATGACCTGTGAAATAGAATTGCATGGACATGGCATACCAGACTTTTGGCACACTCTATTTTCTACATTTCTTGACTTGACTCCTATGTTGTTTGTCTGCTCAGGTTAGTGCTACTGGGGATATGTGTGCTATCTGCCAAGAAAAGATGCACACTCCCATTCTTTTGCGCTGCAAGCATATCTTTTGTGAGGACTGTGTCTCTGAATGGTAAGTACATGTATCTTGCGCCTCTTCTTCGAGCCACTGAAAATTCGTCATTTCCTCGTGCATCTTTTTCCTAACCACATTGTATTCCTTGGGACAATGGCAGGTTCGAGAGGGAGCGGACATGCCCGCTATGCAGAGCGTTGGTGAAACCAGCAGACCTCCGGTCGTTCGGCGATGGCTCAACGAGCCTCTTTTTCCAGCTATTCTAGGCAGAGCCGATGCCTCTACTCTGTGCAGACAAGAAGAAGGCAGGCAAGCAAGCAGGTGTTTTAGGTGCGTGAGTGCGTCCGTGTTGCTCGCGTTTGCGAGCAGAGCAGCCCGGTCTGGTGCTGAATCAATCAAATCTCCACGTCTTCTTCACCCAGAAGCTGAAGGGTACATGAGTGCGTGCGTGCGTGTGTGTACGAGTGTGCATATATTATCCCCTGTATAGGCTCTTGCGAGGTATGTATGCTTGAGCACATCTGCTATAAGAGAACTTACCTGACCCTACACGAATTTACATAAATAGAGATCAGTATATACAACGTAATAGTTTCAATTCACCATGAAATTTTGACAGTTTGTACGAAAGAGTATTGAAGCCTTGACTCATTTTGATCTGAAATCTGAGTTCCTGAGGTTGAGGATGTGTTCATCTGGGAGTGCATGGTGAGGTGCCATTCTGCCAGAGGGGCATGCAGTTAACGATGGCTATGCATATACTCCCCCCATCCCATGTTATATGAGATTAATGTTTGACCACTCGTTTTATTTAAAATGTTTTGGAAGTATTATTTATTTTATTTATTGTTTACTTTATTATTAAAAGTGCTTTTAAGTGTGACTTACAAAATTTTTATTTGCACTAAATTTCTGAATAAGACAAATGGTCAAAAATTATAAATAAATGGTTAAGTCCCTTATATTGAGTATATTCTGGCTGGTGAAGGGCACGAGGAAGAAACGTGCGCCGTGCTGATATCATGGTGAACCTTGGAAGAATGAAAAATCTTGAACTAGGGGACAAATGTCCCCGGACAATCTGTACGGTGATGTGCACTTTAATTACTGTTAATCACGTCATTTTAAACTGAATGTATCTAGACTGAAACAGGTTTGGTGTAGTATTATGCAGTACGTTTTGTCCGGTTCCGTGCTCGTCCGGCCTCACCGGACTTGTCAAATTCCATTCCAGCACGAAAAGAGAATCATTAAAAAACAAAGAGAAGAATCATTCTTGAAATATAATCTCTCATGACGATGACGTGGAAACGCAAAAAACAATCTCATTAATGACAAGAAAATTGTTTGTTCATTCTAAAATCGTATTTTAAAGTTTCAAATAAATATGATAAGAAATTTATGTTTTTATGAAAGTAAATCTAAGGCTAATATATGCATAGTTTTCAAGTTTTTAAACTAAATATTTTAAAAGTTAAATACAATAAAAAATTCTAAAATTTAATTTAAATCTTGTCCGAAACGTCGAGAAACATTTCTCTTCCTTCCGTCCCCCCGTCCCCGTCGTCGTCCTCGTCTCGTTGCTTGCCTTGCCTCCCTCGCCTAGCGCGAGTCTCCTTCCTTCCTCACGTGGCTCCGCCTCCTCGTCTCCATCCCCGCACGCACCCGCATCCTCCTCCTCCTCCACCGCAAGGTAACCTCTCCCTCCTCTTCCCCCATCTCCTCCCCGATTCCTTCCCCCCGGATTCCGATCCCCCTCGCGCGCCGTGCCCAATTCCGCTCCGGCTCTTTCTAGAACCTTCCACTCCCCATCGCTCGCGCGCGCGCGGGCGGGCGGGCGTGCGGGGTCTGCCGATTCGTTCGTTTCCATGTGTTTGATGGTTTGGGGGTTCTCCACTGCCGGCGCGCCGCCCGATCTCCGCTAGGGTTGGTTCCCCTTCCTCGCGGTAGTGGGGGAGTGAGCCGCGGTTGCGGGATCCCGGGGGGTGGTGGTGCTCGAGTCGAGGAAGATATCGATCGGGTTGTGCGCGTTAGGTTATTCCCCATGCGATTCGGGTGTTGCCGCCGGCGTGAATCCGCGCGGGTGCGGCCGGAATTGGGGAATTGGGAGTGTGTGTGTTCGTCGGTCGTGTTGGGTGATTGCTTAGGGACTACGTTTGCTGTGTATGGCGAGGTGCGGAGCTGATGGCGTGTGGCAGTGCGCGGTTACGCAGTGTTCGTGTTTTAGGGGGTTTGATCTCTCGCTTGTATTAGAGTTTATGCTCTAGGGTATAATTTCTCCTCTGTGGCATGTTTCAACTGCTATGTGGTGCCTTCTCCTGCAAATTATTTCGATTTCAGAATAAATGTGTTCTCTCGGTGAGCGGGTTAGTGTCATTGTATCTGGAAACTTGACACTCTTTTGGGTGATTGGGGTGGTCGTATTCATTGTGAGGAGTATTTGTTTTAGCCGCTGTAGGTTGTCTTCTATTTCTTGCTTTAGGAATCCCAATACTTAAATGTTGTTCATCTCTTGCTGACACAACGGATCTCTATATGTTGCAGGTGTATTCGTGGCATTTTCAATTGATTGATCTGGCTTGTTTGCCCTCACATGAGCTCGCAAGTCTCCACATCAAAGGGTTCGCACCCCCCAGGCAAGCTTGGGACATTTGAGTCCCCTCACACATGGCAACTGTCAGCCCCTACTGGCCAGACTGAAGCTGGTAGTAGTGATGATCAGGAGATCAGGCTGTTGTCTGTTTCTTGGAATCAGGACTTTGGCTGCTTCGCTGCTGGAACAAGCAATGGCTTTAGGATCTTCAATTGTGACCCTTTTAAGGAAACTTTCAGGAGGGATCTGAAGAGTGGTGGATTTGGGATTGTTGAGATGCTATTCCGCTGCAACATCCTTGCTCTTGTAGGTGGTGGCTCCAATGCACATTATCCACCAAACAAGGTAATGATCTGGGATGATCACCGGAGCCATTGTATTGGAGAGTTTGCCTTCCGCTCTGATGTCCGGGCTGTAAAATTGGGGAAGGACTATATTGTGATTGTTCTTGAGCGCAAGATATACGTTTATAACTTCACAGATTTGAAGCTGCTACATCAGATTGAGACCCAATCCAATCCTAAAGGATTGTGCTGCCTCTCTCATCATTCCAACACTTCAGTGTTGGCCTGCCCTGGGGTGCATCAAGGGCATGTCCGGGTGGAGCATTTTGGGTTGAAAGTGACAAGGATGATTTCAGCTCATGATTCCCACATTTCTTGCATGGCATTGACAATGGATGGCCTCCTACTGGCAACAGCAAGCATGAAGGGCACCTTGATAAGAATATTCAACACAGTGGATGGCACTCGCTTGCAAGAGGTGAGCAGCATTTTGTATCTTCCTTTCCATAACAGAAGGGGTGTATTTTCTATTCAATTGCCTCTTGACTTGTTGCCTAGAAGTGTTTGCAGTATATGTAAATCGTGGACCTTAGCATGAGTATTTAATGATTAATTTGAATGATTTGTAGGTGCGCAGAGGGCTTGACAAAGCAGACATATACAGCATTGCGCTATCACCCAATGTACAGTGGTTGGCAGTATCCAGTGACAAAGGAACAGTTCACATTTTCAGTCTAAGAGTGAGAGTTGCAGGGGAGGATGCAAGTAATGAGCAGCGTAGTCTTGAAGGTCCATGGATGGACCATCAGAACTCTTCTAGTTCTATAGATCCTCTTATTCAAACAAATACTGGATCCAATGCTAGCTCATCATTGTCATTCATGAAAGGTTAGAATATTTTCTCTGTTATCGCCGTTCATTGTTGCTTAGGACGTGAAGCTTTTGGCATAAATTGAAAATCATAATCTGTCAACTCCTGTATGGATTAGCCATTCACACAAGGAGCTGTTCTGCATATGAGACTTGATTTCCAGTTTTTTAAAGCTCTTTTTGTTTTTTGCTTCTGGTGAAATGGCTTAAAAGGTTTAAGTAGTAACTTAATTAACGTTTTCTTAATAAAATGGTGTGAAGTTACGGAGTTCCTGTGAATAACTAGCGAATAGTTAGTCAATATCGGATAGCAGTAGCACATGTGTTGTTGTCAACTCTTTATAGTTCTCTTCTCTCTAAAACATACTCCCTCTGATTTCAAATATTTGATGTCGGTTAACTTAAACCTGAGCTAACCAACGTCAAATAAAAAAGCATGGAGGTAGTACTTCATTAGTTTCTCCATATATTGAAACTATTGTTGCTCCTCTCTGTATATACGTTGAAAATTTTGTGCTCTCTCTTTTTTAAAATAAAGAATTAAGTCACTGATTGTGCTAAATTTCTGCAGGGATTCTGCCAAAGTATTTCAGTTCAGAGTGGTCATTTGCTCAGTTCCATTTACCAGAAGTCACACGTTACATAGTAGCTTTTGGTGCTCAAAACACTGTAATGATGGTTGGCCTCGATGGCAGGTACTTACCTCTACATTGAATTTTATATCAGCAACACAACACATGAATGGAATAGGAATATACGCCTGTAATGCATGCTAGAGCAGGCTTAGCAGTTGTACAGTCAACCTGTGCTGTTGTTAATAGCTACACGGGCACACGGCATTTTTAACTTCACAAAATCATATAAAAAATTCGTAAGAGGATAAGCTGTTACAGTAAAGAGGACAATATGTAGTGCAGGCGTGCAGCATAGTATTTTACAAAAGTCTCATTTAGTTAATTTATTTGATTTCTTTGGTATCTTCATCTAGCTGATACATATCTCATACCTCCACATCCTCCTGCATTTGTTGAAATTTTTACTAAATAATTGAGTCAACCTTTGGCCTTTTCAGCTTCTACAGATGCAGCTTTGACCAGGTGAATGGCGGGCAGATGCTGCAGAAGGAATATTTCCGGTTTATCAAGGCTGACCTCACTCCCCTGAGGACCTCGCCCCCCTGAACTCCATGTCGAAATTGAATCACTTAATGACTTGTATATATAAGGTTGTGCTCAGTCCATTGTATATAAATGCCGTCCTCTCGCCGGCAAAGTTCTAGATAGCCGGAATAAGGAGAGCTTGGTGTTTGATTGCAACCTTCTTCCATCCCCTCATTCTGAAGCATTTGTCTGGCCTTCGAAATTGCTGCCTAGTTGATTTTAGTTTTATCTTTCGATAAACATGACAGTTCACTGATATAAATATATATATGACATAAAAAAGCTCAAGGAATACAAATTCTGAGCTTTATATTGTACATTTGTACTTCTGCAAGGACGTAGCAAATTTCTCAGATCTGCATGTTATGATGTTGCTTGATGTCAAAATTCTCAATACATGATCGTATCCATGTACTTACAGTATTCTTGACTTCAATCCCACTGATTTTTTATGCTGTTTGTGTGTTCATGCTCTGAAGTCAACTAAAGGAGCTTCCTATTTTCAACGGTAAGAACAAGTTTTGCGTGTTCTGTCAAGGTCGATCTGTTGGATGTGAAGTACACTGTTGTGGAGTGTACCTTTTTTTTTTTTTCTTTTTTTCATTTGGTGAAAATAACATCTGACCAGTTGCCACTTGTGTTTGATGATATGTATAATCTTCACGTCGCTCACGAGCAGGGCAGTCCATGTCCATCAGTTGCGTCCTAATAATGATCCATCGCTACCACACTACGCCGCCCTCGCATTATTATCATCTGCAAAAACTACACATTATCTTATCCTGAAACTAGCAACAAGAAAACTGATGATTAGATTAAGGCCCAAATCTCGCCAGCACGATGCAAAAAGCAACATCTGATCACAATCTCGAGATGGCACGTCCCTCTTGACTAACCTGTCAGTTGCTACTGTTGAAGATCAGCCACGACACTGACTTGCAGATGCAACTTCTTCATCACTGAAAAACTAAGGAGAAAGAGAAACAATTAGGGAAGATTCAGAACCAAGCAAAAGCAAAGAAAGTACGATTCAATACCGTTATTCTATCACGCAATTGTTCTCTCATCCTGAAGCTTCATCATCAGCGTCTAAAAACAGCTGCACTGCAGCTCACATGATGCATCATTCACGGCTCAAAAAGGAAGTAGTATTACCTTTATTAAGCTACTAATAACACGTTATTAAGCCGTTCATAATACCTGACACGCTAATGATAAAACGGATACTCCGTTTTTAAAGCAAATGATAAAAGCTGTCAAAATTGTTGCATACCGGAAACCGGGGGCCAGTGGTAGTACTTGTCAGGCTGTCACTAAAGACCAAAGAAAAGAGTGGTGGCTAATTGGGATTACTTTAATTGCGTAATTAGTTTAATTAGCGTGTTTAAGGGCTATTACTTACTACCCACCGAAGCGTCCAAATGCTAACGTCGTGCCTACCTCTATTTTTCTTCTCTTCTTCTTGTTCCTCCTCCTCCATTCACCAAAAGCTCGAATCTTTTCTCGGGTTTTAATGGTGAATTCCACTAAACTAATCGCGGAGGAGACTAGTTAATCTTCCACTGCTGCTGCTGCTGCTGCTAGTGGAGGGGGAGCTAGTTGGTGGGTTGGTGGAGATGGTGGTGGCGGCGGCGGGTCACGGCGCCGGCGCCGGCCGGCGCCGGCGGGCGTGGCGGTGGGCGATGCGGGCGGCGGCGAGCGCCGTGGTGTGGACGGCGGTGGTGCAGCTGGCATCGATCGCCGGGCTGTGGAGGCCGCGGGTGCTCGCCGACTGCGGCGGCGGCGGTGGCGGAGGGGGCGGTGCCGTCGCCGGCCTCGCCGCGCTCGCCGGCGAGGACCGCGTCGCCCCGGCAAGGCTGTCGCCGCCGGTGCTCGTGCCGAGGAGTGAGTGCCTTGCCTCTCCTTCCTCGTCTTCTCCTTAGCATGTGTGGGTTTGCGCGATCTGAGGGAGCTCGTGGTGGTTCTCTGATTCGGGCGGTTGGGGGGAGTCAAATGCGGTTATTTGGTGGTCAAAGAAGGCGCGTTTCGTGGTGGTTCGATTCAATCTAGAGCTCGAATTGGCGATATTTAGGCAGGTTTTGCGCCGTTTTGGGGATCTCAGGTTTGAATTGGGGGAGAAAACTTTCTAAATTTGCGATGGGTTCTGTTGCGAACTTACGGATGAGTAGACCGTCCTTTTGGGAGCTCACAGCCTCACAGGAGGTTCTTCTCAGAACCTTGACCCGAATGTGGGTTTATATCTTCAACCTTCGTTGCTCGTATGATATACTTAGTACTGATTGATTTGATTGACTGATGGAAACTCTGATTTAGCCCAATGCTTAGGGTGGAAATGAGCTCTGTAATTGGTGCTGTGAATTTATAGATGAACCTCCTTGCCTTGAAGTTAAATGGGATAATACATTTGTTAGACATGTGTTGCATGAGAAAATGGAATCACATAAATTCATATTGTAAGGTGTACAACAATGATGTGTCAAACAAACTCTGATTGATGCAAACTTCTACTTCTTTGTATTGCCAAATTGATTTTTGGTTGTAGCTTTCAACCAGCATCATTGTGGAGGCACAGAACTAGAGGACAATTGTCATACCTTGATGTCTCAGTCCTTTTGTTGGCACTAGAGCTGAATGGCATCTTGTTGCTTTCTGCAGGAATTTATAAGAGCAATGGCTATTTACTGGTGACTTGCAATGGAGGGCTTAATCAAATGCGAGCTGGGGTTTGTACCTTAGCTATAGTAGCTTGAGCTAGCTCATCCATTCTTCTTAAATTCAATCGTAAATTTCTTACGAATGCTTTTCTACAGATTTGTGATATGGTGACCATAGCTCGCCATTTGAATCTAACATTAGTTGTCCCTGAACTGGATAAGAGGTCCTTTTGGGCTGACCCAAGGTATAATTTTGCATATAACATTCGTTTCAGTAATGTTAACAGCATAATCATTTGACGAACTATTTAACCCTTTTATAAACATGAGTCATCATCCTTTGCTGTTGTAACAGCATTCATCTCCATATTTCAGAATGAACTAGGATTTTTGCATATGAAATTGTAGCTGAATTACAGTAATTTTTGTTGTTCTTTTTCTTATTTTTCAGTAATTTTGGAGATATCTTTGATGTCAGTCACTTCATTAATTCATTAAGAGATGAGCTGATGATTGTTAAAGAACTTCCTATGAAACTCCAGCTAAGAACTAAGAGAAGACTTTACTCAATGCCACCTGTGAGCTGGTCCAATGAGACATACTATCTAAAGCGGGTAAAAAAAAAGTTTCTTCTTGCTGGATGCGTTTAGCAGCACTACAAATAAGTATGTCATCTGAAAGATCCGCCATGCAGGTATTACATCTTGCAAGGAAGCACAAAGTAATCCATTTCAATAAAACAGATGCCCGCCTTGCAAACAACGGTCTTCCTGTGCAGCTCCAACGGCTGCGTTGCCGTGTCAACTTTGATGCTTTGAGATTCACCCCACAGATTGAGGCCCTTGGCCGGAAACTTATCTCCACCCTTCAGAAAAGTGGGCAGTTTGTTGTTCTTCACTTACGATATGAGATGGACATGCTTTCCTTTTCGGGCTGCACACATGGCTGTTCTGATGAAGAAACTCAAGAGCTCACTAAAATGAGGTTTGCCTATTTCTTTACTAGTTAACGCCGATGACTTGTGCTGATTTGTTACTTAAAAAAATATGAACCAAATGTCTTTGAACTATAGATATGCATATCCATGGTGGAAAGAAAAGGAGATTGATTCCGAGGTTAAGAGATTTCAGGGACTTTGCCCCCTTACACCTGAGGAAATTACTCTGGTGCTTAAAGCTCTAGGATTTACAAAGGATACACTGATATATATAGCCTCTGGTGAAATTTATGGAGGTGAAAGGCGGTTGGCAGCTTTGAAGGCTGCTTATCCTAGATTGGTGAGTGGTTTTTCCCATTAATAGTGTCCCCTTAAGATTTATCGTGGGTGCTATATAGTATCTCACTTTGATCTTATGATAGGTAAGGAAGGAGAAACTTTTATCTCCTGATGAACTGCGGCCCTTCCAGAACCATTCAACGCAGATGGCAGCGATGGATTATATGGTTTCAATAGCAAGTGATGTTTTTATCCCCAGTTATGATGGGAACATGGCAAGGGTTGTTGAAGGTCATCGCAGGTTCGCGTCTTTGGAATATAATATAACTGGAGTTTGCTTGTGGTTTGTTTCAACATTATAAAAGAACTGCTTGGGCTTCTGTGCACTCTAAATTCTTAGGAGTAATTGCAAAAATTCTCTAGTTTCTAGTTGTTTAAAAGCTACTTAAATTAATGTTGTATATGCTGAGGAGCCTTTTTTATCCATCCATTTTAGATACACGGGTTTCCACAAGACCATCCAATTGGACAGAGTGAAACTTGTTGAACTTTTGGATGGTTTTCAAGGAGGTGCAATGTCCTGGGATGAATTCTCCGCTGCTGTGAAGAAGGCACACCAGCATCGGATGGGCCAGCCGACAGACAGAAAGGTCATTCCTGGCCGGCCCAAGGAAGAGGACTATTTCTATGCTAATCCCCAAGAATGCCTTGGTTCCAATGAGGGATTAAGAGAGATTTTATGATATTGCTTTCTGAGATCATGGCCCATGAATATTGATTCCTGCAGCGTCGACCATATTCGATGCCGGCACTTTTTGTACAGCTGACTAGAGTTCTTCCTTCATACCGAGCATTTACTTCAGGTACAGGCTAGTTGACATGTCAAATGTTTATAACTGGATTCCCTCACAGAAATAAAGCTGAAAAGAAGCTTAAGATATGTGGGTTCAGAGTTCAGAGTTCAGACTTCAGAGATAAGACGAGCATCCAATTTGCTCTTTTGTCCCATCAGTTGTGCTCTTGTAATTCTTGATTAGTTGGTCAGGTTTTCCATTTCATTCCATTCGTCTGCTTCTTATTTTTCATTGTTTAAGGGCAGTGTAACACTCTGACTCTTATCATACTGATGTAGAAGAAGTTCAGTGTCCTCAAAGTGTTCCCCCGACCTTCTTCGAGGAGTTTCCTCAAAGGCTTTTGTATTGCTCACAAGAACCATCAATGGAAAAATTCAGTGAATATAGAAATTTCCTGTGAAACATTAATTTTTTTAGAGGGAGATCAAGATATGATCATGTGGCACAGATCATTCTGTTTCTTTCCGCCAACTGATTCACTTGAAGCATCAAGCATGGATGGCATGTTCATTTTATATTGTTCAATATGTGTATAGAAAACGTCTATTTGGTTGTTGCCTTATTCTGTACATTGACCTGCAAGTCTGCAACTGCAAGGGAATCAGATGATTCAGCTCCCTTGCACGCCCAGTTTCAACCTAATGGTTTTTACTTATTGGCAGTTTGGTAGCAGAGAAGTATATTATTGCGTCATCTCTGCCAAATCCAGTATGTGAGCGTGCCTCCTCGATTGCTCATTGTGTGTGTATAATATCGTGCATCCAATGTGTATTTTGTTAGTGCAAGTCTTGCGGAGGATAATGATACTCACTCCGTTTCATAATGTAAGACGTTTTGACTTTTTCCTTGTAAAATTTGACAATTCGTCTTATTAAAAAATTATGAAAAAAATATTTATTTTGTTTATGACCAACTTTATCATCAAAAGTATTTTAACAATGACTTATCTTTTTTATATTTACAACAAATTTTTGAATAGGACGAACGATCAAATGTCGTAAACAAAAAGTCAAAACGTGTTACATTATGGAATGGAGGTAGTAGTATTTTGTCGGTCAATTTTTACTGGCGTCAGAAATGCTTGTTGGTTCCAGATTTTGAAATAATTATGGAAATAAAAGGCATGCTAGCTTTTGAGCTTGGTTTAGAGAATTTGAAAACACAAGGGCATGATAATTGTTTGTGCTTTGGTTCTGAGAATATGAAAAATATATAAAGGCATCGAATTTGCAGTTAATCTCATGAAAACCAAAATGAAGATTTCAACTTAATCTCCTGAAATTGCAAATTTGCTGGCTGCTTAGCTTGCCAAGTGAAAAAAAAGGGCCCAACCGGGTACGAACCGGTGACCTCTTGATCTGCAGTCAAATGCTCTACCACTGAGCTATGGACCCAATTTGATAAATTTTATTTAACATAAGGTTATATATCACACTTACTAAAAATTGGCACTTAATTAGAGCCCTTGCATTCAGAGTTCCATAATTATTCTGAAACAAATTCGGACTTTCAGACTTAGTGGCATCCAATGTCACATAGACCGCACAAAGGGGATGGAAGTAGATTGATATGATAATATCATGAAGTACTTTGAACAAAAACAAAACACATTTTCATCTGAAATTCAGGCGCAACGAACTGCATAATTTAATCGTGTTTTACACGCATTCCATCCAAATCAAAGATCCTGAACCACGGCACCCGGCGACCGGGGAAGAAATGCAGATCGCATTATATACACACACTGTATTTACTTTGCGCCGTTGGCTATGGCAGAAGAAGGCAGCAAGAACTTGAGCAAGATATCATTAAACATCTTAGGATCCTCCTGGTGAGCCAGGTGACCCGTGTTCGGGATTATCTTCACCGTCGCCTTCTCGCCAAGCATCCTGCAAATTCAGATCAATTCCATTAGATCTCATTAATTGTTCATGCAAACAAGAATTGAAATGAAATGAACACATATATGGCAAAGTTCAAAGCTTACTCTTTCACTTTGTATGCTTTTTCTACAGGAAAAATCTGGTCGAACTCGCCCCAGATGATCAGAACCTCCTGCAAAAATTAAGATCATATATCCTAAAGTTCAGTCAATGCAATGTATTACCAATTGGTGCCTGTTTCTTCTTGGAAGTGATGAAAGGAGATGTATGATTGGACTAAATTACGTACTTGAGGGAGAGGAGAATTAAGCTGCGGGTCTTGTTCCTCGGTGACGATGCCCTTGATCAGCTGGATCTTCTCCTCTCTTTTGTCCGCGAAATATTTCTGCAGCGTAGTCTCCGATTTGTAAGGAAACATATGAACAGACCAACATTCTCACAGTTCTGAATTCCTCTCTGTACCCGCCTCAGAAAAAAAAACCCCCTCTCTGTATCACTTTCTCTCTTCATCTTAACACAAACAACCTAATTTTAAAACCTATTTTTGAATTGATTTTTTCAGCGTTGGATTTCAAACCACAAATAATCTGGATATAAATCATTTTCAGTATCTAAAGAATAATCAGAGTATAAAAGTTTACCCACAAATTACTTTTCATCACTTCACTTACGTGGCTACGGTTATTAGAATAAATGAAACGATCACGACCAAACATGCAACGCAAGAGAGATAGCCTGTCATACTAGTACTATGCCTATCTAGATTTGCAGTGGTAGGAAATGTACCATCTAGTCTTTTAGCTACGTTTTTCGTCCTTAAATATGGAACTTAGGGAAGATTTTTATATACAATTGTATATGAAAATTACCTTACATACCAGCACGGAGAGGTATCTACAATAGGAAGGTGGTGTCACGCTTGCGTCATGGAGAAGAAGAATCCCCTCCCCTTACCTTTGCGTGCAACTAGTTTATACTGGCGGGAAAGTGGGAGTTGCTGGTCGCTGATATGATTTGCCGCCAAATCGTCGGTGGTTACAATTAGAGGCTAGCTAATCATGACCACCACCGTCAAGGCGTCAACTATCCGTATACCCTACACACACACAATACGTACATCCATACGTATACGCATACGGTGAGCTACGTACGTACGTACCCGGAGGAGGTCGCGGACGATGAACTCGGGGATGAATTTAGGCGGCCGGTGAACGCAGAGCGCCATCAGCCGCCGGAGCCCCTTCCCGTCCGCCGGCGCCATCAGCTCCGTCACCTCCTCCACCCCTCCCTTCGCCGCCAGCGCCGCGTCGTCCTCTTCCCCCTTCACCAAATCCGAGCCGCACACCACCAATTTATTCCCAATTCCTCCTCCGCCGGCGATCGACGGCAGCGACCGCGCCAGCTGCCTCGCCACCAGCCCACCGTAGCTGGTCCCCACCACGTGCACCTCCCTCCGCCGCCGGAATACCTCGAGGTGGTCGGCGAGGAGGGCCGCGATGGCGGCGGCCTGGAACGCGTCGGAGTAGCGACCGGCGGCGGCGGCGGTGGTGGAGGAGCCGAAGAAGAGGAGGGTGGGGACCACCAGGTCGAAGTGGCGGGATAGTGGGCCCACCTGCGCGGCCCACTGCCATGTGGGGTCAGGCCCGAACCCGTGGATGAGCACCACCACCGGTTTCGTCACGGCCGTCGCCGTCTTCTCCTTCGACGGAAGGAGGAGGGAGGGGTGGGCCCAGAAGTGGAGAGTGGCGCCGTCGCCGGCGGCGTCGACGGTGGCGGAGGCTGGGAGGAGGCCGGCGGAGGTGAACATCCGGCGGAAGACGGCGTTGAGGAGGGACACGGCGAACCCCATCGCCGGCGAACTACTCGAGCTCGAACGATGATCACTCTGTCTGTCTGTCTGTCTGCTTCACTTGCTTTGGGGGCTTTTGTCTAAAACTCTAATTAAATGGGTGAATTTAAAATTAAATTTATAATCCGGTAGCTTAGCTGTAGGTGGGTTTGGGGGGGGGGGATAATTCTGCACCAAATTCAAAATATACTCCAATTTATTTTCTCCACTTTTTTAAAAAAGGAGTTTAAAACCTGTAAATATTCTCTTTGCTGCACCTGCTACGGAAAAGGAGAGTTGCATGGACGACTGAGCGACTGATCGACTACTACCAGCTCTGATATGCTCTCACTAACTAACGGGCCCCACCTGTCAGTGAGACATTTGTCTGACAGTAGTAGTGCCATGGTTAGAACGTCAGTTAGTTGGGCCAGCAAAAGTGCCGGCCCACCAGTAAGCAGTATTGGATTGATTCTGGAAGCAAGGCCCGGCTCATCATGTAGGCTAGGCCGGAACTGCGTGGTGGATTAGGCCTAATGATGTTTCCAGGCCGGCCAAGTGTTATTGTTTTGTTCGGAACTAGTTAAATACCCGTGTTTTGCTACGGATAAAATATATATTAATATTGATTAACACAAATATTTTTTATAATATGTGTTATCAATTTTTCTTATACAAAATTATCATCTTAATTTAAAATTATATGTGAATACTCATCTATATTTATCTTTTTTTTAATATTAAGAAGTTTAAGGGTTATATTCTAAAATTGCAGTGAGGATAGATGGTGGTGATGGCATATTCACTGCCATCACCACTGCTCTTTTTTTTTATAGGAGTATGGATTAATAGGTCCACTGCAGGTTTGCACTCTGCTCTGCAGCATAATCAGTAATCGCTGAAAAAATGGTTCGAATCATTCCCACAATCTCCGTGTTGCCTGTTCGAATATTGTTTACAACTTTCGGTCACTAAATACATGACGCATTGGACAGCCAACTTGACTTACTTTTGCCTAATGACAAACTATAGTGACTGAAGGGAGTAGTATTAGTTTTAGTGGTTGTTGAAATGTGGAATTAATTAGCCACGTAGTCGCAGTCAAGTATAATTCTGCAGTTGGTAATACTTCGGGCGTAGGCATGCTGATCACAGCAGTTCGTACATCCAGATCAATTAGCTAGCTGGTCAATAAACATATTAGTCACATTTCATGCATGCATGCTTGGATGTAAACAGCAGGATTAAGCACACTTAATTAAATAAATAAGTAGAAAACAGGACATGTAGATACAACACAGTAGGTGGGTAATTAGCATGAACCTGGCCAACCCTGGGCATGCAGACCTGCAGGTTTCAATTGTTATGACCACATGGGCAGAAAGTGTGATTAAACTAGTTTAATTCAGCTGCACCTGGGCGGCTAGCAAACTACCGATCGAGCTAGATCAATCGACCGATCGATATATTCTTGAGCCTCAGTCCGGAGCGGGGCAGTATATTCTTACGTTGTACTAAAGCTGTAAAGCTACGATTCTTTTGGAGATTAATCATATTATGTCTAAAAGGGCATTTTAACTTTGCTGCGCAGTCACATGTTTAATACACTAATTGTCTGTGCATATATATACATGCTAGCCATGAGTCGATGCATGCATATATTAAGATTTTTACTGTACACAATATTATCAATATATACTAGCTAGCAGTATATAAAATGCATGGTAGGCAAAATTTTTTGTACAAATAGAAAAGGGCTATAGTACATTCGCATTTTAGTTTTAATCGTGTGGATACATCTGCATGCGGCAAACAGGTGGAATCTCCATCGGTCCCTGCAACACATTTCCTGATCTCTCTCCTCGCTCAACCTCGGTGGCGATTGATGAGGATGCGACGACGGCGCGGCCGCGCAGAGGTGCGGCGAGCCGGTAGGAGCAGGAGCACCATTCGTCCCCACAACAATTCCCCACCTCTCTCCTCGGCGGCCGGGCGGGGGGTGAGGACGCGATGATGGCGCAATGTGTCTTCGATGGAAAGGCTAACTAAAAATTTGAAATGTGAATTTACTAGGTTGCTCACACATTTAAAGTAAGACAGATTGCGTTTTTTTAATTTTATACTATAAGTGGGTAAACGGATCGATCTATACTGTTAGAATATAAATACTATTAGGATATTAGGATATAGTAGTATTGTGTATTGTAAAAGTCCTCATTAATTACACTTAATTAGCTAATGATCTTTCTTCGGACCTGCTAATTCATGGACGAATATACTTTAGCAGTCAATTAGTAGAGGAATTTATGATCATTTGAGGCTAATAGGTCGTGAAAAAAATAAACAAAGCAACAAAGATAGTTTATGGGAAACTTTTTATATCTTTATGTTATTAGCAATTTAAAAGCCAAGACTAAAAAAATAAACTTTGATGAAAAGGGCCCAAAATCCATTCTAAAATTAGCTTTTAAAATTCAAAATCTATCTGTAACTTATAAATAAGAAAGTTAAATGTTTTAATATTTGTGAGGAATAATCTTGATGATGAAAGTGCAAGAGATGGATTTGCGTCCTCTAAGGAGACGTTCACTCATTTTTTCATTTTTTTTTCATGTTACTTAAATAGTTATAATTTCTTTCGATGAGATTGGTCAATATATAAGTTTAAATCTAATATCTACAAGTTAAAAAAACAAACAAATTAAACTCTAACTAGTAAATGTATTATCCATAGTCATATTTATTTTTTCATTTCTATAGTCAAATGCATGTCTATGAAGTATTGAAGTGGCATATACATATTAATATGTCATCAAATATTTTTTTAGCAAGGAATGTCGTGAAATTATTTCAGGACTTTCTTATAATTTATTGATATATGCAACAAACGAGAAGCATCCTTTTAAGGGGAAAACATACTTTCTCGAAGACGACAGTAAGACGACGTGGTAGGGAATATAATTCTGAATTCGAGATCAATGCTCCACTAACGATTGAGTTAGAACCATATATAGAGGATTGCACAATCTGAGCATAATTTATCAGAAAAATTCAGCAAATTCATATATCATATAACAAATATACAAAAGCAAAATACAAATAAAACTTAATCGATCTGAACAAGTAGCATCACTTAATGTAGCCGTCGATTCGATTATGCCGAGCTAGTGAATTAACCAGCTAGCTATAGCTATTAGCTAATCACAGTCTCAAACCATCAATTACTCATCGAGCTACTCGAATCTTCAGGGTAGTACAATTCGCACTCCCACGAATCCAGCAATCCGGGCACATCGATGAGCAAATCCAAGTCATCGAGCGCCAGGAGATGGCGAACCATGTCGCCGTCGACGCCGCCGCCGGAGTAGGAGTAATCCTCGCCGCCGCCGCCGTTGCCGCCGGCGCTCGCCTCGCTCTCCGATGAACCGGCGCCGTTCACCAGCTGCTCGGTCGCCGTCGGTGACGATTGTGTGGCGGCGACGGCGCCGCCGTCGAGCAGCTGGCACGCGAACACCGGGAGACGTGCCGCGATTGGGGGAGGAGACGATGGAGCCGCCGCCGTCGCCTCCACGGCGGCCGCATCGGCACACGGTTCGTCGCCGGCCGCGAGCGCCGGCGGTTCAGTTTTAGCTCGGCTCTCGGCAACGGCGGCGGCGGCGGTCTGGCGCTTCCTGATGCGGGAATTCCAGTAGTTCTTGATCTCGTTGTCCGTCCTGCCTGGCATCTTCGCAGCGATCACCGACCACCTGAAGAAATTGGCGCCACCCAAACATCCATTATCAAAATTAATACTGACCAGATCGGTGTCCAGATCACAGTTTGCTAGCTAAAGAATCGGATTTCAGAAGTGAATTGGTACCTGTTGCCGAGGAGTTTCTGAAGAGAGATGATGGTCTCCGCTTCACGATCAGTGATGGGCTCCTTCTTCAGGTCCGGCCTAAGGTAGTTCATCCATCTCAGCCTGCAGCTCTTGCCACTCCTCCTCAGCCCTGCATAATGCAATTAATGCAAATGCAACACAATGCCAACTATGTCAGATCAAGAAATCAAACCAATTACCTGCAAATTAAGCTAGCTAACTGAAGTAATTTGTTTCAGAGAGAAATGCTAATTCTTGCCTGCGAGCTGGGCGACTGAGCTCCAGGTGGAGACGCCGCAGCGAGTGATGTGGGTGTACAGCCGCTCATCCTCCTCCGGCGACCATAGCCCCTTCCTCTCCCTCTCCTCCGCCGCCGCCATGTCGCCGGCGTTGACGGCCGCCGCCGCCTCGCCATGTCTACTCGTGATCGGCTTCCGCACCATTCTCTCTCTTGAGCTACTAGCAAGGACTAGCTAGCTCTTCTATTCAGAGAAAGATTAGCCGCTGGGACTTTAATTACTTACTTAGTATGTGATGATTGGATCTTCTGTACATTAATAGACTGCTTACTTAAGTGAGGCTATACACATACATTTATATAGTAGATGCATATGTGTGTGTGTATAATTAATATGTAGGCTACTGAATGCACATTACCCTACTTGTAGGAGAAGGGAGGGGTCAGGCGGTATCTGTGCATCCACTAGACAAACAATTCCCTGTGTTGGCATTGTGTTAAGCTGATAGTCTTATTCTATGTGTTTGTAACCATGTTTCGTCAAGGTATCCCATGAATTGTTGTACACTAATACATATGACCATGTGTGTGTGTGTGTGTGTGTAGTTCTAGGTATATCGTATGATGTGAAATGAACATATCCATCATGAATGGACCCTGAGTGCATGATCAAGACTGCACGCAAAGTACTAGTAGTACTTGCTGGTATTCTAGGTATATGGGCTAGCATGTGATAAAATTGTTTGTATCTGAAATTTTTTATCATGCATATACAATATTACATGTGATTAGTTGCTCTGAAAATAGCACCTCTAATGTGTGCATGTGTAGGCAGGACAAGATTGTGGTGACTCTAATTAGCCTAATTAGGCACGTACTAAACCTTGTATATATTCAAGTACGTGTACCATAGCAAGAGGATTGGTCAAGGTATCGATGAATCCAACATCAGAACTGCTCATTGCTACTGTTACGGCGCCATTAGTACCAAGTTACAACTTGATTTCCGCATCTTGATGCATGCATTGCATGCATGCCATTTACTATTGATGAGGGATGGCCCTCGAAAACATAATTAAGGTGACACGAAGTATTAGAGAGGAGGGCACATGGTTTTAGTTTCTGAAAAGGACGGGCTATATTATTTTAAAACTGATCAGGCATTTCTTCAATTATATAAGTGCATTAATCCAATAGCATGGTGATTCACAGATTTTAAAATTTCTGCATGTTAACTTTTTAATAAACCATGTCATCAACATCGATTTATGCTTTGTCTGTATGCTTTTGTATGCCTAGCTAGTGCAGGAAATTATGCAGCCATGAGCCATCTATCTGATGCAGGGATACGTGCAGGATATGATACAGCTAGGTAGGAAATCACATCAAGGGAGGTAAAGCAATGCACTTGTAGCTAGCTTAGAAAGTTGGTAGATTTATCCAGTAAGATCATTACAAGGAAACATGCATGAATGATTAGAATTAAGTACTCTCGTAAAGTATACAAGATCTAGTACAGTAAACTACTTGGTCTATCTAACTACAGTGAGTTATTGAATCTTTGCACAGCTAACTACCCCTGAAAGGACTCTTGACTATATACATAGCTAGCTTCCCTAGTCAAAAAATATGTAAAATTATCCAATGGATGATCATAGATACAGACCCTATAGTACCAAAAGACCAAACTAGCTGGCCATCCTTTTGTCAGCTACTACCCCCTGATCAAAATGCTGTCAATTTTAAGGTCACAATGTGCTGGACAAATGGATATATTAGCTAGCATCAACTATTCCATCAACTTTATGTTGGTGATCTATGTAGGAAGAGACAGAAAACATACACCCTGAGAGCCAAAATTAAATGCTTTTGGCACATTCAGAAGATGAGGTTCATGCATAGGCCGGCCATAAGGTCAGGTCTGAACTACTGCATAACAGGTATGTGTGCTATTAGCTAGCTTTTCAACGAAGTCTTGCTGGGACGGTACAAGGTGAGTTCTATATATGTACTATGCTTAGGAGTTGGAATTATATATAACTCACAATTATTAGTTAGTCTAGCTCTCAATTAATTATTTGCCAGCCTTATTACATATTTTCTGTCTATATGATGCTTGCAACAACCAACAATATTGACTACTGTCTGAAACACGATTCTAAATAATGTTGTAGAATTGGAGTGCATCAGCGCATGCATAATCCTGATGTATATGGAAGGGTTTCTAAAACCACATTGAAATAAGAAGCACGCCTTTTCCTCGTACCCCCTCCCCCTACTCCAGTGCTATGCAGCTGTAAGATCTCTGAAAAATTGACATTTTTATACAATTCTACAGAATAACACAAAATTTCAAATTTAAAATCAGCAGGAAAAACAAATTTTGATATGCACATCAAGAACAAAAATATTCTGATATCTTGTACATGTATATTCTGATATTTTGTTGTTTATATCTTAATTATTTTAGTAGTTGACTCAATGATATATCTTCTTATCAGTATAAACTATATCGATCTCAGCTGGTTTGCTAAAGAAAATTGCTGATCCAATATATAGACTGGAAAATTTATAGAGATGGCACTATATTATACGTGCCAAATGTTTTAAAAATATTCTTATAACTATTTCATAGGAAATTGAAGGTTGTACGGCATAACATAACCTAAAGGTTTTAAGCCAGTTTCCCAAATATATGAAGCCGATCAAATAAGGCTCATTGAAGGTTGTACGGCCGGCAGAACATGTCAAGGTTTTTAGATAGTTTCCCAAATATATGAATATGTTACAGGGCCAATCAAATAAGACTCAAATAGGTATCAAATTTCATATGTTGCCACTTGTGAGATTCCTGTGTAAATGGTTGCGAAGGAATGCATGGAATTGTGTGGTGGTGAATGGTAATTAATTGTCCCTAGTTGAAAGCACCGATCTAGATATCGGGATTTAACAATGTAAACATTTGTCCGTTAACTCTTTCATGAAAGGGATGCCATGTCTGAACTTTGCTTCTTGGTGGAAAATTTTAAACCAATTGCCTTAGGTTGGTTCAGATGAAATCAATTATATGGACAACCTCAATTCCTTATTGACGAAGACTGTTTTGGTGATTGTTGCTCCCTTATGTAGATATGTAGTAGAGCAAGTTGAATTCATGCTACAAAATATGTTCACATTTTTTTTGTCTATTTTTCAACACTAGTTAACCTGTGGCACTCTCTGGCGACAATGGCAGCAGACCGGGGGTTTCTTCATCATCCAAAACTACACGATAAAGCGGATTGGAGGATCAACACCAGGTGTAGAGTACGGGGGAGGTCTATTGGTCGGTGTTGTCACCGTACTCTCCGTGATCGTTGGAGGAGTTGTATCATTGATTCCTTCACCACTTATCTTTTCTTTTTGAATTGACAAGCATGCGATGTGGATGCCACTGTGAAGATCTGAACAAGATCCAAGAAGTGAGGCTTGCCTTGCCGATGTAGTGATATTCCCACATCTAGTTGTGTGACGAGTTCATGTTTATGGGACCTCGTTTCGACGACATAGGGCTTCTTCCATTCACCTAGTGGTGGTGAATTGAGGAGGCTACCACTTTGTACCTGGTGGTTTACACTTTGATGCTCCTTGTTTTCTGTTGTTGCTGATTAAACGTGGGTTGCTATGCGGGTAGCGACTTCCATTTGGATTGAAAAGATTGGTTGGCTCAGTAGTTGTGACCACTTGTGAGCAGATAATGTATGGTAATTTCAACCAGATGATGACACAACACTAGATATGACTCCAGGGCAAAAAGACCATGAACTAATCTAGATCTGGATTTGCCAATGTTGTGCTTGTTTGTTATTTCTTTGTTGATTGTGTCATTTCATGTGTTTTGGATGAGAATCCTGGCAGTGATGGATAGTCGTTGGTTTTTCAAGGCGTTTTCTCAACTAGACATCTAGCCAGAATGTTACTGTATTCTAAATTACCCTTGACTGAATTGGCTGAGTCAACTGTATTTGAGTGAGTCGTTGTAGACTACATAATATGTTCGTGTTTGTCTTTTCTTTTCCTAGGTTGTGTGCATCACTAGTTGACACATAGGTTAAGTGTAATTTCTACTCTTAATAAAACTTTTCACACTTTTTTTTCTAAAAATTAGAAATATCACTCTGTCATGAGCAAACGCGCATCCTACTCAAGAAGGACGAAAATTGTCCTCAACTAATTAAAAATATTTATCATAGAACACCCGTTTAAAAACTAACCACTCTGCTTTCTTCAGCAACGAATATACACGGCTGCGTAATTAGTGAAGTGGCCAGTTCTGCAGCATAATGCAGAGAGAGGGGGAGCTACAGAGACGTACATATAGGACAAATTTGTGGCGGCCAATGTTTTTATATTCACTATTTTAACATATGAAGGCTGTACAATTACATTGTCTAAGTATGCGTGCATGACAAGATATGCTACTAAAATGACACGATCACGAGGCAGGACATAGCTACCCAATCGGAATTAGAAAGGTTTATTAATTAGTAGTATTAGTTATTCAACTTGCACGATGCACCAAATTATATATGAATATAACACCCTTACGCATGCATGCATCAGCTGCTGCCTGCGGTGTGCTGGATCTGGTACGTGTGTGATTAACCAATTCGAGCCCACATTATAATTTTAGTTATATCTATTAATGTTACACTCAACATGGCCAAAAGTTAATTAATTATTAAGCCAAGACAGCGAATGGCTGACATGCGTACCTTTGTCTCATGCTGCTGCATGCCACTGTTGTGGGTAGTACAGACATCACAAAAGTTTAGTTTTGGTGAGTTGTTTCGTTTAATTAATCTGCTAATCTATGGTCATTCCTCCATGACCATCTTGATAATTGAAGACTAATTCTGGATGAATTGTCCTAATTAAACCTTCATTGCATAGCAGGAGAGAGAGATGCGCCAAAAGATTCCTCATGCGGCGTGCAATCATATTGATCGATCTGTATTTATATATGTCCCATCAGAAACACTTTTTAGGGGTGAGGTCTGGTGATTATTGGGCTAATTAAGAGCGCGATTGGTGATTTGGAGTAGGATAATTAATTGGAATCTAATGATCCATGTGGTAGAGTAGTAGGCAAACATGGATTATTAACTTGATCTGATAGGCCATTGGGTATAGCTGGTCAGAACATTGTTGTTGATCATAGAAGGAAAAGAATCAATAAGCTAATAGTACTTCTTCATCCATGGTGTACCTCACTATATATAGCCCTTGCATGATAGAGAGTGCCAATCCGTTCTAACTGGTTAAGTTTTACGGCAACAAAAACCTTATGTTAGAAATTTTTTTCTAGTCTTTTTTATAAAAAAAATAATCATTATGCAATCTTTTTTTATAAAAAAATAATCATTATACAATCTGTGCATTTAAACTAATGAGATATATATCCATATAGTCCCGCGGGGACACTTCTTTAGACATTTTAATAATCGTGTAAAACATTTACGTAGAGACATGTTTGAGATGGATTTTTATGACATTTTAGAGAACAGTCAATGGTTTGCCGGAGATGGATTAATTTAATCCCTCGACGGGATTATTGCATGTCATTTAAATGGCCATGAAGATAGATACATGTGTCACATATCTCTACACTAACATACAATTTAAAATTCGACTTCTACAAATTATAAAAAAGTAATGAATTTAGCTAAAACTAGTATACGTGAGCTCATACTAATTAAATTTGTTTTTTTGCAACTTGTAAAAATCAAATTTAAACTTGCATATTTATGTGATGATTTGTCCTATGTTTATCTATCATCCTCATTTAACCCGCTTTTAAGTTGTTTATGAGGGAAAACGTTAATTGCCTTAGGCGGAGATTTAGAACAATGGATATGATTAGCACGCAATTTTTAAGTTTGAGGATATACACACTACATGTATGACTACTGCATTTTTATTTTCTATTGTGGTTTTTCCTTAGTACTTGGCGGCGCAATTTAATGCAACTACAAAATATATAATTCTACTCTCTTGTAGACATAAAAATATCTTTGAAAAAAACATATGCTACAATGCACGAGGTTCATCGGAACTGATTGTTGAATGCCGTTGCAGCCACTGCGACGGTGCTTTTGCTGCTAGCTGTGGTCACAACAATGTGGTCCGATCAGGCCCACTATAAACATTTACAAAAAACACTCTTCATTTAGACAATGCACAAGAGTTTAAAGTTTGTTATAGTTATGTGTATTTGATACCCCTCAATCATGTACATTCGGACGCAATACGAAAATACCCTTTTTCATATGGAAGGATATTAACAGACATGAAATCTGTCATGAATGAATAGATGGAAACCTAGATGAATAAGGAAGGTTTTTAGTAGTTCGACTTAGGTCCGATCCTACCTTTGCCTCATCTTATATTCCCAAATAGATAAGTTTTATTTGGATATGACATGGTCTAACAGTATAAATACAAAGATCTGTCTAGGGACTAAGAATAAGTCAAGTCACGAAAGATCAAGTTGTAATCGTGGGATACGTCAGAGCTAAGGAGCTCACAACTACTGCTAGTTAGCCGTCAATAACTCGCCGCATATGCCTTGCTATATATGTTATGTCCAAGCATTCCCCTAATCAATTAATAGTGTAGAATGATCGTTTGTTTTGCTCTATATTCAGTGGATCGCCAACCATATCCATATCAAAGGAAACCGGCTAGATGACGAATAGAACTAGAACATAGGGCCATTACCATCCTTGGGGTTGAACCCGTATAAAAATCTTGTATTACCGTGTTCTTCAGTATAATTCTCACAGGTGTTGGCTGGTATCATCGTGCCAAGATATACGATTCCCCGGTTGTCTCTCTACTACAAGAGCACGTACATTATATGGTGGAATATAATGTATATTGGTATATATATAACATGTATGAAGTCAAGGACAATATATCGAGCTGATTGAAATTAGTTATTCCACTACAAGTTGCCCGGCCGGAATACAAGTGGATGGTAGCATCAGGAGTCAAGAGTGTCGGCTGAGGTTTCACATCATTAATCTGCATGCATAAATATATGCACGCAGAAAATTAAAGTTGATCTTACGATATATATAAATTTATATCGGCTTGGGGTTAGGTATAATAACGGCCCTACAATAGAAGAGACCCCAGCTAGCTTGCAACATGCATGTATAATATTCCAGCACATTGTTTGTACATTGAAAAAGAAGAACGATGACGCCAATGCGCGCATTGGCACAACAGACAAGATTTTCCTGCAATTCATACTTCAGAATGTACACGTCTATATAGCAGGCATTGCAAGACTGATTAGTTATTTCTCGTCTCTCTTGATATTTTCAAAAGGCCTCAATTTGTCCATCGAGTCTAATACACTTACCCCTCAACTCACAAAAACTGACCAGAATTATCTTTTAGCCCATACAAGTTTTAATTTCCTGATGGTCCACCCACTGAAATGTTATAGTTACAGTGTGCCTAGAGAGTACTTCGGAGTTTTGGTAGTGACATATGGTTGTGCAAAGCCAAAAAGATCAAAGATAGAGGTGAGACCTGCTTCATCTTTCCATCTCTGATAGATAATAAGTGTGGGATAAGACTCCACCATGCATGTGGAGAGACCACTTTATATATCCAATTTTGAGAGTTGATCAATGGGTTTTACCGGTCTTAAAATCGATAGATGAAGGTTTTAAAAAATGATAGATGAAAATTAAACCACAAAAAATTAAGGGTGGAAGTAAATTTTAGTTATAATAACTATATGAGTTGAATAAGAGATTCTTTGCTATCAGTTATAAGAGTATAACACCAGCGCGTGTAGCATTATGCGCCTCATGTGGACATTGTAGACCGATATTTTGAGCAACCCCGATGAAAATATAAAGACAACCTGCATGGGATTAACTAGATATTTTTTATATATAATTATTTCAATAACACCAAATTGATCACATATAGTTCACTAGTTGTGAAAGGGGCCGTAGCCTAACGGTTATTATGCTCAAATAGCACCAGTAGGTCTTGGATTCGACTTCACTATTTTTGGTAAAAAAAATATTGCAGTAGCTCCAAATAAAATCTTTTTTCTCATGAGCAAATTACCTGAAAAAAATAATTTTAGCATTTTGGGGAGGAGGGCATTGAAAGCAAAGAAGTCACATCGTGAACAATGAAACTTTAAGGAATTAAACATATCTTGAGTTGTCTCTTGCACATTGAAAAACAACATTATTAATATGGATATGCCAATTATATACATGATTGGTAGTCCAATCTAAGATGAAAACTATATAAGTTGGGCATGGTGATTCTATGGCCATTTAGGAATTGTGGAAGCTCTTATACCTATTGTTAGGAAAATCGAGGTGCAACAGAAGAAGAGATTTAACGTGAAAAATTTTTGCATGGAAAAACCACGGACAACTATTAATATTGAGGAGTTGATACTAGCACAGGAAATACACCTTTCCCATGTGGTTTAAGGGGAAATTTTAGGAGTCCTATTAGTAAAAGACTTAAAGTCCTATTAGAAAACAAATCTAAATACCAAGAAACTAATCTGAATATATGATAAGCACAAATTCGGATCATATCTCTACCATACCATGCATCCATGGATCAAATTGGATCATATATAGACGTTCCAGCACACAAATTGCCTCTTGGAAATCGAATAAAAGTTTAAAAAGAGAGAGAGAGAGAGAGGAGGATATGTAGGACAATTAATTACTTGCTCTTACACGGTGTGCATGCATGAGCATGAATAAAGCTCGTCATCTCCGATGATTAATTACAATGGACGCAGCTAGAGACACGAGTGGTTGTTGGCCCATTACCTTTTCCCATGACAACAGCAATCACCACTTACTAATCATGATTCATGGATGCCTTTACAGGCAATAACACCAGTTTTAAACCTCCCAATTACACCATTAACAATAGCATTCAGAGATCCTCCTCGACAGCTATCAACACCATCATGGAATTAACTACCAAATTAAGCTACTCCATATATGCAGCACAGCACATGTGATGTAACAATTGCAAGATTCAGTAGCTATAGCTAGCTTAGCTACTCTACTCATCAGTTGATCGATTGAGCTGAGAAGCTAGATGGGGAGAGCAGTGAAGGTTCAGAAGGAGATGGAGGAGGGTTGCTGCTCGGAGAACAAGAAGAACAAGCTGAGGAAAGGGCTATGGTCGCCGGAGGAGGACGAGCGGCTGGCGACGCACATCGCTCACTTCGGCGTCAGCTGCTGGAGCTCAGTCCCCGACCTCGCCGGACTCCAGCGATGCGGCAAGAGCTGCCGCCTCCGGTGGATGAACTACCTCCGCCCTGATCTCAAGCGCGGCCGATTCTCCCACCATGAGGAAGAACTCATCTTGGCTCTCCATGACAAGCTCGGCAACAGGTAATTTAATTAGCTTGATTAATTGTTCGATTAATCATCAGATGAATCAATTTAGAGTTGCAGATTTTGCTAATTAATGGAGTTAACTTATTGGTGTTTGTTTGTGTGTGCAGTTGGTCGCAAATTGCGGCGAGGTTGCCGGGGAGGTCGGATAATGAAATCAAGAACTTTTGGAACGCGAGGCTGAGGAAGAAGCTCCGGCAGACGGTGTCATCGTCTCCGTCTTCGTCGTCGACGGCGGCGGCGGCGACCGGCCGGAGTCGACCGCTGCCTCCGCCGCCGCCGCCGCCGCCTGCAGCGTTCGGCACATTCACTCATCGCTCAGCTCACGATGACCGGTCGGCTCCTGCTTGTGCTGCCGCGCACATTGCCGCCGCCGCCGTCGAATCCCCGGCGGCGGCGGCGACAACGACGACAAGCGCTGGTGGTAATTTCGTGGACAGCTTCGGCCACCGGGATGCGGCGTTGGAGGCAGCGCGTGGCGGCGGCGGCTACGACGATGATGGATTCTTGGCCGTGCTGCTTGGGGACTACTACCTCGACGGCGGCCATGGCGATGGATTCAGTTTCTTGGCCGGCGGCGGTGGCCATGTGTTCAGCTAATTAATTTGTGATTAGTTCCTTCCTTTGATTTGCTCTTGTAATGATCGATTTCATTAGTTTGGGGCTGACTATTGGTAGAAGCTTTGTGTTTGTCAAATCAAATGTGCAAAAATAATCTGAATAAAAATGTTCATGTCATCGACTCGATCACTTGTTCATTTTCTCCATTGGATCGTATATGTCATCTTTTTTTTTTTCATGCCTCTTCAAAATTTCAGGCGAAATATCTCTCCGAGATATATTCAAATTATAAACAAGAATTTTATTGAACTTTTGAGTAGACAGCACACGATCCAACTAAATTTGAAGAAATGGTTAGAAAAAAAACTGGGACTGTCGGAGATGGCGACATCTCGCAAGATATCGTCGAGAAATTGATCCACGCAAGATATACCACTTTGAGAATCTAGCAACGTGATTTTGACGAACTAATTAAGCAACTATAATTGTATATGTCGTGCTAATTAAATCACTAACAATTTCATTACCAAATTGGTAGTGCTACTGAGAAAGGCAGATTAAAATTTCCTGCACAGCCAGTTTAATGGAGATACCAGAGAAGATGTTAATAATTCGAGTAATCCTTGGAGTACAAAAGATAAACTAGCGTATCGAGTGGTTGGCTACGACTCCTAATTTGTATTCATGGCATGAATCTAATTCCATTGTCTATATATACTCAAATACCAACCAGACAACTAATTTCATGAATTTCTACTTCTTGGTTTCCCTCTTATTAAATCTATCATCTAGAAGCTTCATTTCTTAAACCAGTAAGTTCACGTGCTAAATTAGCCTGCCAGGTAGGCCTTCTATACAGATGGCTTGCCAATGTCCTCGCAAAAAAATAAAAATAAAAATAAAAAGATGGCTTGCCAATGTTTCTTCTAGTTGGGCTGAATACTAGTGTGAACCTTATATTACTTACTAGGCCCCTACTTCTTCTATTTGGGCCGAATTTTAGTGTTGGCCTTATACAACTTACTTGGGCCGCACCTGATGAGAGAATGCTTTCCGACACATATGGAAGTGAGACAGTGAGCTGGACATCAAGATTCGTGCAGCTGGAGACAAATAGAATCCGAGTGAATTGTGCATGACCTTGGCTCTTCCTACTTTCCTAGTGGTTCGGTGCAGATCTCGAGGAAAGTTAAACGCCGGTAACAGTGCTCTCAAATGCATATGTACATGGGATCTCTGTACCTGCGACAAGCGACGACAGATAAAACCGGGCCAAAATACGACCTACTAATTCTGCTAAACTGATTATTAATCAACGAAACCACCAGTGCATTAATTGGTGATCTTACAATCGAGCACCAATACTACAGTAACAACTTATTGGGAATTCTTTCAAGATGAAATGGTGCATGTAGAAGTTCAGAGTGAACCTCCTGTGGTCAACGCTTATAGTAAGTTTGGAATAATATTGCATTATATAGATTGTCAACTGACACTTTGTTGATCAACTCTGTATATAATTGGTGCACTAATACCTAGGACTTCTGATAAATAATAATTAAACTCTGGAATGTCAACTAGCTATAGGTTAGTCACTAATTTACAGAAAAGATAATATAGAGGTAGTTTCCAACTTTCTTGGATGCCGGCTTCCAGGCCTCCAGGGTCGTGTAAAATACCCATTATTCTACCTTCCTTGGCTAGCTCACTTAATTCATCTCCAGGCCTACACATTAGGCCCCTTTGAATCGTAGGATCGTGAAAACGGAGAAATCAAAAAATACTGAATTTTTATAGGAATGCAAGTGCAAAACAGAGTATTGCAAAACACAGAAAAAATACAGGAATTGACTATTCGATAGGACCACAAGAAAAAATACAAGAATTGGATGAGAGAGTTAGACTCATAGGAATACTTCTATGAAGTTGGACCTCATGTTAGAATTCCTCCAAAATATATATGGAATCAACCATTTCATATGGATTTCATAGGATTTGACAATTTCTAATCCTTTATTTCAAATGGTCATATGGGAAAAAGTCCTATAGGTTTTGAATCGTCCATATTTTCTACAAAATTCCTGTGAATCAAAGAGGGCCTACGCAATCAAATATACAAAATAAAGTATTGCTAGCAGCTAGTACTCCTACTTGATCAATTTACTTTTGTCAGTGGCCATAAATCCATAATATGTGGGTCATTTGCTCCAAGATCGATCGTCATCTGTGCTGCTGCTAATCACTCTGTTGCTGCTTGTCAGCTCACGTCCACATTCCTCGGAGGCTCGCACAACCCTCCGTCTTGAAATACAGCAACAACGAAATATTGCAAAATATACCACTTTGAGAATTCATCCACGCAAGATACACCACTTTGAGAATCTAGCAACGTGATCTGGACGAACTAATTCAGCATGGCGTGCTAATTATGTCACTAACAATTTGATTGGCAAATTGGTAGTGCTACTAAGGAAGGCAACTAAAATTTCCTGCCCAGCCAGTTTGATGAAGATACCAGAGAAGATGCTAATAATTCGAGTAATCCCTTGGAGTACAAAAGATAAACTAATTAATTGAGCGTATAGAGTTGTTAGCTACGACTCCTAATTTAGATTCAATTCAGTTCATTACCATTTTCAACCATAGCATTTCATTTTTTGGTAATGCCAATTTTTAGTACAATCTAGCACTACCAAAATTTAGTAGTGTTAGATGCGTTTGGTTTGAAGCCTTACCAAATATTGATAATTATTTTAAGAGAGGAAGATTCTAGAATTATAAAATTTTGGTAAGATGATATTTTTTAAATTATATTCACTTTGTTACCTTGCCAAAATTTGACAAGCCAAAATTTGATAGGGTTAAAAGTGACTACTATCTGAATAGGCCATGCATGAATCTATTTCCATTATCTATATATACTCAAATACAAACGAGCCAACTAATCTCATGAATTAGTACTTCTTGGTTTCCCTTTTTAAAACTGCTATCTACAAGCTTCTTTTCTTAAACCAGTAATAGCTCACGTGCTAAACTAGCCAGCCCTTGATATGTATTTGGGCCGAGTACCAACAGGTGGGCCTTGTAGATGGGTAGCACGTGGAAGGATCAGTATTTGGGCCAGACATAACATGGGCGGAATACTAGTGTGTGCCTTCTCTAACTTACTTGGGCCGCATCTGATGGGGCAATGCTTTTCGGTCCATTTCGAAGTTTGTACTGAGACAGTGAGCTGGACATCAATATTCGTGTAGCTGCCTGGGTGGCGACAAATCGAATCCGAGTAAATTGTGCAGATCTTGGAAGGGATCTCACTGCACTTCGGATCTCGAGGACAAGTAACGTCGATAACAGTGCTCGCAAATGCAAAGATACATGGGATCTCTGTAACCTGAGACAAGCAATTACAACAGATAAAACCTGGCAAAAGTAGGACCTATTGTGCATTTCTGTTAAACTGATTACTACTTCCATTCTAAAATAAAAGACACAATTACCTCATACACAAAATCCAAGAAATATTTTATTGTATATTTACTTATACAAACCAACCAATACGTGCGACATGTATTTGTTTTAATTTAGTTTTTTTGCCAATGCATGTTGTTATGCAGATATAGAGAAAAAAGTTGTTGTGTCTTATATTTTAGAACGGAAGGAGTATTAAACAACGAAAACCCAGGTTGTCGATAGCGTGTGCTCACACGCAGGGATCCCGGGGACCCCTTTTTGTTCGGCACAGGGGTGGGGTGTACCGAGGCCTGAATCAAGCAGAAGAAGAAGGTGGCAGGGGTGGAAGGAAACAAGCAATCACATGTGACACAGGGGTTTATATAGGTTCGGCCGCCGGGGAAGCGCAATACCCTACTCCTGTTATTGTTGTTGATATGGTGGATGAAGGATTACAAGGATTTGGAAGGGTTGGAGTGAATGACTAAGCCGTACTCAGGGTTTTCATGGGTCCAACCGGCCTCTCTTTTCTACGAAGGACCAGGGCCTCCTTTTATAGTCCAAGGGGACACCACAGTGGTCCTCTACTGTTCTTTCATGTGTGAGGGATGTTCTCCCACTTGGAGCGGGCATGCCTGCCCTGTCTTGTCGCCTGTGCTTCCATGCCTCCCTCCCCCGTTGCCACGTCGCGGTGGTCGGTGGAGAAAACGGGCGGAGGGTCACCGAAGATTTGATGCTTGGGGATGTCATCCTACCCAACCAGTAGCGGGGCTCGCTTGTCAGCGTCCCACTGACTAGCCTAGGCAGGTAGTAGGAGAGTAGAGTACTCATGCCCCTCTGCCACGCATCCGTCCGTCGCATTAAATGCGACGGAGACGGGACGGAGAGGCGTGCTGTCCCGCGGCGACAACGTTGTTAGCGCACTATCCCCGAGGGACGACTTTGGTCGTCCACCCCCTTTCCCTCAAATCAAGAGAAAGGAGGTGAATAGGTGATGATGAGGGCCGGTCACCCGCGTCTCACATCGTAGTAAATGCGAGGGGGCAGGCACCAGACCTCTCTAATCACATTAAATGCGGTAGTTAGCCATTGAGGCGTGCCATGATCATACACGTACGCACCGCGCGCGAGTCTCTCGAGCCGCGGGGGATAGCCCAACCTTCTACTACGGCGTGTAGCCTCCCCGCAAGCCCTCGGGCGCGCCCTCCTCAGGGGCGTGCCACGTGGCCTCGGATAGCCCGAACCCCTTCTGCGAGGTGTGGCCTCCCCGTGGGCCTCCGGGCGCGCCCTCCTCAGGGGCGTGCCACGTGGCCTCGGGTGGCC
>CM002476.1:2790954-2835321 GCA_000325765.3 Leersia perrieri
GGGCGCGCCCTCCTCAGGGGGCGTGCCACGTGGCCTCAGGTGGCCCGAACCCCTTCTGCGGGGTGTGGCCTCCTTGCCGGACCCCGAGCCCGACCCCTCCGAGGGCGCGCCGCGTTCCGAGTGGCCGTAGTCCTGGTGCATAAGTCCGGGGTGGATCGGGCTGCCGCGATAGCCTAGCCCCTTATGTTTGGGCGAGGGATTGGGCTGCCTCGACTCCTCCCTCGGACGCGGACCTCTAAGTTTAGCCTCCTGTGGATACCCCTATATCCATATCACCGACAGTAGCCCCTGGCCTTCGTGTCGGACCGTTGGGCCAAGTCGAAGGCCTATTTGTCGGTTTGTTTGACCTTCCTGCACACATGCTAACAAAACCAAACCTTATCAGAATTACAGGGGCGGCCGGCCCAACCCTCCTTCTCGACTTGGTGTTACTTGGTGAGCATCTATGTTATAATTTTTAAGGTAGTTTTGGGCAAAGCGCGAGCACAGAGACCTCGGGAGCCTGTCTTCGTCGAGACTGGCCAAGCCGGATACCACAAACCCATCGCCGAGTATCTAAGCTGCCCCGACCCGGAGGGGGTTTGCTCGAGACCTCGGGAATCCGATGGTATCCGGGGCACGGCTCGCTGCCTGACAAGTCCTTCTGCACAAAGGCATGGCCGTTCCCGAATTATTTATCTTGATGATTGGCTCAACCGTTCACACATCAAGGATAAAGAGAGGGGCCGACACACAATACATATAAGGGTTGAAAGTAAATTTGCATTTGATAGACTTAAACCAAAGCAGGAAAACATTGGTAGTACCACTATCAACCACATGGATCTAAGCTACCTCGATCCGGAGGGGTCAGGCTCATGTGGTTTGGGGCCATTGCTGGCACCACCATCCTTCGGGCTGTTCGCCACGGGGTCCGGGGCCGCCGGGCCGCCTGACCGCTCAGGGCCATATAGCCTCTCTAAGGGTCAGGGGCGCCTAAGGCCGCCGGACAAGGGGGCAAGGTACCGCTCGGGCACAAAGGGGGCCGGAGGCCACCACTCGGCCCGAAGGCTTCCCTAGCCGGCTCCATCCCGGGCCATCCTGCCACAAAAGTGGGGGTCGGGGGCGTCGGGGTCGCTTGCCCTCCTTCGCACTCCATGACAAACGCCGCACTAATGACATGTGGTGTCGTCGCCATGGGGATGTGAGCAGTTTGGAGTCTCGCTTAAACCACCTGCACACATTTAAACAACATATATACTCGCTAGCAAGGGTTATGCATGGCCCGCCACTTAGTCTGTTCATTCTGATCTCTCGGCAGCCTCTTGAGGGAAACAAGTTCGAACAACGTGCGAGGATGAGTGGGTGATCCATAGCGTCTGGGCATTGGCAGCGTCCAGAATGGAACTTGCCAGGCAGAATACCATATTCCTCTGCCGAGATCTAAGCTGCCTCGACCCGGAGGGAGGTTTGCTCGAGATCTCGGATCTTAGGTGGTATTCAGGGCACGGTCCACGTCGCTAACACTTGTCCTCAGCACACAGAGCTGATCTAACCCAAGCATCCTGGCTCGTGCTACAGCTAGCCCTCCTTCGCAACCGAGGACGAGAAATAAACATCCTTGTGGCAGCATGCGAACTTGCAAGAGATAATAGGAAAAAGATTCCTGAGTAATATTTGGAAATATATGTGGGATTGATAATTGAATAAATGAAGCACTTATCTTTCATACGATGTATTGATGGTGTAGAAGATGTCCTCCCAAAATTGTTGTGTCGAAGCTGATGCGGCAACGGGTGAGCACTACACCGGTGCTCTTGCCCAGCAATGGTGTCAACGCCTCTGAGCAGCCCCCAGCCCCTTCCCCAAATGGAGGGGCCAAGGCCGCAGATCTCGTGTAGTGGGTGGGAGCGTATTGCAAGTGCCCCCTGCCGAGCGACGATGGTCGTGCCTCCTGAGCAGCCCCCAGCCACTCGTGAGAGCACGACACCGGTGCTCTCGTCGAGTGGTGGTGGCCATGCCTCCTACGCAGCCCCCAGCCCCCTCCGCCCATGGAGGGGCCGAGACCGTGGATCTCATGCGAAGAAGGTGGCATCAAGCCATGTTGCGCGAGGAAGCGCACAAGTCTTGGCGAAGAAGACCTCGCCGAAGAGCGGCAAGCTCGGACCCTCAAGCCTTAGCAAGCGCACCCCCTACCTGGCGCGCCAGCTGTCAATGGCGTGTGCTTGACACGCAGGGATCCCGGGGAGCCCCTTTTTGGTTCGGCATAGGGGTGCGGTGTATCGAGGCCTGAATCAAGCAGAAGAAGAAGGTGGCGGGGGTGGAAGGAAACAAGCAATCACATGCGACACAAGGGGTTTATACAGGTTCGGGCCGCCGGGGAAGCGTAATACCCTACTCCTATTCTTGTTGTTGATATGGTGGATGAAGGATTACAAGGATTGGGAGGGGTTGGAGCGAATGACTAAGGCGTGCTCAGGGTTTTCATGGGTCCAACCAGCCTCTCTTTTCTATGAAGGACCAGGGCCTCCTTTTATAGTTCAAGGGGACACCATAGTGGT
Source organism: Leersia perrieri (assembly GCA_000325765.3). Classification (NCBI taxonomy): domain Eukaryota; kingdom Viridiplantae; phylum Streptophyta; class Magnoliopsida; order Poales; family Poaceae; genus Leersia; species Leersia perrieri. Next base: position 2,793,495 of record CM002476.1, read on the forward strand.
CCTCTACTGTTTTTTCATGTGTGAGGGATGTTCTCCCACTTGGAGCGGGCATGCCTGCCCTGTCTTGTCGCCTATGCTTCCATGCCTCCCTCCCTCGTTGCCACGTCGCGGTGGTTGGCGGAGAAAACAGACGGAGAGTCATCGAAGATTTGATGCTTGGGGATGTCATCCTACCCAACCAGTAGCGGGGCCCGCTTGTCAGCGTCCCACTGACTAGCCTAGGCAGGGAGTAGGAGAGTAGAGTACTCATGCCCCTTTGCCACGCATCCGTCCGTCGCATTAAATGTGATGGAGACGGGGCGGAGAGGCGTGTTGTCCCACGGCGACAACGCTGTTAGCGCGCTGTCACCGAGGGAAGACTTTGGTCGCCCACCCCCTTTTCCCTCGAATCAAGAGAAAGGAGGTGAATAGGTGATGATGAGGGCCTGTCACCCGCGCCTCACGTCGCAGTAAATGCGAGGGGGCAGGTGCCAGACCTCTCTAATCGCATTAAATGCGGTAGTTGGCCGTTGGGGCGTGCCATGATCATACACGTGCGCACCGCGCGTGAGTCTCTCGAGCCGTGGGGGATAGCCCAACCTTCTCCTGCGGCGTGTGGTCTCCCCGCAAGCCCCCGGGCGCGTCCTCCTCAGGGGCGTGCCACGTGGCCTCGGGTAGCCCGAACCCCTTCTGCGGGGCGCGGCCTCCCCACAGGCCTCCGGACGCGCCCTCCTCAGGGGCGTGCCACGTGGCCTCGGGTGGCCCGAACCCCTTTTGCGGGGTGTGGCCTCCCTGTAAGCCTCCGGGCACGTCCTCCTCAGGGGCGTGCCACGTGGCCTCGGGTGGCCGGAACCCCTTCTGCGGGGTGTGGCCTCCCACAGGCCTTCGGGTTCGCCCTCCTTAGTGGCGTGCTACGTGGCCTCGGGTGGCCGGAACCCCTTCTACGGGGTGTGGCCTCCCCGCAGGCCTCCCGGCGCGACCTCCTCAGGGGCGTGCCACGTGGCCTCGGGTAGCCCGAACCCCTTTTGCGGGGTGTGGCCTCCCCGTAGGCCTCCGGGCGCGTCCTCCTCAGGGGCATGACACATGGCGCCAGGTGGTCCAAACCCCTTCTGCGGGGTGTGGCCTCCTTGCCGGACCCCGAGCCCGACCCCTCCTAGGGCGCGCCGCGTGGGTCCGAGTGGCCGTAGTCCTGGTGCACAGGTCCGGGGTGTATCGGGCTGCCGTGATCGCCTAGCCACTTATATTTGGGCGAGGCATCGGGCTGCCTCGAGTCTTCCCTCGAACGCGGACCTTTAGGTGCCAAACCAAGTTTAGCCTCCTATTGATACCCCTATATCCATATCACCGACCCTATGAAATCACCCGTGCATTAACTAATGATCTTATAAGTGAGCAACCTGCTGTAACAACTTATAGGAAATTCTTTCAAGATTGATGAGATGGTTGCTTATAGAAGTTCAGACTTTAGACCAGGACCTGTTTATTTTGGCTTGAGATTATGATAATCAAGATTATTGAAAGTAATATAAAATACATACATATTATTGGAATAGCTTGTTATAATCTGGAATTTTAATTGCTATAATTTGATAAGCTCATTTGGATAAGCTTTTTCTAGATTATTGGATGCAAAATTCCCACCATACCATCCCACACACCCCTTTAGACTTACAAACCTAATAATTTAGCATACAGTGATCTAGAAAAAACAAGCAACAACTTATTAATATTCTACTATAGTGATAACAATCCGGCTCGATAATCTTGATTACAATAATCTTGAGCCAAAAGAAACAGCTTGAGGCTTGTGCGTGTGGTCAACGCTTATAGAAATCATGAAACAATATTGCAAGATACAGATAGTCAACTAACACTTTGTTGATCAACTCTATATAATAACTGGTACACTAATGCCAAGGGCTTGTGATAGTAATTAACTATGAAATGTCAGCTGGACTCTAGATCAGTCACTAATTTACAGGGAAGACAATGCAGAGGCAGGCTTCCTGGACTCCAGGGTCCTCCTCGATCTAAAGGTGTATAAATACCCTCCCATGGCTCTCTCTTGATCTGCAGGCCTAGCCATCTACTCATTAACTAAGTAAATATCGACAATCAAGTACTACTATTAGCTAGTAACTTGATCAATTTACTGTTTTTCCAGGGAAATCCCAATTTACTGTTGTCAGCTGTGGCCATAATGTGTGGCTCATTTGCTCCAAGATCATCATCTCTGCTGCTGCTAATCACCCTGTTTCTGCTTGTCGTCATCTCACGTCCACATTCCTCAGAGGCTCGCACAACATCTGGTATATATCTATACTAAGTATTTAGACATATATAATATTACCTCTGTTTCGTAGTGTAACACGTTTTGACTTTTTACTTTTAACGTTTGACCATTTGTCTTATTTAAAATATTATGTAAATATAAAAAAATAATAAGTCATGCTTAAAGTTCTTTCGATAATAAAGTAAGTCATAAACATAATAAATAATGCTCTCACAACTTTTTTAATAAGACGAATGATCAAATATTATAAGAAAAAAATCAAAACATCATACGATTAAAAATGGAGTGAGTACTTCTTTTGAGTTTTGACTTTCCGAAACAAAGTCCCTGATTATCATGTTGATCATCTGTGTATGTATGTAGATATTTATGCAGAGCTCGCCGCCAGCGGCGATGTTGATGAGCTACGACGGCAGCAGGCGCAGTACGGTGCAGTACGAAGGCTTCTGAGTCCACAGAACCAGCTGGTCCCGCCTCCGCCATCGCCAATACCCGCGCCGCCGATAGGCCCTGGCCCTACTGTCCTGTCGCCGCCACCACCAGCAAAATAATTAAGCAAGGACTATTGCAAGTCCAGAGTTAATCAGGTGCCCGACGCAAGAGAGCCTGCATGTACAACTACTCTCTCCATCGAAATAAAAATATAGTATCAGGTGGGAATTAACCTCGTACTATGAATTTGGATGACCCTTATATCTAGATTTTATTGTTTTTTATATTATTTTGAGGCAGAGGGAGTAGCTAGCAATATGTAAACCAGCTCGGACTGTCGGATTAATGCATAACGCATGGTTATGTATGATCAGAAATAAATCTGGTGAGGGATGGATCTCTTTTGCTTTGGATCATCGTCTTTTCGAATAAATCTTTCCCATTTTCTCCTTTCAATTCTATTTAAATGTAGCAGTGGCAACTGACGTGCTCTTCTTCTTCATTTTTTTTTCTTCTGATTTCGCGCATGCTTATGCAATATCTTCCATTTATGATACCAAGTTCGACTGAAGCATGCATATTACGAGCAGATTATGCACATGCTGCTTGCAATCACAAAAATGTGTTGTTTTGAGTATCAACAAAAACGGCTGTTACAGTACATGACTTTTAAGTTTCAACTTATATGGATAGATATTTTTGTGATTGTTAGAGTGATTAAAGTTTAGTTAGTCACACTACACCTCGATGCAAATTTGCAAGTGTTTCAGAACGGTTTAAATGCTAAGAAAGCATCCCAAGATTTTACTCATAAATCAATGGTCAAAATAATTTATTATCAACAAATTTCTTAAAATAAAATGACTCATAATTTGTTACTAAGGCAATATTACAATATGAAAAGGTGTTTTTAGGACATTGCTTCAAAACGACTCAATAAGCATACATGCGTGCACTTTTATTGCATGCGCTCTATTGTACATCTCAAACAATTAATCTACGATGTTTTATAAAAACAACCTCTGTCGTAAAAATGTAGGATTTTGGACATAACTTATGTCCTAATTCATGCATATAATTAAGTTTGTCTTTTTTGGGATGGAAGGTGTACACGATTATATTAAGAGGTTGTTTAGAGTGTTATCATTTTAACCCTTTTCATCGTTTGGCAATAACGAAATTTGATAAGTTGGTGGCATACTAAATTTTTAGTAGGGTAAGTATTTTAGCAGTATTCAGTTTCTTGCCCATACTTATCATAATTTTGGTAGCATTTGATACACCCATCTACATCAGTAACTCGTCAAAATTTTGTGGACATTGTCGATAATATTTAGAACAAACCAGATGCATCTAGTTCTATCCGGCTTTGCCAAACTTGGTTTTAAGTGGCATCAATCTAAATGATCCCTGAAGGCCATATATTTACTGGTGGATTGATAGAACTCCAAGGTTCCTCGAGAGCTTATTCCTTAACTGTAGGCCGAAGACAAGTGGAATCTCTAGACATAAATCATGTCCGATGCTCAACCAAGCGCGAATCTCGAGGCAGTTAATTAGCCCGACCACATAGGCCAGACTACTGCCGCTCACATGGCAGTGAAACCTCGGCTAGAACAAACACGTACGTACAGTCGTACCGCAATCAATCAGGCTGCCTTGTCTCCTGTGCCTACCATGCGTGCGATCGATCCAATTTGCAATGATACCGATCGATGCACATACTCCTATATAGCATCTCGATGCGTCTCATTTATTAATTATTATCAGCTCCCATCTAATTAGGGTGCTTAGTTAGTCAGTTACATGTATACTACAATGCATAGTCGCATTCACCTGAGGGCCGTCGTGAATGTAGCAGCCAGGAAACTCAAGCTTTTGTTTCTTCCTCCATGTTGTGCTCATTGAGAAAAACTAGTTAGGCTTATCTCTGTGCTCGTTCGTCTGTTCGTGTTGGAGAACTAGATCATCAGCCCAACTAGAATCTGCAGTGTTTAACAAAATGGGCCGGCCCAATATTTATCAGCCCAAAGCTTGCCCAACTAGTTGCATGCGAGAGTACAATGTTCTTTTCAGATCGACCGGAAAGAAAATGAAAGAGCTAGTAGCTAGCAGAAAAATCTTCCAGCTTGCAGTTGCAGATGATGATCAACCACCACTCCTACCTTGCATTTTGCATACTGATCACAACTTGCAGCTTAGCTAGCCAATTGGCAACTTGATCACCTTATCTGAAGATTTTACTAGCAGTGATCAGAGATTCCCTTCTGCCTGCTGATCAAGATCTTTTTAACGTGGACCGGCCGGTCAGAACTGAGAAGGCGAAAAAGGCCTGAAGTGCATGCATGATGCTTCCTTCCATACTTGTCTGTCGATCAAAAGTTGATGACTGACCAAGAACACCTAGCTCGCGTGCAGAATATATGCAGACGTACATGGATAAGCTTGGCTTTAGCATGAGATACCGAGTATGATAATGAGAACGAGAGAGCAGTAATGCACATGTCCTAGATGCATGCAGATCATCAAGCAGACAGATGAGACAGGCTATGGGTTGCTTCTCTGAATGTGTTACAGTAGTGTCAAGCACCTGAACATTATAGGTTCTATGGCTGCTTTCTTCAGAGTTCAGAGGCTCCTACTCCTAGTACTACCGCCAAGTACTTGAAATCAGACTGCATGCATGCTTTAATTACTACAGTGTCATCAGATGCTCTAGCCTCATGCTAGCTGTAAGCCTGTAACCTCCTACTTTTGGAAGTGACTAGAAAGATCTGACAAGGATTACTAAACTAGAATTAAAAACCAGTCAAAGAAACTGTTAGCCGGCATGGCCGGCTTTCTGCTTTGCTTTGCCATGCACTGCACCATCCATGATCATGCTCTCTTCTTATAGGAGTATACGACAAGCGAGACAAAGCTAGAAGAAGGAAGCATGGGATCTGCAGACCCTTGTTGAGTTAGCTGAAATGCTGAATAGCTGCTATTGGTTAGGAGTACATCCATGATTTGCTCTGCTTTGCTCTTCCGTTCTTTCTTGTGTACATGTATATTTGCATGTTACGATAATTCAGAGATGGATTGAAGAATTCAGAGATTAGTGTAATTCAGAGATTCGTGTATTCAGCTGACCTTTAACTCACCCCCTTTGACAAATCACTTATGTGTTGTAGGCCTCACATGTCAGGGTTTTACGAAACCAACAAAAACCAACTGGCTTTTGCAGAATCTTTTCCTGTTTGGGTTCACAAACCGCTCAGTAATCCAATGAATTTAAAAGGACAAACTGGATTAATTCCAAAATTTCGAAACAATGTCTGAATTTCATTGGTTTTCAATACTTTTCCGATACACAATACCAGCATGGACTATAACGCTTAGACATGGTTTTCCATCATGTACATCGAGAGCATATTTGGTGTGGTGATGCAGCATTTGCGTCTCTTGAAAGTGTGCATCAAAGGTAGCGTGTCCCATTTAAATTTTAATACTTAGTGTAGTATCCATGACTAATTAGATATGTGCTTGATAACTTGACGTGGCCCACTTAGTTTTTGGATTGGATCCCCCATTTCAAGACATTAAGTTTTTTTCTTCGGAGCTAGGTGCATATGTACTTAAAACTTAAGCTACAGCCCATGGTCACATGATATGCTTTTTGATTCACATGTCTACCCCAATTGTTTTATACTATTTGGGACATTTGTGGATTTTCACGAGCGGCCATCCAACAACACTCAATTGAGGTGAGATATATGTTATTTTCTCCGTCCCAAATATAAGAATTTTGAATTTCTACTCGTAACTTTGGATCATTCTTCTTATTCAAAAAAAATTAATTAAAAGTACTCCCTCTATCCTTTAATATAAGGCGTCCGTTTTCCGCAAAGTAAATATTTAAAAGTTTTGACTAATTGTTTAACTAGGATGTTTAGTGTTATGCATATGATATCATTAGATTTGTATTTGAATGTGTTTTCATATGAGGTAAATTTTATAATTTTTGATAATTTCTTATTGAATAAATTAATGGTCAAAGTAAAGTATTATAGACCATGTATAATTAAAATACGTCTTGTATTTAAGGATGGAGGGAGTATTATTTATTTTATTTATGATTTATTTTATTATATAAGTAAATAGATAAATCCTTTATATTATGGGACGGATGGATTAGTACTCTGATGTCATCCAGGCAGGCAAGTACTCCTACTCTCAACTACACTTTATAAAAAACAGCACAACACTGCAAGGAAACCGGATTTTTCTTGGGTGCAAAACATTTTCTTAGGGCCTTTATATGGACAGCAAAAAATGTAATTTTTCCTTGGGGGTGCACAAAACCACCAATATACACGAGGGTCACTTCAACCGCTAAGGAAATATGAAAATTTTCTTGGCTAGGGATGTGATCCTGTTCCGGGACGGGGATATCATGATGCCTAGGTATCAGACGCATGATGAGTATCAAGTCTGATACCCGTGTATCAAGATTGATAAATGTGACACTCACAAAAAAAAAAGCTTGATACATGTGTATCATACTATCCCATTTCTTAGGGGCTGTTCGGAACCCCAGAGAAAACAATGGCAACAAAACTTACAGTATTTTATTTTCCGTATACACGTCTTCCGAACTACTTAAACGATGCATTGTTTGAAAAACAATTCTACACGAAAGTTATTTTAGAAAATTAAATTAATATATTTTCATATTTAACATAGCTAATAGTCAATTAATCACATTCTAATAATGATGTTTCTTGTTTTACGTGTGTTACTATTCTTTTTTAACTTTTTGCTAACATAGACATCCCAACATGCTCTAAGTATCACTAAAAACAAAAGAAGGTTAAGATGTGACATATCGTAGTACAACAAATTTAGACAACGGTTCTGTCTAGATTTATTGTATTAGGATGTGCCACATCATACCACAAATATTTATATTCTTGGGCGAAAAAAGTTTTAAATAAATCCGTATATGCCTAGCTAGCTAGGTAAGTCGCCCCTGGTGTATACACGTATATGTATGATCGTACATTCGTACGTACGTACCTACGCACGCATCTATAGCAAGGCAAGAAAGGAGTGTGAACACTAACCGGCCGGCCGGGGTTAGTAGAACACACAAACACGTACGTACGAGAGGATACGTACGTACGGCCGGGTCGGAGTCGACGCAAGACGCAACAGTGTCGCCGTCCGATCGGTAATTAGTCGATCGATCGTTCGACGTGACCGAGCGACCGACCGGTACAAATACATTTACTCGGTCGGTACGTCGCCGCTCGTTCGTTCGTGCGTGCGTGCGCGCGCTGTTCACCCTGTCACGCGCGCTCGTCGCTCCAATCCTAAAAGATTAGAATAGGAGAGAGACCTTAGCTCTATATATAGCCTAGGGGCTACGTGTACTGCGTACTGTCTGTTCCTAGGGGTAACTCCAGTGTACTCACGTCGCATGCGTGTGTGTACAGTGTACATATACGCTGACATGCATGCATGTGCTCTCTGTGTGCGTGTCAGCAGAGCTAGCATTAAGATTTGTGAATAAGTTAAACCACATTGCAGCTACTACTAGCTTATTAGGGCCTTTACAATCGGCCGATGTGGCTCGGGCCTCTAGCGCACCATGTCGGCCGATCCGTGCCACGTCGCTCGTAGACCGCGACCTGCCCAGCACCAGATGAATGCCGTCACGCCGCCGTTGAAGCGTTGGAGGCGAGGGTGAACGTCGCCGCGGTGGTGAAGGCGACGGTGGCGGCGTGCAGCGCAGTGGAGGCGCACTGTGCTGAAGCGGCTGCGCCGGCGACAAACCAGTTGCGCCACCGGCTCGTTGTCGTCCACCGCCGGCGGGTCGACGCAGCCCAGATCCATGGGCGGCGACGGCGAGCTGCCGCCACCGGCGTCGACGAGGAGGCAGTGAATCGCGCGGGCCCGCAGCTCGTCGCGCCACCGCCGGGGAGAGGTGGCGAAGGAGAAACATTGGATCTGACACCACGCCGGACATGAGCTCCATCCTCTTCAAATCGACGCTGGAGGGAAGAGGCCGAGGCAGCGGCGACGGAGCAGCGATTGAGGGCGAGGCGTGTGCCGTTGAAGCTGGCCTTACCACCGCTGTCTTGTGCCGCTAGTCGTCTTCTGCCGCTCCCCATCGACGGCAAAGGAGAGCTGCGGCGGCGGAGGATGAGCAGCGATGCGTCTTCTACCACTGCGGGGGCGGTGTGGCGGGGGGAACAAGGAGAAGAGAAGGGGAAGGGTAAAGTTGATTTGGTGTAGTATATAATTTATTCTTCAACAGGAGGGTGTTAACTGCAAAATTTTGGATGAATGTGTAAATAGAATAAATTTATGGTCTGAAATGTAAAAAGGAGGGGCTGAAACGCAAAAAAGTCTTTGAGTACCCTGCATTGTGCAGCTCGTGTCTATCTGTGTCTCCAGGCCAAAAAATCCCTAGAGCTACGGCATACCGTTCCTTCGACTTGAAAGCCCTTAGATCGTGGTTACACAGTACTTTCTTTTTGTTATCATTGTATAAAATTTGTGAATAAGTTAAAACACATCGATTAATCGATGCAATTCATAACATACACACCTTCTTCGTGTATTGATTAAGATAACACGCACAATAATTTTGCCGGCATACACAGATAAAAAAAAATAAGTATATGGGGCTAATTGAAATGACGATAAAAAATGAGTCCTAGCAGAAGGCTAGTCCAACATAACATTTGACTAGTACATACTTCCTTCGGTTTTTAATGTTTGACACCATTGACTTTTCAGTGCACGTTTGACCATTCATCTTATTCAAAAAAAAATTATTCATATATTTATAAATATAAGTTGTACTTAAAATTTCTTTTGTAATAAAACAACTCGTAACAAAATAAATAATTTTTGAATAATTTTTTAGTAAGACGAATGGTCAAATATTCGCTCAAAAGTCAATGGTATCAAACATTAAATACCGGAGGGAGTACATACATGGGTATATAGCTATATATGAGTATGTGGGGCTTATTGAAGGGACGAGATTATCGACGAGACGCTTCCTTAGGTCTTTCGATGTGCTTTGGTGGATTGGGTGTCGTTAGACTTGATTGAACATGTCCTAAGCCCTCTAGGTGTCTGCAGATTTATAGCCCTTGCGAGGGAGACGTAGCCTAGTTGAACTTTGAAATTCAAATAAGACATGCTATCGGGATTGTTTCTTCATGTATAGGGAGTTTCCCTGCCTTTCCTAATCACATATGACTTAGTGGACATCTCTTTGTAGTCATGATGGTATCCGCAATACGCGGTTATCGTATACATAACTATACAAAATACCGTTTACCGAGTACTATGATAGGGACCATGTCAAAGTGGATAGGGACGACTATGGTCCGCGTCGGCTCGGCCTGTGGCACTAGCCGTGGTATGTACAGACGATGATGGCATAGCCACACTGGCCAGCTTGATGGCAACAACGGTTGATGGAGTCAGTGTTGGCCTAGGCGTGAGTAACGACATCAGTGACGCCTGAGGGCATCACTCACCTTTCTGGAGGCGATATCACAATCCTATTTCCATCGCTCTATCGTAACTGTGTCTATCACATGTGCCATAAGCTAGACTCTTCGGGTGAAAATCTAGCAACGACGATATTCTAGATGTCGCAACCTGTCTAAAGACATCATAATGGAGGTCCATCCATATTGTGGTGTTCTAGTTACTTGATGAGCTCGAGTCGCAACCTTTCTAAAGACATCATAATGGAGGTCATTCTATATGCTACATGCTTCCCGATAATTTATATTACAATTGTCCTAATCTCTGACGTTTCTTTCGCATTATATTGGTTTGACTTTACTTGTTAACGGTGATGAGAGCAGGACTCATTGACTAAAGATCGACTACTGTTTTTGGAGATTAATTCTACCTTTTGGTTTGAGTAAGGAAAATACTACATATACAACTTATAAGCTGTTGGAATGAACAATGACTATGTTTATATTGACCAACAATAAATGGTGATTTCTGTTTCAGGTGGCCTTTTCAATAGTCTACATGTTTTTAATCAAGATGTGTATTTTGTAATTTGCAGATATTAGTGCTACAAAATATTGTAATAATTGGTTTTAGCTTTTTTAAAGTAAAGGCATAAGTTAATTCTATTATCTAAAAAATGCCCTCCATCGATAGATGACACATGTGGGGCGGTGTGCTTTTACAAAAGTCCCCAACAATTTATTCTTGCAAAAGAAATAACAAAGAATGTTGAGTTTTTTTAATAAAAAATTTAACATTTAGCCACCCGTCACTTCTAGCTGCCATCAGGGTTGGTGGTCCAAACATAAAGAATATAGTTATGATGTGGTTAATTGATATCTTTTAAATGAACTAAAAACTTATTTGGCTATTTGACTAATGTTGTCCTAACTCAGCTTTTCACACTTTTATACTAGAGTATAAAAATTGTAATTAGCAATTTATTGACCATAAATATTATGGCATTGTGTGGCCAAATATATGGGGTTCATCACATGCCAAATAGCTCATACCCATATATCAATAAAGTGATATTGCTATAAAACAACAAAGTGACGTTTTCAAAAATTGAAACAACCAATCCACCGATATCGTGAAATCTAATGCGAGCGCGGGCGCTGGTTAGGCAGAGGTAGCGACCACGCTGCACGTCCGCCACGTGTCTCCTCACGCCCCACCCTTCTCCAGGCCTACGTGAGAAGTACTAGTAGCTAGTTAGGTTGTGCATAATTTTTTTCTTTTTATGAAATTTTCTCTTAAATTACTTATCCGATCTATAATCTGATTACACCGTTGTGTTTGTAACAATTAAATCTTTATAACAAGATTTCATATGATTATATTTTGATAAAAAATCATAAATTAGTTCTGAGGATGTAACTTTTAATTCTGGAGATGTAACTTTTAATTCCGAAGATGTAATTTTAGTTCTGAGGGATGTAACTTCTATAGAATATAACTTTTGTTTTAGAGGACGTAACTATTAATTTTGAAGGATGTAACTTATGTAACTTTTAATTCTGAGGGATGTAACTTTTTTGTAACTTTTTAGTTCCGGGGATGTAGCTTTCTATAGGATGTATCTTTAATTCTAGAGGATATAACTTTTATTTGTGAATGATGTAACTTCTATAGGATGTGGATGTAACTTTTTAGTTCTGCAGGATGTAACTATTAATTCTGTGGATGTAACTTTTAGTTCTAAGGATATAACTTTTAATTCTAGGGATGTAACTTTAGTTCTGAGGGATGTAACTTCTATAGAATGTAACTTTTGTTCTAGATGATGTAACTATTAATTTTAAAGGATGTAACTTCTATAGGATGAAGATGTAACTTTTAGTTCTAGGGATATAACTTTCTATAGGATGTATCTTTAATTCTAGAGGATGTAACTTTTATTTGTGAAGGATGTAATTTCTATAGGATGTGGATGTAACTTTTTAGTTTTGAGGGATGTAACTTTTCTATAGGATGTAACTTTTATATGTGTAAGAAGTAACTTAGTGAAATCTAAAACTAATTTAAACATATCATAAAAGTAATTTATGATTTTTCATCAAAATATAATCATGTGCGATCTTGTTGTAAAGATTTAATTGTTACGAACACAATGATGTAATCGGATCGTAGATTGGATGGATAGTTTAAGAAAAAATTGTATTTGAAGTACAGGTGGATGATGTCTTTTTTAGATGAAGTGAATTTTTTTGTCACGCGTTGAGACTAACAGGCGTCCAGTATCTGTCTAGTCAGGTCCACCGTATATATAGCATAATAAAACGTGTCTAACTTCTAGCATGTCAATATATAACGGCAAACCAAATAGACCTTTTGTACTAGCTTGCATAAAGCAGGGAGGATGACACCAGTCACTCTAGGCACCACACATAGGTGGACAAGTTTCACCACCAAAGTGGTCATTGGAAATAAAACGTGCAACAATCATACGTAACCAATAATTTGGTGCATAGATATGGGTGTATGTGCCAGACTGATGGATGGAATATATGGATGTGTGGTTGATTAGATTGAATGGTATAATTTGAGTGCAAGACCGTCGCACCAATAATAAAAAACCGTCAGCAGTACGATTTTTCTGAAAGACACCGTCACAGAAGAGTTCAAAGCTAGCTTCGATCATGGAAGGACTAATCAACCGTTATGTCACTGTAAATTGTAAAATAATTTGATGTCCTAAATTCTTAATCATCAAGTAAATCTTAGCTCAAGGGTTTTCTGAGCCCGCATTGCTGCCAGCATCTAGATATACGCAAAAATCCGCGCCATTACTAACGGTGGTTTAATTGCTGTCAGGACACATGTACAAAATGATGCCATGGATCAGCAGACATATGTACCAATAATCATCAGCACCAACCGGTCGGCCGGCCGGAGAACCGTCCTCCACACACCAAACGATCAATGGAAAAAAAAAAACAGTACACATCACATATATGCGAACATATAACTAGCGCTATCTACAGAGAAATTTCTCTTTTCTCCACCCTTTATGGTGGGGACTATATGTGTATATGTAGCTACTAGCATGCAGCTACATATACCTGGTGTGATTTGCTGATCACGAATTTTATTAATTTGCATTGGGAAACAGCCCAATTATTCATCTACATGGCTACTATACACATGAACAGTGGTGAAGAAACAGTTGTCACAGACTATTCAGCTGATTGGTAGAGACCCGACACTGCACGTACACGCAAGGGCCGGCCCTTTCATACATCCATTGCATATAGAAACAATCATACACATGCAAATCTACCATTTTTTGTTGGATATATGCATATGTAGACGTGTACATATAGCTGCTTACCATATTATGCGGGTAATACGAACATCCGGCGAAAAACTAGTGGATCACCTGAAAATTCATCATGGATACATCTGAGGTCCCCCTCAATTACTTCCATGTCTCTAGTTTTGCGTCATCTTTTTTTTTAATTCCTCCACACTGACAGTTGACCTTTACTTTTTTTGAAAGGACCATTGCCCATAACAATAGGTGATAAGGCTCATGCAAAAAAAAATTACAAACGTTAAATACTTCTATTTTAAGAAGAATGTGGTGAAATTAACCAAACCATCATATTTCATATGAATTTCGTCCAGTTACAAAAAAATCCAATGAACTTAAACCAAATTTGAAGAAATTTCAAATGAGAAAAGACCACCAACCTTTTCTTTTGGCAATTGCGACTCCACTTTGAAACCATTTGATACCGGACAAATGTCGATTAAATTTTAAAATATTTCAGAGAGGTTAAATCACTAATCGTGGCTTATTTTTACCCTGAGTCTAAAACCAAAAATCAAGCTCTATGTTGAATTTAACTTTAAGTTTTACTATTAACATTTACTTGAATTTTAATCAGTGATTTGAGTTTCACATCCTCTGAATAAATAAAGGGAAAATTGCAACTGTGTCAATATATTTGTTCCCCTGTGCTAGCAATTATTCTGACTAAGAATAGTAAGTTTCTTTTAAGAAAGAAAAATAGCAGTTAACTTACATTCAAGTAGAACACAGACATAAACATATAAGGATCAATTAAGAATCGAATACCTAACAACTCGACTAAAAATAAAAAGGCGCCATGCCTACAAATTTTCTCTCAATCTTTTCAATGCCCCTAAAAAAATTTTCCAATCACTTTTTCATCCCCATCACCTCAATATCTATTCCGATTACTCAATAAACATAAATCTCATTGTGAAAAAAAGAATTGAATTCATAATAAATCAAATGATACATAATTTTTTGACTTAGAATTTTAAAAAATAAATTCAAAATTTTAAAAATATTATGAAATGAACACAATATTCTTGAGAAATTTAAAAAAATGGTTTGTTTAGGTTTAAATTTTAAATTGGTTGGTCGGATAATTATGTATTGTTTTGTTTTGATAAAATATTTTTTTCACATTTGAGATTTTTTTTTCTCAATAAGAAATTATGTGATAGACGGGAAAGGTAATATTGTTATTTTTTAAAATAAAATTTAACGGTCAACTAACATAATGGATATAGAGGAATGAAGATGAAAAATCAAAAACATATAAAGGATTAGACAAATTTCAGAGGTATAAAAGAAATTAAGAGAAAATTTATGAACACATCAAAATTTTCTCAATAAAGAATGATGCAAAAACTAGAGACACGTACAACAGATTGAGTGAAGAACTTGAAGCACAGTAGCACATTCATGAAGAGGACACAAGAGAGCGTGTGCACACGTCGCCCTGATTGGTCGATCGATAAAACGATCGTGCGGTGTGACACAGATCAGAGAGTAGCGGAGAGTAGCTAGGGGTATTGCAACATTGGCTATGTCAAATCGGAGCAACAGTCAACATGGTATGTACATATTTAAGGAGAAGCGAACACGTAGGTGCCCATATATGTAAGCATGTGTACACATGTACTGTACTATATACGTAGTATTATATGGAGAAAAAAGGACAAACGAACTTGTATTATTCAATGCATGAATGACATGCATGCGACGCATGCATATATAGAGCACAGTATAAATGATTTTATACAGTACATATATATACACACAGGAGAACGAATATGAGGAGCCATATCATGTTTATCTATATATACAAGCAAGTGCAGTAAAGTCTCAAGTCCTTCTGCTCAATGTGTAAGATTGTTGTCCACATGGATTTATCTACGTTGGAAAATTACAATCATCCCATTATAATTTTGCTAAATTAGAGCTATAACATCCTGGTCCACAGGTTATTATTGACTCACATGAGCTACTCCACGTGTCAGTGAGATAGCAATGGCGTATCTCTAACTTTACATAATTATAATAGCACGGTTATATGTTTTGTTAGGATACATTAATATCGAGTAGTGTGTCCATCTCTGATATATAGTTGATATATACATATGTATATACGAGAAACAGTACCATACATATATACATATATGACCCCTTTTATGGTGCGTGTAATTATTCCTATAACATTTTGTCTGTTTCATGTGTACAATCAAATTGACGAGTTTACTCATTAGGGTATATTTGATTATTTTTCGTCTCATTTTTAAAATTCAAAATACAAATTTTACTATAATTTAATTTGGCCATAGTGTACATGTAGCTTTAATAACTTGCCCTCGCCAAGGAAAAATAACTCAAAATAATTATTCCTTATCTTGTTCTATAATTTTTTGGCGTTTTAGACAAGCTTTAAGTCAAAAAAATTGATTATAAATAACTCCAGTGTATATCTACTATTTACAGAATACATCTAAATTATTTGCCATGGCTTCTCCCGATTAGTGGAAACGACAACACGCTAGACGGGAAAGACACACTAGTGGAGAAGAACACTTTACTCCAGGTTCATAACCCCTTTTAGCTTGTCTAAAAAAACTCTTTAGCCCCGGTTATGCAATCGGGATTAAAGGTGCACACCAAATCAAAAAAAAAATGTGTGAAATTTGAGATTCGAATTCAAGATCTCTCAGCCAGCTCTCACGCGCTTTACCATCCCAACTACTGAACACTACACATCTGTCTTGAATAGAGATGCTTTCTTTTAAAACTAACCGGGAAAGTATCTTTAGTCAGGGTTGGTGACACCAACCAGGACTAAATATCAATTTCTAGTCCCAGTTGATGCTACCAACCGTAACTTGAAGATCGTTGGGGCCTGATATGTCCTGACAAAAAGTGAACCAAGGCTAAAGATGATCTTTAGTCCCAGGACTAAATATCGTTTTTGACCGTTGAGATAATAAACCGGGACGAAATATCATCTTTAGTCCCGGTTTTTCGTCTAACCAGGATTATTGTAGGTTTTGGCTAATCGGGCAAAGATACGATGTCAATAATCATATCTCTTCAACATTCCCAGCCAATCAAAATATCTATTCAATTCGCTATTAATTAAGAGTATGACTTGGCAATATTGTCAGCTAGCATACATAATATAACATTTGAGTCGGCAATCAGGGTTCATTGAATTTAGCTTTAATTAAACGTCAAGTCTGATTACATGCATTAGTATAAATGTCACGGTCTTTTTTAGATAATGGGAATCTATGTCTTTCTTCAACAGAAGAAACAGCCAATAAACATCGATCACGGTCTGACTTTCTTCATTCAATTCTACTTCTACCAGTATGCAGCATGCTAATAACATTGACTTTATTAATTTAGACGTAAGTTTGTCCATTGTTTTTTTCAAAATACATAAAAAATGTAAAAATATAAGGCATGCTCCATCATAAATAATAAATATAATTTTTTTAGTGAGACAAATGTTCATACGTGTATTAAAAAAAGGTCAAGACATCTATTTTTTTAAAAAATAATGAGAGTAATTGTGTAGTTGAGATGATGAAAATTAACACTAATGTCTATAAACGATTTATTTTACAGAAAAATGGAAAAAGTAACTTATATATATAGTTATCCACACATTATCTGTCTAATCGTCTATTGAAGTTGTGGAGATGCATGATGGCAAAACCGTCTGGCCAGGGCGCACACAAAGTTAGAACGTATGAGTATGTGAAGGCCATGAAATCATTTTGAGGTTAGGAAATAAGCACTAAGTAATTGATGTGGACCGAAAAGAGTCCAGTCGCGCGTGCATGCAGAAAACTGTAATGAGTATATACGGAGTAGATCCTACTAGTAATACACAGCCTACAGCTGTAGTAATTGACTGCATATAGCTACCAGACTGACGAGTCACGGTTCTTTTTCTGCTTTTTTTTAGATAATGGATTAAAAACCCGGCCTCTACATCCAAAATGGCACAGCCATTTTTTTCTGCTAATTAAGTTAAAATTTAAGCGCGCGGGCCGGCATGCATGATGTATATATATAAAAAAACTATACAATCTCAGAATCTAACTGAAGAGAAAGAGTTGAGGTGCCACCTTTTTCATACCAAATGGTGTACATGTAAAAATATGTCATGTGTGTGTGTATTAATTCGTGGAGTACTCAAATTCATGCTATAAATATCGTGTGTGCATTTAATAATTAATATTGTAACATTGCATATAACCATGAAAGTTCAATTTAGAAAAACAAGCACATTAATTTATCTTCTTGTAGAAAAACAAGCACAGAGCTAAAGTTCATGGAGACTTGAATTCTAATTGATGATGGTGTAAATCTACACATGTCCCTATAAAAATTTCATCTTATACTAAAAAAATGTCTTTGTGCCAAAATAGCGTTATGATGGTAATAAAAGATCATATCACACCAATAACATCTTTCATAATTTTGACAAGATATAAAGAAAGCCATGGTTTGATTGGTTTCACGCAAAATTTGAAATGAATGCAACAATTACAGGTGAACGGTTCAGTTAGGGTGGGACAAGGGAAAATATATACCTTCTTTCCAAATGCACCGTCGCTTTGTTCAGATACAAGATGAAGAGGTCCCGCGAGACATGTTTCAATTTTTTGTGAAAGAATCGAGATGCGATGCAAGAATAGAAGTAAATTTGAGAATCAATAGTCAAATGGTTAAAACAAAAATCAACAGCATCGAGAGCCACAGGAATTCGAACTGGATGTTTTAGTAAAAAGAAGACATAAAGAGCAGTAAAATTCAACACATATTAAACAACGATTCAGAAATTTTGAAAAAAAAAATGGGGATCATATCCGTATCACGCAGGCACAATTAAGCATGTCGAGTAGTAATACTTAACACTAGCAAAACAAACCCCGAGACTTGAAAGGTGGTGAAAAAGCCAATTAATCCCAAAGAAGAGAATTCTAGATAGAATAAATACATGTACAATGCACCACACAGTGAGATCCATAAAAAGATGGGGCCTATAAGAATAGTGACGGGAATACTGCTTTTCTCCTACCTTTACAGTTTACTATAACAAATATGGAAGCGAAGAATGTCTGCAAACCAAACAATGCGATGCTCTCAATAAACAACTATTTTAATCTTCCCCGCGGTGTATTAAGCATCTCAAGATGGTGTATATCTGGAGCATATATGCAAACATAGGCCACTGGTGCCTATGACATATGATATAAGATGCAGATCATGTAGCCTTTAATTAGCTCAACCCGTTGGCTATCTTGGTACTCATGCATGCATGCAACAAGCCGCAGGATCTTTTCACATATCGATAGATGTGTTCGGCGCATTGTTTATTTGGCCTAAAGTTGGTTATTTTCAGATCACAAAGCATGCTACGTACTAATGACTGATGGATCCTGCGAAAAACCCGAATTAATCATGAAAAGACGAGAGATCAAGATCTCGATTCGATTACATATAGAACTCCAAAGTATGGTATTGCACAACATGCAAAAAAGGGACGGGGATATATATAATTCATGCTGGCTATATATAGATAGATTGATAGGTTGCTTCTTAACTCTTAATTAACCTGGGATGAATGGGTTGGCCATCTTCTTGAAGCCTTCTCATCGAGGCCAAAGCGCAGATCTCAGTAATCGATCCACTGCACAAGACAAGTATAAAAACACTACTGATAACACACAGAGATAGAGAACAGAAAGCTAGCACAAACATATGCATGATTGCAATGCAACAAATTAACTCAAATGTGACTCACTATTTAGCGCTTGAATTTCACATGCTGCTGTCTCCTCCTTCCTTGTGATCCACCATCCCAATGCTCTCCGATCCTGAGTTGGTGGTGGTGGTGCTAATGGCGTTCACCGTCCAATTAGCCATGGAAGCGTAAGGCAGGACGGGCGCCACGTCCGCAGCGCTGTTGCTCCGCGCGTAGTAGCACCCTGCCGTGTGAGCAATTCTGTCGCCCCCGCCGTCGATGACGCCGAGCCTCCGCCCGCCGCCGTACATCCCGGCGGTGACGGCGGCGAGCTGGTGGGCGTGGGCGTGGCTGTGGCCAGGGGCGGGCATTGCGGCGGCGGCGAGCCTCGGGGCGGCGGCGGTGACGACGGGGAGAGCGGTGGGGATGCCGGTCTCGCCGCAGGCGTAGCGGAGGAGCTCGGCGTGGGCGGCGTCGAGCTCCTTCTGGAGGCGGTGGACCTGGCGCTGGAGGACGGAGATGGCGCCGACGCAGCCGTAGACGGGGTCCTTGACGCGAGCCTCCGCCTCGTACGCGAGCGAGCTCACGGCGTCCTCCCGCTGGTGCGGCAGCAGCTCGTTGAGGAGCTTCGTCACGTTGCTGGCGCCGAACACCTTGTGCACGTTGGCGAACTTCTGCGGCTCCTCCGGCGGGAAGTAGGGCGCGAACACGCACCCCGGCAGGCACTTCCGCCGCAGGAACTTGCACGCCGCGCACGGCGATCCGGCGCCCGGAGCCGTCGCCGCCGCCGGAGAGGAGACCACCGGTGACATGGCGGAGTTGCTGGTGCTCGACGAGGATGCCATTTCCGCCGAGATAGCTAGCTGTTGCTGCAAAGTGGAGAATGGTACTGAAATTGTCAGTTATGGACTTGCTTCCCAAAGAAATGCATTCTTTGGTTGTACTACTTCTTCTAGGGTTAGGGTTTACATTTGGCAGCAGGATTGTACTCGAAAGAGAAGAGGATAGGGTTTCAGATCTTGTGAAAGCTTTAGAGGCAAGAAATGGGAAAATTAGCTTGCTTTTCTTGGAGAAAAACTCAAGAACAAAGAAGGGGACACAGAAACTGTAGGTTTTCCATGCAGTAGAATTATTCGAAATAGGAACTGATGCGAATTAATGTTCCGATTGAAACAAATGCATGGACAATGATCCACTGTATGAGCACATGTGTGCAACTCTCAACAAGAAAATTAAAGCATAAATTTCGAAACGAAAATGACCCGTTGTTTGTTCAAATCTCAAATAACTCGAATAGATACTAGTACCCAAGGCAAGAGGCAGACTAAAACATGCTTTTTTCCCCTCAAATTTCTCTCAGGTGCATCTAGCCAGCTAGTCAAAAGAAAAGCTGCTCATCCTTACCTATTTGTGGCCGAAGAGGATAGATCTGATGACCTGACGAAGAAAGACAACAGCAATATGTGACAGATTTTTTTTCTCTCAGTTGCTGCTTGTTTCTTCCAAGATCCACATATATCCGAGCTGCAGAGCGGAAAAGAGAGAAATAATAGAAATGGAAAAAAAGAAACAAGTTCAATAATCCTGTCTCGGTTAGGATATGAATCAAAAAATTGTTTGTGGGAGCTAGCATACGATCAAGCAGGAGAGCATGACTTCTTTCTGGTAGTGATCTTTGCAAGAAGGGAAAGAGAGATAGAGAAATCAGCTTCTCCTAGCTACTATACAAACTGCAGCACAAGGGAAAGGTGAGATATAGAGGCAACGAAATATGAAAAAGCAAGCCCCCGTATTGAATGATGGAGTGAGAGTTGAAGAATATTATGGCATTGCAAAAAAGAGATGGGGGAGAGAAAGAGAGCGAGAGAAAGTAAACAGATAAATAAGGACAAATCGGGATTAATGGCAGTACAAGAAAAAGTGTGAGGGTGACATTGCCACTACTCGCAAGAATATCTACCACAGTGCCTTCCTCATCTCATCACCATTCGCAAATAGTTCCAGCTGCCTGTACGCGTATGCAGGCCGTAGATCGAGTTCATGCATAACAAACGTAAATATACTGCTCCCCTAGCTAACTGCATATACATTAACGGATTAACCAAAGTACACCACGGCTTTAATCATCATGTACATAGTTAAATCTCAGCCAATTTACTACT
This sequence comes from Leersia perrieri, assembly GCA_000325765.3. Lineage (NCBI taxonomy): Eukaryota > Viridiplantae > Streptophyta > Magnoliopsida > Poales > Poaceae > Leersia > Leersia perrieri. The sequence goes on from CM002476.1 coordinate 2,814,941, forward strand.
GTCAAGTTTGCATTGTATTAACCTCAATTAGAACCATGGAAACAAGATCGAACTTCATACATACAACCATAATATTGAGACATTTATCTAAAAAAGTTATTGAGAGTTTCAAGGTTATTGAGAACTTCATACATAGTAATGAACTTGAAGGTTACACAGTATTGTAGTCATAGTTATTTTAAAACAGTACCATAAACATTGATACGTACGTATACATTTTTTAAACAAGCAAATTGTAATCATGCCGCTTATGCATGAGCAGGTATATATATGCTAAATACTAATCCAGGCTAAGCACAAGCAGCACAATCATAAAGACGCAGACGATGTAGACACTGACAACGTGTGGCAATCAATAAGAGCACAGACCGGGTTGTGCTACGCTGTTAACTAATTAAGTAATCCTGTTTATGGCTTCGACCTCATGATTAAAAGTGCGTGCGGCGGTATAATTGGCAATCATTAGAGAGGAACCCATCGGATACAAGTTATCAGCATGCATGCAGTGTCATGTTCCACGCTTATACCTAGCGAATTACTATGTTCTCTCCCGCTAATGATTAATTATGGACACAAGCTGCATTGTACAGTGTGTAATATTAGTTGTGCATGTTTTCAACATAAAAGTCGATCACACTATCTAAACAGTAGAGGGAATATTGCAGTTTGAGTTCAATACAAAATGAACTCAAAAGGATAAACGTACTGAACATTTCAATAATTACCTCCAACACCATATATATATAGTTCAGCTTGAGGTCGATATTTAGTGTTCTCACATTTCCAGGTTAACTGAAAACGGTAGATTATTGGAACATAGAGATCGTAATTTTGAAACCAATAAGAGCAATGATACTATTCGAGAACTCATAAAAAACATCTGTTGCTAACACTGGTTTAATTTAATCAAAACACCTGGGGATTAGACTTAATTATATGTCTATTTGCATGCCCAACAGCTCCCAACAGACTACAGTTCATTTTTACTTTATAGGTCGATCGATGACGATCACATCGAATTAAACAAAAATCTAAAAGCTTATATGGCTCTCAATGATGACTACTGGTGAAGCATGCTATATCTTTGGCTTAGATTTTTGTCATTTATAGGTGCGTAGATGAAGCTTATGCACAATTAGCACCATCATGATCTACATACCATCACAACAACATGCAATTAGTACTACTTGCCGCAAAACTCTATAACCCAGCCTGGCCACAATATTACACCGAGAACAATCAAGTGATGCAGTTCAATATACTGTCATATAATCTCCATGCCTCTTCTCAATAAAATTTAAAAAAGAGAGAGAGAAAAAAAACTACTGTGAATATTTTTTTTAACAAAAGAACTACTGTGAATATGATGTACAGTATTACCTCCATCTCAAATAAAGCTATCTGTGTAAATATGTATACATGCTAAAACAATAAATCTAGACATCCCTATGTATATATCCATTTATTGCTCCTTCCAGAGGTGTTCTATAGTAATTGAAACTACACACATACTACTCCTTAAAAAAAACTTATTTTTGGGTTTGAATCTAGATATATAGGGTATATCTAGATTCAAACACAGAAATATTTTTTTTACGGAGGAAGTAAAGCAGTAATTAAGTATACTGTGTACCAACAGTGCTTGCAGCAGTACAACATCCTACCACTATATAGTTAGGTCAATTCAACATATATATATGTACGCAAAAGAAAAGTCAGGTCAATTTGAGTAGTCAACAGCAAGCATGTAAAAGTTTCTCAAGAAAGAAAGATCACAGTCTCCAAGAAGGCAACAACAGACAAGTATAGAACTATAGATTCACATCACTAAGCTGTCTTTACAGAAGTAACAGCAAGCCCTAAAGTAGCAGCCTTCACCATTAGGATGTATAGCTCTACTGTTCATGCAGGCATGTAGCTAGGCTACCTTCGTCTCCACATGTAAATGGTGCCGCACGATACAAATGCATGGAATGAAAAAAAGGCTGAACTAATTATGGCGTATTATCACACAAGATTTGATACCATCTAACCTCATGTATGCATATATACTGTGTATGTGATGTTATCATATGATTTGATGAAGAAGATGCAGCGTAAGAAACCATATTAAGATCTTACTAAGATCCCCCATAAAACACAAGATCTCGTGTGCAAGCCACTTTCCTAGTACACCAACATTAATTCGATCCTGAAATCCACAGCCCATCAAATCGTTGGACCTAAGAGAGGGGGCTGAAGAGCCATACTGAGCTAAGCTTGGGCTAGTCCCTACATTTTGTGTCTGGATGCATGCATGGGATGGGAGCAGCCTTTCCCAAGTTCACATCCTAGCATGACTGTCCTTCTGAGCTGCAACCCCCTTGCAACTTGCATCCAAGTGCTAAAACTCACAATCGTCACCAAATAAATCACAAATCTTTCAGTGAAACTACCAGTTAGTAGCCGCCGCCCCTCAAGCATAGGCATGCATGCATACACCTTTCTCTTATTTGAGGTCCCATATATATTTAAACCTTTTTAGAGAGTTAAATATTACTTCCATAGAAATTTTCATGAGAACTCCAAAAACTGCTCCAAATATAATTGTAATTTCTTTTTTTCGAGGAGGTAATATAATTGTAATTTCAACTGGCAACATTCCAAACATTTGGTAGGTGACTTTGAAAAGCTCTACTAGAGTTCATAGTGGTCCAGGGTGTGAGTAGTTTAGGTACGTGGGCCACGTCCAATACTTTTGAGAGGTTGAGGTGAGGCAAAGAACAATGGGAGTGAACAGTCCTAGTGTGTGCATATGTGAATTATCTATCTATGGTTGTGGGAAAATATATTGGGCTGATGGGTCCAGGTAGTACAGATGCAAGGGTTACCCTGCACTGTGAGAGGGCACAGTCCCTTTGAATTCTGGTCACAAGAGGCACGCAGTGGGGTGGGGTGGGGTGGAGGGGTTGTGCACGGGCGTGCATGGAACCGTACTTGTCGATAGAGAATCCTGTCTGTCGTCTGGACAGGCCATGGGGCTACCTAGCTATTCTATCAAGGGGCGGTACTGGGCATTGTTCACACCATGCTTTTTTCAAATTCCTCTCTTGCCATTGCCAGTGTGGTGTGGTGAATCATGCAGATAATAGTTGCCAAATATAGCATTACTGAGGCAGAGTCGCACGTTGATTGTCCAAACGCAGTGGTGGCGAACGGGCGATCCTTTGGCTGATTAGGAATAGTTGATCATCTCATGACATGATCATCTGATGCCATCTTGACGATAGAACAGCTTAAGTTGGCTGCACCTGGATTCTGGCCATCTGGCCAGTGTGGAGCCAAACTAATATTTTGGGTAACCTATCAGAAGTTTAAGTGGCCCATATATCAGGACTGCTTACTCGCGGGAAAAAAAAAATCAAATATGCAACCCTCTGCTTACATTGAACCCCCACCGCATCTTTATGTGTCTTAAGCTACTAGGCTGTAGTCAATCTGTTGATCTTATTTGTCAGTCGCCCATATTGCATGTAAGCCCTCGAATTCTTCCCATTTTCCCCCACAAATCATTCCTAGCATGGCAAACGAGCCCCATTCCTGTTCCTATTCACTTTTAGAAGAACAAACAAGGTCAGTTGCAAAGCAATGAATCAAGTTCAATTCATTACCTCGAGTAAAAAATTCCTGCAAGGCAGCAAGCTAAGGGTTCTAGTTTGCTCTAAATCATGATCACCATTACACAGTACATAAATTAATTTCCCAACCCTTGATAGCCACACAATAATAAATTAGTGTACCTTTCAGTGATCTAAGCTGTTGGTCTTGGAACCATGTGATTGGTTGCACTTTGGCCCCAGTTGCTATGATAGGCCATGTATACTTAAGGGATAACACAAAGAGATTGTGAAAGAACATGGCTTTGATAATTAGATTGCTTGGCAGAATCTGTTGGCCAGTACATCAACATAGATATCATACTCAAAAAGGGTAGCAAAGCAATGTTTCTTGAGACATCTAATTGGTTCTTCATGGAAACATCTCAGCAAAGATGTTTGTAGGTAGCCGCGCGGCTACACTTACCAGCATATCTGATCACAATATCTAAAGGGAGAGATCCATTAAGATAGGAGAATCTAGATGAAAGCATATAAAGTTTAACAGTTAACACTGCGCTAATTTGCCAAAGGCTCTTGGGTGAGTTGAAGGGGTAAAGCTATTATATGAACCGCTATAGAACAAGCAAATGCAAGATATTGATTCCGTTGTGTTTCTTTATTTCATTCGTCCGTACAAGAGTTGTGGGCTAGATGGAAGCTACCTAGCTACGTGCAAAAGTGACATCCAGCTCGCTAGCTCTACATCTTGGATTTGACATTGTTTATTCCAAATTTTTCGCTTTTAAGAAAGAGTTCCAGTATTTCTAATTACCCTTTTTAGTTCTATCCTGGAAGCTACTGCAGAGCGGCATTTGGGGGCACTTCTGTAGTTACATGCCGGTAACCTTCGGTGTGCAGCTCGTGAATGAGACATAATGAGATGAAAAACAAATTAATGTATGAATGAAACAAATGGCCACTAGCCTTTGTACGTTTAGTATCTTTTCTATTTTTTGAAGCACATAAATTCTTTAAACTAAAACAAGGATTCCATCAAATAAAAAGTCAACGAACGAAACTTTAAAGAAAATGGTGTGCAGGGAATTAAGGATCAAATGCGATGCCTCTGGGAATTCTTTCTGAAAGAATGAGAATCATTATTAGTGATTGCTTTTAAATCGAGCATTTGTATATTGATTTGGTTTTTTATAGACCAGGTTATTTACTAGTCAGTCCACACTATAGCTTAGATGTATTTTCATTTTCGAGAGAAGGGTTTGTTAAGGCCAGTACCTGAAAAATGTAGGGACTAAGCAGTAAGCAACAAAGGAGATCTTGGCAAATACCAGAAGCCTTAAAAATTTAAACCCATGCCCTTCATACGCAGGTCGATGGGTTTCAAGCTCTGACCATCACCAAAACAATCAGTTGAGTGCTATAAGTTGGTGAACAAAGCTGCATTGGAAAAACGAAGAAAATTAATGTCTTCAAACAAAGTACAGGTGAGTCCGCATGCATGCATCTGCAGATTCTGAGTAGAACGTAAAAGCTCCCTTGTAGGCCTCTACCATATAAAATGTAAGCACAGTTAGATAACCACTAATATTTCAGGAACATATGATAAAATGTGATCTCTTGAGAACAAGACAAATAGCATACTGTGATGGTGTGATTAGATTGATCTATAACACAATGCAGCTAAACCTTCATCCAGGGCCTTCTCCACCAGTAAAGAGCCATTCTAACTCCTTTTTCTTTGTTTTCTGACAACAGTTTCTGAATCTGCTTTGTCAAATGTTGGGCTCTTCAATGATTTAGTGCCAAGATATAAGAGTGGTTTCAAATTCAAGGAAGAAAATTTTCATCTCAAGTTACTTCCATCAAATTAAGCCGCCCTTCATGCTAAGAAAATCAAAATTTCTAGTCTGGGTTGATATAGTTAAGCTGAATTATGTACATACAAAGGACATCGCTACATCATCAATAGAGCTGAATTATGTACTAACAAGCACGAGTTCTAGACATATATATGCTACAGTATTATAGGATAAAGACGAAAACACTTCTCCCCTGGATCATAGAGCCTCTAGGTTTGCAAGCTTTAGCTTCTTTTCAACAGCCAAGTGATCTTCCACTGCAATGCAAGTACATCGCAGAATATTGGCAAGAAAATTTGCCTTATCGGCTTCACTTTCATGTATAAGATCATGGCATGCATCTTGAGTTGATTGTTCTGCCCAAGCATAGATACGAGTGGTCAACAACCATAGCTTATCAGCGACAGAATTCCTATGGTCATCACAAATGCTGCTAGAGAGAAAGGACGGCAGGGTGACGGGCAAGTCGCTGAGTACATTTGTTGGGTTAACAATGAGAAGCGGCATATAGATGCAGCAGCTACCACATAGCAGACCAACAAAATGGAGTACCTAAAAAATTAGAAGAAGATAAGTGTTTGTGGAAAACTATCCTGTAAGGTAAGAATGTTCAATAGCTGGGTCAAGCATTGCGTGCAAATGCTGCAACAATTACCGTGGACGGATGAGCTGTAACACAGCCAATATCTAATGCATCCAGAAGCCACTGTTTTTTCATACGACTATCAGCAGAATATACAGCAGTAGCAACTTCAACAAGGACATTCCACCAGACACCTGAAACAGACTTCGTTATTTTCTGAAACAGCTAAAAAAAAAAAAGACAGTGGAAAGAACACGAGAGAAGAGGGGCAAGTGGCAGATGTACCACTTCCGAAAGGTCGCAAGTGGGAACAATGCTAAGGCTATGGTGAAATGTAATTATTATGGTAAGCGTTCACTTTTATTACGCTCTTGCAGTTTGTAAATCACATTTCTAGACGCTGTTTACAATACCACAGTAATACATATATTTTCCATGATATTCATTGCAAATATGTTGTATTCAGAGAGACTTGAGACTATTAATATTTGTTATAACAGAATAAAGATGATGCAATAACTTAATACCACAAATGGCTACATTTCAAAATCATTTCTATGGTATACCTATGTGGTTCTTTGATACTAATGCAGCGGTCTAAGCAGTGGCAAGAGAAAACAATTCAAATGAAAAGATTAAGAGAGAATACATAAGATATATGTTTTTTTTCTAAAAGTAGGAACTTTTAAAGTGACTTACACTTTGTACAATACCCACCATCTCATCCATGGAACTATGGAAGCACAACAGCTTGAACTAACCTACCTTATAAGCATGACAACAAATTGTGTTCCCATGTTACAGTAAAAGCGATCAAGTTCTACTGTAACTAAAGTGGTGTTCAGGCAATAAAATTCTGCTATGACATTGCCGCAAAAGCCAATTCTAACAGCAAGTAAAACATTATAACTTATATGATATCTCCTTGAAGCAATAAATTTAAATTTTAGTGAAGAGATATGTAATTTTTATTAATTAGCCGTTGTCCCACCCCCCCACCCCCTAATTTCCAAATCCTGAGAAGCCACTGGATAGAAGGTTGGGACCACTACTAAATATTGAAGCTGTGAATTTGGAACTACAATACGTTTTGCTCAAATATTTTGCGCTTTACCCAAAAAAAAAACATCAAAGCTGAGATGCAAGTACCGTCAAGCCTTGTACTCAATATTGTAGTTTTTATGTTGCCCAGCTCATCTGCAGAACCACAGCCACTAGAACACATTCTTGCCCTGATCATTATATTTTTGGACACATCAATACGCTCTACTTCACTGAAGGATGACGAAATTTCAACCTGAAAGAAAGGTGGCACAGTATTGTGAAATATAAACTACATGAAATACACACAATTCAGTAAAACAAATAACTCATGAAGAATTATTTAGAAAGGCAGGCTTATGCACCTGCAGCGTATCACCCAACAAACTTTTCTTGGCAACTGTAAGACATTTGATAGCAGCAGACCACTCCTCTATGAATTCAGGCTGACCATCTTTATGGAGACTCAGGAGATGTAACAAGTTGTGAATGCATTTTTTAATACATGAGAAACCACTAGACTCTTCAGATACATCCTCCACTAGACACTCACGAATGCCTTTCCAGAATGACGTTCTTAACATGCTTCTCTGCTCAGATGAGTACTCCAGGTACGAAGATGTGGGGGAATACAAGTACTCAGTTAAATCCTCATAAAATTTATCTAATCTTGAGTGAGAAAAAAGTTTCATTAGGTGTGACAAATATTGGAGCAAAATAGACTGCAAATTTATTTCTAATCTCCTGAATCTTGGTAAGTCGGTCAGATCATCAATAAAGTGCAGAAGGGGACTGATATGACTTGCATGAGCCAGAGAAAAATATAGGGATTCTTCCCTCAATAACTTATGATCATGATGATTCGTCAACTTATCAGAAATGTGTGCCTCAACTTTCATACATCGCCGCACAATAACACCCCAGTCTATAGCTGGCAGTCTAGGAGCTTTGGAAAGGCATCCCAAAACGGTTGCAATTGTACTTGCTGACACCATATTATCAGGCTGTACATAGTAAAGAAATAATCAATAGAAAGAATACAAGAACAAGATGTATTTTCTAACTAAACCTTCCAAGTAGGATGACTCTCATAATGAGAAACTTAGCTTCTTTAGGAACATATTCATTCAATGTTACTCAATGCTATGTGAAGTTTCTAGTTAAAAAATATTCAACAGCCTAAACTAATATTTATAATGAACAAGAATTTGCATGCGCTGTTAATTCTCTTTTTAAATTCGCAGTACAATTTACAAGCTGGTGCTCTTATCATTCCGACAAATGTGCCTTGTTATTGGTGAGAGAAATCATGTGCTTAATAAAAATCATTAATGGGGACAGTCTGCATCAGAAGATCAAATCCAAAAGAAAACACATCAATCAAACATATCACCATTGTTTCCTGTAAACGTAGGAGAGCTGTATTTCATTTCATTTCATTAAGGAAAAAACATATGTACAAAACATATTACCCTTTTCACCCACTGCAGCAGTACAAGAATGCGGACCAGTCAATTAATCAAGTATAGGAGCTGATAAAGGAGATGTGAAATGTTACAGTGCTTGTGAAGCACAGCTCCTAATGTGCTAGATGTTTCAGGCTATATATCTATATTATCAAGTAATGGAAAACATTTCAAAACAGAATCTTGTTTTCTTCAGCGAACATTTTAGCATGTAAAAGTGCATATATCTTGGATTGTGTGCCAATATAAAAATATTTACTACCAAAATGTATAGTATAAAAGCCTGTTTCAACAAACAAAAAGACCAGATATTCAGATCAAACCTTTTCGAAGTTAAGATCCTTCAACCACAGGCTTAAGTTCCACACTAAGCTTTCATTAGAAAAACTTGTGGATTGGTTGGAATCACTAGAACTTTGAGAACAATCATCATCACAAATATTCTGATTCTTTAAGAGCCACCTGCTTCTAAGAAATGAAATAGACCATGCAGCATAATTTTGCATCTGGTCATCCTCAGCGTCCTTAGCAAGAAGAAATATCTCCTGAATCATTGACGTAGAAAGAGTCTCACCAACAGGACTTGTGAGTAAAGGACCTCTCACCAAAGATGACTCCTGTCACACAAGGCAACATATTATTTTAATGGTTAAATAAAAGGATTTGTTAGTTATATTTTCGAAAAATTGTTAGGATGCATAGACAGTAAACACCTTTTCATGCTTAATTTCTGATTTTGTCGGTTGCCAGGGGATTCCAGTTAGGTCTCCAGCACCGGCACCAAAAGCATTGACAGCACCGAGTATGCCCCCTAAATGGACAAGAGGAGGATATGGATGGGTATATATGTGTTTAAGAGTGTCAAGAAGATTTTTAACATCAGTAAATTTCATAGCGTGCACCCCATCATTCAATATGCAAGACAGGAAAGATCCAGCACCAATACAGATCGCCATCAACAAATTCTGAAAGATAGTACCAGATTTTTTAAGTCTTAGGAGCTCAGTAGCTAAAGAAGTGTACCGATTGAACAGAGCATCCAAGTCATCATTCAGCAATTCCACTTTCTGGCAGAAAGCTACAACTGATGGAAGGGCAAGACAAGAGCCCATGCATAGCAATGCTGAATCATTTTCATCAAATAACACTGAGCTAGAATCAACATCTGGTATCCATGATATCAATATATTCTTGACATCGATAACAGCTTCAGAAGCTCCAAGCCTATATAGGGAAACAACAGAGTTTCCTAGGCCAAGAACAAGTCCTGCAACGGCCCAAGGATCATCGTCCAAGCTAATATATTTTTCTTCCATGCCTTCCAAAGATCTTATTCCACAAATATTAAGCTTCTTGAGCGAATAGCATGACAATGGACATAGCTGTACTAATGAAGTTGTCAAAGTGTGAAGAATTTCTTCAAATGATGCACGCTCAGTAAGTTTTGAAGTTGCTTCTAAGTCTAAATCAGTTGTGTTATCTGCTCTGGCTAAAAGAACTTGGCAAGAATAACCCAATCCCAGTCCACATGCTCCTTTTACAAGATAGCTTTCTGTTTTTGAGATTACCTGAATGAAAAAAAAATAGTATATGGCATTATGATAAAACTATTGATGCATAATTTAAAGGTATCCTTTTATATCCGATGATGTGGAAAATGAGCTGCCAGCAACTGTAGCAGGTAGCATCATGAACGTCTTGAATTGAAAGGATTGGTCTAGTTGTACCATCTTATCATGAATATTTGTTAGTTCGTTGTATGCAGCATGAAGCAATACATCGTAAGCTTATTGTGTCCAGTGAAGCCTGGAGTAGTGTTGCTCTTTCCGTCCCAAAATACAGATTTCATCCAAAAGTTTTGACTAATGATTATGGACATTTTTAATGTAATGTATATGTATCATTATGTTCATATTTGCAAATACTTTCACATGATGTTCAATATCGTGGTTATTGATAATGTATATGAAAAATTAATGGTCAAAATATAGTATATGCCTTATAGTTATCAGACAGAGGTAGTACAACAGAAGATATGCACTTAGACTTAGTAATAATGAGTCTAGCACTACAATGTACTCCCTCAGTCCACAGATATAAGCATTTTTGGGTGGATGAGACATTTCCTAGTACAATGAATATGGATTATCGAACCTTTGTCCAGATTCATAGTGCTAGAATATGTCACATCCACCAAAAAATGTTTATACTTGTGGACGGAGGGATAGTAGCTGGTAAGATGCTTTATTTTTCAAGGTCATCAAGATGCAACTCTAACTCTTATTATAATTTTATAACAACGCAATTATAATATTATGAAAATATTTTTCATGAAAGATCTGGTATATTTTTCACGTAGCCAATTTAATGGTTTTCTATCAAATTTTTTGAAATGTCGATAGTGTAGATTCTAGGCCATCAAATAAAAAAGGATCGATCAAGTGTTAATATATCCTCATATGATGATTGTATCTAGCTACAAACAGTGAGGTATGACTATGTGCCAACTGCCACATTTCTTTTGCCAAAAAAATGCTGAGCAATGTCTTGTACCTCAAGGAGTCCATTGATAACCTGAAGCTTGCTCCTTTTGTCAGTGGGATGAAAACAATTCGATATTAGTCCCAGAGAAAGAGCTGCGGACCACTGTTGGTGCTCATGCTCATATTGAAATAGCCATCTTAAAAGAAAATCTGATGCAGACGAGATTACAAGATGGGCTGTTGGAGGAACCACCTGGCAAATATTTGGTGAGCAGTTATATTTCAGTAGTGAGGTAAAAAAAGTATGAACAAATCAAAGTGAAATCTCTCGTCCAGAACCAGTGGTTACTGGTTAGCACACCACTGTTGAAGTTATAGAAACCTAAATAATATAAATGAAACCCACATTTGTTGCTTTAAAAATAAGACATCGCAGGTCAAAATACTTGATCCAGCAGTAACGATAGCATACTATATTTGATCTATCAGGTCTCACAAGTTCATAATTTCAACTGCATAAATCATGTTTAAGGAGACAATTGACAGAGCCGGTTGTTGTCCTCGTTCATAAAATGCAAATATAAACACCTTACCAAGCACAATGCTCCAATAGCAAGAGCAATATTAACAACAACTCTAGGAGTAGATATAGGAACACACTTGCACAGAATCTGCAAAGACAATTAAGAAATCTTGAGATACAGTTATGATAATTATGAGCCACAGAATAAGGTAAGAAAGCTAACTCCACTCAAGAAGGATGGGGAGCACATAGAGGGGGGTAGCAAAAAGGGAACATATCACAGTAAGATCATGGTAACTTATGCCTAAAGGGCCAACTAATCTTGCACAATCAGATTTTCTGCCTATGCCAAAGAAAATTTAAAAATAAAAATCTTGAGCACTAGTTTTTACTTGTCATTTACAACATTAACACATTCGCCAATATGCCCCTGAAGCTCTGGCCATTACCTTTTCTAATCATGTGTTCAGAAGAACTGTCATGACCTAGGGCCATGGCAGGATAATCACTGCCGGAGGATAGCCAGGCGGCGTCGGCTGCTAGGGAAGGGATGTAGACTTAGGTTGGGGAGAAGAACATCTAGAGGGAGGAGTAGACTAATTCTGATTATTCATTGTTTGACCATAATGGATACACTCCCATCCTTATATAGATGGGATAACTTGACCCCTAAGTAAGGACTCGATCTTATCTCTAACTTGATTGGGCTGCACATGGGCCTTGACCTCTCGGCCCATGCCTATGACAAGAACTAGTAAAAATATCATGATATGATCATATGAAAGTTTTTTTTTGTGTGATAAATGCACTAATGTCAAATGAAAACTGTTAATGTTATTTTCCTCGTCCTAGCACCCATAGTTTTTGAATCTCGACCGTGCATATTCAAAACAATAGATTTCCAAACAAAGAAGGAACTAGCAGACAGTTCGAAAAAAAATTTAGAATAAATAGATTACATGATCATTTCAATTTAGCACCTTGTCATTAAAATGACAGAATATGCAGATAGGCATCATTTGCATCAGAAAGTATGTGCTCATGACAAGAGAGCTACAGAATAATGGAACTCCCATATCAGCATTTGTGCTGAAGCTTTACTAAAATGATTGCTCAAACATAGACATATATGAAGTGATGAAGCAAGGTAAAGATATTTTTACACCTTAAATATATCATCAGCTGCTTTTGAAGCCTTGTTCGACTTTGTGGATTCTTTAGTGTCAAGACAAGCAATAACTGCTTGCATCCAATTTGAAACAAATGATTTCCATGAATGCAATGCAAGAAGAGCTAACACCATATTTCTTGATATATACATCGATTCAGCCATCTCCACTAATGCTTGCTCATATGCAGCATGCACTCTATGCAAATCCTGTAAATGAAAATAGAATATAAGCCATGAATACAATACAGCACAAAGGATTAAACATAGGTGTGTATAGTTATTTAAGAATCAATTTGACAGACTACTACCTTAGATTTCCCTTCATGAAGGATGTCCTTTGGGGTAAAGTTCAGAGTTAGAAGAGCGGCACCAGGCAACCGATGGTATCCTGACTTCCCTACAATTTGAAGCTGAAGTAGATTACAGGCTGGAGCGATAATATTAAACATCTAACCGACAGAGTAACTTTTTATTAAGCATAGAATAGCCCAAGCTAAGTATCTTCAGAAACATAATATACTAGAAATATATCAAAAGTGTACAGGTTCATTTTCTATAACAGTAACCCATTTGACTCTGACAAACACACCTTTAAACACAGCTTGAGGGAAAGCATCCAGTAGCTTCTCAAATTTATGCACTGTGGTGGTTGTTTTATCTGTAGTCAATCGATGACGGTTGCTGTAGTATAGGGAAAGCTTCAATAAAGGATGTCTATAAACATCTTGGCTCAGAAGAAATACTGAAAATACTAACATGTGCTCAAATTTGATACTCTCAGCTTGAAAACTCTCCATTGCTTTGAGAACTTCCAGGTTTCGTTCATTGATAAAGTATTCATAGTTTATTCGCCCGAAATCAGGGATAGCATCTTTAATAAGTGAGATCTGGAAATACTAGTCGTTAAACACACAAACATGAAATATATTACCAATAAATAAGCAGCTCATCTCATGTTATAGTGGCATGACAAAGGTACAGCATAACCTTATAGTGGGACAAGGAGCGAAAAGCAGTTCCTCTTGCTTTAACCCAAAGAGGGTTAGCATTTTTCTCCCTGTATGTTCCAATGCTCCACAATGTTTGTATCAAGTGTTTTGATGTACCAGGATATGCTTCAGCATCCATTGCTCCCCATCTCAATAGAATGCATAGGCTGAAAAGGCAAGAAAAGGTGGAATAAGATATTTTCCACAAGCACCTGGACATTGGAGGACATTGCCCACAGACCAAACTAGCTAGATATCAGAAGCCTTACCCATGGGAAACAGTAGGATCAATCGAAAAATCAAGCAGCTGCTTCGATATAACTTTCCAGGCAGTATAGAAATCTGGCAAATAGATTACCAGCTTGCCTCAGAAGTGAAGCTTAGATAGTGAAATTTCTAAAGTTCTTTTATACAGTACACGTTGCTTTTGATATCATGACTTTTTATAGGTTATAACAATAGGGCGTCTATAGGGAGCATTTATCATGAACCAATAATTTAATGAACTGACGGAAAATCAGAGGTGAACTTACCAACTACATCTGCTTCACAGAGATAGGAGAGGCTTTCCAGACCAAGAGCTTGAACAACAGAATCACGACTCTCAATAGAAGCCTACAACGAAATTGTTAGAAAGCAAACCAACTCAAGATACATGATCAGAAAATTAGAGAATACACACCGAGACGGATAATATGAGATCAACACCTCTATCTGGATTTTGCTTGCACACGTCACGCACTGATGCAGCAATACTTGTTATAACTTCTCTGTCATCAATGAAATTGGAAATATTTTCAGGATCCAGAATTCCCTGTTTCAGAAATGAGAAGTTATTATCAATACAGTCATAAAATAAAATTACGAACTATCAATCCCCACAAAACTAATCCACTAAACAATAATCATGTACATATATCATAAAAGTTTTAATAAAATCCAATAATAACATCTCACTATAGCTAGGCTGGTAAAATAAGAAAAATACGTTAATTGCAAGCTATGACCAAAGGGACTTATAACAGATATTGGGCCTTGCTGTCCAGACAAAAGGGTGGGTAAAGGGCATCTACTACTTTACATAACATTACTCTGATGCACGTCAAGTAAGAAATGTTACAGATAGTGGCAGTATATGAAACACAAGGCCAGTGCTATGGACCAACATTATGGGAAAAAATACCATAGGCGCAAGAAGCAATCAGCTGGGCCTGCAGTTGTTTAGATATGTTTTTCTGTTTCTAGTTTGTTTAGGATTCCAATTGCTATTCCTAGTTTGCCTCAGATTTCCTAGTTGTTGGATTGGCACCTAGGATAAAGGGGCTTAGATTGTATTAGGGAACTTATGCAATAAAGATATATTAGAAAAGAGCCTTGCTCTGATCAAAGCCTCAATTGCCTGGAGAAGCCAGTGACTCGAAGGTGATCTGCTCTATCGTTCCTCTGTTTTCCAAAATCTATTTGGCATGGAACCATGGCACACATAAGAGAATATAAGAGAAGGTTCACCGGGAAGGGGAGGAGAAAGATCGGTGCAAGATGGATCAACTTTTTCCTTATTCCCTTTTATCGGAACATAACCCTTTAATCAAATAATACAATCCAAAGTTCCAGTCTATAGCTCCTCACTAACTTGAAGCTTATGCAAACAACAAACTGACTAAGTAACTAGGTAATCCAGCTAAGTGATAGACCTTCTTGCTATTGCCCTCACAAGAGGCCTCATGGTAGAATGGGCGCCAACCCAACATAACAAATAACATGGTAAGTTATCAATCTGATTTTAAAAATAAAATTCTACCAGAAATTTGAGACATGCCGATTGGCGTATGACTGTCTTCTCATCAGTCTAAATTGGACCATGCTTAAAACCAAGAAATATATAGGCGTAAATCTTTCACTCCAGACAATCAGAACTGATTTGCAGACTAATGGCTCATAATTTGTAACAGAATCCATAACATCCACTCAATAGTACAATGTACTTGTATACATTTCATGAAAGGCTGCTCATGAAAATGGTAAGACATTCAAATCAAAGTATGATCTTACTTGCAAGGTTTGGAATGCCCAATCGGTGAAAGTCCACATCTTGCAAAGCAATCGAACAGCTATAGCATAGAGAACCCTGCAGATTAGCAAACAGAAGATCATATAATATGATAACAAGTCAACAACAAAAGGAGAATATCACATAGCATGACAAGCAAACAAGAAAAAACAACTGGAAGTTTATGCCTAGAGGAAGAAGGAATCAATGGGGCACTTACGGTTTTACATCCTTGTTAAGCATTGTTGATATCAATTGCAGCGCGACTGGAAGCACAAAACCATGTACAGCGAATGATGGCAATGACTCTAGCAAACTAAGCTGTGTATTGTACCAGAAAAATACACATAAAATATCCTGGTGAGAGTGCTGTTTGAGATACCTTTTCCACTACTTGCACTAAGCTAAATAAGGTAAAGGTGTTAATAATTATCATGTTTATTCATATTCACAGAAATAAATAGACAATACCCTTTTACAAATCAATATTCAGATTTAATGGTCTTGACAACTTTTGCAATTTGCAAGACATGTAAATTTGGACAGTAAGAGGTCTATGCCAAATTAGTGTACTTTAGGATTTTCCGTCTAACTTGAAGTCATGAATAGTCCATTTTAATTTCTTGCTTGATGACTTTATCAATCAGACAGAGTGTACAGCAGAAACATTAATTAAGAGTACTCACCAGGATATTTGTAATGTGATCGTTGTCGCTGTACAGGACCTTGGTATAGAAGAGGATAAGTACCAACAATGGCATACCCAATGTTGGGTCTGTTGCACCAAGAAGAGCCAAGGACTGAGCAGCAGAAGTACCAAGTTTTGGATGCATTACCAAAACAGATACTGCAGAGCTTACCAGCAATGATGTTGCTACTGCAATAAATTAAATGCTGTAACAAGTTACAATCTGTTTTGAGAAACATAAAAAGCAAAAATACAATGCTGACTATCAAAAGTACAGGTACGATCATCAACCTGATGGTATCTTTTTCGAAGACAGGCTGTCCAGTGTAAGCTTTTCCTTGTGAAGGGCTGACAGATGCTCATTTATCTGATTTGTCCAATAATTTGCTTCAGTCAAGTTTCCAGCAGACTCAGGTAAACCCCTGCTAGTTATATATTTTGTAAACATGAAACCTGATGGAGACGACTGCAGTGATAAGATACATAAAGGCATATTAGGTGAACAGTGTAAATTTACCACTCACTTAATACTTGTTTTCTTTTTCTTCTTATATATCTGAAGTTGAGCCTGCTATTAAAATTTTCTAGGAGATAGAACAAGCCTTCATGGATTCAGTTTTGGGACCTTTGAAAATCATGCAACTGATTTTAAAAAAAAAATCATGGAGTTCACAATCGCAAGTTCTGTGCATCTGCACAGAATATGTGCCCATGGTTGTAACAAAATAATATTCAAGGATTGAAAATATCACAGATTAAGCATATGATGTATCGATAAATATAAATAAACATGCCACATCAGCATCGACAAATGTTGAAGGTTAAAAGTGATGGAACCGAGAGTGTTCTTATAGTTGAGCTAAAAAATGGTCTCGAGAGTGTATGTGCAGTCTCAGATACTGGAAAGTGGAAACTTTACAACGTTTGGGTGTTAGATGTTTTAGTTCCCTGATCCCTATACATAAGTCAGTTGACATGGAACTTTGAATAGCTTGAGCAGGAAGAAATTTAGATTTTTGCTAACATGGATTACGGTTTTCATTTACAAGAAATGGTGCTAGTTTTATTTCTCTCTACCTAATGCATATGATAAACAAGGTAGGAAGGGAGAAGAGAAAGTAGAGACAAAAAGGACAACATAGCCAACAGGTAGGTAAGGGGCAAAAAGTTCACCTGAGACCATAGATGATGTACAAGTTTAGGAAGAATTGTTGCAGGTTTGCTTATGTGGTGAACAAATGAACTGTCATGTTGCTCTGACGAACAAGGTGCCAGCAAATCTAAAACAAGCAAATGTAATCTTGATAGAACATGTGATGCGACTGATTTGACAGATTTAGACGGAGACATGACAAGATTGATAACTGGCAGAACACAAAGAATCTCCTCCCTGAAGTAATGCACTGCTTCATTTGTTCTGAGTGCTGAAACCATAAACATGAAACAGTATGAGCGCCCTCGAAACATCACATTCTTATGTTAAATTAGCAAAAAAAAAAAAAGGTTGGTTGACTATGCTCATATCATTGTGGATTAGATTTGGAGGGAGTAATCAATGTACTTCCTCTGGTAAATAATTTTTGATGTTTACGACAAAATTCAGTCAAGCCTTTAAAATTCCGATAATCAATTTAATATTATGATACTACTTTTGATGCAAATTTACATATACCATTTTTTAAAACCAAGCATTTGAGAAACTATTGATGGTCAGGGTTTTAAAAGTTTGGGTATATCTTATCCTAAAGATCAAAAATTATTTACCAGAGGGAGTACATTGATTACTCCCTCCAAATCTAATCCACAATGATATGAGCATAGTTAAAAAAATTGTCAACTTTAACCACTGCCATATACACAAGAGCATTTATTAGTGCAACAAGTTTCTATAGTTCTTTCATATTGTTATCAAATCAACTGCCAGAGCCATACCTGACCGTGAAAAGCCGCAGGGTAGGGATTACAACTGCGTACCATTTTCTACCATGATTTTTTTAAGGGCATGCTACTAGAAGAATTATAATCATTGATGTACTTTTAAACATTAGTCTACTTATAGATATTTTAGTGAGACTAATGATAAAAACAAGAATGCATTGCAAACACTTGAAAGTTTTCATAGTTCACATCAAAAGTTGTTGATGCCCTTCTGGTTCTAACTATTTGAACTCCTACATTGAGAATTTTATATGCAAAAAAAATATATACGCAAGAAATAAAAAGAAGTGCTTCAAGCATAATCTCCAGTATAGGAAACAAAACCAAGTTAGAAGCTTCTCCAACAATTGGAAACTTAAGATGTCGTGTTTGTTGCACAATGCTCACTATAAGAAGAGAGGTCGGAAATATTAAAATGTACCATTCTCATGTCTCCACTCAATCAAAAAGGTCAGAAGTTTCAAGCCAGCCAATTGCTCATGTTCAAACTCCAGCCCGCTGAGAATGAAAGCAAGAGAACTAAGAACAACAGAAATCTCTGGCAGATAGCATAAGCCAAGGTCTTTTTGCACCAAAAGCAAATGCTTTGATAACCCAAGTGCTGCACAAGCTGTTCCCATCAATTGGTGATGAAATGAACATTGTGATAGAAGCATTTCTATCAACTCCACACTACTTGCTTGGGCATCATAAGTTGTCTGTTAAAATAAGTAAGTTATAGCACATCTATGATTCATAGCAACTATACTACCATCTGAAATCGAGTAAATATAACAAAGCAAGCATCCAATACTACCAGATCATTCTGGGCACAATGCCAATATAGAACAGGTGCAGCAAGCATAATCTCCAGTATTTTTCATACTGATCAGTATATAAGTACAATAACAACCAATACCAATAAGTGGGTC
Source organism: Leersia perrieri (assembly GCA_000325765.3). Taxonomy (NCBI): domain Eukaryota; kingdom Viridiplantae; phylum Streptophyta; class Magnoliopsida; order Poales; family Poaceae; genus Leersia; species Leersia perrieri. The sequence continues at coordinate 2,834,239 of CM002476.1, forward strand.
ACATAAAGCAACCTCATCGTCTCCAATACAATATTTTTAGTAGAGGGTGATAACTTCTGCAAGGTAAGCGTTATTGTACAAAAACTATATATATATCCTCAAAAGTAGTCCTCAATCTATACTCTAAAATCATGACAGATGAAAGGCTCTATTGTGAGCATGAATAAACTGCTTGGTGCCAATGCAACAAAAACAAACTAGAAAATGGATTAACTGATAATCTAATTCATCATCAATGAGAGGAAATCTTAGAATATCAATCAAACCAGGAAGACATTTCTTTTGAGAAATCAAGCAAAAAAAGGACAGAAAAGGTACCATTTGAGCATGAGCCAACTTCCTCAATAATACCACATAAGCATCCACCAAACACTCTACGGAACTAAGCCAGAGCCGCATCTCCTGAAGAAAAGCAAGCACGGGTGAGCTTAGAGTCTGCTGATCCTTTTGATACTTTGAGAAAAAGTATACTCCAACAAGAAAAATTCAATTAGGCACTATGAGATGCATAAACTCCCCACAATATGATCTATCTACTAATCTCAAGCTAAACAATAACAAAGCATCCATGAAAGCAGCATGCATGATGACATCCAGGATTCCACTGTTCAAACATAAGCACTGAGACATCAGACAACAACAACAACATACCTCGCCATCCCCGCGGCCAAAATGCAGCAAGCACTCGGCTAGCAATTTCAGCACCGGGACTGTAGAATCCGAATTCGGCGCTGCAACAGCCGCTGCGGCCAATGCGCCAATCAAATCCTTCACAAACGCGGCGTCCCCCTTCCTCACCGCCGCAAACATCACGAACGGCCTCAGAAACCCTAAAACCCCGCTCACCCCCTCGGCCACCATCCTCGCCGCCTGCCGCGGCAACTCCGCGCGCGCGCCGCCGCACCCCGACGCGAGCGCCTGGACGAAGGGGTGATCGTGGGGCGGGAACCGCAGGCCGGAGCGGAGCGCGCGGGAGACGAGCGCGGCAACGGCCTTGACGAAGCAGGCGGCGAGGCGCGGGGACGGGGACGCGGAGAGGGGCGCGACGAGGAGCGGGAGCGCGGCGCCTGGCGGGAGGAGGTC
>CM002476.1:2835421-2883820 GCA_000325765.3 Leersia perrieri
GCGAGGAGGGCGGAGAGCGCGTCGTGCGCGGCGGAGGGGAGGGGAGGGGGCAGGGCGAGGAGGTGGCGGATGACGGCCGCGACGGCGTGGCGCTGCAGGGTGGGGTCCGGGACGCGTGTGCGGTCGACGAGCCGCCCCAGCGCCGCCACCGCCGCGGCGGCGGAGGAGGCGGCGGCCATGGCGATGCGGTTGCCGGAGGCGGAGGCGTCTCTACTCTCTCCCTCTCTCTCTCGGTCTCTTCTCGCAGAAGCTGTGTGGACTGTGGCCGGAGTTGGTTTCTGTAGCGTTCGCAATTCCGCGTCTCTTAAGCTACTGGCCTTTTAGGCCCAGTTCCGTGTCCTCCAAGTAAACTAGCCCATTAGGAAATTAGGGCCTAAGTTTGTGTCTCATAAGCCATTGGGTTACTAAGGCGTCCAGGCCCATCAAGAAGGCATCTCGGACCGCCATATGGGCCATATTGCTGATTAATGGGCCTATCTTTCGGGCTTGCTATCCGTGTGAAACATTGAGTGGGTTGCACGCGAATAAACACGTCTCATGGGCCGAATCTATTGGGGTGGCGCCTAGTAAAGCTGGTCTTTTTGGTTTTTTTACGGTGCACATGCAGAGACATGTTACTCCCCTATTACACAACACATGTACTTCTGCTATTTTCCTTTTTTAGAAAACTAAGGTTCATGTGAGGAATGATTGCAATTGGTTGAGATGAGAAATGATTGTGATTAGCTGAGATTAGGAAGCATGTGAAGAAATTAAAAAGGAGAAAATTGTGATTGGTTGAGCCGTAGGCGAAGAACGGAAGAAGTACAGTCAAAATTACTAAAATGTTAAATATAAGTGTAATATGAAAACGGAGTGAGTACATCACTATGCACGCACATGTGAATGTGTTTGCTAATAAACACTCAAATAAATGGGTGGGTACAAGTATATGAATTGTCCTTTTAATTTCTTCTATGCCCTTATTAATTGGAGAAAAGGATACGCTCTTATTTTATCTATATCTATACTATTTAAAAAGATGGTAATGGTGATGATGAAGCCAATGAATCAACGGCGAAGTCATTCGCGTACACATAGAAAGCGGAACAGACTCCGGACTGCGCGCGTTACGGGTGCGGACGCCGCGCCCTCCTCGCCGAATCTCCTCCCCCATCGCCGCCTGCTCGCCCGACGATACGGCGCTGCCTGTTCAGCCTCCTCACCTCCCCATCAACGCCGTACCGCCGCACCGTCTCCTCTTCAGCCGAAGTGCAGGGGTTATACAGGTACGCGCAGGGGTCGTCATCAGCAATGACGGAGTGTCCAGTGGCGAGGGGAAGCGCATCAGCATCAACCACGTGAGACAACCTCGGGTCAGGCTCCACTCCACCGTTGCCACCCGGGCCCGACTCGTCGCTGGCGCGCAAGAACCCCCGCCGTCCCCTCCACCGTGGCCTCCGCCCGCCTTCTTTTATGGGCACCATCGTCGCCACCATTGCCAGTTGTTGTGCTGCCCGGAAACTGCCTCTGCTTATTCTGGTACGTTGTTCCTGCTGCATGCGTTTCTCCTGCCTATTTGCTGTAGATTGGTTTCAGCTGCTATGTCTAGAGAAGAGAATGGTACAAACTACAGAGAGAAAGGAGGATGACGATAATGAAAGGGGAATTGCTAGAAAATGGGCATTGCTAAGTTTCATTTGAGTGTTTCAGACTAGGTTATTTTCAAATTTCAACACAGTGTTGATTATTCATCCGATTAATTTAGATCTGCAATGGACAATAATAATGCTGGGGACTCCTCACCCATAATATCGTTGATAAGATGAGGTGAGTTTTTCTTTGATGCAGCTATATTCATATCATTCAATCAATAAGAATTTTTTTGGCATGTTAATTTCGTGAGCATTCCTCCCTCAGCCCTCTTGCGGATATTTTGCAATTGCTACACTGCCATAGTGTTTTTGCGGAATATTTTTCAGTTCTTAACGTTGACTCTTTTTTAATTGGGAGTTTTTTTCTCATAGAGATTCATGAACAAACAATTCCTCCTGGTATTTAAGGACACGCTATGAATATCTCTTGTGGCGATTGATGAAGCTCATCACATTTTTTAGTGGTCAACCTTTATTTCTTTCATTCAACTGAGAGAAACACGATATTCCACTTCTTTAGTTTAGTAGGTAAGCAAATTGTATTGTTCCCTCAAAATGTTTCCTTGCTCTAGGAAATTTCTAAAATATTATGGTCCGTTTGATTTATGGACTATAGAAGATACAATATTTCCTGAATAATTGATTGCCACGTACATTTTTGTGTGCTGCATTCATATGTTTGGGAATTTGACAGGCTTATAGAAGTTTCTCCAGTGGACATTTATATGTATGGATTTACTCTTTGAACTGATCCAAGGATAAAGGATTTCAAGTAATTAGAGAACATCTTCTTAGAATTTACAGTATTTTTCCACTATATTTACTAATCTTATTAATGTAGATGTCCATTTCAGTTGTAAGCCATTGATCATATACAACAAATTATGTGCATCTTTTAAGGACACAAAGATTTCAGACATATTTTTTCTATTGTTTTTATATTTTAAACTGTATTATGTTATTTGCCTTCTCTTTGAACTTTATTTATACCGTTTCTCCAATTGACTTTTTTTTTTGTTATGAGAAGAAGGAATATTACATATTGAAAAAAGCATCTTATATGTAATTAGATGGTTCCAGAATTAGTTGTAGTTATATAGAAACTTTTTAACTCTGCCAAGAATTAGATGTTCTATAAAAAGAGTTGCCATGTTTTTTTTTTCATACATGACTATGTAATTAACAATATAATAATTATGTCTTCCTGAATTTTCAATCTGTCTTTTTCTATTCTTTATTGCCAAACCGTATGCTCCCTCCGTTCTGAAATGTAGTTTCTAAAGTATGACACAATTAGATATGCTCCCTCTGTTCTGAAATATAGTTTCTAAAGGATGACACAATTAGAGAAATAAAAAGACTTCATGAGTCTCTATCAAATGTCTTGAAACTTAAGAAGTTAACATGAGTGGAGGGTGTGTATTATAGATACCATATCTTTATATATTATAGAGAACTTGGAAGTTGCTATTTCTTGGCCACATATGCATTCAAATGGATTTTAAAGCGATCTTGTTGTATACTTGAGAACATCGGCATTCTTGGTAGAGATAAAGGTTACGTTGAAAGAATAGTTTGGATCCCCGTTGCAACGCATAGGCACTCGTAGTAAGAAGAAAAAAACTAACTGGAAGATTAAATCCTTCATTACATGAAATAAAATGAAAGATATTTATTTATTTTCCAGATGTGCAATCACTACACTAGAGTACAAGGCCATTCGTAGCCGTAAAACACAACAACAAAAACCAATAGATTCCAGAGAAGAAGAAGAAAAAAAAAAGCAAGAGAAAGAAAAGAGCAAGAGAAAAGCTATGCTCCTCTTTTTCTGCCTACCACTCCACTACTGATACAGACGGTGACTGTTCTACTCATGCTCTCATGGGCATGCATCACAACACACAAAGCACACAACGTCCTCGTCTGCAGTATTGCTCGTGCAGTACACACATCGATCACTAGTACTACTGTATGGGCAATACTGCAACGATGAATGATCTCGATTTTCGCCATCTTCACTTGAGAGACGAGAGGCGGTTGACGAAGATCTCGAATGCATCATCTCTATCAAGCATACTAACCCTAACATACCTCGGATCAGCCCCAAATTGCTCCCCACTCCTCGTCAGGATCTTGTGCGAACGGAGAAAGCTCGCACAATCATCAACATCCTCTCGGTCACAACGCAGCCACGCGAAAGCTGCAATCCACAACCAACAACACTCCAGCCAGTGAGATCAATGTAACAAGAGGTTATTGAGTATCAATCAGGTCGAGAAATAATGTGTATGTACCGGGGTTCGTGGCGGCCGTCTCTTTGGTGAAGTTGCAGAAGCCGGAGGTCTCTTCAGGGAGGCTGAAGATGCCGGAGGCGGCGACGGCGGCGCGGAGCATGCTCCACCGTTCCACCATCTTCTGCCGTCCGAAGTCAAACAAACGAGAGGTCGTCGGAGACGATGACGTCATCTCCGGCCGCCGCTCGTAGCCATCGGAGACGGCTGCGAGCACCTTGGCGGCACGGAGTTGTGAGTCCTTGGAAACGCCGATCGTGTTCAGCTCCACAAACTTGGTCATCCTCCTCGCGATTTCCCGGTCCTTCACCAACGCCCACCTAAACAAAAGTCAACAACAAACCAACTTAGTCAACTATCTGTACGCTGACCAGTTCAACCGAAAATCAATACTTCCTCCAGGCATTTTTATTTTAGTAACGTCATATAAAGAAAAGAGTTAGTATAAAACTGGTCATACCCGATCCTGGTCCCGGCATGGCCAGTGCTCTTGGAGACGGTGAAGAGCATGATGTCATGATCAGCACGCTTGGTGATGGGCGTGTACTGAGGCCAGTAATAGGCCAGGTCATGGATCGTCTTGCCATTGCCGGTCTTGGAATCAAGAACAGATTCACGGATGGTGCCGTCAGGGTTGTTCGGCGAGCAGACAAGCTCAATGTAGGTGTCTCCTTTGAATGTGTCGGCGTCGCCGGCCCACCGGAAGAGGCCTGACCGAAGGAAGTCCGTCACGGCTGGGTATGACTGCATCCAAGTTCAGAAATTCAGATCAGATCAGGTCAGATCATGTCAGTGAGCTGAATTACTGTCAGAGGGTGATGTTATTCTTCAAGAATTAAAAAGGAAAGTCAGAGGGTGATCTGTTTTGCTAACAATTATTAGTACGGTTGAAAATATGGAACAGTATATAAACTAAGAAGTTGAACACCGACCCTCTCATGAGACCATAACTGAACACATGATTTATCACTAGATTTGTCGCAGGACACATGACAATGGAATCATAACATGCTTCTTCTATGTTTTCTCAGGTTAATCAACTACAGATCAATCAAGCAAGCAACCACACCAATCAACAAACAGGATTCGTATAAGGCGGTGTGCCGGCCGGCCATGTGTAAAGCCATAATCAGATATTCTCATCAGTGAACGGCACATGCAGAGAGGAGCTTCAGTTATTGTTGTAGGGCAAATGGTTCCCGCCTAACCTATGGTTAGCACAACTAAAGATTCAGATTTGTTTCTTGAAAAGGCCTAGCAGCCCTTGTTTAAAGAAACATGTCGGCTACCTGCAAATCGCAGCAACCATTTTGCAATGCCGACCCTACAAATAAACATGATTCGATTCGATCCCCCAAAGCTTGACCCCACTGGTAACAGATTCAGAGAGATGATTAACAGGCAGCAGAAGCACCAAGTAGCAACACACCATAGCTTGATCACCAACCGTCACATGATTTGACAGAGAGTGAGACGGTAACCAAGAATTAGGGGACATCATCAGTGTCACCCCCACTGTCTTAATTTCAGCCCTATCGCTTCATCATTAGTGGGGAATGTTATGATAATGACATGCTACACAGCAATAAAAATTAAACCTTTTTGCTTCCATGCGCTGCTTGATGCAAAAATTTGATACTCCTACCCGCCAGCGGTCGACAGGGATGACAGCGATGTAATCTCACTGTCACATCTGTTTCCCAGCTGTCTGGTTGAATTAACCCCCTTAATTTTACGCTCGAGCACCTTAACAGTAACTAAAATTAAAACGCCTCTTTGCACTTACCGAGTAGTAGGGCGCCGTGGAGACGACGGCGACGGGCTCGCCGTCGCCGTCGCCGTCGCCGGCGGCGTCGGAGAGGGCGTAGAGGGCGGCCATGAAGAGCTGGGTGGAGCCGGTTCCGACGAGCACGTGGTAGCCATCGTCGGCGGCGGCGTTGCCGACGATGCGATGGAGACGGCGCACCTGGCGGTCGAGGTCTGGCTCGAGAAACCAGCAAACGTTGGTGACGTCGGAGAAGTAGCTCATCGTCTGCCATCCCGGGATCACCACCTCAGCCGCGTCTCCGGTTTCTCTCCAGAAAGCCTCGAACATGGTCGGATCCCCGCTGCACCCAGAATGTCAACACGCGCATTGTAAAAAAAAAAAAATCTTTTTTTTTTTTGCTGTATCTATAAAAGTTGGGTTTTTTATGAGATGGATGGATGGATGGATCGAGATTGAAGAAATTTGAATGAGGTGCATGCATGATGAATCGATCTTGAGGTTTGAGGGTGAATCTGTGTTTCTGCTGCTGCTGGTTCCCTAGATGGGCGTTCGTTCATTCCTCCTTCCTTGACAGTGATGTTGGACATGCTTGTGGGGAAGAACACTCAACATTTCGCCCCCACACGGGCACCGAAGCCAACTTGCAGGGTTTTTTTTTTTGAAAAAGAAAAAAGAGCTTTTCTTTTTTGGTAGTGGATGGATGCCAGGATAGATGAACTAACAGTAACAACTGCGGGAGGATGAACATGAGCTTACTGGTCGAGGTTGATGACGGAGTCCGGCGTGACAGCCGGCTTGCCGGTCGACGGCGCCATCGACGCCGTCGACCTGTCTCGCCAGTCGACGGCGGCGGCGGCGTAGTGGTGGTGGTGAGGAGAGGTGGCGGCGTAGTGGTGGAGGAGGAGCGCCAGCGTGGCGACGTTCAATGCCACGGAGGCGAACACTGCGACGCGCCACAGCGGCATGTGGCCGCCGCCGCCGCCGCCGCCTCGCCGCCGGGGATTATTAACCTTCCCGGCGCCGGCCATCGTCCTCGCCTTCGGTTCCCGGCTCGGCGCGTGGATGCGCAGCGACGATGGCGGCGCCATGCCGCCGCCGCCGCCGGAGTTCCGTCCTTCCCCCGCCCTTGTGCTGCCCACGGCGCGTAATGCCGCCATGCCGGCGCCGGGAAGCGGCGGCGCTCTGTCTATCGCAGAGGGAGCGAAGTAGCAAAGATTGATTCTTTTCTCTCTCTCTCTTTTTTGGCTGGAAAATATCAGGCCTACTCAGAAGATTAGGAGAAAGAAAACGGGTTTGCTTGTGACAGCAAGGGATTTAATTCGAGCTCACAAGAACCAGCTAGTCTCTCTTGCTATCAAAAAGAAAAAAGCTAGTCTCTCTTCAAGCTTGGATCGATCAGCTCAGAACTCAGGAGACAAGCTGGACGCTCAAGTTGATGCGCAACCAAACGTACTCTGTTCAAACTTCAAACTCGGATCAGCTCGCGACAGCTGAAGAGTGATGAAGCTCGAAGCTAGCTGAGCTTGAAGCTAAGCTTGAGCAGTTGAGCTTGCAGGGAGAAGTTAATGGAGGGAGAGAAAGCTTGGCTGGCGTTTCAGTGTCAGAGACTCAGAGGCAGAGCTCAGCAGATTGCAGCAAGCTAGCGGAGAGGGAGGGCAAAGCTATAGAGGAGGGCTACAGAGGAGGGAGCGTAGTTTCTGTTGAGCTGCTGCTGCAACACACCCTCTCATTTATACTAGCCGGACTGCCGGAGTAAAAGACTGAAAGAGGACTACAATCAAATCCATCGAGATGGATGTACTTCAAAAAACCAGTTATATTCTTTATGCCGGGACTGGATCGACAATAGGACTGAATGGAAGCACTTAAGAGCAACAATAACACTCTCCATCCCCTACGGCTTGTTTATTTCACGAAAAGAAAATTTTTGGATGTCGTATCGGACGTTTGACCGAATCTCGAAAGAGATTTTCGGACAAGAATGAAAAACTAATTTCATAACTCGCTTTAAAATTGTGAGACAAATTTATTAAGCCTAATTAATCCATCATTAACGCATATGGGTTACTGCGGTACTTATAGCTAATCATGAACTAATTAGGCAAAAAAAATTCGTCTCGCGGTTTCCATTCAAAGTGTGCTATTAGTTTTTCTTTCAATCTATATTTAATACTCTATACATGTGTCAAAAGATTCGTTGTGATGTTTTTGTAAAAAAAATAGGAACTTAAAAAAGTCTAAGAGCAAGTAGCCAAGTTTTTGGACATTGTTCGGCTGGCTGAGCTGGACTGAATGGTTTTTTTTATAGGAGTTGGCTGGGCTGAATGGTTTTTCCTTAAAAATTGGTTGGGCTGGCTGGAGCCAGCCAGCCAGCCGAACAGGGCTCAACAGTGGGATACTCCGTATAAGATAGCTTATGTTGATGTGTAGAAGAGGGATAATGAAGAATGTGTTTTCATGTAAAAGCTAGTAAGATAAATACATTCAATGTATATATATAAAAAAAATTAAAGTCAACCATATAGTAGTATATTATATTGTCTCTGTCTCAAAATATAGGTACATGAAGCTAGAAATATTTTATGTTCAGATTCATAGCTTCAGGTAGCTATATTTTAAGATGAAGGTAGTACATATTACCTATAATTTGACTTATAGCTAACAAGTTAACTTTACTGTTGATCTTGCTCAGAGAGCAAGGATGATTAGACGGGCTCCAAAATTCTTACGTGGAGTACAAAGAATCGATGAGAAAGAAAGAAGCGAGCTACTACAAATTTATAGCTATGCTATACATAGAGAGTGATCCATTAAGAATAGGTGTGACTTAGCTACTGACATGTGGGCTCGAAGGATAACGGGACCACACATCAGCGGCAGAGTCCATCTGCAGTTACTGCAGAGGATTATCTTGTGCTGCACACTAATACCAAGACGACATTATGTGACCAACATATAAACCAACCAATCAACCAATCACCATGTGCAAAATATTAAAAGATAGTGGTGGGAGATGTGAAGCGTAAACATGGAGCCCATTTTGCACTTATTGCTATTCTAATTCTAAAAGAAAGTTTAATAGTGTAGCCAAGTGCTAACTCTAAAACTTAACATATCGTTTAATAGCCTATTCATAAAATATATTCATAAAATAGTTAGGATACATATGTACTACAACTAATTCCGTGTCCCAAATCTCTCTCTCAGAGTTTTCTTGGAGCCCTCGTGTAACCGGCTGTAAAAGCCCGCTTCTCTTACAACTAGCTTAGCAAATGAAGGGGTTTTATCACACTAATTCTTTATCTGCTCATCCACCATAACTATTGTATTTTCTCTTTCTATAATGAGGGACATTTCAATATTATTTCTTCCTCACTAGGAAAACTCGCTCGGAAATCGGAATATAACTACAATAACGCAGTTTCATCGGTCGACTGCTACTGATCAACAGCATTAGTTGTGTTCCCAATTGCCGCGATAGCGATGATCCCCATGTGGCCCATCTGATCGGCAACAAATAAGCTATCTTTGTTGATGCTGCTACTGATCAGCTCTCCGATGAGGCCGATGGTATGTCTTGGGACAGAGGGACTACACACGTCTACTGCAATAAAATGAGCTACTCCCTCCAGGTTAAAAAAATAGACGCTTTGGACAAGTACATGGTCTTAAAAAATAACTTTGACTATATTTTTTCATTATAATATATATATAGAGAAATACCAACAAATATATGATTTTGTTGAAGTATTTTTCAAGATTAATCTATACAAATAATCTTTATGTTGCTAAAATAAATATTTCTAAAGTTATATGTATTTAAAGTTTTAAAAGTTTGACTTTACAACAGTCCAAAACGTCTACTATTATTAAACTGGGAGAGAGTTCAATACTATTGTATCATATTGTCCAAGCTTTTGGAAAGACAAGAATTTCATAGAAAATTATTTTTATCAGCTCTAACTTTTCGTGATAAAGTCCTCCATTTTGAAATAAGTCGAGGGTACTCTTGGATTTCTGATTTTTTTAATAGTCTAATTTTATAAATAGAATTAAGTTCAACAACCTTAGAATGTCAATCATCATATAATACAAGCCACGTGAACGAAGAAAAAAACAATCTATAGACTAAACTTTACATACATATTATTCTTGGTTCAAATCCAATATAAAAAGGAATTTGGTAAAAAGCCAAAAAAAACCTTAAAATTGTGTTTTAAAATTTGAATATCGCTTCTGGCTGATAAGCCAACAAGCAGACAATGAGAAAGAAGACGGTGAGAGCAGTGGTTTCAAGTGGTTCTCTACTCGTCAAGACGGTGAGTCGGTGAGGTGGCTTAGAGATAGTCCAAAAACCTATATATTAGCACATCCGGTTAGTGTTTTTTCTTCTTTTCTTTCTGTAACACTCTTTGGTTGCAATACAACAATGGACGACGATAGTTCCCACTCCCAGCAGCTCATCATAATTCAACCATCCATATTATTGTTTGGATTCTCGTCTAAAACAGATTCTTCCTCTATATCAATTATCACTCCACAGAACATACATATTACTATCATCCATATATATTTTATTAGACAAAATTTGCTACAGGACAATGCCTGAACTCACTTTTGGGGGAAAACACACCGTAAACGTGGTAATTTGTAAATGGACATTGTGCCGATTAAAATAATAATTTCTGGTTGAAGAGGAGAGAGAAATCGCATGAAATGTCAAAAATACCCTTAGGCCTACATGTCAGCTCTCCTATCTCTCTTCTCTCGGTCCCCTCCTCTTCTTCTACAGTGCAGCGACGCTAGCCGACGGCAGTGGCGCCGGCGGCGGAAATGGCGCATGCGGCCTGATCCGGCTCCCACACGGAAGGCGGCGAGCTGACGGCAGCGACGACAATGGCAGCAGGGCGGCAGCGCTCACGGTCGGATCTGGCCCCCCGACGGTGGAGCGATGGTGATGGTGGTGGAGCGACGACGAGACAGGCGTGGGGAGCACGAGTGAGCTGGCGGCTGGGCCCGTCGCAGTGCCCCCACTGTCGGAGCGGGCAGGCGGGCGGCTGGTTCGGCCGCGTGTGCACCATTGTGGCGTTGGCGGTGGGCGCGGCGCAGGAGCTGGGCGTGGCATCGGCGGCGGGTGCGGCAGGCGTGGCGCTGCTTGCCATTGCTGGACCTCGCCCTTGTCCGCGTGGCCACTCCGCCCTCCACCGCTGAGCCTTAGCCAGCCGTTGTCAACGCTGACATGTGGGATGAGAGAAGAGGAGGGGATAGAGAGGGAAGAGAGATAGGAGAGCTGACATGTGGGCCCAAGGGCATTTTTGACATTTCATGTGATTTCTCTCTCCTCTTCAACCAGAAATTATTATTTAATCGACACGGTGTCTATTGGCAAATTACCATGTTTACGGAGTGTTTTCCCCCCAAAAGTGAGTTCGGACAATGTCCTAGGGCTAAAACCACGAAGTCGCAGTGTCCTGTAGCAATTTTTGCCTTATTAGGCAAAATTTGCAACTACCTCCACTTGTTTTATCCTTGCTCTCTCTTTTTTAATTGGATGTTAAGATATGGAGTAAGGAGAAAAAACATTTAAATATGGGGTTTCTCTTTTCAATTTTTAATATGGATGATGTTTTATTTTTAAGGATGAAATAAGGTATCTACCGGAGAAACTTTTTGTTTTCGCATTCTGCATATATTTTTAGGATGGATGATGTAATAGTGTATGTGCTGGGAATGCTTCTATATCTCGATCAAATCTCCAAATTATTTCTTTAGTCTCAGTATGTACGTTTCTTATTAAACTAGCCAAATGATTGTTGAGGGTTAGCTTTTGTGTGAATCATTAAATGGGCATAAAAATGGCAATCACATGCCACTAGCCAAATGATTGTTACGGATAGAAATCAAAGTAACTACATCCTAATGAGTCAAAGATAAAAGATGAGCTTTCCGCAAAACTTTGCATCTGATTGTTCTTTCTATGCCGTTTTGCTAGATATATATGTGTGAGTTTTCATTTAAGGTGCTTTAGGTTTGGTTCGGTCTCTTACAGCTGCACATATGTTTAGCAATTGATTACATGGTTTTAGAAAAGAAATGAAATCACTTATCTTGTATCTTGTTTGGGGCAACAACTACCATTTGGTTGGCTATGCAGGAATGATATAGTGTTTAACAAAAAGTTAATCTTTTTTTCATTACAGGTTATTTTAGGAACCATCCGCTGGTTACGTACTTGGGCTATCCTCCAAGAGCCTGATTCACGAGATACAGTTGCAGTGGCATGCAAGTGATTGGAACTGGTGGCCATAGGGTTTTTTCCTGCAGGAACATGGGTGGCAGTATAGATTAGGGATTTTTTAGCTAGGCTCAATTTATGTTTGTTCAAACTTATCTCGATGTGTTTTGGTTGTGTGTATTCTAGCTATACAGAGGCTAGGAGTGATTTTGATATGATTGACATATCATCTTAATGTAATCATCTGAGATTAATAAAAGTCTAAATGTTAACACTTGATAGCTGACCCATGAACCTAGCTATCCTACATCAAGAACTAATGTATTTTACAATTTTTTTCTTCTAATATTTGGAACCTCGTGTAACACAACAAAAGAGTAACGACAAATGCAAAACCGCTCCTTGATTCTTTTCAAGTATTTTAAACTTTTAGTGCTTCTACTTTTTAAAAGTTTGGTATAGCTTTCTCTTTAATTAATTAGTTTATCATATGAAGGATTCTGCAAACCAAAGTTTGCTAATTTTTTATGATGGTATGTGGGGAAAAGACACAGTGAATGGGCTATGAGAATAAAGGACCGACCAATTATTAAAAGCTTTCACCAGACATTCACACGATGATTAAATAAACATACCCCTCCCTCGGTTTTAAACTATTCATTTTCTGAAAATACTTTTAAATATAATTTAACTTAATATTTAGAAAATTTACTTAGTTGTAACTTAATTAACCATTGAAAAGCGTGACCGGCTTAACAGCTCAACAACAAACTGAGCCAAAGTTGTAGCACTGAAGGAAATAGAAATACTAGACTATTACTAATTTGTGAAAAATAAATAAACTTATGGTCATGAAAGCTATCTTGATATATAAAAAAACAGAATAAACTTTACCGGCTTAACCCTATCGGATTGGAATAGTGCCGTATAGAGCATGCTATTCACCAACTTGTATACATAAAGGATGCTCTCTTTGGTAAAAGGCAGCTTAATTATTCTCCACCCAACGAAAAAAAAAAGAAAGCCGAAAAAAGGCTCATTTTGTACGGCGACAGCTGACACATACGTCTAGAAATACCCCAGATGTATTTCTTTACTATAGAATTTAATTTATAAATTTATTCTATCTTCAATGCTTGATAGGAGTACTAGTTTCCTTGCACTTTCGTTTCAGCGACGTGCATATCACTGTTGCATTTCCTCCTACCTTCGGTGTGACGCTTCGCAGAGCTAACACCCATGGCCAAGATCGAACAGTTAGTCCATCACTATACTCGTGTAACATATCATATTATCATGAGGACAGTATAAGAGCCCATGACCGATGATGAGCTCCAGACACTGACAGATTAAACTGAAAACTCCCTCTGTTGCCATCAAACTAGCTGGTCGTCCAGGACAGGGTACGGATGCACAAGAGTGGAACTGCTCAAGTATGGTCAACCGCTGTAGTATATTTTTTTCTTCTAAGTGTTACAGATTTCGAGCGCCTGCAAAATGTTAGTCACTTTTCTCGTTTGTTGAATGATAATCCATATTTCTCACTATTTTCCAATTATTTACTCCCTGATCTGTTTTGTAATAGATTATGACGTAGATTTTTGTAAATGCATTTGACTTTTCGTCTAATTAAAAAACTGCTTAATGTAAATAGTATTTGACTGTGACTTGGTTTTTCATTCAAGACAGTTTAAAGATGACTTACATTTTTTCATATTTTAAAAAACTATAATATGAATCGTCAAATGTATGTCAAAAAGTGGGTGATATATTGAAAACCAGAGAGTTTTACCACTATTCTATGATTGAACAATAAATCGTTTTAACATTAGAAATCATAAAGTAACATTGAATAAACTTATAACTGTAAAAAATTATGAAATTACATGAAAAAATTCAAACCTAGATTAAAAAAATAAATTTAATCATACATAACAACAAAATTGCAGTTGCAACAAACTAGAATCACACGTTGCATGGTACTGCAATATTTAGTCTTAGCCATGTGTAAAATTTAGGCTTAGCCATGTGTAGTTTAATGTGAGTAAAGATTTAAAATTTCTCAAGAGCCCAAAATATTGCAAATCCCTTTTTTCAATAACCTTAATATTGTTCCACTCAAAAAAATTAACCTTAATATTGAAAAATGGTTATATTTCCAATATCTGAATGTTTTGTGTAATGTAACTGATGTATGTTGGATGGGGTAGAGACGAGGACTAAGGAAATTAGGATTGGAGCCCTACTCCGGAGCCTAAATACTTATTGAAATGACACCTCAAAATTCTAAAACAAAGTGATGAATATGAAATCCAAATTTACTATTTTATAGTTCCGTACAAATTTGTACAAACAAATTCACTAATTTATATATAGCTTTGTGTACAACTTGAACCGGTAAGTAAAGGCTACTCCTACGCTTCTAGTTGGACAAAGTGGCTCCATATGTGAGTATACCATAGTGGACTCACTCAAACCTGTCGAGTAGCCTGACAATAGGATCATGCAATCATCATGCTATTTCGTTCATTGCGATCTCCATGCTATTGTCGATACTAAGCACTACCGGCGCATCTTAGAAAATCTTGGCAACTCCCTGTTCCAAAAATACCAATCTAAGCCACTAAGCATAGATATTTTCGAGCATAACGAATCTACACGGCCAGTATTTTGGACCTATGTACTATCCCCGTCATAAAATGTAACTATTTATGAATGGAGATGACATATCCTAATACAACGAATCAGCCATTTATCCAAATTTGTTGTACTAGAGAATAACACCTCCATCCAAAAGTAGATATGTTCTGAAATGGTGGTATAAAAAAAAAAAGTCATCCGGCATAATCGAGTACTAGTGCTTACTATCCAGTCGAATGCCCTGAATCTTGTTGGGGCCGAGGTTTCTCACTTTTTCCCTGAATCTTGGCTTTTTCTCCTGAATCTTGTTGGGGTGAGGTTTCTCACTTTTCTCTCCTCATTCCATGGAGGCCGGAGGTGTGATCATCCAGCTGTTGGTAAAGTTGCGTGGGCATATCAATCCCTGCATGTGGCCCCTCTACTCCTTCACCGCGTGCATAAATTAAGTTTCCTCTATTCTTTTTTCTGAGAAAACAAAAAAAAAAGCATATAAAGTCAGTGGGCTGCAATGGGCTAAATTGGCTGAAGATGAGTGCCATGTGTCTGGAATTGTTATGTCAGGAATTGAATGAGGGGAACAAAACTATTTGGATGATTGCTGTGTTTGTATGCATTGTGCATTTGTGCTACTGGGAATTCGACAGTTTCATTCGATAGTTGGCCTAGAGAATATATAAAAATAATGGCATCAGAATATACTCATACATTCTGGCATGTAAACCACTAATATGTATATTGGTACATAGGTAGTTATAAATCTATAACTCCATCTGTCTTAAATTACAGAGCGTATACAAGGACAATAAATACATTCTTAAGGAGTGGCAGGGGTTGAACATACTGGGAGCATACTAGCATCCCCGTAGATCGTTGACAGATCTACGTACAGGTTGTGGGGTTAAGTGACCCAATAGCTTTTTATAAGAACACCATACAGACCTCATTTCATGTATAAACCATTCAAAATAAGAGAAATGCACCCCTCAAAAGTAACTCCCACAAGGTTAATTCATGATCCTGCCACACACGAAAAATGAGGGAATTCCATTGATCTGAAGGGGTGTGACTTTGTCGATAACATGTGGGCCTGATGAATCTTAGGTCTACATGTCAGTAACAAAGTCATGGTAAATTAAAAGTCAGACGATCTCAATCCCATTGGAGCCAGTAGCCGTGTCACATATATACCTCTGCCATTATCGAACACTTAAGAACCAATAACAGCTCGACCCGAAGGAAACTCCTCAAGAAAATCTAGAGGTAACAATATGAAAGACTATGCATTATATCTGCTCCAACAATTTAGTCTTATAGCTAAATTGTAGAAAAGGATAAGTACATAATAAAAGATAATTTACTAGTAAACATATTCCCTTTTATGATATTCATGGTTTAAAAATTTAAGAGAGAAATATAAACTCTGATGCATAACCCCTAAATAGACTCCAAAATTGAGTTTTAAACTTATATTTTAGCAACAACCAATAAATTGAAAGCAATACGATGAGAGGCTAGAGTGGGTAAAGGTGCTATATATATAGATCATAGTAGTAGCAGCAACAACAATGTTAGTGAGGATGAGATGGCGAATCCATGAGACGTATATTATATTAGTGTATGACAACAAAGTCATAGCCAACAATGTTTGAGGATAGCAAATCAATGACGACGAAGAAAAATTATAAGCATGTACCAACATATCCCACTGTGACTAAAGAAAAAACCGCATGAACCTCCTCTATCACATGCCGATGAAATCTGCCACATCCACCTGTCTACTTGGCTATGTCCACATAAGAAAGCAGAGGAGCTCTAGTTTCGGCTACTACCATAGAACATGAAAGTTTTGGTTCACATGGCATCATCTTCAAAATTCATGGCACCAGTGATATTGAAAGTTGAAACCCTAATCACCTCATGTTATCATAATATTAATTTTTCTCACTATATGTAAGAGGAGAGGTAGATAGAAAGGTTATCTTCGTCCATTATAAGCAAGGTCATCTGCTTAATTAGAACATGTTTGGTTGCTAACTCATATTACCAACAATTGCCAACAAAAATTATTGCGCTTGCCTAAGTTGAGGAAATTTTTGCCTTTTTTGTCTCATTGAAGTCATGAAGTGTGGGATCTATTTAGGTTTAAGGAAATCCTGTACTACGACTTCAACAAAAGAGCTGCCAAGTTAATTAAATCTGTCTAATTTTATAATTTAGACCTGACAACATGGTAAAGTGTGGTTTGACAACCAAATTAACATCCCCTAAATTTTAGAATCGACTGCCACCACGCGTACGGGTATAAATGAAACCCTCTCTTGTTGACGTGTAGCATTTTGGAGAAAGCACCAAGCCCACACACACCCTTTGAGGTTTGTGCTTTGTAATGCACCATGCCCTTTGTTAATTCTCTACAGTAGTAAAAACAAATGATAGGCACATCATCCCATACATACACGTACTCTTCACTCACTATCCCACGCACCAGCTAGCACCACCACCACCACGCGGGCCGAAGTTTACATGACAGTCGTGTGCTTTCACTGTAGCCAGGAGGACCAGCGATCGATCGATCGAAGCGAGAGCTACATCGAACAATGCGACCGAGTCTCTCTCGACGTGGTACGGAGCGTGTCGTCGCCATCACGGCGATCACCGATCGATCGGTCTGCGTCGGTTGCTCGCACGCAGCACATGGCACGCCCATGCCACATCGATGTAGGAGTATCGCTACGCCCGCTGGCCATGTCTGGTGTGTCGTGTGGCGCACTGTGCAAAGTACAGATTCGCATCCATTTTGCAGGACGGTGTGGGCCAGGCGGACATTCTTTCGAGCTTTGGAGTTCGAGTGAGCAGGTACAATAATAGAAACTCCAAGTCAGCTAGCAGTAAAATTTTTAGTTTTTGGACCTTTTACAAAATTTATTTTATAAAAACTAAAAAAAAACCTTAATCAAGAATGAACTTGAGGTCCACACCAAACCGTAGGGCTCTAAGTATTAACATCTCAGCGCCAAAAACATTAATGTTAAACCATCAAAACGACGTTCAGAGGTAGAAATAACGTCAAGAGGTCAGTGCCATAGCTAGCTCTTTAAATTTGCTATGTCTAAGTCATGCCTAAACAACAAGCGCAAAAATTACGGCCAACAAGTTGGGTAAGGACTTAGGCATAGTGAATTTTAAGAGGAGAGGGTTGGCTGACCGTGCATCTTAAATCCTCAGAAATATAAAGTGGGTTAGAGACTAACAAAGTAAGTATTGTAAGCTGTAAATAGCATAACTTTTTTATAACCGGTAACTATAGTCAGAGCAAGTTTAATTTTATAACCAACTTGTTAGCTATAAATTAAATTATAGTTAACATATATAGTAGGTTGGCTCTAACTATAAGCATGAGCATGGCTTCAATTTTCTCTTTATATTTTCTTCTCTTACATATTTGTTTTGTAGCATGTATAGAGCTAGCTCTTTTATGAGAGCGAACTCTTTTTTTATTATTGTTTCTTGCTCGCATCACCTTATAGCCAACTTACAACGTAATATCACACTTGCTCTTAGTGGAGAGAGACAAGAAGTAGGCAGCTAGCTGTATAATATTTCCTCCGTACGTAAGGGATTTTCTCTACATAAATTCATAGGAAAAATACTTGCATTTGAGAATGAAAAGAGTACATATTAAATTGAACGAAGTTTTGTGATTGAACAAGCCAGGAGAAACTAATTACTACCGATTGCTTAAAATACAATATTTTCTTGGACTTTAATTTGTCTGAAATTTTATAATTCGGCCACCTACTTTGTCTTCTCAATCAATTAATTATATTCTCTTCTTAACGAATTACATCCCCCTCTAGTTCTTTAAACTTTATTTCTTTTTCACCTAACCACAGCATTCTCTATTTTTATTTTATGTACATTCTTAATACCTGTGCTTAAATCTGAAACTTTTTATATTCTGTGACAGGGGAATTATTATGTGGATGAACTATAACACTGTATCGACTAAAAAATGGTACTAATTAGGCAGCAGTTTCCTCTATTGTTAGCCCCTGCTCACAGGCGAGAATCAGAGCAAAGTGGGATTGTGGGATCAAGAGCCACCAACTGAATGGTGGTAAAGTCGGGCTTACGGTACCTCTCCATGCGGCCTAACTAGGTCATGGACCTGCCTACTTCGCCTTCGCCGTGAGATGGTTGGACCGTTGGACCAAGCTTCCTCTTCTCCCCCATCATCAACGGGGGCGATCATTCCATCGGGACCATCCATGACCCATGAGACCATTATCCATCCATCCCGGCCATACACGAGGTCCACGATCGTCGCGTGCGCCTCGCGTTTTATTTAGGCCTTGTTTAGTTCCAAATTATTTTCCCAAAAATATCATATCTAATCTTTCGACATATTTATTAAGCAATAAATACAGATTAAGAAAACTAATTACACAGTTTGTATGGAAATTGTGAGACAAATCTTATTGAGCCTAATTATTCCATGATTAGCCATAAGTGCTACAATAACCCACGTGTGTTAATGACAGATCAATTAGGTTTTATAAATTCGTCTCATGATTTCCAGACGATTATGAAATTAGTTTTTTTCATTCGTGTCCGAAAACTCTTTCCGACATTCAGTCAAATATCTAATATGACATCCAAAAAATTTCTTTTCGTGAACTAAACGGATGAAAACGGCTATGAAAATATCTGATCGACGAGCATATTTTTTCTCTAAAATGACACAGTTTTCGATTGATTTGTGCCCTTTTTAGCGTCATGTGGCAATTATAGCTAAAAGTTAAATTCATAAGGGTGAATAGAACGGTTTGGACTACTTTTTATTACCAAAATTTTAGTCCAAACCATATGTTACCAAATAATATCATTTTGGACTATATTATAATTTTTTAATTGTCGCGTTTTGAACCATTCTGACAATCTCTGTTCATGTGAAGAGAACAATAGATAACTACCGAAGAGCATCGATTTACTGTAGCTATAATGTTTTCAACAGGAGCGGATCTACAGTAATCACGTCGGTGTCAGCTGACATCGACGACTTTTGACAAATCCTATGTATAAAATGTTTATACCTATGATATATATAAGTAAATTAGCATGGCCATGACACCGGTAAATATGTTATGATACCAATGAACTGGCTTTCTGGATCCATCACTGGTTTTCGAAATACTATTACTTGCCATGTCAGATATGCGGTGTGTGATCTATATCGTCTGTTTTCGCCAACGGTAGATGAATGCACCAAATTCAAGTTATTGTCTAGCCACATACATCCTTAGGCAAAAATATGTTTGCGCGTGGATGGGCGAGATCGCCAACGTGCGGATGCCGATTTTCTTGAGTATGTTGATGTGGTTCAAAGGAGAGTTGGGGTGCTCCAAATTATACAACTGAAAATGGAATAATATATCTAGTCCAATAAAACTTTGTCTAAAAAATATAGCCTAAACTACCACTTACTGAATTAGTGTAAAGTTATTTTTCGGCCGATCGAGAATCGTTCCACAAAGTTGCCACTGTTTCCATCCCGGTCCCGTTCCAGAAAGATACTATACTGTTTCCATCCCGGTCCCGAGCCGTGCTCGCATGGGGCATGAGGGGTGACACATGACGACACGTGATGGGACGCACGCTGTCACGTGAGAGTCTTCGTGAACTGAACCCTCGCCCCGGCGCAGGATTTTGACAGTTACACCCGCCGGAGAGCGACGGACGTATACTCCAATAGAGGCATTTTGATGATGGATTGCAACACTTGTCCCAGCTCCGATGGGCCACACGACCGAGAGCTACTATACTCAGGTTGCACAATCATAGTACTAATGTTCAGCTGCAGAATCATAATGTTCATGTGCCACAACATGTAATAGACATCATGTACATGGATATAGAATGGAAAATCACATCGTGCCGCTAATCAGATGATGACACTTGACACTGGTACTAGTAAAGATTGAAGGAAGGAACAGAGGGAATGCTCAAGATGGTTTTATTGAAAGAACACATGAAAATCCATTGTTATGATTTGATATACCGTCATTACATGTATATTAGAAAACAAAAAGGATATCTCGGACAGTAGCACACTCGTTAACAACACCTGTAGACTGTAATTCATTTTCTCAGCAGGGATGAGCAACTGAGGACAGGGAACAAACCTAAACAATACCTGTCCACTTCTTCCAGGCCATATAAAAATCTGAAGAACTTCCGAGATTGTGCACGCGGAAGGATTTCCGCATAGCATATTCAATAGTATTATACACAAGCTGTGGGAAATGAGAACATCTTGCACCCATGCTTATCTCAAACTTATCGGCCAAACCAACCTTTCTGGGGCTGTACATCGCTGTCGTTCATCAGCTTGTCGAGCACCACGTTCAGATCCACATTCTGCCCATTCTCAGTAAGCCTCCGCACAGTTGCCCTCACTTGCTCTCTTGAGAATCCCATGGTTGCAACTTTTTCAACCACATCATCAACCGGCACCCTGTTGCCCGAGGAACCACTTGGGCTGGAATTGATTGGCACTGCTTGTGGTAGTATTTGGGCTGTTGGGAGCCTGCCATAGTTGCCACTTCCTCCAGAAGATTGCCCTGAGGGAGCAAAAGGTGAGGGTGATGACTTCATCCCAGCATTGCCGCGGTGTGAAGGGGATCCGCTGTAACCATATGATTCAGAGTAACCACTTCCTCCCTGTTGCCCATACCCGCCAGAACCATAGGACGGTGGCGGGCCAGAGTTAGGCCTGCCTGCAGGAGGTTCATACATGCTTTGGCTTTGCCCATAGAAAGGAGGGGCAGGTCCACTAGGCGGTGGCATATAAGGCGAAGGGGGACGGACATTTGGTGGATAGCTCTGTGGAGGTGCATATGACATGGCTTCGTCTGGCTGCTGGGGTGCAGCGGGTGGGAGTGGGGTCGAAGGGTTAACCATTCCAGACTGTGGTGGTTGTGAATATTGAGGAAACTGGGGTGCGGATTGGTACTGCTGAGGCGGCGCTGGAGGGGCCTGCAGCTGTGGAACTGGAGGGGCTTGATACTGGTGGTGCATGGTTTCAGTCGGCTGAGCAGGTGGAGTGTAGTAAGGATCCCGTGGTAAACCTGGCACCGAAGGAACCGGAGCAGAAGGAGCAACTGATGGTACTTGTGAATGTGGCAGATGGCCTGGATACTGTGATGGGGGTTGGTTTTGAAGCGTTGGAGGTGGAGGCGGCGCATTTGGAGCAGGAAGTGCAGGAAGTGCTGGTGGTTGTGAAGCTACCAGGGCTTGATGCTGTGGCTGAATGGCTGCCTGCTGTGGAGCTACTGGCTGCTGATGTGAATCGGTCTGTGCAGGTCCAACACTTTCTGATGACAAAGCATCAGACTTAGGCGTCTGGAGCTTTGCAAGATGGAGTTGTGTCTCAACAATTTCTTGTTTGTCACGCAAAATCTGCACACCCGTTTGGACCTGCATGTGATGCATCAAGAAATTTATAGCAGCACAGGGTAACTCTCATAGCAGTGCGAACGGAATTACTATTATAAAGCACTATACAAAACTATAGTTCACAGATCTACATATTAAACAACTCTTTTTAGGACTAATACGAAAATACGAGTCCTGCGTCTAATCAAGAAAATAGATGAATGATGCAGCATCAACGCGCAAGTAAAAAATGAAAAGGAATACAAGAAAAGGTTGATGTATAAGTTTTAAGTATGCAGTTAGCCACAGCAAGCCTACAGGCATCATATTTACATATCATCAGATGAACTATAAACCTCAGAAGTTACTACTTTAGCATGGATCTTCATGACTAATGCAAAGCATCACAAAAGCTATAGATGGTAACTTTCAACTTAATTCTTTAAGGATGCTAGTACAGTATGGCACATATATTCGAAGAACAATTTTATTCCCACGAACTATTTCGCCTGATCATTCAGCCCCCTTAACTATTTTCTTGGCTCATTTACCCCTAAAACACTAAAATGGTTTACCATACTGCTTAATAGCATTTCTACTATTACAAACTATTAGTATAACTTGTACCTCTATACATCAAATAACTGTGTTAGTACTTCAGGAAAATGAGTGACATAGTATAACCATGAAAATAGATTAACGGTGCCGTATTAATTCAATGCATAAGTAAAAATGAAAAGGTAAGGAAGGTTGAGAAGTAATTAAGTATGCATTTAGTCAGCACCTATGTAAGCACCCTATTTTGAATAGGCCCTAAACCAATAAGCCTCAATAAAAGTGAAGTATTTTATATGTATGTATTGAAACAGTGGCCGACTTTAAAGTGTCATCTTGAATTATCTCGTGCCAGTAATCACATTATAGGACAAACTACATGCAAAATATATGCATTAAATAAGAAAGGTGGCATACACGAATAGGCCACATAAGAAAAAAAATTATATTAGATAGACTTCTCAGCAAGGTTATGCGTGTTACCACAAGGGTTTGATGAGTTACGATTACGTATTTAGCTACATCATTCATAATATATCGGGGAAGCAGATAACCGATAGAAAGGTAGCATATATGTAACAGGAGTAGATATCCCTTATTTCAATTCAATATGGAGAGAAAGAGAGAGAGAGGGGCATACCTCCCTCAGCATGTTCTCAAGCTGTCTCAGTTTTCCATCAGTGCTGCCATTATAGTTCCCAATTGTTAGCTTCAACTCGTCAACAGAATTTTCAAGATGGTGTGTTCGCCCTTCCAGCTGTGAAAGCCTTGAGCTTACACCTTCCAGTGCATGCAATAGGTTATCAGAATATTTCTTCATGGTCCGGTCAATGTCTGCCATAGTAACCGTGCCAAAGCTACTCCTGTCCTCCTCGTGGCTAACTTTCTTGAGCACATGAGGCTCTAATATGCCAGCACTCTTGCCAACATAAGAAAATTAATGAGTATGCAATTTATAAAAAAAAGGACAAGGTATTAATGTTGTTGCACATAACCATGAATCAAGGACAACTAATTTTTAGCAATCAAATACTTGGGAAAAAAAGATGAAGAAGAAACTCATATTCATATACATCAATAACTATGTTGAGCATCAGCAGAGGTCACGCACACACATGAGCTAACTAATTAAGAGCAACTAAATACAACATATCGTGGTTGGCAATAGTGCAACGAACTAGCGAATGGGACATATGGATCACTGTAGATTCACATCGTTTGGATGCTAGATGTGCTCAATACAATTCAGTCGTAGCAGGAAAATAGCTAATATTGATATACGTCTAAACACAATAATCACCGTTACATTCATGAATGGTCTTTGCATAAGATCCTAAGCAATAGGTTCCATAGTAAAAACATACCAAAAACTAGCGGCCTAAGAAGAAGACCTGGCTTTAAATATGTGCATGAAGATAAGTCTTATGCTCCCATCGGTTCCAATTCGGTTGATCAGCATACGCCAACTGTTGGCTGTTGTATTTCAGTCGAGTGAATACATTGGTTGTTATAGGCTGATGCTTATTACTATCCCTTGGGATTGAGCTGGATAGCCTATTGGCAAACGGCAAACCGATGTGAACCTTTTCGTTCCGTTAACAGTTGACATAATGACAGTGTATGGTATACTACCATCCTCAGAGAATTGCAAGTGGAACTATCCCGAAAACAACACATATAAAAGTTTCGAGCATCTTTTACCACCGACAAATTCACTTATGTCGTATTATTTTAGTACCAACTAATCATGCATCTCGACGCAATTCACAAACTAATAATTTTTTTTACTTATGTAAGAACTGAGTTTTGGATGTGCTAATCTACATAGAAAGGTCTTCCCAATATATTTCTGATGAAAAGGAATGAAACGCAGATAAATTGACAGATCTAGCAAGCGAAAGGCCATAAACACGGAATCACCGATCAAAAAAAAAACAAAGGGCACATATACCTTAAGGTTGTAGGACGCCGAGGCAGCCTTGGAGCCTGACCCGGAGTCAAGCGACCCCCACGAGGCCGGCGCTGCCGCGGCGGTGGAGCGGATGGGCTGGAAGTCGTAGCTGGGCAGCACGTCATCGGCGGCGGCGCTGCCGTTGGAGCTGCGTCGTCGGCGGAGGCGGTCCTCTCCCTCCTCCTGCGGGTTGGGGCTCATCAGATCGAGCAGCTCCCCGCTCCCCCCGGCGCCGGCGGAGTTGGAGGCGGAGGCCGCGAGGCCGAGGATCTGCTTGTCCATGAACTGCGACGCGTTCATCGGAGCTCGCTGGGCCGCCGGACTCCGGCGGCGGGAGGGGAGGGGATCGAGAAGGAAGGCGGCGGTTGGTGGGTGGAGCTTGGTGGTGGAAGGAAGCGAGCTGGGGAAATGGAAATGATGGCGAAGTTTTGGGGGAGGAGGAGAGGGATCCAGATGGGACGACGAGGCGAGTCGGTTGGCCTTATGTGGGCCTGGTTTAGTGAGCCTTATGGGCCTTACGTATTATGGCCTGAATATGATGTGTCGGTTGGCTTTGATGAGCCAAATTAAGCCCCATATGCGAGGCTTGCATTTCTTTCATCCTCTGTCATGTTCTTCAGAAATCAGAAGATGTATTTCCCAAGTCACACTGCCTGTTAGCAGTGATTTTAGGATTGGTAATTTCTACTACCCTTATGCATGACAGAGGATTTGGAACAAAGATGATTCTGTAGGGCTTGTTTTGTTTACACTGTTGGCGTATTTTAGTGTTGCCAAAAGTTGATAGCAATTAATGGTGTCAAAAAAAATTGATAGCAACTAGAAAGAAAATGTTCGGTTTGAGGACCTCCAAATTGTTAAGGTTTAAACACATTTTAATCCGTTTACTTATTATCGTTCACGTAGATTTGGAAAACATTGATGGAAGCGATTAGATTCTAATTAAATAAGTCGATCAGACTCTCCCGCGTAGTCTGCATAGCCTCTCTCTGCAGTGCTCTGTTCGTGTAAAATTACTCTGCTCGCTCGAATCACACCGTTCCCGACAGTAATGTCAAGGACGCAACAATTTGGTTTTGGTGATGCATCTGAAGTATAAACAACATTCAGGAAATATCAACTCTGTACCATGCAAAATCAAATTTCGACCAAGAGATTGCAAGACGATCCATGCATATCAGAACCAAACTATCAGAGCTATCAGAACCAAGAGAGTGCAAACGCAGAACTACCAGAACAAAGAGAGTGCAAACGCAGAGTAATAAAGAAACACACCTTGCATTAATGCGCATTAGCATATATAACCTCACGAAAGAAAATCCAACCTGAACAAACTATCAGAGCCATCCAACTTACAAAGCTCTCACACTCAAATTATTTCATTCTTCGACCTAATTAAAAATAAAAAATAAAAAACCGAAAACATTGCCTTTGTCTCATGACTCCATCCTCCACTGGACGTCTGGACCCACACACTAGTAAACATACTCGACACGTGACAGCTTCTCCGACGACCCGGTCCACGGCACATCGACGGTCACCAATCCATCAACATACTCGAACTCCACATCCTGACCGTTCACTCTGCACACCCGCGGCCTCGCCGACGAGTACGCCACCATCTCGCCGCCGCCCTTCACCTCCACCTCCGCCGCCGGCGCCTCGCCGTCGTTCACCTCCAACCCCTGCACCGCCCCGCCGGCGTTCAGCATGTTCGCGAGCCCGATCGGCGCAAACCCGATCTCCCCCTCCGGCGGGGTGAGCACCCTCACCGGCGCCACCACGAGGAGCTCGTAGGTGAACGGCTCGAGCGTAATTTCAACGTCCTCGTCGCCGCGCAGCAGCTGAATTTTCCTCCCCTCGACGAAGTAGACGGCGAATTGCTCGCCGCCGGCGACGACGGGGAAATTCCCATTCTTCTTCCACTCGACGTCGCCGGGACGGAGACGCGCCGTGACGGGGACGGAGAATTCCGCGGCGCACTTATTCCGGCGATCCTCACGGCTCCATCCACCGCCCTGACAATTGAAAGCCCCGAGCACGCCGGAGAACCGATTCAGATTCCAAATCTTCAGCATCGTCTTCCCATTATGAAGCGGATCAGAAAACAAACAATCCCTCGTGGGCAACGCGTAGCCCCCCTCGCACCGGAGGATCGTGCCGTCGGGAAGAGCGAGACGGCGGAGGAGGTCAAAATCATGGCAACCCACGGCGTCGGAGACGTAGATTGGGCCACCGGAGACGGCGCGGGAGGCGGCGTGGAACGCGGCGCAGGGATGGGTGGACTGGAACATGTCCCAATCCGGGTGGATGAAATTCCCCATCCAGAGAGAGTTGTAGGCGCAGTGCACCATGTGGCAGCCTTGCAGCCAGAATGTGCCGTTTGGGTCGCCGGCTGGGTCCGTGCACCAGAAGTCGTCGCCGACTCTGCCGAGTGCGACGGCTTCTGTGCCCAGCAGCATGAAGTCGTTGCAGTGCTCCATTGAAGCGATCACGCCGTTGCCGTTGAAGTGGCGGCGTACGGATTCGGTGAGGCCGGCGAAGTAGGCCTTGGCGAGGTCGACTCGGCCGCCGTACTCCTCGCATAGCATCTCCAGCAGCTGCAAGAACACAGATCAACAGACACCATCGTTTAGCATTTCTTTTTCTCTGGCATGCTGTCAAAATATACTACTACATGGTTTTCATGACGTGATTGCAGGATAATTGAATCGACGGAAAAGATTGTTTTTTTATGGATGCAAGTGGATTATTGTGGTGAGAGACTGTCAACATTGTGTGGATTTCCCTGATCTGACGGTAACTGGCTGTTGACAGTGGAAAGGGACTGCTGCTTAATGCATTGCATCTGAGCTAAATTGACGGGCAGATTTAAGAGCTGAAATTAGGATTCATGAAAATACCAAATTTCGAAATCACTCGCTTTCTAATCGTTTTCAGAATTGAAGAGACTGAAATTGATGGCAGTTTTCACACATAAAAAGGACATCTTTTACGTGTTATGCTAAGAGGGTAAAGTCATGAGCAAACGAACACCTATCATGTCATGAATTATATGCAAATTACTTCCAGAAATAAAACAAAATTAACCGGACTAACAAAAATTCATCTCAAACAATCCTGTAAACAAGAAAATCAACCCCCAAATGGGAGAACTAGCTGGTACTAGCACCTTCCTGGTTCACAGCTATTCAGATTAGTCTGGAGATCTCGAGAAGACAATAACAACACTCTGCCTCATCACATGCACCGCTAAACTGCTCACGATCCTACCAAATGCGCAAACTTAAAAGGAAAAAACATAAAGCAAACGAAGAAGACTTACATGGATGACGTCAACCTTGACGCCGTCGATGCCGGAAGCCTCAAGGTGAGAGTGAAGCCCCTCATAGAGCTCCCTCGCTTGCTTGGGATCAACAAGCCCAACACCATTGTTAACAATTTTGTCGACGGCAAGATCCTCCATTGTCCGCTCCAGCCCCGGCGAGAGCCGCGGCACGACGACCTTCGACGGCGGCAATCCCGGCGATCCTGGCCGCAGCCCGCCCCAGTAACCACACAGCGCGTGCCAAACGTACACCTGCTCCACCGTCGGGAACGCCGCCTTCATCTCCCTCACGAATCCACCCATGCCGCCGACTTCGCCGGATTTGGTCTTGTACTCTCTGAACTTGTGATTCTCCTGGAACTTGATCAGCCGGCACGGCATCTGCTCGCCGGCGGAGGTGCGGTTCATCCCCTCTGCGCCGCTGTTGGGGTCGTCGTCGTCGTGGCAGATCGACTGCCAGCCGTCGTCGATCAGCACCATACCCGGCGGGCACCCGCCGTCAGCGAGACGCCTTACTCCTTCCCAGACGCCATCTGGGTGAACCTTGAGGTAGAAGGCGTCCCATGTGCACCACCCGAACTTGTCGACGATCGGCGGCGGGGTCTTCTCCTCGAGAAGGCGGAACGTGCCAAGGTGGACACGTACCACCTTCATGGCTTCCTTGACTAGGTCAAACGGGTCGTCCCCTGCGTGCAGGTATAGGGCGGTCCGGAATACGGAGCCTTTGACTTTGGACGACCCGCTCTCGAGTACCATGTCCACATAGTCCTCTACCTTCCCTGCCTCGAGGCAGGCCCTGAAGGACCCCTCGACGATCGGGAGGAGGAGGACATAGGGGCGTTGACCGGTCGTGGTTGACTCCGACCGGTCGAGGATCATCATCTGCGTCTCGTTCTCCACGTCCCTGCCGTTTGTACCCACCCAATGGGTCGTCCACCACACCTTGAAACGGAAAATGCTCATGAATCTTGTGTCAATGAGCTTACCGATGGGCACCACGTGTCGGTCGGCGGCCGACGGCGCGTCGAAGCCGAGGAAGCTGCCGGCGGCGGCGCCATCGACGGTGGGCACGAGGGTCGACGCCGGCGTGAGGCGGATGTTGGCCGGCACGTCGAGGAGGAACGGGTGGCCGTCGACGGCGAGGTCCTTGCCCTTGAGAGTGAACCGCGGCGGCTTGATCAGGCCGTCGACGGCGACGACGTCGCCGATGAGGCCGTCTTTGGATTTGCTGAGGTTGGGCGCCATGGCGAAGCTGGATGTTCTGTTCTTGGAGGCTTCGAGAGTTGAACTGGAAAAGGAGATGGGAGATGAGAGCTTGAGAGACTCTGCTTTCGCTTGAGTTGTTGGTTGTTGCTAAGCCTGGGGCTTTCGCTGAAGAGATAGTAGGCCGAATGGTGCCTAATATAGAGGTTTTGTGTGTGGCCCACAATAACTCCGTCATTTGGAATTTCTTTATTTTGTTTTGTGAGCGCTTTCCCTTCTCCAATTGTCCTTACCGTCTGTGTAGGGAAGGATTATACCTGTTCTGTCGTAAACTTCTTTTTCAATGGTGTCTGAAGAAGCTTCCGGTGGTAATTACTACTTGTAATTTACTTCCTTTCGTGTATTAATCTTCCGGATAAAACTTTATCCTAGGGCGATAGATTTCCTTTTCGCCAAATATCCTCTTCAAATTCCTCTTGCTGTGGCAAAAAATACTGCAAGTGATTAAGTAGCCCGTTTCAATTCGATCTGGTGATTATGTTTCCATCAGTCGAGGATATCAGCAATGATATTGCCAATAACGTAGCATTCTCCTAATTAATGGCAGAGATCATGTAGTAACGAAGGATTGTATAATTAGACCATGGTAATCGCTACTGATACTCCTATATATCATCGTGCTGTTAATTTCCCCATTAGTAAACATCGAGTTTATGATGTTGTTTCCCAGGGGACAGACAAGATCAGCTTCTCAATCTGCATCTGAGTGCTAGATTGCAGACTGCCGGTTAAGCAAACAATCTTTCACCACTGCCTTCTGCTGGGAAGGCTTATCCAAGTGTACTATATAAAAACCTGAAATAAATCTTTCTGCTGGGAGTAGGATTTACTATTACTAAACTGTAGATTCTCTTATGCATTTTGGATTGTTTAAATTTTTCCTGGATCCAGGGACCAATATCCAAAAGGTGCATACCTACCCGAACGAGCCTAGGAGCGCCACGTCAATCCGGACGGTCAGTCACGGCCCACGTGGCGGTTGCAGGACGCGTGGGAGCTCTATAACCTGTCCATGTCAACTATAGTCAGTTGTTACAGGCTTAAATATCCAATGGACTGACTATAACATTTATTTCTTTGTTTTCGTGGGTCCCACATGTCAGATTTTTTCTTTCACTCTCACCCGTCCCTTCCCAATCTCGCCGGCTCACCGGCGGCATCGCCTCGCCGCTCCCCGCCGGATGGGGAGAGAGGAAGGAGCGAGAGAGAAGGGGAGAGAGGAAGGTGCGCGGTGTGCGGTGGGGCCCACTCGCGGAGGACGCACGCTATCGGCTTACGTTTGATGTAGCGATGTTTTCTTCTCTCCTCCTTTCTCTTTCCTAGTTGGAACCTTATAAAGAGCTTATCTGTCCCTATTGCAGGTGCCCTAACCGATCCATCAACCGCATTTCCCAGGGGTTAATTAACCTGTAAGCCCCTTGCGTTTTTAAAATATTCGCGTGGCGGACCGAAGCCAGGCGACCAAATTAACCCCTCCCGCCGTCCAGGGATTTCCAGAAGAGCCCTCCTCGTCCGCCACGATTCTGGAAACCCGCCACGTGGCCCCACCGGAGATCCGCCTCGTCTCTCTCTTGAGTGGATCGTTGGCGGTTGGAATTGAAGCCCAACTGAATTTTTTAATTAAAGAAAATCAACACGAGAGAATGGAGAGTCAGGTAGGTGACATGCCGTTTACATTAACAAATCCACGATTAACCATTAACCAAGAGAGGCGGGTTTAATCACGTCGACTTAACACATGTTGGACGGTGCAAATTACGCGTCGTCACACATACGTCTCCCACCCTTACTGTGACACCAGGACACCAAATTGAAATACTACCAGTTCTTCTGCACACCGACCTCTCGACAAGGACGTAAGTTACCGATAATTAAAGGGGCAATACCCGTCGTTATCTTGAGGCGCAAGTCCATATCGCACGGGTTCTGCAGCTGCTGCGATCGACCAACTAATCCTATACTGCTATTATTAACAGACTAATGGTATGTTTAATAGTTAAGACAACATTGTAAATAATTTTCTTCTACGTCATCTAAAGACGACATGTAATACGCTATACCCTATGAGTTGTCTATTATGTTGTATGCGTATGGGCTAATAAAATTTATTTATATAAGAAACAACCAGGCTACACGGTGAAAATCATATCCATAGCTTATAATTATTGTCTTTTATACCATAAGTAAAATAATATACATCATATTTCTCTCTCATCCACCTATAAAAAAAATCTAATGTGTCATTTTTTTTTACGTACAACACTTTAATTCTGACGGGCATGCCCTAATTATCCCTAAGCATGACACGAATGCAAGATGCAAAATGGAATTAGCTAAACGGATAAGTTTGTGGGCCCCGGCCAGACCGAGCTGCCCACTGCCATGAGCTCGCGCGTGGCAGCAGTGCGCCGTGGCCTCGTGGCGCCACACGGATTCGCGGCTTGTCAACGTTAACGTACGTGCGCGCGCGCACGGCTGGTGGACGGTGAGCGCGTACTACGTTCTCCTCCGATGTCTCCGGGTGCAGGGAGAAGCTTCAGTTGGTCTCGAGTCTCGACGAACGTGTGCGCGCGCCTTACGTGTGCAGATATACGCCGTGTCGTCGAAGACATGCAGAAGCTAGCTAGCTTTGCACAAATTGGGTGAAAAAAAAGTCTACACTTTGAATAACTATCGTCGTCAAATCGTAACGTGTCCAGTCATGATCGATCTAACCCTGTACTGCATTATTTAATTAGCTTGATAATCCTGTTCCTTAGTAAAATGAGTGTTGATAATTATTAACGAACTTATCTGCATCAATCCAGAGTGACCGTGACTGTTAGCTTTGCTAAACCATGGAGGTGACGAATGGTTGAATACGTCGGTGCCTGGTTGTTGGTGTCGGTCTAACAGTCTAGCTAGCTTGCTTGGGCGGTGTGGTTAGCTAGGAATGGGCGAGGATTTAGCTGCAGGATAGTCGTTCGTCGTCGTCTTCCTTGGTCGGCTGAGTTCAACCAAGAGGACTCCTCCAGGTGTTTTTGTACATGTTCAATCCATCTCTTTCAATTGACAATGGTACGTGCACGCATCTGCAGATACATCGACGCTATAGTACCAGATCGATCAGGCTATCGGAATTTGGAACTTTGGAAGAATCCGTGTGAGAATAGAAAAATCTTGATTTGTTCTCAGATGCATGCTTCCCGATTGCAACGCAGAAGAGCTGCGAATCTGAGATTTGTCCTTAGGCAAAATGAATCAAACAGGTGATACGGTACGATGTTAGCAATTAGAAAACGCTGTCGATTTCTCTGCATAACATGCATATATGGATAAGATTTTTTTTTTCTTCTTGTCAACAAAGTATAGTATGGACGCATGCATGTCTCTATGTTGGGATAATACACGCACGCCTATATATGTTGAGATATTCTGTCTTCTCTGCATAACATGCATACATGATGTTTAGTGCAAACTGCAAGTACAATACATAGTTGTATGTACTGGCTAGCTAGCAGCCTATTAACTTGCACATACTAGAAGTATAGAACACTCGAGATTCAGTCGGATGCAAAATTCTCTAACCATCCAGAACCTCCAAGATTTCAGACATGCATGTAGATCGAGACAGGTATGCAGAAAATGCACCCGATCCGCTCCTTTAATTATTCTCCGACTTTAGCTTGTGCATGACCATCGATCCGGCACCACCTTGCACCTCACCATCCGGCGATGCACGGTGGTGGCTAGCTTGTCAAAGTTAGCAGCACAAAGCTTCACTGCAATACGGCCGCGACTCGGATAACTTGCCCCGAAGGTAGGTACTGTATCATATTGGCCAGTCAATTGCTCCGAAGATTTGGATTATTCAGGGGCTGTTAGTTTGTTGTCATTTTTTAATCATACTAAATTTTAATAGAATTTGACGTTATTAAAATTTGGTGATGTCGGATGTATACTAAAGCTTTATAATAATGAGAAAAAGTTTCTAAAATTAGCAAACTTTCGTAAAGCGGCATTGGTCAAGTTGTGTTTAGTTTATTTTTTACGAAGAAGGTAGAGATTTCTACATTATAGCCATTTTCAGTAAAGTGGGTGAAAAGAATACAACGACAAAGAGTG
This sequence comes from Leersia perrieri, assembly GCA_000325765.3. Lineage (NCBI taxonomy): Eukaryota > Viridiplantae > Streptophyta > Magnoliopsida > Poales > Poaceae > Leersia > Leersia perrieri. The sequence continues at coordinate 2,868,625 of CM002476.1, forward strand.
AGGGAAGAGGAAAGAAAGGAGAAAAGTGCACAAATTTATAAGAAAACAACTTATTACAAGTGGTTGGTTTCCCAGTAATCGATGGTCATTTTGAGTGTTGGAGTAGTGCGATGGCTCTAGAGTTGGAGTGCTTCTCGTATCTGTTGCTTTATACAATGAAGATTTGAGTCTTGTTCATAAAAAAATCTTCTGTTTCTTGTTTTCCATAAGATATTTTCTTGTTTAGTTTGTTACCCTATCAAAATTTAGTAGGGTTGAAAATAGCTACAATATGAACAACCCATCAGAAACTGAATCAGACTGGAAGGATCCATTGTTTCTTTACTCATATGCAATTTCTGTATTTTTCACTAGGTTATTCAGAAACTGAATCAGACTGGAAAAGTAATTAATTACAAGGTTATTCAGAAAGCTTAATTCGGTTTCTTCATATTTTTTTGCGCAGCATATGCACTGAATCTGAAAAAGGAGTATGCTAGAGGCAGACGTCAAAAGAAACCAAAAACTGCAGCATCGGATCGATGTGCTAGCAGATGACGATGACAACGAATGGCAGGGAATCAAGAGACAAGGACATGCATACACATATGCAATTTCCCTCCTTCCGTTTTTCTGCTTCATTCTGAGGAAAAGAAATAGAAAGTTCAGTATGCTTCATCCGTTTGGAATTGCTAAAATAACAACACGAGAACATAAAAATGTAGGATTAAATTGCGAAGAAATGTAAAACCTTGGGATTTTATTAGCATAGGAATTGCTAAAACATGTTGTTTGGATGCTTCATGGGGAAGAGCAAAGGAATTAGGAGAGAGGAAGACACATACAAGGTTGGGCCTCATTTTTAGAAATTCTCCAAAATTCCCATGAATGGAGGTAATCCATAGGAATTTTATAGGATTTTAAGTTGAACATTACTTTGTTCCAAAGACATATATAGGAAAACTTCTATTGGATTTAAACCCTTCAAAAAATCCTCAAAAATCTTTGTTCCAAAGGAACCCTGTGCCAGTTTTCCACAAAGGGCTAGTTTGGTTTGAGGCCTAATTTAGGCTTGCCAATATTTGGTCACTTCAATATTAGTTCTATATGTTTGGATTAAAGCCAAACTTTGGCAAACCTACAAAATATAGGTCACTTTAATAGTAAAATTAAGCTAATTTAGCTTCAATCCAAATACTTGTTGGCCTTACTAAAATTTGGCATGCCAAAACTTACCAAAATTTGGCAAGCCTAACATTGGCCACAAACCAAACTGGCCCAAAATGACAAACCAGACCATAAATCAGGCCCGAATATGTGGCCCGTCGAAACGGGCCCCACTTGTAATGAGTCAAGTGGTGGAGGCCTTCCTATTGTGCAAAATCTTTTGTGTATATGGGCCGCACGTAAGTCCAATTCCCAGTTCGTAGCCCACACGAAATCGAAATCCCGTTCAGGTCCACCTAATATGGGCCTTCTGTGACGTCCCGGACTAATAACCGTGCGCCGCTACTTTTCACTGCCCCGATTATTTCGTGAGGCCCAATCCATCCGGCCCACCAAAACCGCTCCTCCTCCGGCGAGAAACGCTTGCGATTGGCGAAAGTGCGCGGCGGCGATGGACGAGGGCGGCGGCGAGGCCGGGGCAGCGAGCGGCGGCGGCGGCGGGGGGTTCGAGTGGGACGAGGACTCCCAGCTCTACTACCACGCCAGGTACCCCACGTTCCCCTTCCTTGTTTGTCTCCTCGAGTTTGGGCGTTGCGAGAGATTGCTGCGGCTGCCGCTGCCGCTGGAACCCTTGATTTCACGGCCGGTGGAGGAGCGCACCACCACCACCGGCGTCCGGTAGTTTACGGGGTAGGCTGATGGGGAAGCGTGGCTGCTTGCCCGTAAGGCACGAGCTATGGGCGTCGATGCGATCGTTTTCTGATGTGAGAAGTGACAACAGTTTGGGGAATAGCAGTCGCTGCTTGATGTATAACTTTTCCTGATTTTTGCATTATTGTTTGTTAATTTTCTGGCGTAGTAGTGCTTCAGACTTGAACCCGTACAACGATTTAGGGAGTTGAAGTGCTTAATGAACCCATACATTTTTTTAGTTGTTACTATGTTGTATCGCCATTTGTCGTTTTGTACTAGTCAGTAGCATTTCTGTGTTTCGACTTGCACTTCTGATATTTACTTGGATGTTGAATGTATCGCTTTCAGTACTGGGTTTTACCATGACCCCATTGCTGGATGGTACTACAGCGGTAGAGATGGTCAGTACTACATCTATGAAAATGGAAATTACATGCCATGGACTCCAGATGAAGTAAGTGAGACTTCGGCTGGTTTTGCTAATTTTCTCAGATTGTTATTGGCTCATGCAGTTGTTTATAATCTTACATCCATATTCACACAGGGCAATGAACCCAAAGCACATTGTCCATGCGATGAATCTAATCAAGGTTTCCTGGAACCCTCATGTATGTGTCATATTTGAAAGTGCTATAATTTTTTATTTGAGGACATATGTATTCAGATTTTCTACCCTTGTCCTCTTTTTTTTTTTTGTTTCGTCATTTATTTAAAATCTTAAGTTTACTACCCTGGTCTTCAAGATTTTGAAAAACTAGTGTGCAACCTTGCAATTCATACCAAATTATCAATGAAAGTAATTATATGTGATACTTGTGATAAAAAAACATGTATTGTAAAGAGTTATTATTCCCTAAAAATGGGAAAATGGGCTGGCCTACCTTTTTGGGACAAACTGTGGAAAAGATGACTTTAATATAGTTTGATTTGCAAAAAATAATGTGAGTTCCTTTTACATTCAACAGCAGGATTGGAACCAGGTATACCAGATAACCAGAATGAAACACAGCAGCCACCGTCAGAATGGTTATTGCACAAAATTGCTACATTCATATTTGATGAGTTTCTTTTATAGGTCTTCTGATGTTTTGTCCGTTTGTATACAGGATGGAGGAAACATTAATCAATATGTTTTTGTCAGGCTACTCTAATGTAGAGGTCAATGCTGAAACTTCACTTGGAGGCTCACAAACAAATGGTTGCTATAGTCCTTTCTCCACGTAGTTTTCTTGTTTGGGAATTTTCTGAACTTTGTATTGTAAAACACTAATTAAAATATGGTCCCCAGAGGGAGATAGAAGTGAGACAGCTGAAATTGAAACTGGTAACTTTGCCTCGGAAAATGCACCATCCTCTCTATGTGATAATACCTTGCACCAAACAGATGATGAAATGCAAAATGAGAATTCTACAGCTGTCCATGAATCATTGAGTGAAGGTGAGAGACCACTATGTCACCATTATCATTTAAGGTGTATTCTTTCAAATTTTATGCAACCAGGAAATGCTCAGTGAGTGCTGGAAAAGAGAAATGGCTTCAACCAGGAAATTTGATACTTGTTCATGTCTTCAATCTGATATTTTGTTTTGCATAATGTTCCCAGAGGAAGAGAAATGGCTCGCTCAGTATGGTCAAGTAGAGCAAGAAATTGATGATCAACCATCATTTACGAGCACCGATCTATGGGATTGGGATATGGTCAAAGAACAAGTCAGTAAAGGTCGACCCATGACCAGGCTTGTGGGACGTTTAGTTAAGGGTTCTAGTAAGCTTCATCCTTCTCTGCCTGCTCGTGGTGGCCTTCTAAGAACTGCTCCTGTGCATGAAGTTCATCTTGATCTTGTGCGTGTTTCATCAGGTAAGACTTTATGAGCTCACCACAGATAAGAAAAACCTAATTCTTTGAATAGTAAGAAACATTTTATTTTACTGTAAGCAAGGCTTCATTTTGCTGTCAAAATCATTGTTTAGCTAAAACAATACGATTTTCTCTTGCTTTTGTTTTTTATTTTGAAAGGCGAAATATTGAAAAGAGAAGCTCCGATTGGCTTTTATGGTTTCGCCTTTTGCTTGACAGTTTGGGGTTACCAGTATTGCTTACCCACTTTTCATGTCGTCAGGAAAAATATACAGGTTAAGGAACCCTAGCAGGAAACACTTAGCCTCTCTATCATCATATGACTCATCCAATCCAACAAAAGACTGGGGTTTTCCCAACATATATGCCAATCCTGATAATAATTTGGATAAACAGTCATCAGCAGAGTGCCAATCGCAAGTCATGGATGTGTTTTCTATGGAGGGTGTTTCAGCTGCTAGTACCAGGGTAAGTTAAGAGGAACTGACTGCACTCATTATCATTTGCTAAAGTAATGCTCAGTCTGTGTCAAACACACCAGTAAACTTTATGTGCCTCCAGTGTTCAACTTGTGAACTCTTCTTTTTCCCCTGTACCCATTTCAGTTGCCTTCTTCAATCATTTCTTGAATTTATTGACGAAATAGGAGCTGTGAAAGTTAATAATCATGGTATCTCATGATGATTTGGATATATATGGCTGTAAGTGCTAGTAAAAGAATAATAAGAACATGGGCTTTGTGAACTGTGACTAGTATACCAATATAATTTACCTAACAGTGTGGGTTGCCAAAATAAAACCTAAATTAGTTTGGATAGTGCTTCATTATTCTCTGCATGAGACAACCTCTTATAAATTAAAATGATTTTGGTAGCTTTCTCTAATCTTGTCTTACAACACATCAAACCAGTAAGTTACAAGCGCCCATACAGCATAGGGCACTGATGCTGTGTTATAAACGGTGTGTAGAAAGTGTAATTTTCAAATGCTGAGCACTAAGCAGTGTAAACATGTCTCGGAGTGCTTTATACTGCCATATTGTTGCCTTATGTCTGAATTGATACGGTATCTTATAATCAGCACAATTGACTGGACCTTGTATTGTTATATCAATATATACACGCACTCCTAGTATTTTTCATGATTATATTATTTTTTACAAAAATGCCATATCTCTAGGATTTTAAATTATGCGCCTTTTGTTATTTTCTTGTTTGTTAATGTTCTTGACATTAATGATACTTTGATGTGTTCTTAATATTCCTAGGAGCACAATATAATTGCTTATAGGGACAGAGCTGCTGAGAGAAGGATTCTACACCGTGGTACAGGGATAGGGCCTGGACAGAAGCAAAGTAGCAGCACAAATTTTTATGAACACGAGGAAACAAGTGAAGGCATGGATCTGAACTTTCGTTCCAGTGGCTTGGATTCTGCCAAGAAAATGATGGAGAACATGGGCTGGAAGGAAGTATGTCTCTATCTTATGTCCGCTTGTTGGTGTTGGTCAATGCCTTTTGTTCTCTAGGATGTTAGCAAAAGCACATATGCATAATTGTGAGGAATATAAATACTCCCTCTCTCCATAAATACAAGCATTTCAAGCGTTTGATTTTTTTCACAAATATAAGGATTCCTAGAGTACCGCTTGTCCCATCAATCACTTCTCCTTCAAATTTCTTTCGGTTCCCCTAACCACCATTCCACCCCCAACCACCCCTCATATAAGGGCATCAAGTCTTTTCCCCCTCAACCTAAATCTCTGCTAAACCTAGAAATGCTTGTATTTTTAGACGGTGGGAGTTTTATATTTTTTGAAAGAACACATTTGACTTAGTTAAACACAAAACCAGCTCCACAAATTTTAGTGCCCTGTGGAGATCAGGGTAGACATATCCTGCAGATAAACATCAGCATATATTGCATACAATGCGTGCAGTTATTTTTCTCTTTTGACAGTGGGTATATGTTTTGGCAATAATATTGTCCTTCAATCAAGAGCAGTAAGGAATAAAATATAACGTTTTCTGAAAATTATGTCATTGATTCAGGGTTTTGTGGAAACACAGGCGAAATGATTGATGCAATTTCTATTTTCAAAATAAGTATTTGACTCCTATTGATTTTCCTTTATTCTGTCAAATTTGTTAGGGCGAAGCCCTTGGGAGAAGCACAAAGGGTATTGTAGAACCCATACAGCCTACTGCCAACAAACATGGTGCTGGTTTGGGATGGAAGCAAGCCCGTTAAGATGTTTCTAACCACTGTCCTTTGGCAACTTCAGTGCATGTTTTGTGGCTTGAGGTACATCTATATTGCATCACATAAGACAGCAAGGAAACTGTATCAAAGTTATATATTTTTTTTTCATTAGTCTTTGCAGCCTATATTATGCACTTTTAATATGAGCTATACCAAATAAGAAAATGGCATATTATGCATAATTTTCCACATGAACAGGATTTTGTACAACTTAACTAGCATATGCTAACAAAAATATATGTAATAACATGCCAATTCTGTTGCGACGTTGATTCAGGTATTAATTCTTCTCTGGAAGAAATGATGTAAATGAGACTGGTCATCTCAGAAATTCTCGTTTTCTCGGAGGACGTTCTGTTTAGTACTGCAGGCAGTAAAGGTCGTGCTCCCTACTTATGCCTAGTTTGTGACTTACTGCATCTAGGAGTTTGTTATATGGTTCTAGTTCTCTGGGTTTAAATTGGGCATAGTGTTTGTATAAATAGACTAACATTACTAGTTTGTGCCATACTTCATCTAGGAAGTTTGTTGCTTGACTGATGTTCTCTTGATTAAAATGGCAGAACATCATTGTCACTGAATAACATTACGAGAAAGAAACAATAAGAAATTAACTTTATCAACAAATAGTTGAACAAATAGGCTACCCTGACTTCAGTTTTGTCTGCTTTTTTTAGTTAACATACTGCCTTAATTTCAATACTGTCGAAATGTAAGCGCCACCATAATTTTGTTTTTCCCCTCGCTGTACAATTAATAAAGGTGTGGTCTAAATTGTAACTCGTCCTATATATTTAATTCACGACTTATGTGTCTGTAATACTGTGTAAATGCAGTTAAGCTTGTTGATCTTTAATCATGAGTTCTTAGGTGTGCTTTAGACAACATTATTTTGTACTATGGAGATGCTAGTATACTACCACTGCACATAGAGTATTTGTTTTGGAAGTATTACTTTGGATTTCAGCATTGTTATCTTATTTGGTATACCATTGACCATTGCACCTACTTTAACTTTTTTCTAGCAAATTACATCAATTTATTTGTTTATTTTGTGGTGACTCATAGCATGTAGCATAAGGGTGATGATCATGTTGTAAAATTAACGTAGAATAGGGATTGAGCTTCACAAGAATTCTGGAAAGGTGCTATTTGATGTCTCACTATTTCAATATTAGCGCAAGAGCATCTGGGACACTACACTCAGTCATCTTGCACATCATGTTGTATGCATTAGTATCTTTGAGTCTTCGACAACCAAGTCTCCTTCAGTGCAATAGAGTTGTAGCAAAAAGAAAAGTCTAGTCCTCCTCGGGAGTGATTAACAACATAAGATTTTAGGTGGAGGCTGAAACTGCTGATTGCGAGCAAGTAAGGTATATATACTGCAGACTGATAAAAGATGATGAGATCACAAAGAAAAGAGAGAGGACGGAGGTGGTTAGGACTGTTGTTTATGTGTACTTTTGGCCTAATTGCTTTTTAGGGCGGAAAGAAATAAAGGTCTAAGTTCCACAACCCTCAAATCCCGGGCACTGCTTCCAATATGGTTCTCTAAAGAACAATAGTCTTGTTGTACTAATCTGTAAAGATGTGGTTTCATCTGCTCAAGTGTGAATTTGACCCTCAGCTATCTCTGTACTCCATATTTGAACTCATGATGTGCCACATTAGCGCATAATTGAACGTGAGTTGTCAATTGCTCCTGATTTGATTATCTGCAACTCAGTGGCTTTTGCTTTGAGTTTTTTTTCCTTTTCTGGCAGAGAGATTGAGTTATTTTTTTATCGTAAGATTAACCAAAGTTTATGCTGTGACTCTTGCGGTTGCAGCGACCAGCGGGATTGCGGAAAGCTGGTAACTGAAAAGCGGGAGAAGAATGTGAATGTTCCTGACAGAAGTAACTTGGCTTAACTTAGTTTGTGTTCACCGTTGCAAGTTAATATCCTGCGTTACATGTATAATTTTATTTCCCTTCTGAGACTATTTCACAAGCTTTGTTAATGTAGGAACCTAATTGACAACAATGTTCATCCTTTCTTTATGGTGCAGTCTATGGTTTGGGTGTTCCTTTTAAAGAAAATTAATGCCGAATGGATTTTTCTCAGAACAAAAATCATAAGTGTGCTCTGATTAAGATCTGTTTCTTAATGGATTCTACTCCTCAAGTTTGTTATACGGAAATGGATCAAAGAGAGATGAACTTATTATTTTTCATCCAACAGAAGAGTAAAGAAAAAGGATATTTTTGTTTGTCAGCTGATAGAAGAGTTATTAATGGATCATGCAAGCCTATACAGCCAGTGTTCTATGACTTCCATCCATCTGCTAAGGCTCACCATTTAGGTATGCCAAAGCCAACCAAACTTTTGTCCTATGTACATTGTTTTCTTTTCAGTAGTATGCAGTGCCTTCGATATCTCATTTTGCCACGTATAAATTCCAAAGTCCCAAACACATGCATGGCTCAGTGCCCTTCTAATTTCTAGCCTCTACTGTACGAGATGTGCAATGCCTGAAATTCAAAACCAGACTATATATAACTTACAGCAGTAGTATACCTGTATACAGGATTGATCAATTTTTAATTCTTATCAACTATGAACTCCTAGTAGCACTTCGTTTAAGAAAAACTTCTACTAGAACTTAGCATTATGTGATTAGCTGTTAACCACCAGTAACCATCACCATTTTGTTTGATGACTCTAGTTGAGACCCTTAACTACATAATTAGACTTTACTACTACTAACTGATAAGCAGCACCAACCATACTCCTATAGGTTAGCTCACTCGATAGAACCAAGCCTGTATGGAACCTGAAGAACCTGGCAAACAGGTTCCATAGGGAACTTCACAGTTAGCCGTGTCAAATCATTGGCACTGTTTGGACAGGAAAAGGCGCATCACGATTGTTGTGAACAATCCCAGTCGTGAAACGACAGGTGCTGCTTGTTCGTGTCCTCGCAAGAAAGACGACCTAATAAATTGGTCCGGTCGAGAGGGCGCAAGTCCTGATCCAACGGAATTTATTGGCAACAAGGAAAACAATGCCCAATCATGTCATATCTTGATCTAGGAGTAAGGCCGAGTTTTAATGTAACGGATTATTTCTCTTTGAATTATTTTTGAATTATTTCGTACACGTTTTTCAAACCGTTAAACGATACGATATATATATAAAAACTTTGTATATTGAAATTTCTTTAAAAAGTCAAATAAATTTATTTATCAATTTTAAAAAATAATACTTAATTAATCATATGCTAATGGTGCTACTTATCAGTTAGTAGTAGTAAAGTCTAATTATGTACTTCAAAGTAGGCCTAAGCCATCGGCCTTTGTTGTGTGAAGCTCAAGTGAACCTGCCTTCTCTTCTTTTCATATGCAGCATGGTTTTGTGTTGTGGTCTGCCTTGGCCACAGCAACATGTAGTAGAAGATGAAATCTCACATCAGTAGAGAGGCTAGTAGCACACCACCATGCATGCAGATAAAACTGCACATCAGTAGCAGCAGTAATGGTCCATGGCCCCTTTTGATTGTTCCCCGTTCATTATTAGTTTGGACACTGATGATGCTTGTTTGTGTGGCTAATGCATGCTCTTAATTGCATGGGGTTAAACAAATGGACACCTAGTCGGAGTAGTCACCACTCACCACTACTGTGGTGTAATACTTGCACATCTTCCTCACATGATGCCTATCCCTGTCCTTGTGACTTGTATTCTTCTTGTCTTTAGCCCATCCATGTGCCCCTCCCTCCCCCACCCCTCATGCCTAGATTCTCTTCTTGGCCCCATCTTTTTCATACACGCCATCCGTCTCTTACCGACACCAATTTAATAAAGCAATCTTTGCTTCTATAATTGTTGCTTGTTGCAAGTTTCTTCGCACATTGATACTACACCACTTACAGAATTCTTCTCCTCATTTTTCATATTCTTATTTGACATATTTCTAGTGTGTATGAATGGACTCCTTGAAAATTGTTGACCTGCTATTTTTATATGAACAATGTAACGTAACTGCTCCTATAAAGTTGCACCTAACTGGAATTATGCCTGATTCTGTATGGAAGTTATTTTTCCATGCTTATAATAGGGCTATTAAAAAACTAGTGGTATTTTGTTGATACTTTCATACCTCTGGAAAAGATGGAATCAATGGATGTCCAATTGCCAGGGTTTATCCTCTTTGTGCATCATCCATTTCATGCGCGTCACTTTTTCGCATTCCAGATTTTCTAGAGTTTTGTGTACAGCCTTTTAAGATCGAAGTACAAATCAATCCATATCTGCCTGTATTTCTGCTTCAAAAATGCGCTTGTACTGCAAAAGATTCCAAGTTATATCACATCATTTATATTACATCCACAAGATTGTACAAACAAATGGATTATCCATCATAGAAATATAGAATGGAAAATTATTAAGTAGGAGTCCACTGCCTCACGTGATTCGTTGATCACTTTAATTTGCTCTTCTATCTTTTATTTAAAACATTGGAAAAAAATGTATTGTGATTCGTCTAAACAATGGAATTAATTAGTACATCCTACAGACCGACTTGATTTTAAGCAATCTTAATTACCATTGCCAGTTGCATGCCAAATTTCAAATCTTAGCATTTGGTCAAGAATATTTCATGTACTATATACATGCTAGTATGAACAAAGTTGAACTAGACTTAATTAAGCTGGATAATAAAGAATCTGATAGCCTGGTAGATCTACTCTCTAGAATATGATGTGGTAAAAATTTTGGGACTACTGTGCATGGGTAAATGTTTTAGTATCATATCATATATATGATATCAACTTATCACAGCTATAGCTAGGCAGATCATGGCTTGTGTTGATCTTTCTTTTCTCCATTCCTTTCACCATCCATGTAAAAAACTGACCAGCTTTTCATACCAGTTGCCAGCTTTGCGCTTCCTTGCATGCTGATGCATTATTACTTCACTTATGCTCTGCCAACATACTTGTGATCTAAGCTTGCTAACAGTAAACATTTTCTGCTCCATCTTAACTGAATCAACCTGCAGGCATTTTTACAGCTTTACCAGCAAAGTTATCTGAAATTTGCCCCTTAATTTCTCTCATTATCTGCACAGTAAGTGAGTAGTAATCTGGTTTTCTTAAACGAGGAACAGAAAAGTGTGCTGTTTTTTATGGGGTAATACAACTTACAATGCCTGCCTGCCCCCAAATGGAAGCCCTAATTCCAATGTAAATACTCTGTAAGTTCTACTCATTGGAATTATCTTCTACGGGATTAGAGGTGCTGTGTCCTGGTTAATTAGGACTGCTCATTTACCAATGGGAATTTGGAGTGGGGGGTAGATCTAGATCTGTGAGCCTGCAAAATTTTCAGTACATAGCTAGTATTTTTAACTGCTGCTAATGGCGGTTTCCTCGCAATTAACACAAAGTACAAGAAAGGCAGTGTAATAAACTAGTTTACTGCTGCTACTTGGTGCAATGAAAAGGATGAGCTAGGTAGCAGTAGATCTCATCTAACCAAGAACATGTGCTGCCCTCCATTTACGGCTCTAGATCTAATCCTTTTGTTTAACCTGCATAGCTGACAGCCACTGTAAGAAAGAACTGTACTTTATACAATACAATACGATTGTTACTGCATGGAATGAACTGTTCTTGCGTGTCATGTGTTACCACTTAAACCCACCATTGGGACAGCTGTGATGTCTCCCTTTTCCCCTTTGTTTTCTTTTACCCTTTTCACTTTTCATTTCAACTCTCTTTGAGATTCTTGCTTCAGTTGATTTTCACCCTGCAATGCCCATGATCACTAACACCAGGCCTTACCTTACCAACTCTTTACACAATGACAAAGGCCTCATGCAATATCTTGCTGTCTGCTTATCCTGTTCTTAGATTATTTGTAACACATTTCCAAGATATTCTTGCCCACAACACCGCTTAATCAAGTGCAAATGAAACTCGCTATCTGTCTCCACTGCCAATTGTAATTTCATCTCTCTTTAGGAGGGAGGGAAAAACTTGGCAATCTGGCATGGTTAGTTGCAACTTGTGAAAATGCATCTAGTTAAGTTTTTACTAACTGTATCTTACCTTATTTTATCTTATCATTCATGTCACAGCCTTTCCATGAAGTTACCTGACCTCCTGATGCAACGCAACAGCTACTGTGGCCTTGATGCACCATCTTTTCCTGACTACCAAAGCTGTTCAAGCAGTTAAAAAACACCATCACGGCACCATGATCTCCCCTGCTCTCTCTGTCAACTCCTCCAGTTTTGCCAAAGTAAAAGCACTTAGTCGTTGGTGACCCCCTCTCTCTGCAAAAATTTTAAACCCAAAATCAAGCTCTCCATTACTGTGATGATCAGCCACAAATAACATAATGAGCACTGCACTGGCTGCATCATATCATGCATGCATGGATTGCAATTAACAAGTACAAGGAGGGGACAGGGGTGCGGTGTGTCCTGACCCAACCGGTGGCCTTGGATCCGGAGATTCTGCAGACACACATGACACCCCCCCCCCCTCTCTTCTCTTAAACATATTCAGCTGCTCAAACCTCTCTACTAATAATCTAATCAGACACAACTCTAGTTCCTGCTTACTGCCACCTAATCTGCCATTTCTTTTTTGCTTGTTTGCTACAGTGGCCATCTCTCCCTGCCCTGGTATGGTATCTCTTCCCATGGAGACATAAAAATTGCACCTCCTTGGCCATGGTATGTCTCCTCTCCCTCTCTCTTTCTCTCTCTACTAAAACCTCAACCTCACCAGTGTGTGAGTAAACCTCACCAGTGTGTGAGTAAACCTCACCACCAATCCACCTACTTAGTGTTGCAGAGTTGCAAGCAAACTGTCTTGTCTCTCACTCGCCTTCCAACACAAGCAAGAACCGAGATTATCTACATGTGACACGCCAACATTTCGAGCTGATTAATTCTTTCTACGGCGTCGATCAGCTCAGCTCTTAGTTTTGTTGCTCAAGTAGTGTACCTCTAGTGGCTTTCAGTACAGTGTCAACTGTCAGTGACCTGGTTTTGTAGTAGTAGAGACGATGCCTCCTGGTCTGAGCAGGAGGAGATGGAGGAGGCCAGACATGGCGTCCTCGCCGGCGGCGCTTCTGCTGTGCTGCGCCGTCGCCGTGGCGTCGATCGGCGGCGCGATCGCCGTCGACGCGCAGGGCGCGGCGCTGCTGGCGTGGAAGCGCACGCTGCGCGGCGGCGACGCGGCGCTGCCGGACTGGAACGCCGGCGACGCCTCGCCGTGCCGGTGGACGGGCGTGACGTGCAATGCCGACGGCCACGTCACGGAGCTGAGCCTCCAGCAGCTGGACCTCCTCGGCGGCGTCCCTGACAACCTCTCCCCATCCATGGGCGCCACGCTGGAACGCCTCGTCCTCGCCGGCGCCAACCTGTCCGGCCCAATCCCACCCAACCTCGGCGACGGCCTGACATCCCTGGCCCACCTCGACCTCAGCGGCAACTCCCTCACCGGCCCAATCCCAACCAGCCTCTGCCGTCCGGAAAGCAAGCTCGTCTCACTCCACCTCAATTCCAACCGTCTCGAAGGCTCCATCCCCGACGCCATCGGCAACCTCACGAGTCTCCGTGACCTCATCGTCTTCGACAACCAGCTCGCCGGCGAAATCCCGCCGTCGATCGGGCTCTTGTCCAGCCTCGAGATACTCCGCGCCGGCGGCAACAAGAATCTACAGGGAAAACTTCCTCGTGAGATTGGGAATTGCTCGAATCTCACTTTGCTCGGCCTCGCCGAGACCAGCATCTCCGGCCCACTTCCGGCGAGCCTCGGCGAGCTGAAGAATCTCGAGACGCTGGCGATTTACACTGCTCTTCTCTCCGGCCCGATTCCGCCGGAGCTCGGCCGGTGTTCAAGTCTCCAGAACATCTACCTCTACGAGAACGAGCTCTCCGGCGGAATTCCGCCGCAGCTCGGCGAGCTTACCAACCTCGAGAATCTTCTCCTATGGCAGAACAATCTTGTTGGTGTGATTCCGCCGGAGTTGGGTTCGTGTGTTCGTTTGACCGTCGTTGACCTCTCGATGAACGGGTTGACCGGTCACATTCCGCCGTCGCTGGGTAACCTCTCGTCGCTGCAGGAGTTGCAGCTGAGTGTCAACAAGGTGTCCGGCCCGATTCCGGCGGAGCTTTCGCGGTGTGCGAATCTCACTGATCTCGAGCTCGACAACAACCAGATCACCGGCGGGATTCCGCCGGAGTTTGGGAAGCTGACGTCACTGAGGATGCTGTATCTTTGGGCTAACCAGCTCGCCGGCGTTATCCCGCCGGAGATCGGCGGCTGCGTCGGGCTGGAATCGCTCGATTTGTCGCAGAATTCGCTCACCGGCGCAATCCCGAGGTCGCTGTTTAGGTTGCCGAGGTTGTCGAAGCTGCTGCTTATTGATAACTCCCTCTCCGGCGAGATTCAGCCGGAGATTGGGAATTGCTCGTCGTTGGTTCGGTTCAGGGCGAGTGGTAACCACCTCGCCGGAAGTATACCTCCTGAGATTGGTAAGCTTGGTAGTCTCAGCTTCCTTGACATTAGTTCGAACAGGTTGTCCGGCGAAATTCCGGCGGAGATCGCCGGCTGCCGGAACCTCACGTTCGTTGACCTCCACGGCAATGCCATCGCCGGCGTGCTTCCGATGGGAATTTTCCGAGGCATGCCGTCGCTTCAGTACCTTGACCTCTCCTACAACGCCATCGCCGGCGCGATTCCGGCCGACGTCGGGATGCTCGGCTCGCTCACCAAGCTTGTCCTCGCCGGCAACCGGCTCTCCGGCGAGATTCCGCCGGAGATCGGGTCGTGCTCGCGGCTGCAGCTGCTTGACCTCAGCGGAAACTCGTTGACCGGATCGATTCCGGCGAGTATCGGGAAGATTCCGGGGTTGGAGATTGCCCTCAACCTCAGCTGCAATGGCTTGTCGGGCACGATTCCCAAGGGGTTCGCCGGATTGGCGAGATTGGGGGTGCTCGACGTGTCGCACAACCAGCTCGCCGGCGATCTCCAGCCGCTTGCCGAGCTCCAGAACCTCGTCGCGCTCAACATCTCCTTCAACAACTTCACCGGACGCGCGCCGGCGACGGCGTTCTTCACGAAGCTTCCGGCGAGCGACGTCGACGGCAACCCGGGTCTTTGCGTCTCCGGCGGCCGGTGCCCCGGCGACGCCGCCGCCGTCGACCGCGCCCGCGCCGCCGCCCGCGTCGCC
>CM002476.1:2889395-2945240 GCA_000325765.3 Leersia perrieri
TCTGGACGCCACGCACGATATATACATATGATGATCATAAACACTATCAATTTCTTCATGTATACATAATAAGTCAACAAAATCAAACAACCCCCAAAAAAAAAAAATCAAAAGGAAGCCTCGTATCGACTCAAAAACCTTTTCGCGCCATCAAACTCTCACCTGGCTTGGCACACTCATCATCTTTAAACCAGCTACTCCACTATAGCTACCTAATTAATTACTAGTAATTAGCCAACAAGATCGATGCAATAACATCATTGCATGCATCGTGTTACCCACGTGTAATTGGTAATGATTAGTAGTACTAACTCTCCCATCTTCTTCCTCGTCTCCGATGGCCACCGATGGCCTGGCCAGCTGTCGCTAACCCATCTAGGGGCAGCGAACGTTGCGGCCAGGCCCACCGTAGTAGAAGTAGTTTCCCCACGCGCGATTGTACCCACCCTGAATGTCATAGCAGGATGGGTGGTCGGCGACGAGGCGGAGCGAGGCGGCGGGGAGGAGGTTGTTGTCCCAGTCGACGACCTGGAGGTTGCGGAAGTAGGCGGCGCGATTGAACCCTTCGCGTGGGAAGTGGCCGCTGCCCATCTGCGTCGGGGTATGGGAGCCTGAGGGGCGCGAGTTCACAACCTCGCCGCCGAACTGCACCATGTTGGCATGCCTGCCCAGGTGGGTGAACAGGTTCGACGGCCAGTACCCCACCAGTGGGCCCGAGCCTAGCTGTAGCCACCAGTGTCCCCGACGTGGGTCCTATATGTACACGTAAGCATTTTGTTAATTATTTTAATGTTTGTTCAAATTCAGTGAAAAAAGTAGATTCTTATGCACAATATTGTGTTGATGAGTGATTTATTTTTAGCAGATTAAGAATTATCTAATAAATATTTTTATAATTGGTATTAACGTCCAAATCAATTAACAGTGAAGTAAATAAAGAAAATGGATTCATTTTTTCCTTTTCACTCTCTTTTATCCTATACTAGTTTTGAGAAAAATATTTTTTTTTCGTACAATATTGTGTTCATGGTTACTCAATATCTGGGGTCTAAGTTTTTTTTTGCAAATCCAGAAAAAAAATATGCTCAAATTTTAATTTTCATTCTAAATTTAAGATAATTTCCTTCTAAAATTTATGATCTTTGGTCCTGTTCCTCTGAAACTTGTTTGCAATCAAATACTTTGTTATGTCTTGTCCAAGCTACTACTACTCCAGTATTAAGTGCTGTAAAGAATTATTTTGAATTCAGAAAATGCCATACTCAAATATAAAACAGTTCAGCTCAGGTGGCAGTTGGAGTCATACTCGTATGCATAGTATAGTAAGGTAATACCTTCCAGATGAGGAGGCTGATGTCGAACTGGCGGCCATTGTAGACGGAGGTGGGGGAGATGGCGGCGCCAATGGCGATCCGGTTGTTGGTCTGCACGAAGCCGGAGCAGTGGAGGTTGTAGCAGCCGGTCGCCTGATATGCGTCAGTCTGCATGCATGCCATTGCAACAGTTTAGCTATCTCATCTCATCTCCTTCCTCTCCCGTTTTTCTTTACTCACTTCAAGAACTAGTGGTAGGATCAGTACTTGGGAACTTGTTGCATTCAATGTGAGCACTGACATTGTTTTGTTGCTGTACAACATTGTTTTGTTTCTGTACATTGCTATTAGTAGCTCTATCTACACTTGTTGGCATTAGTCCTATCTACATTTGTTGCTACTATTCAATGTGAGTACTGTTGTTTCTTGCAGGTTCTCAATGACAAAATGTCAAAATTCAAATGTTGGTAAGAGACTGGGTATGATTTATACTGGTTAAAATCTGAACATTTTGTAACTGATGAAAGGTGGTAGACTTACTGTCCAGTATGTGAAGAACCTTGGGCTGTTATCTCCATACAGTTCAGGGCTCACCTGAATAAAGAACAAAGAGTTCAGAAAGTTAGAACTGTTATCTCTACAGCCAGCAGATGGATCAGCTTTGACTGCTCAACCACCGTTTCAATAAGTAATCAAGTCAATGGGGGCGCACATTTCTAATCTGAATCAAACTGTTAGCAGCATCGTGCTTCGATCGAATCTATTTAATGAGTTCCAGTTTCATCTCATTATAATACTACCAAGTCAGCATGCAACCACATGCCAAGGTGAGTCGAAGGATCCAAATCCCCTATTTTGTAATACCAATGGATCACTGATATTAGTTCAACTACCACAAACATGGTCAATCCGAGACTTGCAATGTGAATATTTTAGAACGATAACTTGCAATGTGAACCAGTCAGCTAGCCTAGCCTCCATTTTGTGATTTCTGCTCACTTTGGAAGATGGAGATTCAGAGTACAAGTTGCACTGTTACTGTAGCTAATCATTTGATCAGGCTGGAAAAGCACCCAAACAAAGGCCTGAAAAGCTCAGCCACCTCTGAATCTCTGACCAGCTAGCTGCTGCTTGATCGCCATGCAGATCAGTTCGCCACATTTACTCGTGTCACCAACCAGGCAGCCTGAAGAAAGGTCTGCAAAGTCAGGCTTCCATTAACTATAGATAGCCCGATCCATGGCCTGGCCTTTCTCCATAGCTGATCGATGCACGATATGAAAGCTAGCTGCAGCCGGACTACCTCCTACTATCATCTCTCTCTCTCTCTCTCTCTGAATTCGATCGAAACAAAGGACACTCCACTGAATGCTACTCCACCAGCTACCCAAACTCTCCTTAAATTGTTCTCCCACTCCAAGTCAAACAAGGCACAGCGTTACATTGTACGTATCAGCATTACATTGTACGCGGTACTGATTTCTTCAGAATAGCGTGGTATTCTTCAGAGTTAAACATTCGTCAGAGTTAACATACTGGTATTCTTCAGAGTTAGCATAGTGGTAGTAGTGTTCTTCAGAGTTGTTGCATGCTGTGATCAAGCAGCAGATGCATGTAGCATGCATCATGCAAGAGTGTACGCAATGCATGTGCAAGTAGGGTAGATTAATTATAATTAATTAATTACCTGCCATCCGGCTTCAATGGTGTTGAGGTCATTGCCGAAGGAGCCGGAGATGACCCAAATCTGGGAGAGGCTGAACTCCGCCGGCGACGCCACTTTAGCCGACCACACGTTCAGGCTCGCCTTTGCCCCGTAGAACTGATCCCCCGTCACATACCCCACCGCGTGCTGCATCAAACATACATGCAACATCAGAATCAGTTCATCGTCTCGATTAATTCCCCAATCAACAATCAGTTCATAGACTTGATCGATTCTCAGTTCGTTGCCATTGCCATTGCTACTGCCACACCCGGTACAATCAATGTACTCTACTGCTGCACCGGCTAGCTATATGCACCACAACGTATACAATCAATGTATACATTACTACTACTCGATCATTTGAGCACGTAATAACTTCAGACGATGGTACGAGCTGACCATTTGGTTGCCTAATAACGAACCATAATGATGTATTACTAGTACTAGCAGTACTGATGCATTACATAACTACTACTGGTAGCTCCTTCGGAATCGAAGAATTTAGCCCGTCTATTTGTTGTAACTACCACTTATTGTTTGTACGATTAGTATTCAACTACCACTGATACGTACTAGGAGTATATGCAGTGCAAGTATATTGAACACTGTACTTGCAACTGCACTCTGCACTAATTGTGTTTCGCCAACTAATCTTTCGGATTAGCGATCTTGCTATTGATGAGACCTAGCAGCGTACACACACAGTACAGCTGCACATTAACTAGCCGTGTGCTTCGATCTGCTTCCTCTATCTCCTCAAAGTCTGAATCTTCTTCGCGTCCCCTACTCTCGTTCGTAAGTGGCCATCAGTTTAATTAATTAATTCTGGCGCGTTTCGCAATATATGGAGAGCTCGCCGCCGGCGAGCTAGCAAGTTCGTCGCCGGCGGCGGCGAGTTCGGTGAAATGACACTGACTGACCTCGTGGCCGTCGCTGGTGGAGTCGCGGCGGACGACGCCGGCGGCGCGTGGCGCCTTCCGGCCGAACCGCACGGCGGAGCTCGACCGCAGCACGTCGCGCCGCTTCGTCCGCCTCACCGGGATGCTCCCCTCCGGGCACGACTCGCCGCCGTCCGTCCACGCCTGCGCCGGGAACACCTCCTCCTCCGCCGCCGTCGTGTCGCCGCCGGCGACCTTGGGCCTCTCCTCCGGCTCAGCCTGCAGACAAGCATACAAACACGATCAGGAATTGAACCAGACGACGTTGACATGCAGAAACAATCACTGAAAATCAGGACAGAATGAATGAAAATGAACAGTGGATTGATCGATCAGTCAGTTAGTCACCTCGGGTTTCTGCCCTCGCAGCTTGGGGTGTTCGAACGCCGGCTGAAGGTGCGGCGGCACGCAGTCGATGACGTCACCGTCTGGACTCTGCAATGCACAACGACATCAAACATCTTAGCTTTCTTCTTCCTCTCGACACAAGCAGCTTACGAAGAAAGTGAGAAAGAAATAGAGAAAAAGGAATTTGCCTGGATGGTCTTGACAGAAGCCTTCTTCAACCTGGCGACCTGCGCCATGATCTTCCTGTACCTTCGAAGCTCCTCCTTGCCATGGAACGGCACCGTCGTCGTTGTGCTGTTACCACCCTTGTGTTTCGCATAAACCAAGCAAGAAGAAGAAGAAGAAGCAAGTAGCAGCAGCAACGCGACAACGATTTGTCTGAAACTGAAACGCCTGAATCCTGAAGAGGCCATCATCGAACGACGTGGACCTAGCTGATCTCTTGGATTTTTTTCTCTGAAATTTGTAGTAGCTTGGAGGAGGAGGAAGAGGAGAGATGAGTTTGGATGCTTGCGGGGTTGGAATGGGTTGTCCTCTTCCTCTCTTTGCTCCTCCTTGACTTGAGGCTATAAATATAGTGGAAACGGAGATAGCCTCTCAAGGACAAGTAGTTCGATTTATACTAGACTCAACTATACCAAAATAAATAAGGCAATACCGTGTGTGTATAAATACGGACATGCTCGGTATATACTAAAAACTCAACCGTACCATACCGGAATAAATACAATAATGATACCGTGTATACATGGGTCGTTTGAATTATTTGCAGGAGATGTAGAGTTGGGTTATAATATTCAGATATCAGAAAAAATGGTACCATAAACACAGTAATGTCAAATTTTTAGTAAGATTGAAAAATTACCTTAAAAATTTATTTTGTTGCACATTGATCCATAAGGAACCCGCATGTGCAGTATACCAGTGGCCTGTGGTCATAAATCGTCTCTTCAAACAGATTTCCAGATGTGCCATAGGATCAAATACTTGCCTCGAATCCAATAGATAAAAATTTGACTACATTTTAGGGAGAAATGTGTCGACACATATTTACCAAATCCGTATCTGAAAATATAGACACATCTCCTCAGAATGCATTTTCAGAGACGGTTGTTTTCTGGCATGTGGAAATGCAGCGGTTGCACATGCGGTCAGTTAGACGCGGCTGGCTGAATATCTCTACAAAAGACATTTTAGCCACCTGCAAAAATATTTTTTTTGCAGTACAAAAGGTAACGAATTGAACATGTCCATAAATTCATCCACATGCTGGCTGGTTGGCTGGTATTGGGGGAGCCTTGAGCTGACAGGTGAAAATGCTGAATTAACGAGTTCCAACTCGGAGTTCGGCAGTTCAGCTCATCGGCCATCTCACTTGCTGCTGCTGCTGAGGCAGTACGGTTCAAACTTCAAAAGAGGACCATCACTACCACGCCACGCCTTTGCAAACAACACATGATGCAACATGCATCTCATACCTCAGTTTTATATCCTGCTCCTGTCTCCCTCCCCACATTCCCTTCTCCCCATGAAGAGAAAAAGGCAGCCAAATCCATCCATCCATCATCCCAGGCAGCTGGACTGCAACAACATGCAGCATCAACAGGCTGTGCTGGTGTTAGTGGGGCTCTCAGTAACTTTGCTTTGCTTTGCAACATCCCCTCCAGTGCACAAGAGAATAAAAAAATAAAGCAACAACCTGATGATGAGAGAGAATCACACACATACAGAGAGACAAGGAGCAAAGAGGCCATAGTGTGGGTCTCTGCGTACCTGAGTTGAGTGTGCATTGCACCGAGGAAGAGAGAAGCTAGGCTAGCAACCATTCTTTCTTTGAAGAGCTTTGCAAAATGCAAAAGCTTTGCTTTTCTTCAGGCAAAGGCAGGGGTGCTCACCATGTGGTGCTCAGCACTTCAGCAGTGTGTTGTGTTCAGCTGGTACAATCATGAGCACCCGGCCTCACCACCTCATTGACATGAGGAAAATGGATTCCTTGTATCCTTCTCCTTGGAGCAATATTGTCATCAACTGTTGTGGCTAGCACACTATAGGACATCAGTACATTTCTACCTGCATTTTGGGCCTCCTTTTTCTTCTAGGAATTCTTCTTTGGCAGATGTGGGGGAGGGAAACTCTCAGATCGGATGAGACCACATATGAACACAGATTTTACCTTTGCTTTGTTGCTCATGCTTTCTTCCCCTTGCCAGATTAAAGGGACTGAATTCCTTTCTTTTCAGTCATTGTCATTGTAATTGTACAAGAGGAGGGTAATTTTCAGTGATCCACTGTCAAGGATTAAAAAAATAGCCGGATATGAACAGAATGGCTTTCATATCAATATTGTCGTATTGTTATGGAGGTAAGTCTCGAACTCGGGCCGGCTAACTCACCAACTTGTGCTGCTATCCGGTAAGACTTTGGGTGTTTCTCCCACTGTCATTGGATAGATACTAGCCCAATTCACTTTGACAAGTGTCATCCATCTGGGCTGTGTTTACCACTGATTTTTAATTAATTAGTGACTGAACATCTTTTTAGAGTATAATTTGAAGTTTACTGAGTTGGCATGCACTGCATTGCTGGCCTCCAGAAGCTAGTGACGAGCGCATTGGCTTTGCACATGCTGGCCAAGAATTCTTTTGGGGTACCCCTGGTCTCTCCCTTGTTCTCTTTTCTTTAGAAAAAAGCAAACCATGTCATTATGTCATGAAATTGCATATTTGCATGCAACCTCCAGAAACAATTGATCTTCCCTGGTTGTTGGTTGACTCTCCTGTTTCAGTACCACAATGATCATTACTCCATGTCCCATAACAAAATAGTAGTGACAGTAGTACCATGGGCAACATATGGGTCTGAATGGGTTTCACTGCAATAGAAAGACAGGTATGAATGAAGTAGGTCCATATGCAATGGCAAGTAGAGCACCTTAAATAGTCAAGTATGCCTTAATTTCTTGAGTACTACTCTCTCTCCCCACACTCTGTTTGCCACCAAGCATCTTAATCCTTTGGCATCTCTCTTGCACCTAACAAGGCTACACCCCCACTGCTCAGGCAGTCAGGCAGGCTGCAATGCAATGCATTGTTCATAAAAAGGGTTTGGTCCACATGAGTGATGAGGCCACTGGCTGTTGCTGCCTTTTGCACAGAGTTATGGGGGAAAGAGTAAGATAGTAATACCTCCGCTCTCAAAAGGATGCCATTTTAGATATTGACATAGTCTATTACTACTCTGTATTGATGAAAATATTAGAAATACAACTACACGAAAGAGTTTTCAATATAAATCTACTAATATACATTTCACATATTTAATCCTGATATTTTTTATATTTATTAACAATTTTAAGGTTTAATTGCACAAATTCTAGTACGTCGTCCTTTCAAGAACAGAGGTAGTATCTCAGTGGGAGCAATTGCTGTTGATGTTGGGAGTGTGGGGGCTGTGTGTGTGTGAGTGTGCACCAGTGGATTGATTCTGCACACAAGGTAAAATCAGGGAAATCAATGGCTTTGATGTTAGTGCACACCTAGCCCTATTTGCCACTTCTATTCCTTCTTGTTCTTAAGAATAGTAAGCTACGCTTCTTTTCATGATCACAATTGCATGCTTCCCCTTTTTCTCTGAGGGAGGATGGCATGCTTGTTCCCTACTTCCCTTGCCTAACATCTTTCATGCAGAGCACTAAGTATAGGATTTAACCTGACCATATATTCTGTGTGCTGACCACTAAATGCAGAATCATTTTGTTCATCTTTATAACTTCAACTTTTTCATTGTGTACCTCCGAATGATTCATTGTGTACTTGGAATGCATAATTACAGTTAATACTGTCTGTTAACAAGAGGTTTGCTACGACCAGAAGTTGTTTGTGCGGATACATAGGCGCATAGCACCGCTAGCAGTAGTACCAAGTGAAGTGGTAATTAGCCAGCACATGCAGTCACATACTCAAATCATGATGGTAACAGAGATATAATAATACTGGTAAACTGCTGATCTGAGTCTGGACTACATAATTGCTTAAAAGAACGAGAAAAGGTTCTCACCTCGGCGACTTCCATCCCAGTGAATTCCCGGGGGTCATTGTGATGACAGTAGACAGTAGTGTAGTTTAAATTTTGTTTCAGCGAAGACAGTACAGTTTGAATTCAAACGAGGGGAGTTAAGGAGAGATCCAATGGTCAGAAGATGAGATCAATGTGGTGATCCGATGGTCAGAATACGAGATTAATGTGGTAGTAACCGATTCAGTAGTAGCAACAGTGTGCTGCATTTGTTTCGACCGCCTGCACAAGATTTGATAGAATTGAATGCAGATATCTAATCAGTTCAGTAGAGATCTCCCTCATCTGATGCACATCAGGGATCTCATGATCAAGGACCAGTGCTCCAGGCCCCTGCTCTTCCTCCTTGTACAGGCTTCTTGAAGGCGTACAGTTGCAACAGTTCAGTGACCAACTGCGGTGCTAGCTGCTTGCAAGGATTCAGACTTCAGAGTAATGGC
Source organism: Leersia perrieri (assembly GCA_000325765.3). Lineage (NCBI taxonomy): Eukaryota > Viridiplantae > Streptophyta > Magnoliopsida > Poales > Poaceae > Leersia > Leersia perrieri. The sequence goes on from CM002476.1 coordinate 2,898,217, forward strand.
TCTTGAGCTGAACAGCAAAGAACACTCATCAGTCATCACCCTCATAAATCCTCTCCTTGTGTTTCTCCTAACAATCGCCATAAGGCCACTTGGTGCAGCTGATCGTGTACATAAGAAGAAAAGTAGCACCTTGATCCGATTGGCATGGACCATGAACACAACTGGAGCAAGTTTTTAGTTCAGTGTCGTGAATGGACAGTGTCACAGTGATCTTGAGCCTGTCGGTGGCAACCTGTTGTTGCCTCTGATTTCTGAATTCAGAAGTGAGATGATACATTCAGAAGATTCATCCACTGTAATTCCATTTCATTTTCACCGTTGAAGCCATAGAGACAGCCAGGACAGTTGGTGCCAACGACAACACAAACGGCTCGAGAAAGATCTGAGAGTCTGAAAACTATCACTGTCAGTTTGAACAGTCCACGGCTATTTCTGTTCATCCTTTCTTCTTGGCACCATAACAGCATAACACAACAAATCTTGAACTGCAGCCAACCGTGCGAGGAAAATGCGTCGCGGTGTTGGTGTACATACATGGAAGAAACCGCGGTGTTGGTGTACATACATGGAAGAAACCATGAAAAACAACAGATTAGGCGCATAGCAAACAGTTGAAGCTCCTTCAGGAATACCTAGACAACTAGGACCACAACTAGTCATGCAGCACTGTACCAGGAGGATTTCACCGTCAGGCAACCCCCAAAAATGAATGGTTCGGATTGTTGACGACTGATTGCTAGCAGCAATCAATTTAACCTACGAAAACCTTTTGGAAACAAATTAAACTTTCAAAATAAAAAAATAAAAAACCTTCAAATTGAAAATAAAAGGATTTTCAAATAGAAAAAAAAAATCAAACTTAACAAATGAAAATAAGATCAAACTTTTAAATAACAAGATATTTAAACTTTCAGAGGAGAGAAATCAAACTCCCAAATAGATTAAAAAAAAGAAACTTTTAAGACTATACGCCCCAAAGAATGAAATGATCCTATGTGGCACTAAGGTGGCTGGTCCACATCATCATAACCGACTTTCGTGGCAGCGCTACGTTGGTGCTGCCTACCGGCCATGTCATCGGCATTTGGCATCTAGCCTTTGATGACAATGGCACGTTGCCAGGGGCGGCCCGGCCCTAGGCTTGTCTCCAAAATTCCTATTAATATGCATAAAAAATCGGTTAAAATTTTGAAATTATGAGGTATGCAAGCAAAGTTCAGCCCTACTCTTGAAGAAATTTTGGCTCGGCCACTGCACGTTGCCAATCATTCTTTCAGAATTTTTCACAACTATTTGCATCGTGTTAGTTGTATTTCACATCCTCTATAAGGATTATAATCCATTTGTGTTAACTGTATCTAGGAGACATGATTAATCGGTGTGCACACAAAATTACACATCAGTACTGGAGGGTACAGTGGGATGAGGGGACAGCATCATCATCGGCGGTGGCATTCAGCTGATGCTGGAATATATCGCTGCTGCAAGAGTGACAGATCATAGATCCACGCTTTTGCTTTCAGAAAGCTCAGTCCAACCTCCAACAAGAACTCTGAAATATTCAGTGTGACATTCCTTTAAAAAAAAAAATCAGTGTGACATTGACAAAGCCCTACTGCAAATCTGAAATTCACACTGGAGCATGACAGGATCCACGATCCATCGAAGCAAAGCAAAGATGCTGCGATTTCTCACTGTAACCTAACATCAGGAGCAGTACATCGCGGCTAATCAAATCAAAGAGTGAGACCAAGTCACCAAGATCAAGAACAGATCCGAGAGGGTCATACCTGACATCCTCGCAGAAGGAAAACAGAAGCGCTCATCGAGAGGAACAGAGGGTCTCCGATAACCAGAAGCGGTTGATATCAGCCGCGTCCTTCATCGGAGATCAGGCGGCCGGCGGTGTCGACGGGCGACCACGCCGGCGGCGCCTCGCCGCAAAGGGCAGGGATGAAGGGAGTGAATCATCCGTCCCTTTCATGGGCCTTAAGGCCCATATCCACATTTATTGGCCAAAAAATCGAAATTCTTTATGGGCTCTTAAGGCCCATGCTACATGTATGCTCTTAAGGCCCAAGCAGCACGGGCCCAAAGGGCCGAAATCTTGGGGAAAACGGAACGCATTCGGATCCGTGAAGTCGTGAACGCATAAGGCGAACTCTCTCTCTTTCTTTTTTTTTTGAGGCAAATAAGGCGAACTCTCTCTCTCTGTTCCGTTCGTCTTCCTCAGCTTCGCTTCACGAAGACGACGGGTCGACGAGACACGGAGCCGAAAGGTTTTGGGGGTTTTTGCTCCGAATCCGCGAGAGAGAGAGAAAGAGAGAGAGAGAGAGAGAGAGAGAGAGAGAGAGAGAGAAGGCGGCGATGGCGTGGAGGCAGCTTGCGAAGCAGGTGACCTCCGCGTATCTCCGGCGAGGCGCATCCGTCGGCATCGGCGGCGTCGCCCCTCGCATCGCCGCTCCCGCGCGCACCTTTTCCCCCGCGGCTCCTCCCGCCGTCGCCGATGAATTTCGCGCGTTAGGGTTGTTCCGGTCGCCGCTGGCCAGGCAGGGGGCGCAGGGCGTTTGGTCGGGCGCGGCGGTCCGAGCTGGTGCCCCCAACCTCGGAGTCGGAGCTTTCCCTCTCCTCGCCGGGAGAGTGGCTCGTGGATTCTACCCGCAGCTATCAGGTAGCCGTGGATTCGTGTGCGATGGTTTGAGTCGCCTCCAGTTTGCTGGGTTTGTTGTTGTGGATGAGAGCAATTTGTCTTGGTTTACTCTTAGTGGCGTTGAAGTAAATTATTGCAGTAATTTATTGATTTTACTCGATTTGTCACAAATGTTGTGTCAGCTGCAAAAATTATGCTAGGTAGTGATGTTTTATCCTAAGATACGGCTCACACGTCTCACTTGTACTGATGATTATGTGTATTGTTCAGGTCACAAGCTGGTAAAGGGACTTGGGACAGGATCCACCCTTGCTGCTGTGATGCTTTCTTCAACGAAGGTTGCATATGCTGATGGTAATTTTCTTCTTTCGTACATAATATGACACATAAAAGAGTTTAAGGAGAACCAGAGAAAACATTGAAAAATCTATCGGAGGGTGGGAACTGAATTTTGATTCATTGAAGATGTTAGTTATAGCTGGACACAGTGGATAATCCGATTTCATCTATTTTATTCTGAACTTGCTCTTATTTAGTGATAACTTGTTTGGTTTTCTTCTTGGTGTAGCATCAAGCACAATTCAATTGTTAATGTTTTTTTTCCTTCTTTCTTTTTTGTTGCAGAACAACAACAACCATCACAAGGCAATGGCATCATCGGGCCCAGAACAAAACGCCAGATTACCAAATTATTGCCTGTGATCAAGAAATATCAGCTGCCTGTTGGTTTGGTTGCTTTGATTGCACTTGGTTGGCAGAACCCGTTAGGTCTTTTCATCAACATATTGCTTCTTCTCTATAGTTCGAGGCCTAACCTGCATTCAATATACTTGTTTCTTCGGGAGGTTAGTCAAAATGATTATATTATTTCACAAGGAAGCACATTCACAATTATGAATTTATGGTGCCACAGTATTGTAGCACCTTGTCAGATTTAGTTATGCTGTTCAACATATTTAACTTCCAAGAGGGTACTGCATTTTTTGTGACCTAACATATTAAAAATGTTTCAGTTTCGTCATGGACAAACGCATCAAAATACTGGATCTTGGAAAGAGGAGGTGAAGTTTATGCACATCTTTTTGCATATTATCATTAACTCATGTGGATGTTTTGCACTGCATACATTACATAGTCATGACCTGTGAAGTCTCATCTGAACCTCATAGAGTATGTGATATGACAATTAGATAAATTCTTTCCCGCTCTTATACTCTTATATACGGAATACAAAAACACAAACCCTCGTCATTCTTATAAGATTTAGGTAGTGTGGGGTTTCATGCTTATAAGATTTAGGTTTGAACCCCAGCTCTGTAAGAAAGTCTTTGAGGTGGTGTGCAAAGCCTCGTCATTCTTCCTCTACAAATGATGGAGAATCACATTGCTCTTATTTCCTGGCATTTGTTTCCTGTTGTCATGTATTCCTGTATTAAAGATGGCTCGGAAGTTTTCCTTTGAATGTTTTCTCCCTAACTTTCCTTTGGTGAACCATTCACATGCTGTTGTAGTGACTTTTCACCAGTTTAAAATATCTTATTAAATAAATAAATAAACGTAAATCTAAACTGACTCTGAAATATACTAATACAGGCGTCAGATTCCATCTGCCTTTGTTTCCCTTGATTTTTTTTATTCTTGCAGCTTGTTTTCATGGTAGAGAAGTAACACCTATACTTAAGTAAAAGGTGCAATTCAAGTCTTTACTGAATCTTTGGGAGTTTTAGTATCTTATTGAATCCACTTTTTGTGTATTTTTAAATTTGGATACATTATTGAAAATAGTGGTCATGATTTACTCGGTCGGACATTCACAATGCATCAGCGATTTTCATTTTCCCTATTTTGTTTTATGCAATGCGCTTGTTTATGTGCTTATTAGTTGCTGACTTAACCTTGTGCAATTATAAGCAGGATGTTCTTACAAGGAAAGTTGACGCTAAAGATTACAAGCTCTTTTCCACTGGAATGGTTGAAACAGCAGAAGGAGAAGTACTGCATGTCATTGGAATTCTGGGCAGCTGGTGGATCTATCGTGTGTCGCATGGGAAGTAAGAGGGGCTGGCACAGCATCTCACATGCTGAGGAGCAGGTCAATCAACTAGTGTGCAAAAGTCGGAATATTTTAATCATTTCTGTTTGACAGTAGATACCTAGAATATAGGCAGTCTCATTAGGTAACTGTGGCACTAGATGTGCTGGTGTTCAATTAGTTCTAAAAAATATTTTCACATGGATAATGCCATCCGTATTCAAAATTGGTCAATCTTGAGGATGGTGTACTCGAATTGTTTCTATGTTTGATCTCATATATTCATTTGAAATAATTTATTCTCCTGGGCATCACAAAGCCTGTTTCTTGGATGCATGAGTCAAGCTGAGAGTGAAGTGTCTAATTTACTCCTTTTTGATAGAACAGGCTATGAGTTTATCTGGAATAAAATTAATGTCATGTTGTTACGATGGACAAGGTGTGGTTCCATCAGCTCATTTTGTTTTCTTTGTCTAGCTTGTGCCGAATTCTGGCTTGCTGACAATTTATCCCAGCAACCAAATATTGAATATTGTCTTTCTTTTTCCATATGCATATAGGAAGCGCTTCATTCCGTCTTATCCCTGATACATGTCTTTTGAGATGCTCCTTCTTCTGGTCAAAATCAGTATCCATCACGAATGTTCTCTTGCGGTTCCCTTGGCTTGCTTGTGATGGTTTTTTTCTTTGATAACCTGATTAACTAGAATCTGCGAGTACAGTGTCAGTGGATCACAGAATGGAATAAATTTCTTTCTGATGCCTGCACCTTTTGCTTTGCATCATGATCTTGATCTTGTGTGTACTTTGGTACTCGTCAGCTTCATAAGCAGCTGCAGTCAGGTGTAACATTTTTCCTGGGAGATAGAAGCGATGCTGAGGAATCAGGTAAAGCAACAAAGGAGGATGGTCATTGGCTCAACAATGGGAATAGAATTGTAGAAAACGTAGAGTAAGACAATTTAGTCTTGTCTCCCTCTCCTCCCTTTCCTTTTTATAAAAGGGCTTTCTTTTGAGTATTTCCAGTTCCAGGTTATCTCTATTAACTCTGCATACCATAGCTGAAACTTCATTTCCTTTCGTAGATAATACTGGTCAGGGAACAGAAATCTGTTTGTGATTGATTTCAGGTAGATGGGTGGGAGGAAGATTGGAGTTGCTGTGGACTTCTCGTCATGCAGCAAAGCAGCTCTGCGATGGGCATCGACCAATCTTACCAGGAGTGGTGATCAGCTCATAATCATCCATGTCAACAGTTCCTACGAGACTGAACAAGGTGCAGTTCATCTGTGGGAACAGAGTGGTTCACGTAAGTCTCAATTTTGTCCTTGTATCTTGAAATCCGTAAATGCATTGAGTTTTTTCATGCACATATTTCATAGTAATATGTTTATAGTGTTCTTGGTTGGTTTGGTACCGATGCTATTAGAAGGAGCATCTTTCCTGTGACAATGAGCTCAACTTCTGAATTCTTCATCATCTGTATTTCAGCACTCATCCCTCTGGCAGAGTTCTTAGATCCCCATGTCACCAAGACATATGCTGTGTCACCTGACAAGGAAACACTAGAAATCCTGACTCAGATATCAAATCAGAGAGGGGTATGAGTTATCTTTCTTGTGTTTCTACTAGTACTTTATATTAAATTGGAAGGCCAGGAAATATACTTGTATTGAGATCGTTCACTGTACTCTCGATACTAATTGGCACAGGTTGAAGTCCTTGCAAAGATATTCTATGGTGACCCTTCAAAGAAGCTTTATGAAGCAGTTGACCAGGTTCCCCTCAACTGCTTGGTGGTTGGAAACAGAGGGCTAAGCACACTTAAGAGGTATTAACAGCTCCTTTTTTTCTGAGCACAAAACCTTCCTACGCTCAAGAATTGTGCGGCAGTGCATGATACCCAGTTAACTAACCTCGATGCCTTCCTGATTCGAGGCTTCGAGCAATGATGCTGCCTCTGCTTCTTGTCTACTCATGAAATTACCCATCTGATGTTTGAAGTTGCTCCTGAAATTACCATGCATATCTAAGACCTCCTTTTGCACTGAAGAGAAGCATTTCATGTTGACATGTTGCTAACAATCATCTCATGTTTTGTTTCTTGACGCAGGGCTCTGATGGGAAGCGTGAGCTCGTACGTTGTGAACAATGCAACCTGCCCAGTCACGGTTGTCAAGGATATAGCTCATGGCTCCTGCAGTAGTTAACTGCTGTGATGGGAAGCAGTAAACTGCACGGACAGCATCAGTATCTAACATATACAGTAGCGGATTGAATAAAGTGTGCTTGACATGCACTGGCTGTCAGTCAATCAGCTGGGCTCGCTGCACACCTGGAAAAACCCTTATATACTTGATATAAACTATTATTCAGTATTATCCATGTAATATAAGAGCAGGAATCAAACGAGTGCTTCAGTACATCGAGTTCTTGTTGTCACGGTTTGCATGCTGCCTGTTCATTTTTAAGATGATGAAATGTGCCATAGAATGCACACAACATCTTCTATGCATTCTTGTGAGTCTATTTCATTTGGAATTAATGCTTCCAAAATTTATCTTAGGATGCATCTGGCTTCAGTTATGGTAAGGATTCCTAAATCGTAGAGTATTCTACTTTATTCATATGTTCGGTATAAATTCCTAAATCACCCGGAAGTCACGAGAGATGTAAATTCAACCTTTTTTATTTTTTGAAAGATTGGTTCGGCATCTGGTTCAGTGCTGCTCTGTACTGTAGCAGGGAAAAAGTCTACTTTATTCTTATAAACTGTTGCATTGAATCATTTAACCCTCTAAACTACGAGAGAGTTCCTTATATGCCACTTAAATTTAGATGGATTTCTTGTACATTCAAAATTGGCTTCTCTCTTCCATGCCACCGATTTAAATTTGGCATCTCTTTTATGTCATTGTCATCGCTATTGATGAAAATTCATAACTAATTTAAATTAAATTCTTTTTAAGTGAACTATTTTTTATCTCTTTGTATGCAGTGGTTTTCAACACGCTCAAATTAGTGGGGTTCCCATCGGATGGTGTCCCCACTTGCAGTGATAGTACATGGAGTGGATGTCAAGACAAAATTAGATGTTTTTGCTGCTGTGAGCTCCGATGGAAGCCTGGATCAAGATTAAGTTGTTTCGGAACTTGTTCACAAGTCAGAACGTGACGGTGTTTCCTATACACATTAGTTTTTGTATGGTAACATTGATTCGAGTATAATTATTTAGGGAAGATTAGTTGATGATGTTGAGTAATATGCTGCAATGTTACAGACACGCAGGAGATGTGAATGTTTAGGCCATGTTTAGTTTCCAAAAGTTTTTCTAAAAACATTACATTAATATTTGGACACATAAATAGAGCATTAAATATAGATGAAAAAAACGACGAATCTTTTGAGCGTAATTAGGCCATGATTAGTCATTTAGTCATAAGTGCTACGGTAACATGTATGTGCTAATGATGGCTTAATTAGGCTCAAAAGATTCATCTCATGATTTTCGCGATTTTTAGGCTAATCATAATTTTTTTTTATTCGTGTCCAAAAATCCATTCCAACATCTGATCAAATATTGATATGACAAAATATTTTGGGAATAAACAAGGCCTTACAAGACTATATAGGAGTGGAAGAGAGGAGTAGTTGCTTCAAGATACGTGCTTACGAAAACTAGTGATGGATGCATGGTATAGATTTGATCAAATTTAATTTTTCCGATACGGTTAGCCTAACGTGTCCGATTCCGTTTCCAATACTTTCATTCCTCTGCGTGCATACGCGTAACGAACCCCATAAATCCCACGGATTTCCCGATCGATCGAACAACCTGAATCATCTCCGGTAACTCCGTGCGATCGACGATCGATCGATCGATGGGTTCTGCACTCTCCTCGGCAGCTGCCGCGTTGGAGTCGGCCATCACCGCCGCCGCCGCCTCGCCGGAGCAGCCGGTATTCCGCCGCCGCCGCCTTTCGCGCACGGAACTCGACTCCCGAATACAAGAGTACGTTCCCTAATCAACACAATAATTACATTAAATACTAACAGATACTACTTCCTTCTTTTCACGATGACAATTCAACTTATTTAAAATTTTTATACAAATATAAAAATAATAAATCATACATAAAGTATCTTTTTACGGTAGTAAAGTACTAATTGCTTAATTTTTAAAGTAATTTTAAATAATCAATTGATTGAGTTGATTGCATTTTGCAGGAGGAGGCGCAGAGACGCAAGAGGAAGAGTTCCGATCGCCGGAGTGATGGACCTCGTCGGCGTCGCTCTCCGGCACTACAGCGCCAACAACAAGGCCGGCGCCGGATTCGTCCCCATCGAGCCTTCCATGGCCGCGTTCAGGAGTTCCTGCTGCAGCCCCTGCCGCATCGGCTTCTGGGCTCGCCGCCGCCGCCGCAGCGGCGAGGTCTCCTCCTCCTCCGCTCGCTGCCGCCGCCGGAGCAGACGGTTTGCTGCTTCTTCGCCGTGTTTGGCCGCGACCGTCTCAGGAAACTTTCTGTTGAAACATGCATCATCGTTGGTATATACACTAACACTAATCCCATCCTAATTACGAGTAGATTTATAGATTTACTGATTTACACATACATTAATTGATAGAGTAATTAATTGGCACAGTTGATTGTACTAATCAAATTAGCGATTAACCACCGATAGTTCTCATTTTGTACAGTTAACTATAATTATGAATAAAAGTAAGGTTTTCATAGTTTCTCTTTTACTTATCTTTGACAACTAAAATTTAAAATTTGCACCTTAATTTTCAAGTTGATTATGAGGTTTTTTCATCATAACCTTTTTTTTCCGTCTTGAATTTCAAATCGCGAATAATACAAATATAAAAGTTTTATATATAAATTATTTTTTATTGTTTCGTTAGTCTTTTAGAAAAGCGAAATGATCACAGGCTAACTAAGGTTATACTGTTAATTATGAACAGGAGAGCCACCTCGCCGAGGTCAGTTGACAGAGAAACAATTACGCCCCAACAGGAGTAAGTATTTTCTGCTGAATTCGCTTCAAGATTTCATACAAATTAATAAGTACCCTGTTGCTCGCCTGATCACAACATGAATAATCAAAATCATATCTCTCAAAAATAAAATTCAAAAACATAATCTGCTGATTTATCCCCTTTAATCTTCTATCTTTGTGATTCATTAACAGAGAAGCAGCGACATAGGAGGAAAGTGCGCGACATGGAGGACATACGTGCGTTTTGCCCAAGTTACGAAGAGGCTTTACAGATAAACCGCACGGATGAGCAAGTTTTATCTGAAGAAGAGGAACGCCATTTTCATTGTTGCTAGTACAATCCATTTACACTGCTCGCTAGCTAACCGCATTCTCTTCTGTTGCAAACTTGCAATGTATGTACATATATACAGAAAAAATCCTCATTTAATATATTGTTTATACAGTTTCAGAGCTTCAGATTTGTTCTTCTCGGTCTGGCCCCGTGGCAGTCCTCTGAAAACTCGACTTGTTCCCTGTGAAATTTCTCCGAATTTGCCATGAAACTATTGTGTTCCTAACATGGAATCAGAATGCAGAAGATACTATAATCATCTGGGTATGATAAACACGGCCGTGGTGATACTATTTTTTAGATGTTCTTTTCTCTGTTGCTGATCGGAGAATATTTGCTGCTCTCCTCTTTCTTGGGGCAAATTTGTGAACTCCTTCATGATTCGTGCCTGCATCGACGGACACGATGAACGCTACAGCTTAATTTGATCAAATTCCCTTTTCCGATCCGCTTAGCCGTCTCGGTTAATCGGTTTCCTGCATCCGTAATCTCCCATAAATCCCACCACGTTCGATCCACGAAAATCCAGACTCGAAGAACTTGAATCTCCGGCGGTAGCAATCGACGATCGATGGGCTCTGTGCTCTCCACCGCGTCTGCCACGTCGGACTCGGCCATCGCCGCCGACGACGCCGATGACGCCGTCGCGCCGGAGCCCACGGAACACGACGGCAGCATACAACAGTACGTTAATCAACACAGTTCGTGCGTTAAGTCGTATTAATTACTACTCGATTAATAACAAATTAATCGATCGATTTGGTTAATGCAGGCCGAGGCGCATAGGCGGCGGGACGGAATACAGGGTGCCGATCGCCGCCGTGATGGACCTCGCCGGCGCCGCTCTCCGGCATTACAGCGCCACCAACAAGGCCGGCGCCGGATTCGTCCCCATCGAGCCGTCCATGGCCGCGTTCGGGAGCTCCTGCTGTGGCCCCTGCCGCCTCGGCTTCTGGGCTCGCCGGTCGCGACGGAGCGACGAGGCCTCCTCCGCTCGGAGCTGCCGCCGCCGGAGGAACATCGCGCCACCGCTGCCGGAGAAGACAGCGTCCGATTGCTGCTTCTACACCGTGATGCGCCTCGATCGTCTTAGCTGGAAAACTGTCGTTAAAACATGCATCATCGTCGGTATGTAACTACACTCTTCCTATTTCAAAAAAAAAAAAACTACACTCTTCCTATCCTAAATTCTTAATTTTGGGAAGATTTATACATTTAAACATAAATTAATTGATAATTGATCGGTGTTAAACTGATACAGTTGATTATACTAATTCAGTTATTAAACAATGAGTTAACCACAAATAGTTCAAATTTGTCTTGTTAATTAGGAACAAAAGTAACTAAAGACTAAAGTTAAACGCGTCAGACGGACTTCTAATTAACTTTTGTGTTTTTCTCCTTGTAACAGGGGAGCCACCTCGCCTAGATCCGTTGACAGATAAACAATTACGCCCCAACAAGAGTAAGTATTTTGTGGCGAAGTTCTCTTCAAGTTTTTCGTACAAATCAATAATACCCTGCTGCTCGCTTGATCCTCATAAGTCATAACATGAACAATCAAAATTATAACCTTCTGATTAACCCGATTTAATCTTCCCTCTTTGTAATACATTTACAGAGAAGCATCAACAGAGGAGGCAAGGGCGCGACATGGAGTACATACGTGCGTTTTGCCCAAGCTACAAAGAGTCTTTACAGATAAACCGCACTGATGAGCAAGTTTTTTCTGAAGAAGAGGAACGCCATTCACATTGTTGCTAGCTAACCCGCTTCATTGCTCGCTAGCTGACCGCATTCTCTTGTGTTGCAATGTATGTATGTACAGAAAACCCTCATTTATAGGAATTGTGATCGTATACAGTTTCAGTCTTTCAGATTTCTTGTTCTCAGTCTAGCCCCGTGGTACTCCTCTGAAAATTGAAGTGTTTCCTGTGTAATTTCTCTGAATTTTCCATGAAATTATTGTGCTCATAATATGGAATCAAAGTGTGGAAGATATTCCATAATGGGATTTGATGAGTACACTGCATTTGTGTCAAATATTTCTGCACAAGTAACGTCGAATATAATATGAAAAAGAATTCGTTCCTCAAAAAAAATATGAAAAAGATTTTTCCGAAAACGGAGGGCCGTTTTGTAAGTAATTCGTATAGACCTCGGCCCAAAACAATAGATGGGCCGGAAATTCGGCCTGTCCAAACAAGGCCAGCAGAGGAAGTGATCGGACAGTGGGCATGCATACCGGAGCCCAGGTAGATCTCATACTAGTAGAGGCTGCCGTTCTGAGTCACTGACAGAGTGGGCCCCCAGGTGGCTCTCCTCTCTCCTCCATGGTCCTGAACGCCGCCAACTCCGGCGGCCGCGCCGCCGCCGGCATCCTCTTCCGCCGAGCAGCCGCCTCCGCCTTGCCCACGCCCAATTCCACGGCGGCCACCGCGACGACGCCGCAGCGCATCTCCCACTACCTCGCGCACCACCCGCGAGCGACATGGGAGGCGCTCTCCGCCGCCTTCCCCGCCGCCGCGTCGCCACACGGCAGCCACGCCGACGCCGTCCTCCTCTCCCTCTCCAAGCACCGCCACTCCTCCTCGCCGGAGCTCGTCGCCCGGAACGCGCTCACCTTCTTCCACTGGTCCGCCTCCTCCTCCTCCTCCTCGTCGCCCCACTCCCTCCGCGCCTACTGCCTCCTCGTCCACCTCCTCGCCGGCGCCGCCATGATCCGCGACGCCTCCATGATTCTCGAGTCGGCCATAGCCAGGCATCCCTCGTCGCCGGCTACTCCCTTCCTGGACGCCTTCTTCGCGGCCTACGAGGACACCGGCACGGCGGCGACGGCGACGACCCGCGGCCTCCACCTCCTGGTGCACGCCTACGCGCGCGCGCGCCTCCCGGAGGAGGCGCTAGAGGCCTGCCGCTACCTGGCGCAGCGAGGCGTGATCCCCTCCATGTCGGCGTTCAACGCCGTGCTGCACGCGGCGCAACGATCCGGGCGGTTTGGGGTTGCCTGGGAGGTGTTCGAGCTTATGACGCTAAGGCGGGTGTACGCCGACCAGAGCACTGTTGAGCTTGTCATCGGCGTGCTCAGCCGGGAGGGTAAGCTTGCCAGGATGGCATCCCTTGTGGAGAGGATTCATGGTAAGAAGTGCGCGCCAGGGGTGGTGGCGCATGTGGCGCTCACTTTGAGGATTTTTGAGGAGGGGAGGACTGAGCAGGGGATCTTGCTGCTCAGGAGGGTTCTGCAGAGGAGCATGGTGTCCGATGACATTGCCTACTCTCTGATCGTGCATGCGCATTGCCAGGATGGTGATCTGAAGTCTGCATGCGAGCAACGAGATGACATGGTTCGCCGTGGCTGTCGCCTGAACTCATTCGTGTATACTTGCCTCATAAGAGTGCATTGTCGTGAACACAATGTTGATGAAGCTGTGCGATTGCTTGAAGAAATGCTCTCTGTTGGGTTGAAGCCATATGATGCTACATACAGCCATCTTATTGCTGGGTGTTTCAGACAAGGGAGGATGGAGGAGTGCTCGGAATACATGGACAAGATGCTGCGTGAAGGTTTTGTCCCGGATATTTGCACTTGCAATGAGATGGTAGAGGCACTCTGTGATTCAGGAGAGGTCGGCAAGGCAAACGAGCTGCTAACAGCAGTTATGGACAAGGGGTTTGTTCCCAATCAAAACACGTACTTGAGGCTGATCAATGGATATGGCAAGGTCGGTAATGCTGAAGGTATCATCATGGTTTATCATGAGATGGAGCACAGGGGGCTTAATCTTGGAGTTGATGTTTTTAGCTGTCTCATTAAAGTCCTTTGCCGGTGTGGAAATGTCAAGGAAGCTGAGAAATTCTTGGGTGTTGTGGAAAGGAAGCTATTGGCTCCAACTAGTGAAATGTATGATCTTTTGATCAGCAATCATTGTGAGAAGGGTAACACTAAGAAGGCACTTTGGTTATATGACAGAATGATGACAAAGAACAAGCTAGTCCCCTCTGCGGATACTTTTATGATGTTGATTAGAAGAGTTATCAAAGCGAAGTCTACTTGTTCCTCTTGGTGATCTTCCAAATAAGATTTAGTTGAGTGGGAGAATTGATGAGAGAAAAGCTAAATGGATTTGAAGCACAGGAAACGTTATTACTATCCAACATGATTTGTCTTCCTATGTCTTCTTGTATTGAGCTGCAGCTGAGGTAATCAATACCCTTTGTTTTAGTACTATTTTGATATTTAAATAAAAACTTACCCTGCCAACCCTGCAGTATAGTTAGCAAAGCCTTTTAAGCCTGGCGTTGAATAGTTCTATTTTCTATGGATTCTGAACTCTAAAGCATGGACTTTCGATAGATAGGGCTTTACTGGGTGCCATGTATAGAAAAAGTATAGAGGGAAGAGTATTCAGCATGTGGGAAAAGTCTTCAGTTCCCATGAAATTGGCATGTTAGGAGTACTAGAGACTGAAACTCATTACAATTACTGTACCAGCAAAGTATGTTAGATTCTTAGAATCATCTAGTCTTCTTGCTCAAGCGAGACATTCCCATTCAAAAGATTGCAGTAGATTGTCTCCCCCAGAAAACTACAGGTGTTTCAGCATTCAACGAAAAATATCATAAAAACGCTAGAAAGGCACCTTTTTCATGTCTGAATAGCATTTGGAATTTTTGGGTCCATCATCATCTGCAAAGACCATTTCTTCAGCTTGAAACATTGCTACTTTGTTACAGTTCTCATGTCGCCTGGTTCTCCAAGCCAGATGAACAAGGAGGGGACGCCGATGTTGGAGTCTTGCCTCCCAGATTTCGCCATGCTATCCGCATCGTCAGTTCAGAATTTGATGCAGGCAGCTTAGTACTTGCTGCCTGGTTAAGTCCCTGTCACGCAAAGCTTGGCACCATGTCCCTCTTTAACACAATGCCACCAGTCAGCTCTGTGTATCAACAGCATTTGCGGTGCCAGAAAGATGTGCAGGTACCCACTCTTCCACTTTCCCTGCCTGCTCGCTGGTGAATATATGATTCATTACTCATTCTTGCACTCTTCTTAACTGATAAATATTTTTTATTTAGAACTACTAACTACTAAGCATGTCCAATTCACAGTAAATTTGGAATCGAGTACTTGTAAACTTGGCAGACGACTGAGATTATTTCTACGTTGCATTGCAGCCTGCAGGGAAGTAACCACGGTGAACACTGAACAAAAACAAACAAATGCCATGACGAATGCAAGATCGTTGTCATCGTCGATGAGCCGCCGTCGCCGCCACGCCAGCCGACGATAACTAACAAGTACGAATTCAGTAACCTGCCACCACAGTAGTTTCCATATCACGTCGTATGCTCGTTGCATTTCACGTTTTTCTCTACGATTAAAACCGATCTGCGAGTTTTTATCTCGTACTCTCATCAGGGTTTAGTTTGGCTCGTTGTCACTGTTGAACGCTATTTTGTAGTACTACTATGATGGGATTGCTCGCGTGATCAGATGGTGACATTTCTATGATCTGTCTGATCATGTCCCTGAAGAAAACGAAAACCCAAATTTGACCAGAAACTCATTTAAAAAAGGCCGCGGAAATTATTTGTCGTTGGCGCTTTCTTGCCCGTGTAATTAGTGCTGTACTGCGGTGTTTGTCCTTAGTTGCAGCGATTGGAGCGATTGGGGGGTCGTTCCCTTGACGCCCTCACAGTAGCTTTCGGCATGTTGAGATGGCTTGTTCGACGACAGCATGATTGCATCAGAGGCCAAGCTTGGAGAATCGCTGTGATGCTCTAAGCCTAGCTTCTTCTTTGTATTTCCTCTCGATTCTCTTTATCTCGGTATTTTTCTTTTTCTGGGTTTTTTTACAGTTAGTATTTACCTGCAAAATTCTTTTGGTCGTCACTGTACTGTAGTAATATTGAAAATAAAATATGTTTAGACGGCTGATCAAAGTGTGAACTCGCTTTTGTTTGCGTTTTTTTATAAAGAAATACTTAGTGTTCCACGGTTATTATTTTAAGATCATATGATTTGTTGAAACCTGAGGGAAGCATTCAAATTCTACGTTTGCAAAGCTTGTGCAAAAATGAAACTAACTACGAACACACGTAACTAAACTGTTGAAGCTCAGGACAATAATAAAACAAGTTTAGAACCCGCAAATGTGTTTTTTTTCACATGCTTATGGGTATGGAACATACAATTCAACACGGGGCTATACGTACATGGAACGTGACCGAAAAACAATACGTAGTAATACATTATGTACATTTTTGCTAGACACACATCAACATCATATCATATCAGGATCCAGTAAGAATCAAGTGTTGGAGACTTGAGGAGAAGAGAAGATACCAACATGTTTAAACACACGCCGGGCAAGAGCAAAAACCTGATCATACATACAGTCGTTCACAATCACCATCACCACACCAACCAACAATCTGATCGACGATCAATCAATTGTGCAGCGGGTTGGAGCCCGTCGGCGCCAGCCTCTTGTCCTCCTCAAATCCGCCGACGCCTCCGCCGCCGTGTGGCCGGAGCCTCCTCGCGTCGAAGGCGGCGAGAGCGCCTTCCATCCTCCTCCTGTTCTTCATGGCGAAACCATCGCTGCCGCTGTCGCCGTGGAGGATCGGCGGCGGCGCGATTACATGGGCGGCGAGCAGCGAGGTGGTGGCGCGCAGCGCCGTGGCCACGAGGGACACGAGCACCAGCAGCTTGAGCCACCTCGCGACCATGTCTCTCCGGACGCGCGCCGCGCGGGGGATGACACGACACGGCCGCACGAGGGGAGGGAGAGAAGGGCGTCACGCGGTTGGGAGGGAAGGTGGACGGGGCGCGACGCGATGGCCGTGTGTTTTGTGGCGTGGCGCGCGCGTGGCGAGCGACGATTCGGTGTGATTGATTTGACGGGAGACGCGGACGAGCGGCGCGGCGCGGCGGGGGATGGAAAGGCGCAATGAGTGATCGTTTCGCCGTCATTGCACTGTTTTCGTCCCAAAATACAGTTAACTTAGATTTAAAATATAGTGTTTTTTTACGTCTAATGTATCTAGACAGAATCTTAGTCCAGATATATTTGACTGAAAATATCCCATATAGTGTTCACCTTTTTTTACAAAATCCAGTCGAATTCCATGAAATTTTGAGGTTTCGACATGGAATGGAAGTAGATTTTGAGTGAAATTTTGAATGGATTTCGAGAAGATAGAATAAAATTTGACCAAATTTAATTGAAATATGTCAGAATTTGTTTGAAATATACCATTCCACCGGGGTCGGTATCTCCATTATAATGGACTCTTGGCTCCATCTATCCTAAAATAGGAAGGCCGTATTGCATTGCATCCCCTGCCGCCCGCACGGTGGCGTGAGGCCCCGTTTGTTTGGCTGGCGCCTGTCTGCCCGCGGCGTGGCGAGGCCATGATGCTGCCGCTTGACCGGTATCTCTCTCTCACCGTAGCTAGATCTGGCACATCACAAGTTCACGCAAACACAAGACGTGCTCGCAAACAGAAACAGGGCTTTGTCATTTCCGACGGGCACAACCGATCCAGTGGTGAATTTAAATCCACCCTTTCGAAAAAAGATCCCAAGGGTTGGAATTTCGGATCGCCAGAAAGGCAAAAAGAAACACCTCGTCTCGTTCTTTCTCTCGATCACGCCGTCATCATCTAATGCACATGCGAATTTAACGGCTCTGCGTTGCTCGAGTACAAGGAGTACTCCAGTAGCGAAGCACTGAAGCTGTAGCAATACAGTTGGAAGAAACAGTTGGTGACGTGACGCATGCGAGGAACTACTCCAGTATTCCGTAGCTGTTGTATTATGGTACACTACTCGTAGGCCGCATCAATTGGTACTAGTAGTGACCACAGGTAGTACTAGCAAAGGAGCAAAGGGTACGTACCAACTGAATCAACCAAAGATCGATCAGTTCCATCGCACTTGATCCATCGAATCCCATCTTTTCTCCCCTTTTTATTTTCTCTGTTTCTCCTTTCATCTTTTCCGGCAGGAGCTTTCAGTGTAGCAGCAGTGTTTCCTGTGCCTGTAATAACATGCCCTATCTCTTCGTTGGAGCTGGATCAGTGATACTGTTCCCGTAGCAGCAAAGGCAGCAGATGCTCTGGTCCTGGGCTCCTGGCTGAGTTTTCCTATTACATCGCCCGTACCCAGTAGCTTAACACTCGTACTGCACCATGCATATTGTGGAGTTTGTACTGGCTTTGTTTACAGGATACTGCATCATTAATTATTTTCGAACCGCATCAAGATTTTTTGGACAGGGAGCTCTGGCAATAATTAAGGAGTACTAGGGGTATATGCAGGACAATGTTTGGTATAGTACACTGCATCAAAGAATTTTTTGGACAGAAGAGCTCTGAGCCTCTGAACAAGGCAGGAATGGCTCCCACCTTCATTTCCTATATTACCCCTGATCATGCATCAGACAGGCTTGATGTGTCCTGCACCTTTCACTATTTTCCTGTGTGCATCTTACTGGATGAAAAATGGATTGTTATTCTGATAATTACTCCTACTAGTTAATGACAAACAGATACAGGTGCCAATAGACAGGCAAAGCTATAATCATATTTTGCATGAAAAATGGGGGCAGAGACTCCTCTGGAAAACTTTTTTTTTTCTATATTTACTGATCAATCTCATCTCTTTGCCACCTATAGATGATACTGTATGTACAAATGAATAACACCTCTACTATTACATCGTCAGTATCCAATAACTTAACACTGGAGTTTGTACAGGTTTTGTTACAGGAAACTGCGTCATTAATTGTTTTCAAACTGCATAAAAGAATTTTTGGACACTGAGATCTGCCAGTAATTAAGGTAGGAGTATATGCAGGACCATGTTTGGTATAGTTACACTGCATCAAAGAATTTTTTGGACAGCAGCTCATCCTCTGAGCAAGGCAGGAATGGCTCCTGCCTTCTTTTCCTATATTGCCCCTGATCATGCATCAGACAGGCTTGATGTGTGCTGCACCTTTCACTATTTTACTGTGTGCATCTTACTGGATGAAAAATGGATTGTTATTCTGATACAGGTGCCAACAGATAGTCTAAGCTATAATCATATCATGCATGAAAAATGGGCATAGACTCTCTTCTGGAAAAACTTTTTTTTTTCTATATTTACTGATCAATCTTCATCTCTCTTTGCCACCTATTGATGTGCAACAAGGATGGGCACAGCTCATAACAATGCCCTACTGTATGTACAAATGAATAACACCTCAGCTATAGACAGCAATATGGGTCCTACTCGAATCCGAAAAATTCTCATCTCTCTTGTTGGGGGCTCCAGAGCTTAATAAAATCAAAACACATTTGGCGCAAAGAACAGATATCGACCCAATCACCTTGGTCCAGAGAGCTCCATAGCTTCCAAGCCAAGTGACGATTCATCTGCAGCGAAATCCATGAATTTGGGGGGTAGAAGTTCTGATGAAACTGACTTCGGTGTGTCGACATTCTGTGATGCCTCCCATTTCTCCGCGAGACCATCCCCTTCCAGCATTCTGATTACCTCGGACATTCTGGGACGGTGAGAAGGGTAGTACTGCGTACACAGCAGTGCTACTTGAACCATTTCCTCGAGCTCGACCCTGTCATAGTTGCTGCCGAGGTCTTTATCCACCATCATGCTCAGCTGCTTTTCCTGATGAAGTTTCTTTACCTGAAACAAAACACAAAATATCATAAAGACTGTTCATGCCTGGTTACCTTCACTTTAAGAACAAATTATACCCTTTATCAGTCCTTTTAGATCTCAACTGGTTTAAAAGGACTATGCTAAGTTATGGTGGACGTCCACACTAGATAAATAGATATAGATATGCCTTTCGTTTGTCAAGAACATTTTCAGCTTATCTGCTCTGCAAGGAAAAAGAAGCCCCACTATCTTGCACATCAAATCTTATCAATGCATGTACTCAACATAAAAGGCAAAAAAGATCCTATGAATGACATACAGACTTGTCAAAAAAGCTCTGTGACGGGCAAAACTAAAGGGACATACAACAAACTCTGATGGCAAAGGAGGGAGGGACATATAAAGTATATTGATGATCCTTGGGAGGCATTGAAAGACCACAGCATATAAAGGTATCTGGTACTGTCAATGGGATATTGAGATATTGAAGTAGCAGAAGGTATTTGGGATACCAAATATTAACATCACAAAATATCTATCACTCAACACCTCCCAAGGATGAAAAAAAAACATCAGAAGTAATAAGGAGAAAATTTCCTGTTTTCAAAGAAAAAGTGATTATACACAGAGAACAGAAAATGCATACCCAATCGAGCACTCCGCCCTTCTGATTCGCTAGTCTCCCAAAGTCCAACGCCTTCTGACCGGTGATCAACTCAACCAACAAGACTCCAAACCCAAAAACATCCGTCTTCTCTGATGACTGGCCAGTTGACAAATACTCTGGAGCTATGTGCCCTACTGTCCCACGTACTGCAGTGGTAACATGGGACTCCCTATGATCCAAAAGTTTTGCCAATCCAAAATCTCCCACAATTGCTTCAAAGTACTCATCAAGCAGCACATTTGACGCTTTTACATCACGGTGAATGATTTTTGGATCGCACTGTTCATGCAAATAAAGCAACCCTCGTGCTGTGCCTAGTGCTATCCTCTTTCTCCTTGACCAATCCAGAGCTGGCTTGCCATTTACAAGTTCTAAAAAAGGGAGCAACTTTAGATGCCTTGCAGTATCAAATGTATAAGGTCAATTTGCGCTTAAAAGCTACTCATATAATGCTCCACAACGCCCAATTTACTAAATCAGTAAAAGATATGACGATTAAATGGGCAAAGTTCACATTCTAAATATGGTGCAGTGCAATTTATTGGATGAACATATAAACACTTAAATCAATAAGAGGAGCAGGGGTAGGGTTTTGAGATGATCAACAAAATCAACTAATACCAGCGTAAGTAGCATACTTCAGTTGTAAATTTGCATGACAATTGACATATTCATATGGGAGTTTTACATCTACAAAATTTATGATTAAAGTTCATAATCATCTTTTAGCTTGCAACAAACTCATGTATCTTTTTCTTCAACCATTTTTTAAAAAGTTGGGGCTTAGGACTATCAGTTCGCGCCATAGATATATACAATTACACAGATAGGAATTACAAGAATGAAGGAACTTACCCCGCAACTGAGACGCAACACTACCATTTGGCATGTATGGATAAACAAGTAATCTTTCACTCTCTGTAGTGCAGAATCCAATGAGTCTAAGGAGATTGCGATGAACGGCCAAGCTTATGACTTCAACTTCAGTTTGGAACTGAACCTCCCCACCAACAGCGTTATAGTCCTTCAATCTTTTGACGGCGACAACTGCACCATCACGTAAAAAACCCTTATATACTATTCCATACCCGCCTTCACCTAAAATGTTCTTTGAGTTGAAATTATTGGTAGCTGCTCGAAGCTCCTTGAAGGCATAACGCTTTAGATGACCCAAACATACTTCTGGGTCATATTGATCTGCAGATAAGACAAGGTATCAGGTATTACTGTACTGGAAACCCAAATAACAGAAAAATACAGCCTGGGAAAGCATGTGTATAAACATAGAACGTGTAAAGAAAAGATCACAGGAAGTCCTTAGGTGCAAAATAAGACAGCATGCTCAATCCAAGGGAAATCAGCATACTGAATGAAATGATTATGAACTGCACCAAAGGTTTTCCTAAAAGTACCACCATGCATAATATAAGGGGAATAAAGGCCTCACTCTTTAGAGTTGGTCCCAAGAGTATATAAAACTTGTCCATTAGAAAAGCTTTGCCACTTATTTGTTTATGGCGTTAAAGCGAAAAGAAGGCATGCACCTATGCATTAATATGTGTAAAATCCCAGACAAAACTCCACTAAGAACATTTCAGCTAGTAAATGCAAGACATGTTGTGTCTTTGTACAGAAGAGAATAATCAAAGTTCCTTCAGGACAAACCAACGAACCGAACATATTAGGGTGTGGCCCAGGTAAACAATTCATTTAAGTCATGTACTTCATGATCACATAATATAGTTGTCTTGGGCAGCTCGCATGATGTTAGGGGACACTGGTGTGCTAATTTTATGAACCAAGCTGTTCATACAAACCCGATTCTGTTGGGAAGTATGGTATAATTCATAATTGGAAACTTGTCAGCAAAAATGATATGGTCAGAGGTGCCTCTTTGTTATGGTCTAAATACCAAGAGAATTTAAAAGTCGCTACAGATATCACATAATGCATCAATGAAGATTAATACAATGCTGAAATTTTGCAGCAGAAAGGGTTATCCCTTTTAGAGGAATATGATACTGTTTCAGTAGAGGTAATCAATCAGCTTGTGCAGATATCAATAGGTTATTGAACCAACGATATATTCTACTCCACAGTTCTATAGATGTCCATGTAAATTGACTTATCAATTGAGCACTGTGAAAAATACACCTCAGAACTCAAGAAATGTAGAATATAAAAACCATTGTTGAAGTAAAGACATCAAGTATCACTATCAAAATCCAGATGGAGTTAGTATGGCAACATACGCATGCATAATTGAAAAGAAAATTACCATTTACGTCAAAAAAGATCTGCTGGTTACGCCTATGTCGCCACCAAAGAAGCATACTGACTATGATAGTTGCAAATACTACCGAACCAACAGTGACTCCACAGATAACAGCTATATGGTGGCTTCTTGCAATGCCTTGTTGTGGCTGAGCTGAGGAAAAGAAAACAAATATGAGTATGCACAATAGACAAAACAGACAAAACGATACAGAAGATATCACTGGTGAACAAATTCTCACTCTTTAAGTCATCTGGGGGGTATGAAAGTGGATCCATAGATACAGAAGAGCAATTATCTCCAGACTTGATACCACAGATCATTGGATTTCCCGCGATGCTGACAATTAAGTAATAGTGAAAATAAAAGTATAAGACAGTAGCCTACAACATGCATATAGAGCATTTAACTGAAAACTCAATAATTGGTCAAGGTGGAGGGGATAAGATGAAATACTCACTTGAAAGTTCTTGAAGAAATCTTTGGTAATGGACCACTTAAATTGTTAAATGAAAGATCTCTGCAACACAAGGCCAATTAAAGGGGATTATTAAAATACATCCAAGAATGAGACATTGATAGCAAGAAGGAATCAATTTGTTCACAAAAAAAAAAAGAACAAGAGGCATACACAAGAGCAAGGCCATTGATGGTGGCTAGCGAATCAGGTAGAACCCCAGATAAGCTGTTGTTGTTCAACTTCCTGGTAGCAAAAAGAGAAACAGAAAATTACTAAAAAGAACATTATCTAAAAAAAATAAAAAGAAATCGCAGCATATATACATCAAGAGGGCAGTGAGGAATCAAGAGCCAAAGAAAGAAATCTCACAGATAGTTGAGGTTCTTGAGATCACCAACTGAACTCGGTATACTCCCAGTAAGATGATTGTCTGACATATCAAGCGTCTGCAGCATCCCCAACCTGCCTATGCTGCCAGGAATAGAACCAGAGATTGCATTGTTCTGTAGTAGCCTGTAGAAAGATAGTTTGAACACTTCACACTTGCAATACTTCTTGAAATGCCATAGGTAGTACAAACAAGGCCGGATTAGTGAACTTGAGCTTACACAGATTGCAGCCTGGTGAGATTCCCTATGCCGGGGGATAATTTGCCTGACAAGCTTTGGCTAGGCAGACCTCTGCAAGCACACAATTGATGCAATGCAACAAGATTAGCAGCAGCAACCATTGCCGGAGAAGGAATGAAGAAATGAGCAGCAGCACGTACAAGGCGGAGACGTAGCCGTCGGCGGAGCAGGTGACCATCCTCCAGCTGCAGGGATCGACGGAGTTGATGTCCCAGTTGTCGAGCACATTATAGGGGTCTTGCAGCTCCGTCTTGATTGCCATCAGCGCCACCACTGCGTTGCACAGCCACAGCAAACCAAAAAAAAAAAAAAAAAATCTCAGCTTCACTGAATCTTTAGTGTAGCAACAAACAACTGAAACTGAAGCCGCATTTGCAATCTCGTTCAAAAGCGAGGAGGGATCGTTGGCATGAAGTCGTCAGCTTTGTGAATCGAGATTGCCAAAAAGAACTAAATCTTTTATCAATTTCACTGGAAAAAAGCGTCCATCTTTTCTATCCAAACCAAAAGTCGTCAGAGAAATAAAAAGACATCAGATTGAACAGGCATTATAAAATGGAAGCAGCGGCAGCATCGAAAACCTTGGATTTTTTTTCATGGGATTCTTGGAAAGGGGAAGGAGTAGTGGGGGAGGTCGAGCACGTACCTTCGTAGTTGATGCCGGCCGGAGAGAGCGTGGCGGTGGTGGACGACGGCAGGATCACGGCGAAAACGCCGGCGAACACCGCCGCCACCCACCAGCGCCACCACCGCATCCACATCACCCCAACCACAGATTCACCTCCTTCCCAAATCCCAACCACCACACCCCCCAAGAAACAACCACAATTCCACCCCACAGCAACAACAACAACACACAAGAACACTCACGAAACCATCCGCCTCCCCAACCCAAATCCTATCCAAGAACGACGACGACGATAACGCAGGTGGAGAACTGGAGGTGGTCACAGATTGAATACAGATAGATGTGAGAGGAAGGGAGGAGGAGGAGGTGGGGGCGGGAGAGCAGAGCAAGCAGAGGTAGATAGAGAGAGAGAGAGAGAGTGAGAAAGGGGAAAGAAACGGGAGAGGAGCAGCGGAGCGGAGTGGCAGCCAGTCCGGCACCTATCAATCCGTCGATACACGCCGCGCCGCAGCCAAAACAGCCAAAAGAAAGGCAAGAAAGGCCACGCCCTTTTTTTTTTCCTCTTTCCCGACACGCCTACGCTGCCATCCGTCCATCACCGTCCGACCATCTCTTCCCAACCCACCCCCACCATCATCATCATTTTAACAGCTAATCTCTCCCCAAATATTTCTTTCTTACTGTATATATAGATTATTAGTTCGCAATCTACTAGTACTATTCAATAATTGATCCTAGCTTATTTAAAATAATACATACTCCAACCATCTAACAATAACATATGTCTCGTTACACTAGAATTAATCATATCCCACCGAATTATTATACTTTCGAGTGACGGGAATAAATCAATTTCATTATCTAACAAATTTCTTTACTACAGATTATCAGATTGTTTCCCAAGTTAGATTAGTGCACATGTTCAGATATTAGTTCATTGTTCAGCTTCTTTTTTTAGAGCTTTGCTTACAGAATACGGCAGATGGTGCTTGAATGCAATTCGTTGAGAGGCCAACCATACTGACAAGAATGCTCTTCTCACTCCAGGCTATACCACTAACAATCATGTAATAGTAATCATCTTGAACTACTAAAATACAGTAGTATGTATTCTGTGAAGACTTAAAAATTATATAATGTTCAGGATTGAGGCCGGTTGCGCTTGTCATTTTCGTAACAAGGGCGCTAATGACAAGGCGCATGTTCATCTCGGCGCGGTAAATCTATCAATATAAAACAGAATGATGGTGAGGATAAAAGATTAATAAAAAAATTAATCTCTGAGAGGTGAGGAGGATGGATGGGGGCAAAAGCTTTGCATGCTGGGGGGATCACTGGTGAGTCACATGCTCACCTTTTATTTTGTCTCGTCCTTTCTTGTCTCGTCGCCTAGCCCAGCAATCTCTGTCACACTCTCTCACTCGTCTCTCTCTCTACAGTACTCTACTAGGAGTAAGTATACTCTACTCCTATAGCCCATCAGTGGTACTCCACTGTTGTATAATACTAGTAGAATCTTATGCGCATTAAACCCCCTCATTACTTCTTATCTGGTTCTTGTTTATTCCAATATGCTCCCTCTCCTTTGTCCATGTTTTTGTCCAGTTTTTGCTACTGCTACATTCCGAGCTGCATTACTTTGTTTTTTTAATCCAGAAAAACAGCTGATAATGAATCAGTTTCACAGGTAGGAATACAGAGGAATAAGCACGGTAATTTTTTTTGGATTTTTTTTTGCAATTTTAGAAATTTCAGTTAATAAATCAGTTTCACAGTTGCATCATTACATGCACTGCTGCAGCTGTTATGAAAAGGTTTGTTGCTAGGTGTGTGGCACTCACCATAGCAGAGTGATCTATAGTCTGAACTCTTGACCTGAAAGAGAGGGACCTCCTCAATTATGGCTAATCATTTTCCTCCTACTCTATTTGATTACATTCACCCTGCAGCCACCGTACAAAACAATTCGATCTGCAGGGAGTTTTCTTTTAGCTCTGGGCGCGTGTTTGTATCTGAATTCCCGATGATGAATCTTCTTCGTCCAAGATTAGCATGGGCGTGTAGTACGCATTTTAATTACGACGTCTATGTCCTTGACCATTGTTATCTCTAAAGTCTAATCATGGTGTAGCATCACGGGAGATTAGGGCCGGCTTAAAGGCTGATTGGCTATCCTACATCCTATCCTAGTACCTTGTTTTGAACATACAATGAAAGTTCTAAAAAATCTTGGGAGTTTGAATGCCAACTTTTGTCTCCTTTTGTCCCTCTATGTTTAAATCAAACTTTGATTAAAAACGAGCAATCACATTCTGTCCTAGTATTACCATTTTACAACCATTTCCACGTGTGTTTCTTCAGTTGATCCAACCAGAACGTGTGTTTATTCAGTGGCTGTTTTTATCTCTTCGGCCGCATTTACTTTTCATATTTGGGACTTCAAAGTTATCACATCAATATCACATCAATATTTGTACACATATTTAAAGTATTAAAATTAGACTAATAATAAAATAAATTACATATTCGGATTGTACACTACGAGACGAATTTTTTGAGCCTAAATAATCTGTCATTAGCACATATTGGTTACTTATCATTTATAGCTAATCATGACGTAATTAGGCTCAAAAGATTCGTCTCGTCGTTTACAACCCGAATCTATAATTTGTTTTTTGTTTTGTTATTTGTCTACGTTTAATACTTCAAATGTGTTTTCAAACATTGATGTGATATTTTTTATCAAAATTTTCAGCGACTCAGTTCATCCCAGCCAGAAATCAATAACGAAATCGAGAACGACCGTGACACAGACACACACACTATTTCTGTTGTGGGGATGGGACGGCCTGATTAGCCGGTAGGTAAAGCAGCACTGTTGTCGGTTGGGGTTTCTCTCAAGGACGACGGCAAACACCCAACATACTGACATACTAGTACCACTAGCGAGTAGTAGTACACTATTCACAGATGCTCAACTAGCGTAAAAAATTCCAAATCGACAGTAAAACGAGATAAAACAGACACAAAAATGAGAGAGAAACCTCTCAACTTGCCCCCATTTCACCAGCCCTTCTTCCCCTCTAATTTTTTTTTAAAAAGGATGTTGCATTTTAAATTTTAATTTATGATGTCGAGACAAGTAGTACTACTAGGTAGCTATACTTGCAAAGTTGCAAGATGAGCCTGGACTCCGAACTGGGTGATCCAGACTCCCAAGAGCATCTTGGTTTGTTGTGACTTGGTGTTGGAGACGGTGCTCTCAGTTGAGAGCAGAGAGAATACATCCACCTGGTTATTCTAGGCAACAGTATTGTACGAAGCCGAGGGAATGTTTACTCAAATCACTCCAGAGGATTCAGAGGATTCCGGCACATTGTTTA
Organism: Leersia perrieri; assembly: GCA_000325765.3. NCBI lineage: Eukaryota > Viridiplantae > Streptophyta > Magnoliopsida > Poales > Poaceae > Leersia > Leersia perrieri. The sequence goes on from CM002476.1 coordinate 2,925,949, forward strand.
CAGGTGGCAAATCCATCCAACCACTACCCCACAACGGTCTACGAGGCACATCCCCAGATCTACCCAAACTAGCAACACATTTTCTATGAATTTCAAATGTTGTACTACACTCCATCTACATTTGTAAAGACATTTCAAATTTGCAAAACTTTTGCAATTTGGACCAGAATGAGACTAATCTTGGTACGAAGGCATCTTCCTTCTCCATAGACGATGGATGAAAATAAGGTCATGTTAGTTGACAACCATAGTTTCACAGCTACGACTAGAACTTTACAAACTTGTCTAACAATAGAGGCGGCAACATGCGCCAGGCAACCAAACCCCAAATGATGTGCAAATCTTTTGCACATTCCTCCTAAAAAACCAAACCCCAAACCTCATGTAAGTACTCCTGTATAACCAAGATGGGTGCCGGGAATAGATGCCAGCTATGAAAGGCAAAATGACAGGTCAGATAGTCAGTCATAGCAACAGTGTAACCCGCACTTTTAGAAAAAAAAATTTGGGGTGCATCCTCTCCAGCTCGCCTCAAGACAGGAGCAACAACAAGAGGCCAAGGCTTGGTTTCGTAGACCGTGGCAGGTTAGCAGGCATGCCAAGGCCAGGCAAGCACATTGGGGGGACAAGAGCCAACCAGCGTCAATCTGTGCCCCTCTCAACTGTTGGCATGTGAGTCTGCAGTACAAATCTGCTACTCATGCTGGAGTATATACTACTAACCCCTTCTATTTGCAGTTACATCTTTTCCTCTTTCAAAATGGTACTGCATCTGCACATTTTAAACAGAAGAGAATGCCTTGGAAATGGGCCTCCTACAGATCGGGCCCATGAAACATTCAAAGGCCTCGGCCCAAAGAGGGCCCTTCATGTTCGAAATTTTTTAAGGGGCACCTTCACCATCTAAAGATGGCATATGGCACGAACAGCCATGACAAAAGGAACAGATGACAGTGAACAAAACCATATGCTAGTACACTACTGCTTGGATTGCAATATACTACTACTGCAACAAAAAACTTCAGCTTCTATCCTGCTACTGTACTACCCTTCCAACTATCTGATCAGTTAGCATAATCTGATGCAGAGACTAGAATGTTGTTCCCTTGTCTTTTAAGAACTTGGTGGTGATAATCTAGTTAGATACCTGAATACGACTAGGATAATGCACTGGTATATAAATATTAGAAGTGTACCTGAATCTATATAAGGTTCATGATCTGGCTGTCACTCCCTGCAGATGCAGAGCTCTGCCTCTGAACCCGTTTCTTCTGATGAATACAAGCTGCAGCAGATTCTTCCATCCTTGGACGCCCCGCTTCCAAGACATCCCTGCCGAAAGATTGGCATTTGAAGCAATTATCTGAATTTTTGGCTGTGTACATCCGCTTGTGGATGTGAAGGACGGATTTCTATCCCTTATCTTTAAAAAGAAATCTGAATTCTGAAATATAAGGGCTTGATGTTTCTTTCACCCTCTCTAACATTTTGTATGGTATTTATCTTATTTTCATAGCAGCTATAAATTCTGTAGATGTGTCAAAGGAAGCTGTTATAGTACATCCAAGTGTATAATAAGAAACCAGGTTTACACAAGATGGGAGACGGATTACCGCAAAGCTTTGGCGATTGTGGCATTTCGTGGATCTAACTTTAAGGCCCTGTGAAGTACATCAGAAGCACTGGCATAATCCTGTCACAGTGCAAGCATTGTCAGGTGAAAATCGCAGACGAGTAATCAGTGAAGTGTCAAGAACTGAATCTGAAGCTAGTTCTTTTCCTTTTTCTTTAGAATGAATTGCAATGGATTATTCTCACTTGCTATGAACATGGATGGAGAATATGATGGTCACCTGCAGCAAAGAAAAGGCCATTCCTTGACGGTAATAGCCTTTAGCCCAGTCAGGTTGCATCTTGCTGCAAATTTGAGCATCTGAAATTGCCTCATCACCTATCCCAAGGTTCAACCAGCAAGCGCTCCTGTTTGAATATAATATTGCGTCGGTATTGTCGAACTTCATTGCCTATTATCATCAAACATTGTTAATATGCTAATGCTTCTGTAGTTCATGAGGGGTTCAGGATTCTGAACTCCGAAATTCAAGCTAAACCAATAGGATTTGGAAAGAGGACACAAGATGTGCTCCCCAAACAATTCTCTGGTGGCTTTGCTTCAATTATGCACAAAGCGGCTTTTGCTCTTTTATGAACAGAGAAACATTTGCAACCAAACATGAGCATGAAAAATCAGCAATGGGCAGGAGTTACCATGCTGTACAGAAGTATTGCATCATCATAGTCCTTGTTGTTGTATGCCGAGTTGCCTTGTTCTTTCAGGTCATCCTTCCTCTTACATGATGCATCTCTCATCTGATCAGAAAACCAATTTAGTTTAACAGTCATAAATAGTCTTGGATCACACGGCAATGGCAATCAAGTAATAGCTACTCCCTCCGTCTCAAAATATAACTACCTGAGCAATTCAAATTTGTCTCAAAATACAACTACCTCTACACCCACCTATCCCATCTCCACCAATCATAACCATCCCTCTCACCTACCCTCTCCTCTCAACCAATCACCACGCTCCATTTCCTCAACCTTAATTTCTCCAAAAAACGGCATAAGTGCTTATATTTTGAGACAGAGGTAGTACTCCTTTTAACAGCAATTTCACATACCCTTTCCTTATAAGCAGCAGATTTCACAAATCTGATGATCCCATCAACACTCCAATTTAAAATAGTATGTACTTGGCAAGTCAATGGAAACAGAACTTCTATAGCTTCCCGTTCAGCGTGAATTGCAGCAATTTCTACTGGTAACCTACCAAGCTGTTAAAGGATAAACTCCATGAGTTTTTCAGGAAAACATATCACAAAACAAGAAGATGAATCTCTAGGGAACAGAAGTTTTTTGCACACCATGAATTACTGACACGAAATGGACATAGTAAGTATGAGGGAAACAGGAGGGCTATATATATGCTCACTTCATCATGAATATTTGGATTTGCCCCAGACTCCAGCAAGCACTTGATGAATCCGATGGAGCCGGAACGGCTACATGCTAACATCAGAGGAGTTGCTCCATTGAATCCAGCACCATTAACATTAGCACCAGCCTAGTTCATGTGTTCAGCACATGAAACAAAGCACAATAAATTCAGTATGATGGTTAAGTTGTTATGTATTAAACAAAGGAAGCTTTATTCATCTTAGACCATTACATCAAGATGACCCAATTACTCCTCTAACACCACTGCCGGCTAAATAAAATTGCAAGAATAATGAACCTTGTTGTACAAAGAAGCAAAAAAGCATGGATTCCACCTGAATGAGCAACTTCATGCATTCCAAAGATCTCCCCAAAAGCGACGAAACCAAGGGTGTGAATACACAATTGGCAATCTTGTTTGGCTGCAAAATCCAACACAGATATCAAAACCAAAATCAGTTCCTAGGATTGTAGCAATAACCATTTCAGGGAAACCTAAAATGCAGCAAAGAATTTACATCAACCACCAACATACATCGGCGCCGTGGTCCAGCAAGACGCCGACGACGGCGGCGTGCCCCTGCGCCGTCGCGACATGCAGCGCCGTGCCCCGGGCGTTCGCCGCGCCCACGTCTGCTCCCCTCACCAGCAGCAGCCTCGCCAGCTCGCTGTCCCCTGCAAACAAACACACGATCGACTCGAGCATAGTCAGTGACACACAATTGCACGGCGCGACGCGACGTCGCACGAACGCACGCACCGTTGTAGGCGGCCCAGTGGAGAGGGGTCTCGCCGCCGTCGGGGTCGGGGGTGGACGGGTCAGCGCCGCGGTCGAGCAGGTAGGCCGCCGTCGATGTGTGCCCGAACGTCGCCGCCAGCAGCAGAGCCGTCTCGCCTGCACGCGCGCACGCAAACGCGACGCCGGCGTGAAGGAACGGGCAACGCCGAACACGAAGCACGAAATCAAACGAGAAAACGGAGGAGCACCTGAGGCGGAGCGCGAGTCGACGGGGAGGCCGAGGGCCAAGAGGAGGAAGAGGCAGGCATCCGTGCGGCCGTTCGCCGCGGCGAGGTGCAGCACGCCGCGGCCGCAGCTCGATCGGACGCCGCCGACGCCGCCCTCGCCGCCGTGGCGCGCCACCTCCGCCGCCATCCCTAAATCGCACCGGATCAGATTAGCCAGGAAGGCGGCAGTGCGAGGCAAAGCTAGCACGCACGAACTTACTGGCGAGGAGATGGAGATCGCCGACGGCGGCGGCGCGGAGGAGCTCGCCGGCGCAGCGGTAGTATTGGTGATCCTGATCCAACCTCTCTTCATCCCGCGCGTCGACGCCGACGCGGATGGATGGCGCCGGAGGAGGCGTCGCCGGCGGCGAGGATGTGAAATCCACAACGTCCATCGTACTATTGCGAAGAGGAAGAAGAGTGGAGTGAAAAGGGAGCTTCGAGGAGAAGGAAGAAATGGCGGTTTGTTGGGAGATGTGCCCGCGCAGTGCAGTGAGCAGGCGGCGATTAGACGCGGGGGCTTTGTTTATCTCGTCGTGGTTGTCGTGTCATGATGATGAAAAACGTCGTGTCCACATAAGAAGGACAAGGCCCAGATAATCGTAGATGGGCCCGAGAGTGTTAATTAATTTTCCGGCCCATCCAAATCTTTTTTACCCATATCGAAATGATCTCACTTCAAATAAAGGAGAAGTTCACTTTGGATCCCTCACGTTGTCGTTCAGTTTATTTCGTCATTGAACTGCAAAACAGATATAGGTGGTGTTTGAACTGCCCAATATATGCATTCATCGACAAATTGTTGCTTTGATTGAACTCGCATTGTTATCCTGCTTTATGCACTAGTGTTGCCTATTGTCAGTTTGTATAGCCAGAGAACCGCAGCTTCGATGACGTGGGTTACGGACTTGGGCTGTGTAGATTGACATGGGACTGCCCATTATGCTTTGCCAAAGCAGTCCGTGCCGGCCCGGGCTAGGGGAAGTGGCCCAAACGTACGGGCCGTGTAGTGCCGCCCATCGTGCCCAATTTCCTGGCACGGGTACAAACGAGCCAATTCGTGCCGGGCCTGCCGGCTAGACCCAAGTTTCAGCAGTCCACCTCCACCATGCCGGCGAGCTGTATAGGATTCTGCGACTGCACGTGCGCGTCGGTGTCAGAGTAGGCGTGCAACGACAAGCTCATCGAGGATTCGCGGGGTCGATGCGGAGGACGTGGTCGAGGAGAATTAGCCGGCACTGAGCACTCTCATTTCGTAGAAAATCGTGCACGATCGAGAGAGGAGAACGTTATCTGCGTGACGGTGGCACATGCATGTATACGCATCTAGCACTGTCAAGAACACTACTAGAGGCGCCGCCCGGCCACGCCGCCCGGCAATCATAGTCTTCAAGACTTCAACGTGCTCGCGCGGCAGCAGGACTCACTGACTGAATCACATGTCGATCTTAATTCCTTCCATCCATAAGCATGAATGCATGATTATGTTTGTAGTAGTTGCCCAATTTAACCAACGGGATAGGCGGAGAATCCGTTAGGACGATCAACAACAAAACTGCATGCCTATATACGTCTGATAGTAGTATACACGTATGACGTATCCTGCCGCTGCATGGGCGGATCCCATGTAGTTCCTAGGTATTCACGTGAATACCCAAAATTTTCATTGGAAAAAAAATTCAATATATGTATATACTTATTTATTTGATTAAGTTTGCTCAATTTTATCCCTTGAATTTTACATATTTCATCACTCCCAAAAGTATAGCCAAACATAAATTAAGTTGTAGTTTTGTAGTTATTTTATAAAGTGCTCAAATTTGTGAGCTTTCTATAATATGAACATTGAATCTATGATATTGTACAATTTAGCACATATTTTTCTCAACGCTATGTTTTGTATGTAATGATTAGTTTGTAACTGTGAATACCCAGCTGTGAGTTCCTGCGTCCGCCACTGTGCCGCTTCCGTCGATCTTATTCGTCCCAGATAAGCCCAGCCCAGACCGATCGATCGATCCCACGGAACTATGAGCACGACGAGACTGCTTCTCCCATGGGCGGCAGCTCCTGCACCGACGAAATCACCAACGATCGGGGAAATCAGCGACAAGACGCCGCCGCTACCCCGTCCACTAGCATGGCTCGTGGCCTTCATCCGCTTCGTCGATCTACCTCCCGCTCGTCCCAATCTTCCTCTCCGCAGCCGGAGCCTACTGCATCTGCTGCACCACGAGACCATCATCACCACGCGTTCCCGCAGTCACGCCACAGTACTACTCCGTGTGGCCGATCACCGACCCGGCCTGCGTCCGGCGCGACCCGTGGCGGGCGTCGCCGCTGCTGCTGTGGGGGGCCTACATGTCGGCGGCATCGATGGTTTCCGCGTGCACGCGCCTCTTCCTGCCGCGCGCGCCCCACGCCGTGCTCGGAGACATCGACGGCGTCGGTGCGTGTTAAGTGGGTCGGCGGCCTCCTCGGTTGTGCCGCCGGGATTGGCCTCTGCCTTCGCGTCACCTGGCTGGCAGTCGCCGCAGATTGCCTTCTCCTCGTCTGCATTGCCGCCGTGATTGCCCTCTGGGTGCGGCTTGTTCGCACGTACGGCGGTTCCCGTGGTTAGATTAGATTGTTCGTAGATTATATTGAGATTAGATGGATTTCGATCACTTAATGATATTGCCTCCATTCCAAAATATATAAGATACAGCCACCTTAAATACAAAACCAATAAACATTTAATCATACATGCATATACTACAAACCAACCACTGCATGCTATTTAGATTTGTTTTAGTTTATTGTTTTGTCAATGCATGTAACAATGTAATTAATTGTCTTATATTTTGAAACATATAATAAAAAAATAGTTGCGGCTTATATTTTGAAATGGGGGGAGTAATACATGTATGGTTAATTATTCGAGAGAGAATGAGGATTGAGCGAGACTCGAATTGAGCCTGCTTAGTCCAAATCACATCAATATGAGCAGCTAATTCCTAAATTAGATACATGTCTATATCGATTCTCAAATCAATTCTAAAATCATAGAATTGAATATCAGTACTAACTATTAATCGGTATAAATAGCATCGGTATGGGTTTGTGAAATAAATTGGCACTGACATTGTATTCCAGTGTTTGGTTGGGGGGAGTTTTTAAGGAGGGAATGGAAGTTTAGAGGGATATGAATATTAATTGTTTTGTTTGGTTAGAGGGAATGGGAGTTTGGGTTAGAAACTATGACTAAAAATCAAATTCCCTTACTAATCTCATGGTCAATTCTTTGGGCTAAACTCCTAATCCCCTTCCCCAAAGTTGCCAAACAAACCGTGAGACTAAAAAATTAAATTTCCTTCTTAATCTCACCATCAATTTTCTCATCAAAACTCTCATTCCTCTTCCATCACGTTTGCAAACACGCCATAAGAAGACGTGCAACAACAAAACTCATCAGCCAATGCGTCGTGGCTTTGGCTTCGTCGTTACGCCGCGGGACGTACGTACGCGGTCGGGCAAAGGGATACATGGACTGAAATCGTATCGATCTTGATCCATGCCATGCATGATCCTATCCTACCAGTCGTATAGTGCCCAACTAACAAACCGGGATAGGAGGAATTAATCAGTTGGATTAAACTGCCTAGCTATATATATGGTCAGGCCAGCCTCTACCATCGTAACACGTACGTCATAAACTATGGCAAAACTGCTGCTACCATGGGCGCCGGCGGCGGCGCCTCCACCGAAGCCAACGGTTGGTGAAATGACGGCGCTCACACCCCGTCCGACGCTATGGTTAGCGGCCATCTTCCTCCCATTAGTTCCCACCCACTGCTCCACGGTGGCATCCTACTGGCTGTGCAGCTCGCCGGATTTGCCCATGGACCCGTGGAGGCTGACTCCGTGGACCGACCCGGCCTTCTCCGCCTGCATCCTCCGCGACCCGTGGACGCGGTCGCCTCCACTGCTGTGGGGGGCCTACACGGCGGTGGCCTCGCTGCTGAGCGTGTATATGCGCCTCTTCCTGCCGCGCGCACCCCACGCCGTCCGCAAGGCGCTCGACGAGGTCGCCGTGAGACGGGTCGGATTCCCCCTCGGGCTTCTTGCGGGGATCGGCCCCTGCTCTGGCGTCAAATGGCTGGCCGTCCCATTTGATTGCGTTTTCCTGATCCTCATCGCCGCCGTGCTTGCCCTCTGGGTGCGCCTCATTCGCACATACGGCCATTAATTAATCCCCGTGGCCAGATTAGATTAAACTGATACATATGTCAGTATAAAATTCTCTTAAATAAATCCATGATGATCGTGCCATGTATGGGTGAATATTAGTTACATCTATGTAATTAATTTCCTAGTATTGCCTTGATTTTACCTCTTCAATTCATGAGATGATCTATCATATGACCTATGAGTTCATGATGTGCCAAAGGGATTGGGTAGTTGATCCATGTGCCATGGCACTGCCATTGATCCTAGTATTGGTTGCATATTCAGATCAATGGCGTGGATAGGTGGAATATGCAACAGTACTAGCTGGTGAGGACTAACTTGACGGCAAACGCACAATGGTTTGCTTCGCGATTATTTGGTTTTACAGGAAGTATGCACAAATCCATTTCAAAGCATTAACTTCATAACACAAAGTTTTGCAATTGCTTTGGAGCCTGCAAGATTATCTTGCAAAATTCCCAACAGATACGGATCCATGAAAAGGACAATGAGGGTATATCTGAAATTCTGAATCTTACTGAGTAGTGTAGCGAGGAGTACGGCACTGCACTTGATCTGCACAATGTAAGATTCTCAAAGTTCATCAAGATGCATACGTATAAGTTGGTGAGTCTTGCTTCCCGGCAGGTTATACAGGATCTTTCGAAATTTGAGTGAATGTGGAGAGAAACATGATACATAATGTGAAATATTTGGCAGTATAATCTAAATTATGACGATTTTTTCTTACAAAAATCTTCCTATAACAGTTTAGCCATTTATTGTGATCCTATCCAGGATAGCTTTTGCAGAGCTGAGTTTTTTGACAGGCCAAAATGGATAGGACCTTTGATGGTACTATAATATTGATGCCTAAATATATGCATTGATAATGTTGGTCTTAAAAGTCTTGATCAGGTTGTTGGAATGCACATGATGTAGGCTTGAAGATTAATTAGTTCTGATGGTTTTTACACTGAATTTATGCAGTAATTTTACGTTGGATACATACGTATATCGTCGAACTCTTGAGTTGCTTGTAAAATGATCCGGTGGTTGATTTATTATTATTATTATTATTCAGCTTGGTCATATCATCGTTTGTTATAAAAATAGATACACAATGAAGAACCAATATTTACATGCAAAACCCTTGTGAGAAAAAACTATGGGTGTCGATCGACAATATCACTATCAATGAGTTTGGTACAAACAAGAGAATTACAATAGGTATGTCACGCCTTCCCATGTAGTTTACAAGAATATATAAGGGAATAAATAGAAGACTTTTAATAAGGAAAGGCATATAATCCTTATATATAAGTACTACATGACACGCTGCGTAATTCATTGACCGACAATATCACTGTCGAGGAGTTTGATATAAACACAAGAGAATTAAATTAAGGACAACAATCCTTCTCATGTAGCTTATAAGAGTATATATACAGTGGAATGAATAGAAGACTTCTAATAGAAAAAGACATATATCTCTACTAGTAGTTAATATATACTCCTGGGGGATTTGGATCACATATATTTTTATATATTTTTATAGAGATGTGTTATATCCTCATAGAAGTAGCTATACATTTTAGAACATATGTTTTATAGAATATGGCCAACTAAACATGACCCCTGCCATTTTTTTGTTACTTCACTCCAAACTAGTGTATTCGCTAGTGGTCACAAATTTGATGTGGCACGTCAAAGAGCATCATTTCATTAGAGGACAAAGGAGCACGGTATAGGCGTAGAAGTAGTAGTATATCGTCAATGCCCAACGGCGTCAACGGCTACACAGCTCACAGCTCAAACGGAGTACATCCAAATGGAAAGCACTAGTAGAACACCAAGTGACAAGTGACTCTCTGGTCCTCTGGAACACCTGACTCCACCTGACTCTGGCTCTCCGCACGTTCATCAGCTGTCTTGTCTCTGCATTGTCTTGTTTGTGCCACGGCGCCAGACCTGTGTCAGACATTAGAGTTGGAAGATCAACCAATACTGTAGGAGTACTACACGAATATTTTGCCATAACAAAGGAGCAGTACTAGTACTAGTGAAGTATAGGAGACTAGGAGTATATACTTGCCAAAGCTTCCGTCAGTCGGAATGGTGTTCTAGCTCTAATACTGCTGAAGAGCTTCCAGGCGACCACGGGCCACCCAGTACTGGATTTCAAGGTCTCTGAGCAAATATTTGATTCCAAGATCCCTTAGCAGCATGGGGTTTGGCTCTGCATCTAATGTCGCAAGAAAAATAATTAGGCTAATTAGACTTGTCACCACTAAGAAAATGTCAAGCCTAGCCTACTAGTAAAGTGGAGTAAATTATATATACTCGCTATCCCGGATGCCTGCAGGAGCATTGGAATGTAGAGATCGCGTCCAATTCGCAAGATTTCTCTTGGGATTGCCTCTACGATTAACACTGTACAACAATAGAAAAATTAGCTTGAAACGATACATCGACACCCAACAATAGTCAATAGCTCAGAGAAAACAATACCTCCTGTTTGTTGATTGAAAATTTCATATCCATTTCTCAATTGTATAATCCACGATAAAGGCTCATGCTGTGGAGAAACAAATTGTAGAGAAGTTAGTTACCACATAAATAAACTACTACTAATACAAAGATTTTTTAACTAATACAGTTATACAGAGATTTTTTTATTGAGGGAACCTGGGGCTTATATGTCATCAGAACCATCAAAACTATGGAATCGTCGACCTGAAGGGTCCCCAGCAGAAGATCGAGCGGTGGTTGTAGCTCTTCAAATTGTGCTGTCATGCCTACTTCTATACCAATAACTAGATGTTAATAAAAGTCTGAGACCATACATAAACATCCAAGCATAGAAGATACTCAATCGGCTCCAAAATATACTCCCTCCGTCCCAAATTAGATGCCGTTTTATTTTCTTTCAACGTTTAACCATTTGTCTTATCCAACAAATTAGTGAAAATATAAAAAATAATAATTCATACTTAAACTATTTTTGATAATAAATCAAGTTACAAAAATAAATAATACTAATTTTATAATGTTTTGAATAAGACTAATGGTCCAACATCACAAACAAAAACTTAAAATGACAAGTGTTTTGTGACGGAGGTAGTGATTAAGTTTATACTTTCTACATAGAGTAGAAAAAGAGGTGAAATTATATGGAGATTGTTGATGTGTAGTTAGTTAGAGAATTGCTTACATTTTGAGGTAAGTTTGAATTCTAAAGTTAAAAAGTCAAAAAACAAATACCTTGTGTGCTTGAATTCAGATTCAATGTATCTGATGGGTGATCATGTTGAGTCAACGCTTCAGGATCAACAATTCTGTTATGAGCCAATGGGAAGACATATCCTAAAAAAGAAACACCTGTTATTTTCTACTTCAACAACTAATTATCAACAGTTCAATCTCAAAAAAAAAAAACTAATTATCAACAGTTTACAAAATGTTCTTACCAAGTATTGGCCCAATGATAACCAATATTATCTCAATGAAAGTGAAGGCAAATCCGATTATAGAAGAAGCCTGTAGAAATAGCATAAGCGTAAATTGCATTTGACGGCATCAACTTTTTAGGTGGATACAAATTAGTAACTTGACAAGTTTTTTTTTTAATAAAGAGTAACTTGATAAGTGAGTGTGCTAATGTATAAACTTGGTAGGTAGGTGTAGTTTAGTTAATAAAATTAAGAAGTCAACATACATGCACGACAACTTGGAGGTGAATGCGATTAAGGTTTTCGTTTTCGAGTACTTAATATACTTGCGTAGTTTTGTACAAGCATATATACTTGCGTAGTTTTTGTCATTATGGGGTACACTAGTAATTAAAAGTCAATCAAAATTTACTATGCAGAAAATTGCATTCATGGTAGAAAGAAACTCAATAAACATATAATAGTGGTTGAGGTTTGTACCAAAATGAGCTGTTGCTTAGGATGGGCCTGAGCTGTGATGATTGAAGTCACCATGTTCATTAGACAGCTTGGCAGCACGTCAACCACGGTAGCAATTTTCTGAGATCTTTTAGTCAAACCATCCTGCAAAGTGAAAACAAATGAAGAGAGAATGTTATAGCTTGATGTTTATGCAGAGGGACAAACTCATTGTAGGTACGAAACGTTGAACATACCAGAATACCGCAGATCTGAATTAAGTGGCAGGTGGCCAAAAGAAACAAGCCAAGGTATCCAAAACAATCCTTCACAAACTCTGATGGGTTTATATCCCAATGCGGAACAGTTGATATGATTGATAAGCATACTATGAAAAAGGCTCCAAGAGCATAGCCCTTTAAAAACATAAAACATGAATTACTTAATATCATACAAACAAGTATAGATCTTCTGTATGGACGTGTAGAATTAAAAGCAAGCGTACCTGTTTTGTAGCCCTTTTGTGGGCACATATGCTCATGAGATAAGCAAAGGTCGCCATGCAAAGAAATGCATGCGTTAGGAGAAGCCCAATACTAAGTTCTTTTTTGCTGGTGACAATGGCATACATCAACCATATTATGCTATTAAGCAACCCACCAGCCATGGCTGGCGCACCATACAACTCTATTGTCCTATCAAATGATCCAGTATAAACTTGGTGGAAAAATGGCAGCACTGACAAAACCACTGGAACCACCGTAGCAACGGATGTTGCCACCTTGACAACGGTCTGATAAAAAAAAAACACATGCAATTTAGTAACGCCCAAAGCAATCCATAGTGAAAAAGTACACAAAAGATAGGTCAAATCAGTTAGTATATTCTCTAGTAAACACAGTTCACTTGCATTTCCCAGAATTCAATTAACAATAGTCTGTTAAGAATGCTATACATTGTCATAAAGTAATAGAGGTACACTGTGGGAAATTAAAACATATAATTAATTCCTAAGAACTCTTCACAGCACCCAATTAAGGCAAGTAGCCTCATTTTCATACTGTCCCAATTGTGCATGTCAACTGAAAGTCTAAAACTGTGCAATCCGCTTCTCCCAAATTCAGAAATAATGCCAAATTAAACATATTTATGATTATGAAGCAACTAACAGGAAACTCAGAAACAAACTTTTCTCAAAGCAACAGTTGCAACAGACAGCCCACGATTTTACAAAGCAACAAGAGCCGATAACTTCAGTTACTGGCTTGCACACAACTCATTTGGTGGATCAGCATTGAAGAATACGTACAGGAAGTTTATAAACCAAACAACACAGCAGGATACCATCTAATGATGTGGAATTAAGCAGAACATAAGCAGGAATTTGGGTTTAATTTTACCAAACTCTGATAAACTGGAATCACTCCATACATCATTGAAATGAAATGCTTCATATGCTGAAGAACGCAACACAAAAAATACTAGGGGGTCAATTCCACATGCATACATGAAACTAAATGCTTCTGATCTAATTGAGTTCTGTCATATACACAAAAGAGTTGGGCAATTAATGAAACATGCAATAGAGAGCATACTGGGAATCAATCCATACATCACGAATCAGTCCATACATCATTCAAATGAAATGCAGAAGAATGCAATACAGAAAATACTAGGTATCGATTTCATATGCATATATGAAACTAAATGCTTCAGACTCAGCACAGTTGGGCAATTAATCAACCAAAGAACATAGAGCATACTAGGGGATCAGTCCATACATCTCTGAAACGAAATTGAACATTCAGATAAAGTTGCAACTAATCCAAGTAAGATGCAACTCCCGGACTTGCGATACAAATTCATGAACAGGAAAACATCCCTAATCGCTCGAGCAACTGTGAAATGCTGCAACTCTGATACTAAATTTGAATCTCTTAGATTTGAATCCGACCAATCAACATTTTAATCAGGAGATAACTAGCTGCATGAAAACCAAACCAAGCAGTCACAGCGCAAACAATTTGAGGCAAAACATTTCACTTCATGCAAGCGATCAAGCAGTTCAAAGCATCCAACAACACAACCGACTCGATCCGTTCTACTTGGCTCACAGGATGCCGGAATTGAACTGGACGCCCAAATCCCAACACCCAGTATGGAGATGGTGAGATGAGCCATTGAGCCGTACCTTCGCTGGCGGCGGCGGCCAGGAACCAGCGATAGCCGCCGGCGGTGAGGGACCGGGAAGTGGCGGCGCCGGTGAGAAGTAGCGGCGCCAATCGTAAAAGGTAGGCGAGCGGTGGCTGCTCAGGGGTGCGAAGGAGAGCAGCGCGGGCGCGGTTGCCATGGGCGTACCGGGAGGAGCTCGAGGAGTCGGCGCATGGGAGGAGAGGAGAGTCGGCGCGGCCGCCGGGGCTGAGGAGGGCGCCGGCGACGATCGCCATCGCCTGACGAGGTGCTTGGTGGAAATCGCGTTCCCCATTTCTGCTCTCTCTCTCTCTCTCTCTCTCTCTCACGCGCGCGCTCTGCGATGGCGAGAATTTGAACTAGCTATATTTCATAGGTGGCCGCTGGTTGGTGGGAAGGAAAGCAGAGGGGGAGGGGGGCGAATTTGATCGAGCGTTTTTTTCTTCTTCTTTTCCGCGCTGCAAGCAAAAACCAAATTGCCGACCCGAGAAATTTTGCCGGTGCTTGCTTGCTGCGAACGGCGTCGCGGCCCGCTACAGGCCCACGACGGCCTGCTAGTCAGGGCTCTTCTCTTCCATTAGGGCCAAGCGGACGCCGGCGGCGGCGCAGTCTGGCTCCACTGCGCCGCCTCGCCGCCCGCCGCCGGCAACCTTGCCGCGGCGGACACCGTTCACCTTGCAGGTGTGACACCTCGACGGCGGCCTACCTACTCAGATCAAGCGCGGCGCGGCAGCGCCGCCACTGCCTAGGCGCCTAGCCCTAGTCCTGTACCGCCCCGCCGCGTCGTGCTGCAGTTCATGGTCGCAGTCGCAACGCGGAGCCACGCATGGGGTCTCTCAATGTATCTGTACTCGTTTGTTTGCAGGGGATGGATGGCGAGCTGCTGCTGCTGCTGCTGAGGGGAGCCAACGTGGGCACGACGCGGCAATTCGACGCTGCGCGGCAGCACCAACATGCGCTGTGAACAATGACAGGTCAATTTTTACTGTGCTTTGAACACTTGAACTAGGCTGGTGCTGAAATTTAATGGAGCAACTTCTTTCAATTCAGTTGCCTAAAAAGTTCTCTTCATGATTGGTGATACTGCCTTGAATAACCTGGTGATGCCTCACGCTTGAGCACTGATCGTTTTTCGTATAACTCACTGTAGCACTGGACATCAACATGCTCTGATCTGCAGCATATTTCCAATTTGATATGTATTGTAGCATTTTCCGTGGTTTAATGCCACATATTTTGTTAATGTTCAGTAGCTTATCCATGCTAATGTATTGATCTGATAATATTTTGATAATAACATGTAGGAGCTGTGATTGGGCTGATTTTGGCCCGTATCTATTACTGGTGTTAATCAAGGCCGTTACATGTGTTTGTTACTTTGTTTTCCCTTCCAGTGAATTCTGACTCAGTGGTTGAACAGTTAATATAGTGCCAGATTTCCCTTTATATCCAATAGAGAAGGAAACATCAGATCATTTCTTGTGTTGCCATTGGAGTAAAAATTATGTGCACAACAATATTAGGCCAATTTCTTAGAATTGTTACTTTTTTACTGCCCCTGGATGTACCCTGCTTGATTGAGGAATATTTGTCTCCCAAAATTCCACATTTGACTTCTACATTAGCTATGATCTTATAGGAAAAAATTCAGTATGTCATACCCCTTCCATCTCGGTTTGTCACTTTTGTCCCTAGTCTTGAAATCATCTGTGGCTATGGGGAAACTATGTTTTTGCGAGATCTTGAATTAGAAGTGGGACACCGTTAGTGAGGATTTATGATTCCTCTTGCTGCGAATGATTGTGTTCATGTGTGTGGTGCTGTGTAGATTCTTGAGGTCTGGTGTGGCAACTCGTGCCTTGGGGAGGAGCTGCTGCAGGAGGGCATCGCTTGCAGCATCATCTGCGTCGACCTCTCGCCCGTCGCCGTCTAGCAGATGTGTGACTGCCTCGCGGAGCAGGGCACCAAGGGTTGGGTTTGTACTGGTTTGACCGTTGTTAGTCTAGCAGTATTTGTTTCCTTTAAGCAATTATAATGTTCCTTACCTATGGTCACTGTTATTTGGGATTTTCGGGTGCAATGTTGATACTTTGCTTCTTGCAGGCATGGAGGTCGTGGTACCCGACATGCTTGATCTGTAGTTGGAGCGTGACATTTTCGATCTCGTGATCCAGAAAGGCACAATGGTATGTATGCTGCTGAGTTTGATTTCCCCCATCATGAATTTGATTGGAAAAAAATAGCATTGAACTATAAGCTAAGATATATAAGAGTCTAACATCCAATGTATAGTTGAAAATCACCGATAGACCATGCTAGCTATGAGCTGTGTTGATTGCTATCCAGAGAGAATAAAGTAACAAACAAACTTTACTTTACAGTAAGTTAAAAAATTGTTTTTGGATATTTTGGAAAATTCACAGATAGGGAAAGGGGATCGATTCAGCAAGCTTGTTTTCAGGAACAACTCAATGAGATGCATTCTGTTTGTTCAGTTTATTCTGAGACCCTCATGCTGATCTGAATGTTGTATATTTTTGATAGGGTGTATAGTTTGTGGATTGTAGTTACCATTGAACACAAATCCTGTCAAAGTGGATAATTTCATGAGAATGCTTGAAGGTATCCACAATGTTGGAACATCGCCAATGATGCCAACAGGGGGGAGGACCCCCTCCTCCATGGAGGTGGTCCGAGCTAGAACTCTTGTGTAGGGAGAGGAGGAAGATGACAGTCAAGATGCTGTCAATAATGGGGTGCATGGGAGCCCTCCTGGGGTCTCCAGTCTCCTCCTCTCATGCCCATGAGGGCTTGCTTTATATTAGATGAATAGGAAATTACATATCTGCCCTTAGGGTTCATACATAGGAATACCCTCTAGTTGGGGGTAATATGGCCATGTGACTATACAAGAGTAAGGTATAATACAAAGTGTATTTCATCTGGTTTACATACACCTTAGGAGTATGTGATTATCCCCAACACACAAGGATTTTAAGCCTGAAAGCATGTTTGTATCAATTACCTATGGACAGGTTATGAAGATTCTGATTCTCATTATATATCTGTGATCTGCAATTCCATTTCTGGATTTTCAGTATGATATTTATGCATGCTACAGAAACTTTACAAATGAATACCCATTATGTAGAACTATAGATTTGACTACATTGAAAGATGATAGTTGCCAAAGAATGTTTCCTGAGGATTAAGAAACTAATGTAACTTACCTCACTGTATGGCTTACTTGTTGTTCAGCTAATCTTCTCTTTCTAATGTTCTAATTTTATCTGTCAAGTGGCAACCGCATTTCTGTCGTCGATTTTTTGAAGCACCTGGGTTTATATGGTCTGTTGACTGGAGACCTTCGGTGACAACTTTCCATTATTTCTTCTATATTCTTAAGAGGGTTAAATTCATAACCATTCCTCTGTTACTATCTGAAATGTCTGTAGTCTAAGTCACTGTAGTGTAAGTCACTGTTTAATTCAGACATTTCATCGCCGCCGTCTGGGTGCGCCTCATTCGCTAATACGGCCATTAATCAATCCCCGTGGCCAGATTAGATTAGAGAAATACTCTTAAATAAATCCATGATGATCGTGCCATGTATGGGTGAATATTAACCCCTCCGTCCTTAAATGTTTTACGTCGTTAACTTTTTTTACACACGTTTGAATGTTCGTCTTATTAAAAAAATTTATGAAATATATAAAACTATGTGTGTATAAAAGTTTTTTTACAATGTCTCAAATAATTAAAAAAATTTGATAATTTTGTAACCCGCTGCCGGACACACAGGGGTACTCGCCGTCGCCGGGCATGTCGTCGTGGCACGTGGGGTTCAGCGATGGCGGTGGTGGAGGAGGATGTCGCGAGGGTGAGGAGGGTCCACTGCGAGCACTGCACTGTCGCCGGTGAGTTTTGACTCTGTTCCGGCGTGTTCGTGTCTTGACTAACTCTAGTTAATTTGAAGTGTTCAGATGATTTCAGGGTCTTGACATATTAGGAGTACTCTGAAGAGTGAACTTTTGAAAAAAAAAAGCATTAAAATTTCTTGTTGTTGGGTAGTGGAAAGAATTACATGATTTTCATGATGTAGTTGATGTTGTGTAGTTGAGTAGAGCATCAGAGCGAGTGCAGAATCTTCTTCAATAGAAAGCATGATGAAAAGTCAAGATTAGATTTTGCATATTGATGTAGCTCCTATTTTTTTGTAAAGTTATAATCTATACATACGCGCTGAATTTCTTTTTAATGAACTTGGATTGCATCTGCAAGAAGTCTTTTGGGAGGATAAAAAAAAATTTGAATGGAGAGGGAAAAAAACAGAAAAAGAAAAATTCAGGGAGGAGAGTGATGTATTTGGGAGGAGAAAAAAATGATAACATTCGAGGTGTAAAGGAAAAAACTAAAGAAAAAAAAGAGAAAAGAATGAGGGAGGTGAAAACCCATTATTTAATGTGCCCATCTTTCAATTCGACGGAATCCGCTGTTACTATCTGAAATGTCTGAATTAAACAGTGACTTACACTACAAAATGGTTGTGTTTCTTTGTTAAAAGTTTATATGTTTGACCATTTATCTTGTTCAAAAAAATTTATATAAATATTATTTATTTTGTTATGAGTTGGTCTATCATTAAAATATTTTAAACCTATCTTATATTTTCATATATTTGCATAATTTTTTTAAATAATATAAATAGTCAAACATATGATTAAAAAGTCAAGCGGAAGAAGTGCTTGCTAGTAAGTACAGATAATAAAAATATAAAATGTCAACACTGAATTCCATCGTAGTGCGGTGGACATTGGGATATTTAGCTTGTCGGTGTAATGGGCCAGGGGGTATTAGTCTTTCATGAATAAAGGCCCATTAAGGCCCTAGTGTTGAGCTAGTGTGCTTAGCCTTGAGGCCTAGATGAGGCCCGAATGAAAACTGGGGAAACCCCAAGACCAGTGATGCCACGTGGCCTCTTGGCCCGGGGGGAATCATTGG
>CM002476.1:2946785-3069531 GCA_000325765.3 Leersia perrieri
GGGCGTTCAGCGGCGGGGCTCCAGCAAATCCCCGGGGTGGGGGGTTGTAAACAAGGACCGTCGCGTCTTCTGCTTACAGTATCGGGGTTCGTCTTAAGATTGCCGCAAGGAATGGAGCATTTATTCTGGGAAGTAATCATCAGTGCAGTGGATGGAAGTCTTCAGTACCTTATCCTGTTTATCAGGCGTGGATGGGTTCTCGGTTAATTGTTCAGGCTTCGAAGAGGGGAGACACAAGCTTGAAGGCCTCGGTAACTAATGCTAGCCTGATTGCTGGTAAACTATTGGATTAGTCCAGTTTCTTTTGTTCTTTCTTTAAGTGTTTTATGTTTGTAAAAAATTACAAAGTTCCAATGCGCTATGATATGAGACTTTGTCATCAAGTTAGTTGAGAGAGCAATTAGATTCAAAGTCAAGGGCAATGGTTTGATTTTGCTGTTTCCTGTTTTATTTCAGAAGAGAGGATAACTGTTTTGGTCATTGGAAGTGGAGGAAGGGAGCACGCTCTCTGTTATGCGTTGAACCGCTCTCCATCTTGTGATGCAGTCTTATGCGCCCCTGGGAACGCAGGAATTGCTCAGTCTGGTGACGCAACCTGTATATCCGACCTAGACATCTCCGATAGTGTTGCAGTTATTGCATTCTGCCGCAAGATGGGTGTGGGAATGGTTGTGGTAGGTCCTGAAGCTCCTCTTGTCACGGGTCTAGTGAATGACCTTGTGAAAGCTGAGATACCAACATTTGGTCCTTCCTCAAAAGCTGCGGCTTTGGAAGGATCAAAGGACTTTATGAAGAAATTGTGTGATAAGTACAATATTCCAACAGCTCAGGTACCTTCCTTTACATTTGCTTTAAGCCCTTTAATATTTCTGGGACAATGGGAATTTGTTCTGAAGAGGATCATTATATGCAAGGACCATGCTTAAGAAAAGAACCAAAAATTCATCATTTCTGCCATAGGTATAATTATACAGACGTTTCCTTTGAAATTGATACGAGGTTGCTACCAATCTTGTATTCTACTTGCTTGATAGATCGGTTATAGGCACTATGACTAATCATCTTATATTTTAATTAGTTGGTATATCTTTAGCTTTCTAGATCAACTATACTAAAGCATTGCCCATATATCCTGAAATTTCCTTGACTAGAACGAAATTTTAAATGAAGCTGCTGAGTGTAAAGTTAACATACCAGAAAATATAGTGGAAAAAACAGACTTCCTCTATATAAATCTATTTATTATTTGATATGCTAATAATAAGGGTAACATGATTACTTATATTTCTTTGATAGTATCGCACATTCACAGATCCTGTGGAAGCTAAACAATACGTCAAGGATCAAGGAGCTCCTATTGTTGTTAAAGCTGATGGATTGGCAGCTGGAAAAGGGGTGGTTGTTGCTATGTCTTTGGATGAGGCATTTGAAGCCATAGACTCTATGTTGGTTCAGGGGTCATTTGGTTCTGCTGGTTCAAGGGTTATCATTGAAGAATACTTAGAGGGTGAAGAAGCTTCTTTCTTTGCATTAGTTGATGGTGAAAATGCTTTGCCGCTTGAATCGGCACAAGATCACAAAAGAGTTGGTGATGGTGATGTAGGCCCAAATACTGGTGGTATGGGTTCATATTCTCCTGCACCAATAGTGACAGAAGAGCTTAAACACATAATTATGGAGAGTATAATAATCCCAACGGTTAAAGGTATGGCAGCTGAAGGGTGCAAGTTTGTTGGTGTATTGTATGCTGGACTTATGATTGAGAAGAAATCTGGCCTGCCTAAGCTTATTGAATACAATGTACGATTTGGCGACCCAGAATGCCAGGTTAGTGATTCTTGATTTATAAACTGTAACCTTTAAGGATACATTATCTCTTAGGAAATTTGTGTATATATTTCTACAGATAAGTCTTGCAAATTTTGATTTTGGTTTCTCTGATCACTCTATGGCCGAAGTGTTCTTGTTGGAAATTAGAATGAAAAAAAAATTGCATGTTTTGCCTCCAGAGTTTTTCCTCGTACTGCAGTTGTGAATTGTGACCCCAATGGAATTCCCACCTGTTCTGCATCTAGCAGTTCAGACTCTACTTGAGGGTCTAGTTGAGAAGATGAGTATATTTCATTCCTGCATTGCAATAAGAATGGTGCATTTTTGTGGCATGTTGTTAGTGATGGTCAAATCAAGTTTACTGCTTTAGCATGTTTGTTAGTGATAGTGATGGCCAACTATTCTATAAAAAAACTTACAAATTTATACTAGTGCAGGTCCAACAATTCTGACCATGACTACTAAATATTTGATATTTGAAATAGAATTACTTTTAGAGTGCATAATTTAATAGATTCTACTAGCATATTACCGGAAGATAACAACGGCAAAATGTTAAATCATGAAGATTGCCGATAGAAATGGTAAAATATATTTTTAGGACCAGAGGTAGTAGCTGGTGTACCAAACTTCATATGTAGTCTGAATTTTTTATCAAACGCCTGGCCCAAGAATTCCAGATGCCCTTACATACTGCATTTCATTAATCGGTTATACTGTGATAGTGCTGTGGCATGTTCATCCTGCATTCCTGCTAGTTCATTAATTCACCAGATAAGATAGTGTGTTTGTTGTTAGCTGTTTAACCTATCTTAGTTGAACTGTTTACTAGTTTCACCGTCAAAGTTTGATTATATTTTTCTCTACTGACATTTTTCTTTCCTGTCCTCAGGTTCTTATGATGCGATTAGAATCTGATTTGGCACAGGTTCTCCTGTCTGCATGCAGAGGAGAACTGGGGGATGTTTCACTAACCTGGTCACCTGAAATGGCAATGGTAGTAGTGATGGCAAGCCAAGGATACCCTGGATCTTATAAGAAGGGGACTGTGATAAGAAATATCAACAAGGCCGAGCAGGTCTCACCCGCCGTGAAAATATTCCATGCTGGAACAGCATTGGATGGGGATGGAAATCTTGTAGCCGTAGGAGGCCGGGTGCTTGGGATCACAGCTAAAGGCAAAGACATTGAAGAAGCAAGGGAAAGAGCATACGACGCGGTAGAGGTTTAGGGTTTAGGGTTTAGGGTTTAGGATTTTTCAGGCGTGATATTGGCTGGAGAGCACTGAAACACAAACAAATGGCTAATTACTGATGTTGATTTCCTAAGGTAGAACTACGCTGAGCTTGTACTGTCAAGAACAATAAAGAGGAAATTTGTGTACCGTCACTTGTGTGGTTGAGGAAAGGCAAAACTATAGCTGTTGAAAACTGAAAAGTTGCATGCTCAAATATGAGTATTTTTTAGCAAAACTGTTAAAATTTTGAGCTGTTCTTGAATTTTGACAACCATTCAGATGAACAATAACCGAGTTCTGAGCAGCTTTCTTATCCTCAGTTGTAGGATAAAAGGGATTGCCCCAAAAGTACAGAGAGCATTTTCGGTGCTGTACTGTAAGAGGAACTCCAAATATCTACTTCAGTTGATAACTGGTATTAATTGCTCTATCAGATTCAAAATGTAAGTTGTTTGTCTTGTGCACAAGATTAAGAAAAACAGACTCAATGATTTTGTTGCCCTTCATTTATACTGCATAAAAAATGACTCGTTTGTTTATGATTGGGAGGGAGGGTGTGGTAGATTTTTTTGTTAAGTGCAAAAAAATTGAAAAGTGTCGAGTAATTCTATAGGAAAGAGTCGATAATGATAAAATGACCTACATTTGTAACTTTTTTTTTAGTATACCTACATTTGTAACTGATTAGAGTAAAATGTACTCCCTCTGTTTTTTTTTAATATTTGACACCATTGATGTGGGGCTCCATATTTATTATACTTACTAACACTCATACGCACACGTCACCGCGATGCGATATCTGTTAGGTGAGACCCATACACGCGTAATAGCCACCGTAACCTCACGCGTATATGACTGCGATCAAGAGTGATTCGGTATAATAAATAAAACGCCGGGAGTGGAACAAAGGAGATAGACGCCGAGATAGCTTGCCAGTCCACACGAGGCGTTCCCGTCAACCACGCAAAGGCGGTGACCAACAAGATACACGTCCCGCGGGTCTCGATACCGAGCGCTATCCCACAACCATCTCAATTGTTTCAAACTCATACTCATGCATAGCTAGTCCCCAGGATGTTAGTGACTAGCAATATACTTTCATCAAAGCAATGACATCAAAAACATAAAGTGGTGCTATTCTAAGCATAAGCATAAATAGTCTTAATACAACTAAGTTAATACATTGGCGACAAGCTAAAATAAATAAGGTTCAGCGGAATACGTGTCTACCCATACCACAGGCAGACCAACTAGGGGTAAACCTCTAGTAAGAACCGTCCTGCAAACCAATCACGCCAGCTGCGGAAACGCTCCACTCATCAATCAATACCTACAGCAAGGTTGGATAGCAACATACAAAATAGAGAGCAAGAAATCAGTACATTAAACAATTTAATGTACTGGCAAGGCGCGGAACAACCCTAACATACTACATGCTAGCTTATCATGAAGGTAAGGCGGTGTATAGGTTCATTTGCATAAATGCCAATTTAAGTTCACAATATTTCGCAACGGAAATTTGTAAAGCATAGTAGTAAAAGCATATGAGTAATAATAGTAACAGTATAAGTAATAAACACCACTACCCCTCGAGGTAGTAACATCACCATTCTCCATCATCCATCATTATCCACCGAACTTTACCCAAGTTCACAAATAAATCATCTCATTTCAAAATCAGTTCACAACCATTTCAAAATCATAACACTATACTCATGACACTTCACCATGACGCTCATGACCATGAGCACGGCTAATCGATTAGTTTTAGACTCTGCAGAGTTTGTATAACCTTTAAATCAAACACGATGTGGATCGCTCTAGTTTGTCTCGTGCTGGCCAAAGCACTACCCCACTCTTCACGGTGAGTGCGGTCTAGAGGTCACAACGAAACCGTTACATTGTTTATTGTTTAGCCTTGAACCGGCACGATGCGTGTTAACCCACGTTGCTAGCAAGGCAACGCCGCTAGGTAGCGGGCCCACACTTTAGCCTAACGTCGTGAGGAACCCTGCCCGGCATCCCCCACGAGGCACAACACCGTTGTATGGGACAAACCTCCAACAAATCATCACTCGTGTGGTAAGACGGCCAACACGCTAAAATCATAATACATCCATAAATCAACAACAAGGGAAGTTTCCTCTAAGCTACTATCCAAGCTAGCTCATACTTTCCAGCCTATCAAAATGCAAGGCTAAACTCTAAACAACTTAATAGGTTAAGGCCAGCCCATACTTAGCACATGTGGTTTGTCCTGTTTTCATTGGTTGGTGTCATATAGTTCGGTTCCTAATCGACTCGGGCGAACGCTCCCCCTATCGGTGCACAACTACCACCATATGTACACCACTCGCCGCCCAAGTCTAAAAACAAGTTTAGCTCCATTTTCAGTTCACAATACTCACAAATTTAATTTCTGTCCAGCAACATCAAAATAATCATTTTCACATATATCATTTTCCAAAAGGAAGCATTTGTAAAGCGGTAACCTTTTATAAGCATGTAGCGGCAATATAAGCATATAATAACCCATGTGAGCACAAATAATTGCACTCAAAAGCACTCTAAGGGTACAAACAGTAATGGAGTCAATATTCCAAGGTGGATAATGCAGCAATTAGGTTATAACTACCATTCCCACATTTATATAGTTTATACCAAATTATTACTAGCTAACGTATGCATGTTTGCAATAGAAACATTTAGCCCATAAAGACATAGGATCAAAGTGGTCAAAGGAGGGGAAAAACTTGCCTTGATTATAATGTTCTCCACCAGGTCAACAAGCATCAATCACCAATCCATCGAGAATACCGTCATCTATACAAATTACGCGTATACGGAAATAAATAAATAAACAAGCATAAAACTCAAAATGCTCTAAAATGAATGCAACTGATGCAGAGGGTTGGTACTAGTTTTATAAGAATTGTGGTGAAATAATTTTCTATTTTATTAACTACCATTTGCAAGTTATTGATTTTACAAGTGTGCAAGTTTCAATTAAGCAAATAAATCATAAGTGGTATTTTGTACAGAAAGGTGGCCATGTTTTATTTCACAACATACAGAGAGTGATTTTATAAGATTAAAAAAACTGGTTTCACAACTTTTGGAGCAAAGGTGAATTTTCTATTGATTTTACAAGTTGTAGGTACTATATATATACTTATCTACTACACAAATTTTAGAGATTCTTTCTGTACAGAAAGTGCCAATTTTTAGTTTACAGGGAAATAGTGAAAAATTTTATGAAACTAAAAAAATTAGTTTGACATTATTTGGAGTTCAAATGGATTTACTATGAATTTTCAAAGTTTATACATATTTTCAGTTTAAAACATAACAGAGAAAGGATTTTTCTTATTATTTCAGAAATCATTTTCTTGCGGGGTCCACATGTCATTGACTGGCATTATGCATACAGGTCCCTAGATTTTCGTGGAATAGAACCCGCCGTCCTCGGCCACGTGGGCGGCGGAGTTCATTAAGAGGCTCGGGTTTTAGAATTATTACAGATTAGTTTTTGGTCCACTAGTCAGTGTCTGTTGTTTTACATTTAAGCCCTCGGATGTTTTAAACTACTGCTAACCGCGTCCTTAGCGCTTAATCGCGTCGGCTGACTGGGCGGGCCCGCTTGCCAGTGGCGTATTGCGGGGCGCCGGCGGAGCAGTGGCGCGGCAGAGCGCGTCGCCGGCGAGCGGCTGCGCGGCAGCGGGCGGCGAGGCCAGGAAATGGAATGGTGGTGTGATGGAGGAGCTAGGGGAGGCGAATCGGTCACATGCAACAGCCGGGGTCGCCGGATCGACGGCCATGACGGCGGCGGCGGGAGAGGCAGTGGCGGCCGGCGAGGTTTGGCGCGGTGGCGCCGGTGATTGGTGGGGTTTCAGGGGATGGATCCAAAATAATAAAGGAAGAGGAGGGCGAGGCAGAGCTGATGGGTCTGGAGCTACGGCAGGTGGTGGCCGGGATGACCGTCGGCGACGATGCGGGCGGCGGCGGGAGGTTCGGCGCCGGTGCATGTGGGTTTTGGGCTCGGATAGTGCAAAATTTGTGCATGCATGTGTTGCTAATAGATACCAGGAAGCCTACCATGGGCTGATCTGGTCTTGGCGAGGTCTGAGCGGCGCCGGCGGCGATGAAGATGGCCGGCGGCGGCTGAAACCCACGGGGGCGACGGCGACAGCTCACTCCATGCCTCGATCTGTGACAGAGAGACAACGGGGGCACTATTTAGGTTGCAGGGATGGTGCATGCGCGACTAATTGGTCGGGGACTCACCGGGGCGGCTAGAAACACCGACGGCGGCGGCGGACGGCCGAGAAGGGGGAAGACGGCGTACGCGCGATTCACGGCACTCCGGCTCGATTCCTCTGAGCCGGAGCTTGAGGAGGATGAGGCGAAAGTGGTGGCGAGGATAATCGGCCTTCCGTGGACGGTGCCGGTGTCGGGGACGACGAGAAGAGGACGGCGGCACTCGCGGAGGACTGCTGGGAGAACGGCGACGACGTTCGTGCGTCACATGGCACGGGAGAAAGATGGCTCCTAGCCGAACCTCAAGGAGGAAGAGACGATGACGATGGCGAAGCCCCACGGCATTTCGAGGTCGGAGGCGTAGGGGACGGCGTGCCGACGGTGGCGGAGCAACGGAGAGGCCGGCGGCGAGAAAGACGACGCCGCCAGGTGTTCGGCCGATGAAAAAGAAGTTAAAAAGGGCATTTTTAGTCTCGGCATGATGTGTACAACGCGTTCCAGGGAATCTTGCGAGGAGGAGCTCACTGGAGAGGGAATGCGGAGGCAAGGAACTCGCCGGCAGAGAAGAAGGAGGGGTCCTTCTTGGTGTTCTAGGGAGGAAATGGGCTAGTTCTTCGTGGGAACGCTATGAGGGAGTCTTGCGGTGCTCACTGATGTCCTGGTTGAAGAAAAAGGTGGCAGTCCATTTCTCTCTTGCTTAGAGTGGAAGGGAACAAGGGAGAGAGAGGGGTGTGCGAGGTGGCAGCTGATTCCTGCGAGCTGAGGGTGGTGGGAGTTGCTCCTAGGCATGGTTTAGAGAATAGGAGTAGAAATCTAGGATGGTCTTTTGTCCAGGCTTGAGGATGAGGCAAGGAGGCCTT
This sequence comes from Leersia perrieri, assembly GCA_000325765.3. Taxonomy (NCBI): domain Eukaryota; kingdom Viridiplantae; phylum Streptophyta; class Magnoliopsida; order Poales; family Poaceae; genus Leersia; species Leersia perrieri. The sequence continues at coordinate 2,954,970 of CM002476.1, forward strand.
AGGTTGGGGCTAGAACTTCTAATGGACCGATTTTAGAGCACAACAATAAGGGACCAAACTAGATTAAAAAGTTATTAGAAAAGTTTAGGTTGCTTACTTGTGAGGTGAAGTGCTTGTGTGCAAATTTTCTAGGATTTTAGATGCATGGTTCTTTTATAAAAACTATTAGATGATTGCTTGCAATGCATGTATGTGTCCTAAATGATTATGCAAGAAGATCCAAAAATAATAAAAATAATTCAAGCACACCAGGGCATTACACATGATGCATGTAACACTTTTTTTATTATTATTTTATGTGTACAAGGTTTTATAGAGCTAGTTTCTTATTTTTTTCTAAATTACTTGTCTAGTCAAGTGAGAAGTGTGCAAAATTAGTTATGCAAGACTAGTTAGTTATAGCTAATGCTCATCGTTTAGAAAAAAGTTTTATTTTCATGTAAATTTTGAAACAGGTTAACTTAACTAAATGCAACACACACTTAACTCAAAACTTTAGGTTTTTAATTAGTTGGTATGTTACAATTGACTTTTAAACACAACTTTAACCATTCACCTTATTCAAAAAATTTATTCAATCCGGCAGCGGTTTACAAAATTAATAAATTTTTTTAATTATTTGATTCATTGTAAAATAAACTTTTATATACACATATAGTTTTATATATTTTATAAATTTTTTTAAGTAAGACAAACAGTCAAACATGTGTCAAAAAGTCAACGACGTAAAATATTTAAGGATGGAGGGAGTAATATTCACCCATGCATGGCACGATCATCATGGATTTATTTAAGAGAATTGTGTACTGACATATACTATGTACCAGTCTAATCTAAGCTGGCCACGGGGATTAATTAATGGTCGTATGTGCGCTGGAGCCGAACCCAGGAAAACGCAATCAAATGAGGCGGCCAGCCATTTGACGCCAGAGCAGGGGCCGATCCCCGCAAGCAGCCCGAGGGGGAACCCGACCCGTCTCACGGCGACCTCGTCGAGCGCCTTGCGGACGGCGTGGGGCGCGCGCGGCAGGAAGAGACGCATGCACACGCTCAGCAGCGAGGCCACCGCCATGTAGGCCCCCCACAGCAGTGGAGGCGACCGCGTCCACGGGCCGCGGAGGACGCAGGCGGAGAAGGTCGGGTCGGTCCACGGCGCACTTGATGATACCCAGCCGATGAGCTTGTTGTTGGGCTCTGCCTCGAAGAATCCACTCCAAGTCGCCGGAACGAGCTGGGCTGTACCCGCGCCTGGATGGGCTGCATCCCGGCGGTGACGATACGGCCTGCTTTGGCACAAAGCCTAATGGGCCGTCCCGTGTCAGCGTAGCACAGCCCAAGTCCAAGACGGGACCGTGTCCGTCGTCCGTACCACGCGTCATCGAGTTTCATCAGCTCAGACAAAAGAACAGAAAGAACCCAAACGAATTCGCCATAATCAATCCTTTGATCCGTATGCTCCCGCATGTATTTTTTGCCTGCGGACTATTACTTCTCCAAAGTTATATAAACAAATGGGTGTAGACTAGAGCTAGGTGTATCTCATGGATCATCTGATCATCTCTTCTTTCCGTATCCTGCATGCTTAGCTGATGCTATACAAACTGACAGTATGCAATACTTGTGCAGAAAGCAGGATAACAATGCAAGTTCAATCAAAGCAAGGAATTGGTAGATGAATGGCATATATTGGACTGTACAGTTTTCTACAATGAAAAGAGCAGGAGATAACACAGCCTACTCAAAAAATCTGCTGCCAGAATCTTTTTTTTTTCTTTTAGGAAATAATACTCCATATCACTATCATCCACGTATCATCCAACCGTGAACAATATGGCTTCCAGGAATCTAGTGTGATCAGCAGCTCCATGTCCTTGGCATTTGCTGCAGTATGTAGCAACAGGAGGAAGGGAATTGTAAGCTTGTAACACCATATATATTCTTGTTTGCTACTGCACACAGGTATAACTGTGAGGAAACCATCTTTCCAGCAGAGATTGTTTGAGCCTCATAACCAGGGCGAATAAAGCATAACAAGGGAAGTGCAGCACTGCTACCACCAAATACCTGTCATGATTCATGAATACAGTTCATCAAAAGAACAGTTTGTGGCACAAGAGGCTACACGTTAAATAATGTGCAAAGTGTGCAAGAACCTAACACGTATTCACTATTAAACTGTTTTGCCAACATTTCTGTTCTGCGGCCTTCTAATCTACTTGTGGATCCCGTATTCTTATATTTTAGACATACACTGCGCTGTAAAGTATCCGTCAAAAGACAATCATGGACCAAATAGCAAAAGCCAACATTTCTTTACGTTATAAAATGCACGAGTGGATCTGCACCAATTATTATTTTAAGTGTTTGCCCTATCTTACAGTTAAAATTTCATCCAATGTATACCTAGATTATACATAACACAACTGCAGTAGCTACAAAAGCAAGAAAGTTACTTAGCGCAACAGATATTATTATTTAATCAAGTGGAACATACCATACAGGAGCTTTAGGAAATGTTAAGTCCAGAAATGGGTAAGGCCACCTGAACAAAATGAACCACTTGACACATCAAGAAACTTTTATTTTCATTAGCAAAGAGGGAAAACAGAGCCTAAATCAAAATATTACCAAATCGATACATTAGCGTGGATGATCCACTGAACATTAACAAAAACGCCCGTCCACAGCATGAAATATGCGATTCTAAACCATGGGAAATGCTGCAATACAGATTAATTTGACAATATGTACATGAGAACATGGTAATGATAATAGATCCAAAAAAAAAGAAAAGAAAAGTCAGTGCTCTGTTAAGATGCATTTACCAGGCTATTCAAAGCAGTATCACCGATCATGAAGACAACATTTATCGAGTGTGTCCCAAGCAGCAACTGCAATGTGCAAGCAGAAGCAATCAGTAATATTGATAATAGATGCAACTTTTCAAACGAATCACGCCAATGACTAATGCAACTCCACACCCCCCCCCCCCCATTTTGAAGGAGGAAGTTTGGTCTCCACCATGGCGCCAAACTGTCCCCGCACCACCAAAAAAAAAAAAAAAACTATGAAAGCACAGTTTTCATGTCTGTGCCATAAAAACATGCAGGCAGAATGTGCATTAGCCAAACAAATTAAAGGTACATAACACATCAGAGCCAAATTAAAAAAGGAACTAACAATGTTGAATAGTGTCATACAATAGCTAAATATCCAATAGAATTAGAGCCTTACTATTATATATACATACTGTTTTCTTGCTAATAGTTTTGCAACAACAGACACGGTAATGTAATTTAATCATTCTCCATTTATGATATTGTCTATGAAACAGGTAATATCAGTGTTTCCTCATATCTTCTGAGAAAGATTATAGCCCAGAGAAAATGCGCCCTAAAATTTGAGAGTTGAATACTCACAAAATTCATGTCATATTGATTGTGGGCAAGGAAAGGGTACAAGATAAACCAAAACACCAGATCCGTAATCATCACAGCACCTGCATTTGTCTGGATACAATAAATAATACATGATCTGAGAGTTGAAGCAGTAATAGCTTGTAAGAACAAGATAAATTACAGATCCATCAAGCGGAAGTATTTCCTATGACTAAATTTGGTTCTCTTTTGGCCAACCTCATAACATGTTTACAGTTCGGAAACTACAAGTGAAAACACTTCATGTTCGAATGTGATTGATTGGTTCAAGATAACTTTACCTGAAACATGATCTGGAACAGGTAACCCCAAAATCCTGCAATTTCTTTGCCACCATGCATTTTACTGTAACAAGGATTTTTTATTGAATGGTTGTATGCACTTTCCCCTGTTGGAGCAATGATATATGTTCCATGATCTGCACCAGATCTATCGCCACAATTCTTGTAAGAATACTGATAGCATCCATAAATTGAAAGCACCGAGCCAAGCTAAAAATGAAGGTGAAGGCATCCATCAGTACGTACCAAGAAGCAGGCCTTAAACACACATATACAGTAGAACTTGCTCATATGGAGCAATTTTTCTAGTTTTGCAGGCAGCGCAATAGCGCTTAGAGCGAGATTAAGTTGCTGGTGCCAGTAATCATATGGGAATTGGATAATAATAGGGGAAAAAAAGTACATAGCAATCCTCTATCAGCAAATAACATACCCCAAAATATAAGGTGACAAGTAAGAAGGTCCACCTGCCAAATGTACAAAACAACCAAAATCAGACAATTTTCTGAAGATCACAGTCGAGTAAGAAATGTGCGCATGTGCAAGGATGGCGTGTCATCTTTGAATTGTGATTACTGAAATTACTGCAAGGAATTGACATCAGGAAGGATGCTGGTTGACTTACTGAGTGTAGTATAGGAAGACACTCCATCCATCGACGACGACATCAACCACAAGGATGGAAGCCAAAATGAAGAAAGACATGACGCGAAACGCCAGCAGCCAACCAGGGTGGATCTGTTCAAGGCATGGCTTCCAGCAATCTTCAAGATAAACGACTCCTGATGCGGCCCGGGGCGGCCGCGCTGCTTCCTCACTGTCCACGCCGCCATCGCCATTGCCGCCCGGTGATGAGCTCCCCGCCTCGTACTTCCAGATCAAGAAGAACGCCAGGATCATGCATGAGTAGACCCAAATCGCACAGAGCATGAACCTCCAGTTGAGCCAGTACTCGGGAGCAGTGGTGTCGACGGCCATGGCTAATGATGGCATAGCTAATTACAGTGATGATATCGTCTTGACAAACTCCTGCAGCCAGATTCACAACGCAGGGTATCGCTCAACCATGCCTCTTCTTCTACTGCAAATTTAGATTCTTGCACCAAAATAAAAGTGAAGAATATATCTCATATCTTGCGGACGAAGGGAGAAATCAGTACTCCCGTTTCCCATACCAGACACAGAAAAGAAAAAGGCACAACAAAAATGAAAACAGAAACAGACCGACACTGAATCCCCCACAAAGAAGATAGAGATAAAAGATTGAATCTTTCTTCCATCCAAAAAAAGAAAAGAAAAGAAACCAAACAACGCAATCACCAAGAAACACGAATCGCGCAGGATGAGAGGGAAACGAACCCCAATCACCGGTGACCCATCAATGGAGTCCTGCTCGCCTGCGCCCAAAGATCAGACGCGAGAAGAACACGAATCAATGCATCGGAGCAGAGAGCCAAGAACCGCCGCCTCACCTTCCCCAACCTTCCAGCCGTCTCCCTCCCGGTCGATTCCCTCTCACAGCCTCGACGCTTCCATCAGCAGCGGCAACACGCGCAAATCACGCTGACAAGAACGTGGCGATAAAATCAACAAAACCATAAATGCCGGACAGGAACACCGAGGAAGGGAGGAATCATGCAATGATGCAATCACTCACTTCTAATTTTGGGCGAGAGAGAGAGAAATCCCCAGAAGAGTCAAGGGGAGGTTGACTCCTGCTCTATGCCTGAATGCCTCTCTCCCGAAAGCACGTGAATAGTCGAATCTTCTCCTCCCTTCTCTCTCCTCCACCTCACTCACTCTCTCAATCCCAACCACGAGGAGGAGGAGAGGAAGACGAGGACTACTATTGATCCACTCCACACATTGCCGCTCACGGCGGCGGGTGATCTGGAATGAATTTCTGGAGACGTGGTGAGCCCAGGTGGATCCAGCGAGGTCTCGCTCTCACTGACTCGGACAGCTTTGATGGCTGATGAAAATTTTATCTTTGCGGCCCCCGGGAAATCAACAACCTCGTGGAAATCGCGGTGGTTGTGTGTGTCTATGCGTTAATCCTGGGCGTCCACGTGGAGATCGGATGGCTGAAACGATACCGTGCAACAAAAATGTGGGGTAAATTAGAAATGTGGGAAATCCATAAACGGATTATGTGTTTCACACAATTAAATATAGTATGATCATCTAAAAGTGTGTACTATGGATGTGGATGAAACACGTCTCTGTGTTGGGTTAGATTTAACACCTTTGATTTCTAGTGTTAAAATTGATTTTTTTAAAATAATTGGGCACATAAATGCGTTGCTCGACAAATACACGGTTAAGATTATCTTTGGTTTGGGGTCACCGACTAGGTAGAGGTAGAGCTAGCGCGCAATATCACGTCTTGTTCGTTTAATTCCTCGCTTAAAAGGATTGAACGGGATTTAGAGGATTAATTCCATGCATATCTCAATCCCCTCCAATCCTCCGACCAACACCACCTCCCTCTTCTTGATTAGAGCCTCTTAACCCACTGTTTTTACTCTGTTTCGATCACCGTTGTGCAATCCATCTTTTACCTTGAGCATGTCCATCCCCTACCGACTCTTGTCCACCTTCATGCCGATAATCCTTTCCATGTGCTCGATGAATGGACTTCCCAGTTGGATGGTTGGTTGGAAACCATGCTCTTCTAGTGTTGGTTCTAGCTCTAATTTGCTCTTTCTTCCTCTTGTGTAATTGTCGACTCGTGCTTGCCTTTTGTCTTCAACATCCTATTTTGGTAGATGGGTACATCGTTCAGCCCCTTCGCGACTCCTTTGGGGCTTACTTCCCCTAAAGGACGATTGTGGGCGTTGGACCAGAGTTGCAACTTGTTAAGCCCAAATGGAGTTGACTGCATGCTAGCAGCCTTTGGCCATATTTTCAGTGTTCTCCTCCCCTTTGGAACCTTCCTTCAAAGACTTTATTCATGTGGCCTTGGCAAGACTTCTGGCTGATGACTAGCTATGTGAAAGTTTGTTTCGGTGTATTATGCAGGTGGATCCTTGGGTGATTTTAGGAGGGTTTGTGGTGCTTTTGTTTTCCCTCCTCTTTGTTCTTCCCTGTGAACTCTTCTATTCTCCAAGGCAACTACGCTTCCGCAGCTTGAGCTTGCATGTGTATTATCCATTTGAAGTAATATATTTAGGTGGGCGAATTCTTTTCGCCCCCGGTGAACCTTAAAAAAAATTCTCCTCCAATGCTTTCTTCATGGAGATTAAGGCCAAACCTGGGTTGGGATGGAGGATTTCCCATGTGTTCGCGATGGAGAAAGATATTGCGATTTTGATTCCCATCCCCCTTTTACCCGTAGAGTTGTTCAGGGTGGATGAATTGACTCATGGATTTATTTGGAAACGTTTCTTGAGTTTCTCTAGTATTAGTCTAGTGATCTAGTATAAATCAAGGGAAGATAAAAATGAGGCCATATCTAAAGAAACTATTCCCTTGGAAATGAGGAAGCAATGTTGAGGCAATCTTGTCCTTAAAAATGAGTTAATTAAGCAAACAAGTATATTATTCTCTAAAATTCGTACATCCCAAACACCTATCCATACGAAGCCTCATACGTTTTGCAATCTTATTTTATTTTCTTATGCATGAATTAACATGCACATTTATAACCACAAAAAGATCTATGGCGTGGTGTGGGTGTAAAAGTGCACAACACGCATTGAACATCATCCTATTTTAGTCGGCCTCAATGACAAAATCTCGCTTCGATCTGAGTTATAAAATACGAAAGATACCTAAGAAACTTTACCTTGGTAAGAGTGCCATCTAAAAGGAGGACAAGAGAAATCACCCAAGAAAGCTTCAAAGGTCTACTTCAACGACCATTATATGTTTTCCTATGCATAATCAACTATTGTTATTTCAATGTTCTATGTATACCTTTGTCTCGGTTCTTGGTTTATTACAACTCCTAATCATCATCCAAGAAACTCGTCTAAAATTTGATGCTATAACATTTATCTTGATGCTAGGATATGAAAGAAGCAATAGCATAGTTGATAACTATGATCCCTAGGTCTTCTCCTAAGTAATAACTATGATGAGCTAACTTTATGCCATAAGTCCATTGTAATTCATAAATATTTTTTTATAAAAGACTTGACATCTCCCTGAATTTGGAATTTTTCAATTTTCCAATGTGTCATCATCCAATCCTAGCTATATATTAATGTGTCATTGTTCTATATATTACCATCTAATCATTACTAGATACTGCTTTTGACATTTAAATGATTCTTTCTCCTAACTAACACAAAATGTGTAAATATGTTTTTTTTATAAAGGTAGGTCTTAGAAACAACACACAAGTTGCACATTCACATCCATAAAAAGAACTACAGTATGGTGGGTGTAAATGTGTACAACACACGTGACACGCAACCCTTTCTTTTCAAATATGAAAGAAACTTACCGAGTCGATGGATGTGTTTCTTTCTTTTAATGTTTGGATACAATTGAGATTCATTAAATATTCCACATTATTGTTGCTCCACATTTAATTGCAAATCCTATTATAGCCGACCCAGCCAAAAAAAACCCCCACTTCATCACGAGCTATAAGAATACAGAAGAGGTCCGCGGAATTTTACCTTAGCAAGAGTATTGTCTAAAAGGAGGGCCGGACGAATCATTCAAGAAACTTTTAGAAACTTTTAGAGCAGGTATACTTCCACTAGTGTTATGTTTTCCTATGCATGATCTGCTATTATTATTTCAATGTTCTTAGTATACCTTTGTCTTTGTTCTTGGTTTCTTGCAACTCCTAATCATCACGAAAGAAACTCGGCTAAAAATTGATGCCATAACATTTATCTCGATGTTGTGATATGAAAGAGATAATAACATATGAATTTTGAAATCCACCAATTTTTTATTCCTATATCTTCTCCCAAGCCATAACTACGTTGAGTTAACATGATATAGTAGGAACCATTTGTAACTCAAAAGCAAATTTTGTTTTCTTAACGTTTCTTTGAATTTGGATTTTTTAAAACGTTTCTTAACGTTTTCTTAGCAATATATGTGATAATTTTCTGCATATAGTTATCATATCATTGCTAGATATCAGTGGCGGAGCGCACGTTATGGCAAGCTATGGCTTGCGCCATACCTTTGGCACGGAAACCCATTACCCCTGATTTCGCAGTGAATCTTGACCTCCCGATCATCTTCTTCACCTGCGATCGTGAGCATTGCGGCGCCGCCGCCGCAATTCTGTTGCATCGAATCAGTGATGCCACCCTGAGCCGATGCCAGGCCAAAACCTGCAGGCAGAAAGCCCGTTTGGAAGGGAAAAAAGCCCAACAGTGGCTTGTGGGAGTCAAAATGTTGACCTGAGGGATGAGGGTAGAAAACCTGCCTTTCCTTCCCTTCGGCAACAGATCGGCATCCACGGGCGGGCGGGCGGGCGGCGCGCAACGGCGCAAGAGGCACGCAGCACGGCCGAGTGGTGACACCGCGGTAGCTAAAGCCTAGATGACGGAGGCAGCAGGGTGAGGTGTAAGGGGGCGGCGGCGCTGCGCACAACAAGAGTACAAACAGGAGTAATCAACACAACCACATTTTTTTGTGCCAATATATTTGTGGTAACAAATATAATAATAAAGAATGCTTGCATTACGATTTTAGCGTGGTTTTAAAATATTTTCTTTGTTATGCTATAGTATCTACAAATGACTCTTTTTGGAGAGGACTAAGCGACACTTTTTAATTTTCCTTGTGTGCAAGCGGCCAAGCGCCAGTTATATCCTTGGATCAAACTTGCATGCCTCACCAAGGTTTTTTTTCCTCGCAACTAATCCTAAAGATTAGTCTTGATTATATCCCTCCTTCCATTGACTTTTTGACATACATTTGATTGTGTGTCTTTTAAAAAATGTAATTATTAATTATTTGTCTATGGTTTGTTCTATTATTAAATATACTATAAACATGACATATAGTTTCATATATTTCATAAAAATTTTAAATAAGATAAATGGTTAAACATATGTTGTCATAAGTAAATGTAAGGAGGTAATATAAGGTAACACACGCGTACATGTTTGCATGTGGCCCATGCATTGAGAAATAGAGCCTCCAATGTCTTCTTAGGCATGTGTAAAGGATGCACACATGTGTGTAATGGCACAAATGTGGTGCACATGATTATACAAACATGTTTGTAACCTTAAAAAAATATTCTTTCAGGCATGCACCACCTACGAAGAAGTCCTAGGTTAAGGGAACTAAACGAGAAAGCGGAAGTAAATAACAATGAAGTTTCTGCAACGAAACCAATTGTCTTGCAAGACTCCACCACAAGGAAGGAAAAGGAAAAGGTTCCTATTGTACAGGTAAAAATGTCCTCTTCAAACTTATGCCATTTGATTTGTGTATTTATACATTTTTATCGGTCCCTCTTGTCTGAATTATGTTTAGAGTAAATGTGAAGAGGCTGATGTTCCAAATCCGAGATGCCTGCTTAAATGTGACAATACTTTCCAAACAGGAGTAGTTTGTTTTAGAAGATATGGAAATGCCCTATTACTCTAATAATGTGACGTACACACTTTTAATACCGTAAAATAAACACAATAGCATACTTGTCTTCGGTATTAAAAGTACTAGTTTGTGTGCCTAACATTTTTATCTACTGTATTAAAGTGTGTAGTTTGTGTACCTAACATTTTTATCTACTGTATTAAAGTGTGGGGCCGTTACATCTAACATATGACTTATGTGACCCATATTCAATAGAAATGTCAACCAAATCAATCAACCTAAAATATGATTGATAAATTATATTATGCCTATATTCGTTCATTGCTAATAATTAACCTGATAATTCTACTCTTTTAGTCAAGAGAAGCAAATCTGCAAAGGACACCATTTCCTCACCAGTTGAACCTACAAAGCAGCAGGCAGATCAACATTGATGGATCAGCTTACATGAGCCATCTACTTGGCATGAACGAGACGCAAACAAGTCACCAAGTCCATGATCGATTTGGCTTCTCCTCTGCATCCTTTGGCCAATCCAGTTCCCAGCCTCAAAATCAAGTCAAATATGCTGGAATTGTGCCGCGAGAGGGTCAGACTACGGCTTACTTGTACTACCCGTTGTTGTCATCATTTACCCCAAATGCATCAACTCCTTCAGCTTCAGCCTCAGCTAGCAAACAAGGTGGGCTCTTTAACCTCCATGTCCCAAAATTTCTAAATGACATCTTTTTATTGATCCTAGTATCCTTTCAGTGGAATTTATTAATTAAGATGTAGAGATATCTAGTCCTTTTCATCATTGCATAAATGAATTTTTTTTCACGGTACATCAAGTTGTTTTGCAACATCCATTGCCTGCTAGCGAGTACTAATCTAAGGGTTTACATTTCTATTACCCAATATGTGGTAGAACATCACTGGTTAGCATTTAAATTTATTGTAGTCTAAAAAGAATGCATCACTGTTTATTAATTTGATATTAAAATTCATAATACTACAAAATACATAAAAACAATGTTGCCTTTTGAATTAGAATTTCAGTATCCAAATGCAACATGAAATTTTATTTTTACTCTCAGTGGTTACGATTTAGCATGGGCTTCCTCACGTAAATTTGGTTTCAATTGGTTAGGGGCTCCTATGGTTCATGACAACACCACAGAGCAGCTGAAGAAACTTGTCGAGGAAAACAACTTTGGTGGATCAAATTCAAATCCAAGATCAGCTATCCACCAGCAAAACCATCACATATCCAGTGTAAGCTACTGAAAAACTCCATAAAATTATACTCCATATTTGTTTGATTATTTTTACACTAAAGTCTAATCCTTTTAACTACTAATTAACCATTTGCTATCATGACTGTTTCAGTTTTACCCTGTTCATCCTCTTCCTCTCACAAATCCACCATTGCAACGTCCTGCAAGAAACGGGCATCCACCATTGCCGCCGTCCTATCCGAGGTCAGAGCTCACCACTGGCAATGGCAACACCAGGTCGGCGTCGGTTCTTGGCAAGCGCCCGGCGGAAGAAAACTACTTTCATCCGCCGCCGCCGCCGCCGGCGGCGGCGGCGATCAACGCCGACGACGAGATGGCAGCGGTGGAGCGTGGGCCGCAGTGCAGACTCCAGACCGTCGATCTTCTCAGCCTGATCGATTCGGTTGGCACGCCGGAGTTCATGGCCAACTCGGCGAGGGTGCTGCGATCTGATGACGCCGCCGGCGGCGGGTCGCTGTACGAGCAGCCTCGCCGTGACGCCGTGCCTGCTGCTGAACCGAGCTTGGTTCTTGGGCTAGGACTAGGAGACGGCAATGGCAATGAGAGAGATGAGGTGTGGTCGTTCTGGAACTCGTCTGCCATGGCGAGGACCATGGAGAGGAAGCGGGGGACGGAGGGGGAGGACGCCATGCGACGCCGTCCATGAAGCTAGTGGATCCATGGAGATCGACAATTGGGGATTGATGAGCGCTTGAGCAATGGCGAGCGAAACAAGGAGACGGCAAGAATCTGCACTTGAGCATGCAAGAACATTATATTGCTTCTTTTTATCTGTTTTACTTTCAGAACTTAAAACATGTCTTCCCGTGATGATGATGATGTGTTGTTGGGAATTTTATTTTCATTGATTTTTGGAAACATTAGTTTATCTGTTATGAAAAGATTGGTGATTTCGTTTTACCCTTGTGTGTTATGGACTTATGGTGTGGCAATGCGGCATACCTGTATTACTACTTTACATGTTCTGGATTTTGTTTCTGCTGAACGCTTGCTTCTGGATATGGCTAGAAGCAGATCAGGAATTGTGCTCTTCAGCTCTTGTACAAGATTCATATGTGCATGAATCGGTTGTACGTAGCAGGTAAACAAATTTCTGCTACTACTCTTTTTTTTCCCCGTTGCTTATGAATATAACATATTAACATGAGAAACCCTGCAGACTCAGCTTTTATTATCATCCTTGATCATTCACGTTTTATCATTCACCTACTGTGCCAAATAATCTTCCAACATGCCACAGAGATATATGGGCCTGGTTGTACATCTTTCATAATATTATCCGAGATACAGACGTGGTATAACATCAGTTATAAGCAGTTGACATAATACTACAAAAGAATTACCAGAGTAGCTGTTTCCATCTACATTAACTTGTTAAAAGGTCAACTATGGTACATCTTCGGCAGGACGAGATAATCATTTTCAAAACCTAGGGCCTACTGAGTATTGACATGTCAAAAATACTGTGTTGAAGTACATTGTCAGAGTTGCAGAGCCCTTCTTGATGCTTTCTGTATAACAAGGCAAAAAACAACTAAAGCCTATCTCAGAGTCAAACCTGTTTGATATCATCATGCCCGACTTGTCGATGCTGTTTTTCATTTCTTCCCATTGTCGTAGGGGTACTCTGCAGGTGAGCTCCATAACCCAAACAAGATGGAGATGTGCAGGAATAGCAAAAGCATTGATGAATAGGCAGTAGAAGGATAAATATTCCAGCAGAGCTCCACACCAACGAAGATAATGATCCTGAAAGAATAAAGAGCAGCAATATAAGAGGAGAAATCAAAGTGGTTTGCCACGATTGTTTCCAACCATGAATTGAAGTGGAAAGAGGATGTGTGATGCCGGTGCTTTACCTCACAAATGTTGGAAAACGTGTTTTCCACAAAAGGAATGGCAGTGAATAGAAGTACCTGCAAACATAACAGAAAGAAGTGCATTTCCAGAATTCATACACCTACTCCTTAAAATTAACAGTGAGAGTGAAAAACAACTGAAGTGGACTGAAATGAACTTACCAGGAATAAAATTGGTAGTGTAATGATCGTGCGCACACAATGCCAATGAAATTTCCAACAAACATCACAGTTACAATATCTGAATGGAAATCACGTTATCTAATTAGTTCAGAAAGAAAATCAGAGCAAGACTTTTTTTTTCAATTTATAGGTTCCAACTTACGTTCATTACTAAGAATTGACAGTTTGGGCTTGGCAAAAATAAATTGCCGAATTGATGTGGCATCTTTGAATCTGGAATACAGGAACTGGAACAAGCCACCCTCGTGGCTATCAACATGAATACAACAATGTTAAGTGTTTGTGGGACCATATCGTTATATTGAACTCCGTTAGAAAAGGGTTACAGCGAAGCTAGCAGTACTCCAGTTACACTGTCATTGACTAAAATAAACAGAGAATACTTGAACAAAGACAGTATGAATTGACCATGTTCAGATTGGGCATCTAAACATATAATGTAAATAAGGAGCACTAGTTAAAGGGCCCATAAGGTTGGAGAACACATAAGCTTTTCCATAAGTGCATAAAATAAAATAGGGCTGCAAGCCTACATCATACTAATAGTATCAATGCAAGTATACAAATGATTACAGACAACCTGAGTACTTACTTAAGCCACTTGTAGTGTGCAAAGACCACAAGAGTAGTGAGATGAAGAACCAACAATGCAACAGCTAGCTCTTTTGATACAAAGAACTTCTCAGGGACAAATTTAAAATTTACAGACCTGAAAAATATTATAGGAAACTTAATAATGTATTGTGCTACACATTCATGCAGAAAATACTGAAAAACTGGTCATTATACTACTCTCAGAATTATGAAAGCCTCGATATTCAAGAAAGATAGTATAAGCACCAGAAATGGATGAAGACACGCCCAAGATTGAATGCTTGTGAGATGTACTCAACTGGATGTGATAACAAGAATGGCATACCCAACAAAACCTATAGATATGTAATGTGAAGCATTAGCTCAATAGTGCGATACGCATATCCATCTAATGACTTCCTAGCTGATTAAAGTACCACAAAAGTTTTCATGGTTTCCTAGATCATAGATTCGACAATCACCACCTTTTAATGCAAAATGTCGACTATGCTGTAGATACAATCTGGTGTAAAAACGATCCAGTATCAATTTACATTGATCGGAAAATTTATAACAATCAAAATGCCCAAGATTCTAAGTTACCTCTGGAGCCCTAACAAGAGATAATTTATAATACGTTGTAATGCAGGCGCACACAGGACACGCCATTTTGAACTTTTAGATTACACAATATGTTTAACCTAGCAGCATTAATTTGGTACAATATTTATCAGATAGCAAAAACTCTGAAGTAACTGCTAGCATAGCATGGCCTGAACATTAATGCACTCCTATGTCACTAAGAAATCTTTAACAAGCAAAACATTTCTAAAAGTAGCAGAAATGATAACATGAGTTTACAAAACATAACGCACCTGCAGTGCTGCAGCTCCTAATAAAGCAAAGAGGACTCCTTTAATGCTCATGGCCTGTACCAAAAAATTTAGTAAGGGTAATTGTTGCAAGCACAAGAAGATGCAAGTATAGAGGGATTGTACCTTCAGCATCAGTAGTAACAATGATGGAGCAAAAAGAAGCACATTCATCTTAATGGAGACAGCTGCACTGCAAGAGTGAGTTCAGCAAGATCTAAGCAATTTGATCTGTATTAAAAAAAATGGTATCTTGAAGCAAATGGATGTGGTATCATATTGTTGGTAATAACCTGAAAATTAGTAGACCAAGGTACCACTTGTGATAAACAATCAAAACCATGGCAGCATGGAGAAACGTCATTGCAAAACAATCGTTGAAAAGGCGGAGCACAAAGATAGAATGTACCCTCTTTGACAAACAAAGCAAACCTAAAGCCCACCATGGAAGCTGTCAAAATTATCGGTAAACAGGGAGGTTCAGAAATAACATTAGGTACACAAAAGAATAAGCTTGTAAGCATACTGTTTCAACACTCCTAAAATAGTTTCTTAGTCCCTTGCAACAGTATATCACATTGTCCTCTTCAAACTAACAAAGCAGTTGTTCTAGTTGAATATTGCTGATCTAGATCAAACTAAGTGAGACACGTAGTAAATTCGCATCCCTACCACTTCAGTCTTGACGTATAGCAGCAAAACAAGGCTAAGGTTGACAATGTACAAGACGCCGAACAAAATCTGCAGGCACATGGACGCAAGAACGCATCAGTATTTAGCCTAGCTGAGCAGCAGTGCAGCAAATGAAGTGTCAAGCAGCCGAGGTGACAACATAACAATTAAAAGGATAATGGCAGCTGAGGCGACCTGGGCGGGGAAGACTTGGCCGGCGGTGAGGAACTTGATGGCGTTGTAAACGTAGAGGAATCCGGCCGGGTAGACGAGTGGCCCCGTGTCGCCCTCGATCTTGGTGTAATCCCTTTCCCCTCCCGCAAAAGCATCAACCTTCCACACCAAATTCGCATAATCAGCAACCAAAATCAAAACCTTCGCAACCTAAATTCTAAAAAGAGGAGGAAACTATGGCATCGATCGATCGGAGTGGGTACCTGAGCCATGTACGCGTCCCAGTCGATCTTAGTATCTGCAGATCGAAGCAAGCAAGCAAGAAACCAACAGATGAGCTGCGGAAGAAACGACTACACAAGCAAGCGAGAGGAGGGGAAGATGCCCAGATTACTCACACGGGACGAAGGCGACGATGAGGGCGACGAGCGCGGCGTCGGCGAGAAGCAGGAACGCCGCGAAGTGGAGCGGCCTCCGGTCGGGCGGCGGCGGCGGCGGTGGAGAATCTCCCGCACCCGCCGCCGCCTCCTTCCCCGCGCTGCGGTTCCCCACCCGCGCCATGGCCGCCTCCCGCAGCCGAGCTCCGGCGACTCAGCCGAGGCAGATCCAACCAACTAAGCTCGGACTCGGAGACGACGATGACGAAGAGGAACGACGAGCTTAATGGGCCTCCAGATTCCAGGCCCAACCCGAGCACCTTAATGGGCCGACGGCCTGCAGTTGCCGCAGGCTACAGGCCCATCCACCACTAGCCCAGCTTGGGGAGAAATTGGAATGCTTCTCGCGCGGCGGCCGTCGCTGTCCGACGCTACGCTGCGTCCATCATCCTCCACGGATCATGTGAAGTTGATACTTTAACGGCAACTTAAGCAGTTGAATCACTTCCATCCGATTCAAATCCAAGGATTCAGAAGGCATGTGGTACTGTAGAACATTGTAGGAGGGATTGCAGGTTCTATATAGACCAGGGACGGTAGCAGTGAATCTGAACCATTTATCTCACGAATAGATAAACGAGATGGGGGTGCATCCGTTAACTTGCAGTTGTAACTACAACTGCAGTTAATCCTAATCAGATATCATAGTATCATGCTACTCCGTATCCTAAAATATAAGATGCAGTATCATTTTACATGATCTTTGGTATTTATTTTGACTAAGAATGTCAAAAGTTGTAAAATTAATATCATATGAAACAACTTACAAATACGAATCTATTGGTATCACATACATAAAACTAAATATACATATTATTAGTTTAATTATTAGTCAAAACTTTTAAATGTTGACTGTTCAGAACAGAACGAGTATATCTGTACTAACTCAATAATAATTGACCTCTCGCCTCCCACTCGCACAGAAACACACGAACAATATTAACAAAAGGTACGAACCATACAAAATACTCCATAATTGTACTATTCATCTGAATCAGTAAATGAACAATGAAATTATATCTATATAGTTTATACTTTCTCCGTCACATAATATAACAACTTAGGATCATATTTGATATAATTTAGTACTACGAATTTGAATATGTGTATGTTCATATCTAAAGTACCGGTTTATGTCCAATCCTGTTCTATTTTGTTATATCGTGAGACTGATGTAGTACCTTTTAATATAAATACAACCCCACGGAGCTTTAAAAAAATGGAATTGTAAATCTTTTTTTCTCACAGATCAGGGTCAATTTCACAACGATTTCCATCTAAACTTGCTTTTGTCCTAGGCAGCCACCACCACCCTGCACGATTCTTATTCTTATCCCATGGTTTCAATTGCTCACCTTTTCGACCGAGAAAGAAACAGAAAGCCACTGCACTAACATATCACCAGTGACGCCAAGCACTAGGGTCCGGTTAATGTTAAGCTTAGGTAGTCATCAATGGCGTCTCACTCTCACTCTGATGGTGACAGTAACCAAAGCAGCAAATGCATTACGTAGGTAGACAAGCAGGTCTTCAAACGTGAGAGGGCTTTCGTCCTCCCTCCCCCCTTTTTTCCCCTTCCTGACTTTGATTATTGAGAAAATTATTCGTTCCAGTGCGCTCGGGGGGAGGAGGAAAGAGAATAGGGGGACGCATCTGTACGGGATCCCGGCAAGATTCAACCCCTAATAACTAACTGTTGCCGTCGTGTACCCGTTACGAAAAATAGAATTCTGATACCACCACCAGTCCACCACCAAGGGGCCTGTATTATAAACCCGACGGCAAACGAACGCCGCCACCGCCAAACGGATCACCACCTCCAATCCCGGCGAGATGCATCGCGCGATGGCGGCGACGGCGCCGGCGGCGTCGCGCTCCGTGGCGTGGACCTCGCCGCGCCACCGCGACGGCGCCGGAAATGCCTCGACGCGCGTCTCCGCCGCCGCCGCGCTGCCGCTCCTCCTTGTTCGCGTTCGCGGCGGAACGCGCCATGCCATGTCCATGGCGCCGCCGTCTCCGCCGCTGCTGATGTCATGTGGCGGGAGGGATGTCGCGGCGAGGGCGGTGGCGGCGGCGGCGGAGGCGGCGGACGACGCGGGTGGCGTGGCGGAGACGGCGAGGCTGGGCGCCATGATCGTGGCGTGGTACCTGCTCAACATCTACTTCAACATATACAACAAGCAGGTCTGTCTGCACGCCATTTCTGAAGAATTTGTCTCCTTTTTTCCGCCATTTCTGAAATCTGAAGTTCTGAACAATCGGACATGGAACTTGCAGGTGTTGGAGGCATTACCATTCCCCTATACCATCACCGCATTCCAATTAGCCTTCGGCTCACTCATCATCTTCCTCATGTGGGCGTTCAAGTTGCATCCAACGCCCAAACTCACCACTGCGCAGGTGAGAGATGATTCACGATTCATTCTAACTAGCAACCGGAAATTGAGAAAAGAAATAAAATGCAACGTAATCTTTGCAATTAATGATTCTTCTGAACTTTTGCCAATAAAACTGAAACCGAAAATAAAGGGGGAAAGAAAATGCAATGTGATAGCTATGATTGCTCTGCTTCTTCTGAACTTTTGTCATAAAAACTGAAACTTTTGCTGCAGCTGGCCAAGATTGCGCCGTTGGCAGCCGGGCACATGCTGGGCACGGTGTTCACCAACATGAGCCTGGGCAAGGTGGCCGTCTCTTTCACCCACACCATCAAAGCGTCTGAGCCATTCTTCACCGTCCTCCTCTCTGCATTCTTCCTCGGCGAGGTTGGTGACACAAATTCAGTCGCTTTTTCTCGATTAATTCAGAAATGAAATCGAATTTGTGCTGAATTCGATCGGTGTTTCAATTACAGACGCCTTCGCTGCTAGTGCTGGGCTCCCTCGTGCCGATCGTGGGCGGCGTCGCATTGGCATCGTTGACTGAAGTCTCTTTCAACTGGTAGAATAGAATCTCTGACTATCACCGTATCTGAAAGAATCTTTTTTTTTTATGCTTTTGCTTGTTGTCGAAACTGAATGATTGGGGGAATCTTGTTTCATTGGTTTTGTGGAAGCAGGATTGGGTTTTGGAGTGCGATGGCATCGAATCTTCTGAACCAATCAAGAAATGTGCTCAGCAAGAAGCTTCTTGGCGGCGAAGAGGTGATTTTCTCCCGTGATTGGTGACAATCTTTTTGCCTCTCTTTTTTTCAAATTGATGATTTGTAACAGTGATTCTCATGTGTTGCAGGAAGCTTTGGATGACATAAACCTCTTCTCAGTACTCACTATACTGTCATTTCTGCTGTCTTTGCCTTTAATGCTGTTTGCAGAAGGGGTCAAGTTCACCCCAGGATACCTCTTGAGCACTGTGAGTGTCAAAAAAATTCAGACAAACAAAATACTTGGATATCATCATTGCAAACTATGAACAAATGCAACCTTTTGTTTGGCATACAGGGCCTTAACCTCCAAGAACTCTGTGTAAGAGCAGCACTAGCTGGTTTCTGCTTCCATGGCTACCAGAAGGTGAGGAAACTGTCACAATACCCAAAGATGTCTCACCTCTTGTTTGGCTCAAGAAAGATTTTGTTCAATGATACCCAAAATGACCATTCTGTGTTGTTCCTTAAATTGGCAGCTCTCGTACATGATCCTGGCCAGAGTGTCACCTGTAACCCACTCTGTCGCCAACTGCGTCAAGCGTGTGGTTGTAATCGTGTCGTCAGTTCTCTTCTTCAGAACCCCAATTTCACTTGTTAATGCACTAGGTAATTTGGGAATACAATTGACTGATTCAAAACACAGCATCTAAAGTTATTACTGTTCTTGTGTTGAACCTTTTTTTTTGTTGTTGTTTTTTGCTAACTGGCAGGAACTGGTGCTGCACTGGGAGGAGTTTTCCTGTACTCCAGGTTAAAGAGAACGAAACCAAAGGAAGCCTGAGAAGCGAGGGCACACGCTTTATTACAGAAGCGCCCGCAGTTTTCCTTTTATTCGATGTACAGAGATTAGGTTGGTAAATCTAGCAATCGGCAAACGATTTGGGTTCGGCTTTAGCATCGATAGTAGTACACGGGCCACACTTTTCTTCTTTTACAAATCTGTAAGAACATTGGTGAATATTCTCTGGTCTCATGAGAAGTTCGCTAACTTTCAGGAGTAAAATCAATAAAGCTATCACTTAGTTGTACACGTGAGAATTGTAATTGACGATTGCCCGAAACAACAGGAAGAAAATCAAACGAATGGCAGACAGCATCGACTAGTAACTAGTAGTGTTAAGGTGTAGCATTTCTGTCGGAAATCTTCGCAGGGCAGAGTAACAGAGACGGCAAAAGGTGTAAATACATGGGCAACATTCAGCGTATGAAAATAGTTCAATGTAAAACACCACTGGGGTAATCTACATAACTCATATAAGTATTAAGTTTGCATGCTTTCGTCCAAAATGCATGCCTCAGGCGGTTTGTTTCCACAGGATGACAGGACAACAGTAGCAGGTATAGATAGCAGAGAAGTCTGAGCTTCCCAAGTCTGACAAACTACTAACACTAGACATACATTATCCCGTTGCCTACAGGAGCTACATCTGCACAGCAGAGAACACAGTCTTATCCTATGTTAGTTGAGTTCTCGGACACTGTTTTGCTTCAGGGGAGCAAGCAAGATAATATAATTTGGTAAGAGAACCGGTTGGTTCATCTACTTTGTTTCGCCACCATCATGATGCTGTTTGCATCTTGCAATTAGCACTTACCAGTTGGAGACTCCAACAGCCTTGGACCCAGTATCTTCATGGTTGCGATTGTTTGGAGGACTCCTACTCCTATCACGAAAACCACAGTTGTTTGCTCTGCTCTGATCACTACCTCGAGAAGAGCTATAGAACCTGCCATTTGCATAAAGATGGTCAATAAAACTACATCCTTTGCATATGAAACCACATAGCCAACAAGATAAAAACTACCCCCAAAAAATTATTAGTTGCCATTATCAAATGTCAAAAGTGCACAATATTTTGTTTTCTCGGTTGAATAATTGGTGTCAGCTCACTGATAATATAGGTCCAATCAGTTAATCAACTATTTACACAGGTCACTGAATAACACAACAATATCAGAGAATCTGAAATCTCTTCAAGAATTCAAGGCTTGCAGTATGCATTGAAACAACTAAAGGTTTAGGATGATGATTATTTTATTCTGGGATTTTTGGTTCTTTTGGATTTAGTTCTAAGGATTTGTATCGAGGTCCTCCTATCCAAGCAAGTCCTTTAAGGCACCAAACATGTATGTGCCAAATGAGATTATAAGGCATAAGGTGAAAGCATATTTTATAAACAGTACCTTTCATGAAAGCTGAGACCATCACCAGGTTGGTTGTTGCTGCTGCTATTATGTAAGATCCCCAAATTACCATCAATCATTCATCAATGATGGGGCATAAGAAAAAAAAATAGTAATAGATAACAAAATTTCAACTAACCTGGCATGGAAGCTTGAATTGTCACTGGTTCGATTGTTGCTGCTGTTGTTATGAAAGCTGTATAATGATGGCTCATCAGGCATGCATGAGCTTGAGACAACCAGGTAGAATAAGATATTAGTGTCATACCTGGTTTGGAAACCAGAAGAAGTATCACCATACTGATTGCCACTGCTGCTGTTATGGAAGCTGCATAGATGATTCGTCATGTAGAGGCTAATTAAGCTGGCAGGCCAGATTCAAATAGAAAACTGATACATACCTAGAGTGAAAGCTTGAACTACCCCCGGACTGACTGCCAAAGCCACTGTTATAGTTGTCGGTTGATCTTGAAGTATAGCCTGAATCATATCCTCGCCCACCATAAGAGTCATCTGAAGATGCCCAGCGCCGTGACCTTCCACCATACCCTCCACGGGAGATCAAATCTCTCAACTGTTGCGAAACAGACTGGTTTGCACCCTCCAAAATCTTCACAAGATCTGAAGCATACTTTGAATCCTGTTCACAGAAGAATGTATAAGCAACCCCAGTTGCTCCAGCCCGTCCTGTTCTCCCAATTCTATGGACATAATCCTCAACACCCGTTGGGAAATCATAATTGACCACAACCCTGTAACAGGAGATATGGGATAATTGTCAGCGAATAGCATTTGAAATTTACAGATCATTACAACATGCATGTAGACATCACCCTTATGCATGGACTAACAACTTTTCCTTTCCAAAGAGAATGAAAGGCTCAGTTCTACAAGTTGTAAAGATAAAAGTCCCAACCTGATATCCTTTATGTCCAAGCCTCGAGCAGCCACATCAGTAGCAACAAGAATTGGGCACCTGCCATTTCGAAATTCACTCAACACAGAATCCCTCTCGGATTGTGATTTATCACCGTGAATAGCAGAAGCACCATAATTACGTGCTAGGTTTCGAGCCAGCTGATCGCACATCCTCTTTGTGGAGCAAAATATTATGATTTTGGATCCAGGTTCTTGTGACCTTAGGATTTGATCAAGCCGTCTTGATTTCTCCGGAGGTGTGATAACATCCACATACTGCAACATGCAACAATCTGCCTCAAAATAATGAAACAAAGTCTCATCAACAAAATAGAAAAAAAAAACATTTTCATTACCTGAGTGATTGACTTGTTTGCAACCAGTTGGTCTGTGTTCCCAATGTTAACTTGGACTGGGTTGGCCAGCAAATCTGAGGCTATTTTCCTCACCTCTTTTGGCCAAGTGGCAGTGAACATAAGAGTTTGTCTTTTAGGTTGTACTTGTCTCACAATTTTTCTTATCTGTGGCTCAAAACCCATGTCAAGCATGCGGTCAGCCTCATCAAGAACAAGATAAGATACTTGATGTAGGCTCACTCTTCTCATTTCTAAAATGTCATTCAATCTTCCCGGAGTTGCAACAACAATGTCTGCCCCACGTTCTAGCTCTCTTAGCTGAGGACCTTTTGGAGCACCTCCATATAAACACTTCAAATAAAAAGGCACGATTAGATGGCAACTTCATATAGACTATGCACAGAATGAATTTTTATTTGCTACATATGGATCTAGCAGTATTTGAGCAATGTGGATACTGGTGCTACAAAAGTTACTTAAGAATAAATAGGACACAAAATGTAGATCCTGGATGAAATTGTCTTAGTCTACATAACAGAATGAGTAAAAGATAGAAGCTACATACAGCAGATGATATTCTTGATGATCTCCCAAATTTTATCGCTTCATCTTGAATTTGTGTTGCCAGTTCCCTAGTTGGCGATAGCACTAATACCGTTGGACCATCCCTTGAATTATGTTGCAGGCGCTTAAGAAGGATAAACCCTGGAATGAGATAACCCAGTGTTTTTCCAGAACCAGTTTTTGCCACTGCTACAATATCACGACCCTTAAGAGCAATTGGCCATGATTGAGCTTGGATAGGAGTAGGTGACGAGAATCCTGCTTGTTGTACCTACAGTGACATAGTCCATGACAGAAATGAGTGAAATGTGAATCAAGAGCTGTATAAGTACAAGCCTATGTCAGTAAATGTGCAAATAAAAAAGGAGACCAAGTTTTCAGTTTTTCACATATGATTTTTGAGCTATACAAAAACAAAAAATTCTTGCAGTAAAAGGAGTTGAAAACATAAGACAACTATTTTCAAATCACAGGAGACTGGACAAGACAACAAACAGGTCAAACCTAGACATGGATTGTTGACTTGAAGAGCCTGCTGAGACGAACATCCAACATAGTTATCACATATGTGACATGAAAGCACAATGACCTAATTTCTTCCAAGATGGATACCAGAACATTGTGTGCACTTACCTCCCTTAGAATCTCTGTAGGGAAGCCTGTGGACTGAAACGTCATGAATGGCGCTGGAGCCTCATTGCCCTAGTAAACAAAAGAAATGTATAAATAAGCTACATAGTATATATCAACCGATAGTGATTAACAGATAAATAGAAGAGGCTGAACACATACAACAATAGTAATCTCATGCTTAGCGCGATATGCTTCTGTCGAGATGCGGTCTCCACTAGCAACCTCTGAAACTATATTACTGCTAGGTGCATTCTGTGCAGGGTATACTCCAGCTGCAGAGGAGGGCTGCAAATAGGAAAGCAAGTTATTTAATGCCATTTTGGGGGTGAAACAAAAACATAGCAATAATTTTAATCATGACATAGGTTTAACTGCATATTTGGCTCTTCGCCGCATAATTACTACTATCCTATTGTAGTACTCATTTTGAATCTATGGAAGAACATGCACTACAAAACACAAAACTTATAACATGTGTTACCTGGGAAGAAGGATTGCTCCTAGTCTTTTGCTCAGTGAAAGGCACGTTCTGTGTGCGATTTCCAGCAGCTTCCGTGCACCGCTGAAAAATAGGATTATTTTTAAAGCGATGGGCATTAAGACGACAAACTGTTGCATGCCTACCCTATCCCCTGCTAATACTTTAGTCAGTTTCAGTAACACAATCCCAAAAAATCGAGCTTTATGCTTCCTAGTTACCGGCAATCCTGTTCTAGACCACGACACGATGAGCCAAACACAACACAAAGCATTGGATTACATTACGCAGCAATGCAGCATCAACAGGCCAATGATAGGAAAATAAAAGCTATCACACACACCTCGTAATGATCGTTCCTTGCCCTATCATCAACAGGATGTGCGTTCTGCGAGCGGCTTGCTCCACCTTGCGCCTGCGACGGCGAACACAAATCGATAAGAGAATCTACATTGATGCGCAAGCGCAAGCAACAAAAGCAACATGGAAGCATAATACAACTAAGTAAAAAGGGGATCATCGATGGGTGGCCCGGCTACCTCGGAAGGATCGCTGCTCCTCAGCCTCTCCGGAGGAGGCTGCTGCGCGGGGTAGGGGGAAGGAGGCGGACCCTCGGGCCGGTCGTACTGCACGGCCTTGGTCTCCGGGTTCCAGAAGTAGAGATACCCGGTGTTGCCGTCGATGAGCCCCCTCCACGGCTTGGGCAGCGTCGGATCTGGCGGCGCGTACCTCGGCCCCTTCGCCGTCGCTCCCGCCGCCATCGCCATCGCCGCTTCCTCTCCCAAGCCCCCAACCCTACCACCACCACCACCACACCCAAAACCCCAAACCAGATCAAAAAAACCCAAAAAAACGCCGCGTCCACGCAAACGAGGAAACGAGCAACAAAACCAACAGGATCGGGAGGAGGGGAGCGAACCCTAGCGAATGCGGATTGCGGCGGCGGCGAGAGATTGAGCGGATTGGGGATTTGGCGAGACGGAGTGGACGGACGGGCGACGAAGTGAGGAGGAAGGGGAGGAGGAACCCTTTGGTTTCGTGCGGCGTGGTTAAGTAGGCGCGACGGAAAAAGGGTGGAGAATGTGATTATTGACAAGTGCGGACTGCGGAGCGGCGGAGCTGAGAAATGGAAAGAGGGGAGGACGCGACAGCTGGTGGTGGGTGTGTGATGTCTGGCCGAGGAACACAAAAGGCCAGCACCAGGAGTGCCTTTTGTGGATCCTTGCGGCCCAGCCCACATGGCAAGCAAGTTATACTTCCTCGTCTTTTCGTATACCATCGTTCCAAAATATACTAATCTAGAAGGAAATCTGATCTCTCCTAACATAATGTATCTAGACATGCACTGTCATAGGATGTATCATATCTTCTCATAGGTTGTTATATTATGGGACGGGGCAGTATCAATTTAGAAGAATATTTGACCTCTCCTTTTATACAATGTATCTGGACATATCCATATTCAGATATTTTGTCCTATGAGTCACCTTTTAGGTTGCTATATTTTAGGACGGAGATGGTAAGTTTTAGCATCTTGCTAATTGTGCCAATTTTAATAGGGTAAGACATGGAGAGAAGAATGTTATTTTGGTTTGATGCCAAAGTTGTTTTGATGCACATAAACCAACATCATTGAAAGCTGACTTAAGACATATCTTGTTGACAGAATCGGTACATACATTTTATTGTTGACGGAATGTCACCTACCACTAAAAGAATTAAAAGAATTAAAAACGAGTTATAAATGCGAGCATTCATATTAAACATTTTATGGCATACGCTCAATTTGTGCGTCAAGGTTTAATAGATGGGAGAAGGAAAAGTACTTCCCCAGTCCATAAATAAAATGATTTCTTAGCGTTTAAGGACTTTTATGGAGTGTGTGCCGTGGTTTATAAGGTTTTACCCAGATATCTTTCCACACCATATATCGTAGAACGGGTTATCTATTTAGTTGGCTATAACATATTTACACAATTAATGATACACGATATATATGGTATGCCTTATTATTGTACGGCATTAAACTTTTGAATTGTCTTTTTTAAAGTCTATATGGCATCATTCCCTCTCTTATCTCTTTTTTCCCTATCATGGAAAGGCGTACATGACATCTTCTCCTAAACGATAATGTCACGCCATTGTTCATGCCTTACATTAAAACAACTCATTTAACTTTTGCACCAACCTTATCGAAGCTACCTTCCCACTACGAAACATTTGTTTGAATAAGGTCCATCATAGTCTTTTTGCAAATGCATAAATAAACCGTTTTATCAATTACCCTCACTGTCCACAAATATAAACATTTATTGTGTTTGAAATTTGTCTATGAATATAAGTTTTGGAGTACTACTTCCTCCTTTCTAGAATATAAATATTTATAGGGTTTGAGCAAAGATTAAGATTGAATACAAAAAGATTGTGATGTATCTCACAAATGCTAGATGAGCTTATATTTAGAAACGATAAAGTAATTTTCCAATATATATTGATCTATCGAACCACCCCTCGAGATTCATTGCATTTGTTGTTATATTGTTGGGTGTGAACTTTTTCAAACTACTAATAAACTCATAGATGCATTGAAGTGATTTCATCTTTAATCTTAATCTATGTAAAAACTCTTAAAAGATGTTTATACCACAGATAGAATAATAGATGATAATTATCAGAAATTTATGAGAAAGAAAAGGTGAAAAAAATATCTAAGTTGAGGTATTTCAAATTGTTTTTTTTTTTTTACAGAGAAAAGGTAGAGAGTTCTACCTTATAGCCGTTTCATTAAAGGAAGTGGAAAGCACAGATTACAATGGGCACCAGTAAGAAGAGGGAAAACAAAGGAAAGAAAAGAGGGAAAAGGGGCGAAAGGATATACAACAAACTGTACAAAAGAAAAACTGAACAAAAGAAAAGAAAAGAAACTAAAAAGAAGAACTATAGAAGCAACATAGTTACAGATGAATCTCGCTCCAGCTTGTTATCTTCATTTTGTTAACTGCATCAGCTCGGTGTACCCACAGAGCTAGGGCCTCCTTTATGTCGATCTTTAGTTGGGATATCTGCGTTGATTTGCCCTCAAATATTCTTTTGTTTCTTGCTTTCCAGAGGGCATGAGCGCAGCCAGCGAAGAAAATCGGCGACATATCACTGCCGAAGGAGTTGCTTATTATTATGGCTTCCATAAAGGTTAGCAGCGAATCTGACAGCACTGCTAGGGTTTGAATTCTCAGGTGTTCCCAAAGTAGTGTTGCCAGTTGGCAACGAAGTATAATATGGTTTGTTGTTTCGATGGCCGGGCAAAGGTCGCAGTGAGGATTTTCACCGCAACATTTCTTTGTTAAGTTGAGTCTTGTGTTCAAACGATCCTTGAAGGCCAACCATAGGAAAAATTTGCAGGAATTTGGTATTGTTTTGAGCCATATATATTTGGCCGCTTGCCAGTTTTGTCCATGAAGGTTTATAATCTGGTAAGCATTTGCGGTTGATAATTTGGCTGTTGGAAATACAAAGCTTCTTAGGTCATGTCCTTCTTGAGCGATACGGTAATTTTGTAGCAGCAGCTGTACTCTTGTTAGTTCCTCTTGGGCCGTCCGTGATAAGTTTGGGTGAAGCTTAATGATCCAGAAGTCTTCCTGATTTTGGGAGGCAACAGAACAGTTCTCGTTTAGGGCAAAGGAAAACAGAGTTGGGAAGACCAGGTAAAACCGCCCTGCCTGAGTCTAGTTGTCTTTCCAAAATAAAGATGTTTCTCCATTGCCCAGAGAAACTACTGTTGTGTGAATGAGTTGGTCGAAATTAGATTTAATGCATCTCCACATTGGTGTGTCAGTTTTCTTTAGCTCAAGTGGAATCTGATTGTGAAGATATTGCCTTCTAAACCATATGCTCATAAGATCTTCATTACCCGATAAAATCTTAGCTCCTAGTTTTAAAAGCATAGCTGTATTGTGTGCTCTCAGATCCTTGATTCCTAATCCTCCTCCTTGTTTTGATAGAGTTACATTTTTCCATGCCACCAGGCACTGCCCTCCCTTTACTGTTTTTTCAGAAAGCTCTTCTGATTTTATCTATTGCTTCAATTGTTTTTTAGGGCCATTTGCAGCATGCCATATAATAAGTCGGTATTGCCGAGAGAACAGAGTCCACCATTATTAATCTTCCTCCTTGTAAGATAGGTGGCCAACCCGCTAATCTTTTGTCAATTCTGGAGATGACAGGAGTGAGCATGTTATGGGAAATTTTGTTGGTTGATAAGGGTAAGCCAAGATAGGTGCAAGGTAACGAGCTTTTTGGGCAATTCAGAATCTGTGACCCTTTCAATCTCCAAGTCTGACATATGAATTGGTAACAAGGTGCTTTTGTGGTAATTGATCTTTAAACCTGAGAAATTTGTGAAAAAGTCTAAAATCTGTCTTAAGGCCGTGACCTGGTCGACCTCTCCTTTAATTAGAATTAAGGTATCGTCTGCATATTGCAGGATTGGAGGCATTCCTTCTAGATCCAGTGGGTGTGCTAGAATGTTATCTCTGTAGGCCTGTTTGCATAATCTTTGTAGAACATCTGCTACTAAAATGAATAGGTAGGGAGATAGCGGATCTCATTGGCGTACTCCTCTATTATACTGAATTTCATCTCCCACTTCTCCATTTATCACAATTTGTGCTTTGCCCGAGCAGATGATTGATTTAACCCAATTGCTCTAGTTTTGAGGGAAGTTTCTTGCATGCATAATTTTGAACAGAGCCTCCCAGCTGATGGTGTCAAAAGCTTTATGAAAATCCAACTTCAGAACTACCATAGGTTTCTTCTTTTTCAGTGCGTATTGAACCATTTCTGAGGCCAACACGAAATTTTCAGATATCGACCTTTTTTTTCATGAAGCCTGACTGCATACTGTCAATTAGGTTATTGATTTTTTGTTGTAAGCGGTTTGTAAGGACCTTGCTTATGAGTTTAGGGATGCTGTGCAGAAGAGAGATTGGCCTGAATTCAGTTATGGAGGAGGGACTTTGTACTTTTGGCAGTAGGGTAATATGAGATTTGTTAACTCCTTGTAAGTCGGCATTGTTGTCTTGAAGGCTGGAGAAAACAGATAAGATGTCCGGAAGTATCAGGTTTAAGAATTTTTTGTAGAATTCATTTGTGAAACCATTGGGCCCTGGACTTTTGTTATTGGGAGCTTGCCTGATTGCTATTACCACCACCTCTCTAGTGAACGGAGCCCCAAGACTGCTTAGGTCATTTATTTTTGGGTATAAATCTGACAAAACAAAATCAGTCGTCATCTGCATTGTGCTGCTGAATAACCCTTGGAAGTAGTTTGTTGCTATCTTCAATTTCTTCGCATTTTCATAGTGTTCGACGTCATCTGTTTGAGCATTTTTATATTATTCCTCTGTCTGTTAACTGAAGCAACTGTGTGATAAAAACTTGTGTTTTCATCAGCTAAGGTGCAATATTTGATTCTGGCTCTTCTCTTCCACTTCTGTGTGATGAAAAAAATTGATTCTTTTGATGTTTTCTTGCACTTTTTGTCTGAGATAAAATTCCAAATCTGTTAAGTGTCTCCATTCCTCTATTCTATCAAAGAATTCAACCGTGCTCAAGTTTGCCGATAACAGAGATGGTAGACTTCTTTTTTTCTTATTCCAGGATCTGATAGCTGCTCTTAGTCTTCTGAACTTGAAGTTCAGCTTGGTCACTGGGTTCATTTGTCTACTTCCTCTCGACCAATTTTCTTCTACCAGGTTATTGAAATCCTCCGTACTCAGCCAAAAATCTTCTATTCTGAACAACCTTGAATGGGGAATTGTGCTAGAGATCTCGGGTAGGATAGGGACGTGATCTGAAGTTCCGGCTGTGACTACTCTAGCTGTGGAGTTCAGGAAACTCTGAATCCATTCTGAATTTGTTAGGACTCTGTCTAACTTTACAGGTGTTGGGTTTCTTCTTTTGTTCGACCAGGTGAATTTTCTGTTATTGGTTTGTAACTCTAGCAGTCCCTCTGCATTAATCCAGGAATTGAAGTTTTCCATTCCAGTCACATTTAGGTTCTCATTGTTTTTTTCTTCTGCAAACCGGTAGATGTTAAAGTCACCTAAGCAGATCCATGGGTCATTAAAAGACGCTCTCAGCAGAGAGAGGTTGTCAAATAAAAGCTGTCTATCAAAGTTTGAATTGGGTGCATATATATTGGAGAGGGAGAAATTTGTTTGATCGGTGTTTGAGGTGAAGGCAGCCGTGATGGAAGACTTGTCTAGGTGGTGTAGGGTGGATTGGAACTTGGAATTGGACCAGGCGATTAGCAAACCGCCTGAGGCGCCATCTGAAGGTTGGAAGTGATAGGTTCTTAGGAAAGGTGGAAGGAAGGTGGAAGCTACAAAAGTGTCGACAAAATCTAGCTTAGTCTCCTGAAGGCAAACTACATCTGGTTTGAAATCTAAAATTGTGGAGTAAACTAAGGGTTTTTTTTCTTTGTCTCCTAAGCCTCTAACGTTCCAAGAAAGAATCAGCATTGATGAGAAAAGGGGGCACAAAGGAGCAGGCTAGGCAGGTAAGTGTTCACAACCAATCCAAAATGAAAAACAAGCTGCTGCCAAGACAAGAACGGAACACAAAACGGGGAGACAACAACAGGAAAGTAAGACGGTAAAAGAAATAGAAACATTAACCTGCGCAGGGAGATACAAACGACGGGGCTAGCGACAGAACAGGCGGCCCAACAAAATAAAAAACAACACGGGCCGAATTTCACCTTCTTGAAGAGAAAAGCGGAAACCGGCCCAACTAAGGACACAACAGGGGATACAAAGGGCAAAGCCCTGGACACGGAAGTACATGAAGACAACGACGACGACGCAACAGAGGACGACGAAGTGTCCTGCCCAGGGACCGAAGCAACGGCGGGATCACTCATGATCACCATTAGGATGCACTTCATTTGTAGCTGACAGCTTGGCTTCATCCAGAATCGTGGCACCGTTGAGACCACAGAAATCTGCCAGCTCAACTAGCTTGCTTCTGCTGGTTGGAGGTGGGACGACATTGAGCTTCAATCTTTTTCAACTTCATATTCTTTTTCTTTGGCTTCAGCTTGTTGCTGCTGCTCGCACTAGAGTTGAAGCTTAGGGAGTCTGCTGCTTCAACCCGCCTGTTGGCCCTTTCAATCGGGTTGATGCGAACTCCATTGTAGGCTTTCTTTATCCTTGGGCTTCTACGGACATAAACCTGTTCTGGCTGCTCATTGAGATCAGGCAACTCAACTGGATTAAGCTCTATCATTGGTTCAGGCTCTGTTGGAAGGAGTTGCATGGTTCTTGGGTCTGGTGGGGCATCGAATGCAGCTAGCCCTTTGGCTTCAGCTTCGGCTTCAATGGCATCTTTCTTTTCCCAGTCTTCTGCCTTGTATTTCAAATTGTTACTCCCTTCATTCAAATATATATGTATTTGGGTTGGGATATGATACATTATAACAATCTAGACAAAACCTCAATGTATTACATCCTACGTTCCAACACAAATATATATGCATTCGGGTTAGGATATGATACATTATAGCAATGAATCTAGACAAAACTTCAATGTGTTACATCCTACGTTGCAACACAGATACTTATATTTTTATATTTTTGAATGGAGTGGGTGAGAGGCTATTACATCATGTGACATACCTCAATTTCCTCTCGACTTTTTTAGGTAGTATTTTATTTCATTTCCAGAAAAGTCGATGATTTGACGTGGCACATCCCCCCTTACTTAGCATGGTGTTAAGTTCAACAGTAAGAAAACGGCGGCAATAATGTCAAAATAGTATACATCTCTATCAACACGCATCAAATTAATGTTCATGAGTTAGTATTACACATTTCTCCCTGGCTTTGCTTTCTTTTGACAAATTCGACAAAGCGTCTAAATCACGACCTTTCTAACATTACAACAACCACAATTTGTATTAAGCAAGTACAACAGGCCTCCATGCAAAAACAAGTATGGCAGGCCAAACGCTCAAGTTACCTCATCATAATCAGGCCTACAACTATGTTATTATTATTGAAACATCTGTACTAGTCATACAGCCCCTCCTGTTCCCAGATGTCCACAAGAAAATCAACCATCTCCTGCAAATCCATGATATAGGTATAAGCACTTTGCCTTAAAATGCAGTGGTAAATTTAACAGCACTAAATCTTACATGTAAAGGGATAGGTTGATGAAACGGTTTA
Source organism: Leersia perrieri (assembly GCA_000325765.3). Classification (NCBI taxonomy): domain Eukaryota; kingdom Viridiplantae; phylum Streptophyta; class Magnoliopsida; order Poales; family Poaceae; genus Leersia; species Leersia perrieri. The sequence goes on from CM002476.1 coordinate 2,987,763, forward strand.
TTGGATCCAAGCAAACTCTCGTATGCTGCATTCCAACTGCACAAGTAAATGTTGGGTGAGCATGAAGCTTCAGGTTCAGGGTGCATTATACTATACCATACAATACTATTAAAAATCATCAGAAGCACATGAGAAATGCTATACCGTTAGCAAACCTAAGATATGTTTTTAAATAGTCTCAGGATAGTATTCAAACCCAACATAAAATGGAACAAAGGTACCACCGTACCATACAACAACAAGAGAATGATTTCTGTTTTTCAAATATTTTCAGAATACCTTATGGAAATCAACAACTGCCATGGAATTTCGTGATTGGCAATTAGTATGTTGTTTGAAAAGGGAAATACTGAGCAGTGGAGGGGGAAAACTGTCGAACATTCAGGACAGGAATAGGATGCAACAGTAATATGCCATTGATTCAGATCACACAATTCATACACAAAAAGATAAATTGGCAATGGCATGGGCACAGGCACCAGAATATGTATGGGGCAGACCAGGAAGAGAGGTAATTAAGTTATACTTTCACAATGGAGTATCATTTGAAAAGCCAGGCAAAAATGGAAGTAAGATTTAAGAATCCCAGCAGAACAGAAATCACCTTCATCAAAACAATCACCCTATACTAGTCTCAAACTTTGGAACAATAAATTCTCAGTTTTTTATGGATCTATTTTACTTGGTTGTATATCCCTTTTCTGCATATACATAGGGCATCTTACGTAAGTACCTCAATATTGGTTCGCGAATCTGCTTTATTTCAGGTATTGGCCTTCTATTCGCAGTCCAGTCCTTCCTAATCTCCTTCCAAAGAACAAGACCTGTAACGATATTTCCAACTCTCATCACATTAAGATTTGCAACTTGAATTTCTATATCCAATGTTTCATAGCAAGAAAATCACTATAGTAATGAAGCAGTACTTTTCTACTCAAATTCCATAAAGAAAAAAACATCTTGGGTGGGGTTTGAAATGATGAGGAAGGTTACTTTGCTTTGCTCTACATCACCGTGGTGTAGTTGGAAAACCAAACCTAGTAGCAAAGTATACCGTATGCTGTGCAAGATGGCAGTGTGCTGTAATATCACTGAATAAAGATTAATTATGATGAGAACAAACACAAAAGATAATAATGGGTGATTAAACTAAAGGAAAGTGTTTTACTCTGTACCCTTCTGGATTTCTTTTCTACATCCAGATTTCATTACCACAATCAGAACATAAATATAAAATCTATTGTCATCCTAATGTTGAAGTTGCCTGACCAATGTCAATAACAATGTGTACATGCAGCAAAAACATTCCTTTCGAGTTTTGAGCAACCATGGCAACATAATTAAGAAAGGAATTACCATGATTGACATATTCAGGGGGGCCATGGCTGGTTCCCCCTCCATGCTGATCAAGAGCCCAGGGCTGTTCAACCTCGATTGTGGTTGTACTCCAGAGTTCTTCTCCTATGTAATTCTGGTCCGGAGGAATTAAACTCTTTGAAAGCTGCCCTAAATGTCTCACAGCGCTATCACAGCATCCAAAACAGCCTCTGCTCTGTTCGCAAGGAGTTTAACCATGTCGACAATTAGCATCAAACTTAACACTGTACTACAAATTTGGAAATAAGAAACAATCAATCAACACGGGCCAGTTCAACTGATATTGTCCCCTCCAATGCCACCACCAGTAGGTCAAATAAAGCAAGATCCCATTAGCAAATCTAACATAAAAGCTAAGTGGGTACTAGTAAATAAATGTTAGTATTACATTAGCAAACCATGAATACAAACATGGAAACAATAGATTAACCAGTAACGAGTCAGTATGCCACTACAGTGCACCTACATAGTCTGCGATATTCGTGCCAACGAAGCAAGCTAAGCAAACAAGATGCAATTTTTAATTCACTCAAAAACCTGAACGCAGAGAGGGGTAGCGAACCGACCCGGAGCAGATGAAGAGGCAAGCGGAGGAGAGGAGCTTGGGGATGCTCCTCCAGTCCCACCCTTCCCCCAAGTCAACACCCCAGTCCCCCACCCTCGACGCCGATCCGCCCTCCCCGCCTTCGCCGCCGCCACGAGCCGCCGCCATCTCTCGCCCCCCTTACTGCATCCACCTCCAATTCCACCACCACTTCACTCACTGATCCCTGGCTCGATCCAATTTGTTTACAAGCCACTCGCAGTCGCCATGGGGATCCCGATCGAATCGAATCGAATCGACGGCGGCGCGCGGGGCGCGTGGGAAGGTGTGATTGATTGGCGAGTTTGGGATAAGAGGAAGAAGAAGAGGAGGAAAAATGGTGGTTGTGATGAGGGAGATGGCGGAGATTGCACGGATTTGACAGAGTGCGCTGCCTTTCCTCACTCGTCCGTTCCTTTCCTCTCCCTTTCCGTAATCCAAACGATAGTTTAAGGTCTTTAAAGGCAGTGTGGGTCCCACCATGGATGGAAGGGGAAGCTGTAACAACCAGTCAAACACAGCCGGGAGCCGGAAATCAGTCCAAGTGTCCAATCCAGGATATGGGCCGGGATCTTGGGCTCTGAAAAAGAGAGGAAAAGAAAATGAGTTATATACCCCTGGTTTCATGGAAATTTGTTAATTTGTAAGGATTCAATCTAAGAAATTGTAGAGGAATTTTATAGGATTCAAATTTTATAGTTTCTATGTAGTCATTTGAAACAAAGAATTAGGTTCCTAAATCCTAGTAGTATATAAAATTTCTATATAATGCCTCTTTGTATGCAAGTTTTTGAGGAAAACCAGTATAAGCTTAAACCTTTGGAAAAATTGTCTCTCTCTTCCAATTTCATTTCTCTATGTTTTCATGTGGTCCTATCAAACAGTTGTTCTTGCAATTTTTTTTTTGTGCTTGGTAGCATTACTGTAAAAATGTGTAGTACTCCCTCCATCTACAAATGATCTACATATTTGATTTTTGTTGTTGTCTCCAAATAATCTTCATATTTACATAAGAGAGTACTAGTCTTTTCGTTTTTCCATACAGAAGTAAATGCCTTTTGTATGCATGTGTGTTTTAGTTGGCCAACACTAGATTGTAGTAATAACTATGTGTGTAAATCGATGTAAATTAAGTGACATGCTAGGTTGTATTGGTATCTTCACCAAAACCAAATATGAAGATTATTTGGAGATGGATGGAGTATGTTTTTTCTATTCCTTCATTTTTATAATACTGCAATTCAAATGATGAGTGAAGGAAAATTTCCTATGGACAATGAATTGGTTTAGGGCTCCTCTTGCCAAATCCCTACAGAAATGTATAGGTTTGAAATCAGGAACATGAAAAACACATGATTATGAACATGTCTCGTGTTGCCAAATCCCTATAGAAAATCAGGTTTACAGTATAATATCGTTTGGATGGCAGGCATAAAAAACGAAGGAATTATAGATGCATTAAAGGAAAACCATGAAGCAATACTTCATGTTTGATTTTATCCAAAATCCTCATGGGATAGCTCATCCATATAGTTATTAAATGAATTTTGAGACATCAACCCTTTGTTCCAAATAACTTCATAAGAATTGTATAAGAATTTCAAACCCTTTGGGTGTGTTCTAGCCTCACCTCACGTAGTCTCATGCGTGTTTACAAAAATCCTATAGAATTTCAATTCCCTCTATTCCTGTCTCTCCTCTCTAACATATAATTATTAAATTTCTTGTGTTTTCTCACTGAGACATCCAAATTCAGCACATTTCATATGCTTTTGTTTCCTACAGTAGTATTAGTAGTATTTAATAAGTCATGACATCTTAATCTTATTTTTATTTTTTATCTATGTGTTTTCATATTCATGTTTTCCAAATGAGCCCTAAACAATCACCTCATAATAACGAGAAGCAAATCAGACAACATATGGGCTCCTCTGAAACAATGAACAGATGGCACAGATTCCTGAAGAAAGATGATAAAAACACCAAATGGCACAAACTACCACCAAGAATCAAGTTCAGATGAACACACGGGTTAACCAGTATCAACAACGCTAACAGTGGTACAAAGTACAATCATGCCAAGTACTGAGTTCTCATCTTACAAACGGCATCACACGCATTCCATCCCCCTATCTTTTTCTTCCCAACTGAACAATGCACAGATACTGCACTTATTACTTTATGATCACAACTGTAACAACTGCTATTTCTGAAGAAATACTGAACGACGACCATACCACCTCACCACCAGACTGAAATACAGAAGCCTGAAAGGAGAAGCCTGCAGACAATAGTGTAGTGCTGTTTCCTCTATGAGGTGAGGATGGGGGGCATGTAATCCGACTTGGTGCCGAGAACGCGGGCCCGTGTGTCAGGGAAGTACTCCATCCCCGGCAGCTCAGTCACCACGCCGTCGTTGGCAACACCGATGGGGTAGCTGAGGAGGTGGCCGGGGAGGTCCTGCTCCAGGTCATCGCTGGAATACATGTCCCAGTACTTCTCCGCGATCCTGTTCACCTTCTGCACACACTCCACGCTCTCAGGGCGCTGGAACACGTCATCCAGCATACCCATGTGCTCATACCACAGCGCCATTCGGAAGCCATGGATCTGGCCCCGGGCCGGCTGCCTGGTTGAGAGATGGTATGGCTGGTACGCACCCATGGCAATCTCGGAATCCCTAGAACCGTCCATTGACCTCTGGTTGATGTTTGCGGAACCGACGATGATGTACTCATCATCAACTGAAAATGGAAGCAATGAAGTTACAAGATTGAACAAAAGGAGCCTTTTCAAATTACTGGATACTAGGGTGAAGTAGTATACTAGCTTGATCATTAGAGAGATCTTGTCCTATCATTTTATTAAAAGGATTTCATCATTTTAGAACCACATAAAGTAATGGTATAATCAGCTAAATCATCGAAAATAGTATAATATCTCTTGACATGAGACCTAACATTAAACAGAAGACAATTCTTTTCTAAAAAAAAGGTACCTTAAGACTTCTAAGAAAGGGAAAACATTTACCTCATCCTACTACTATCAGCTTGACACATGCAAGGCTCGTAAAACAAATGCATTGATCAAGGATGCATATGAATGTAAGTATGCTCTGTAACACATGTGATATGCTTTATATAAACAAAAACTGCATAAGTCATCTGAATATGCAAAATAAAGCACACAGAGTACCTATCATCATTTTGGTGTGGACATAGATCATGAACCTTCTTGCCTCCTGAGCCCGGCTATAATCAGTGTCAGCTTCTGGTTGTTCTTCAGGCTGATATTCACCGTCCTGCTTCACCTCACGGTTACCCAAGCAGAAGAAAGTGAGGTAGTCCTTGGGGTTTGCTTCGATTCCCTTGGCTTGGAGAGCCTGTATAATGTCAGTGTACATCATCTCCATTGTTCTCCTTTGCCAGTCAAGGATTGCCTGAACAGATCCACTCTCTGGAACACCCTCAGGCCACATTGGCACCACAACATAAACAGTGAACCGTTCCCCAGCTTCAATCTTGCTGACAACTTTCAGTGCAAGCTCCTTAGGAATCAAATGCAGGGCACCAATGTCTTCAGGCTTGATGCCCTCAGGTTTCCAGGCATATGAACTTCCAAGGAAGTATTGGTTCTCAATATAGATAAAGTTCTTTGCCCTCCGAATGGCATGTATGTAAGCATCCTGGATACTCCTGTCAATGATTTGATCCTTTCCACTTACAAGCCCAGCTTTTGCTGCCTCCTCAGGGGTATCAGGGAAACCGAAAGCAGCACCACCATCAATGGATCTAAAGAGCTGAACATTCCACGTATCTCTGTCCTCTGGGAACATGACAGGAGAAGGTGGAATAATAGTGTCAGACAGATCCCTGAGCTGCACAAGAAGATCCTTACCGCCCTGCTTTCTCCATCGCTGCTCGAAATTGTAAAGAACGTCCCATGCAATTGGCCCTTCCAGACGTGAGTGAATATCATGCCATGGCTCTCTTGGACCACCCTTCTTAATAGATGCAGTGCCAAAGTTTGGCTGGTGAAAGTCATCGTGATGGACAGTGTCGAGTGTCCTAAACAAAGAATGGTACTGAGTGTCATACCTTCCATCACAGAGGTCAAGGCCACCAACAAAGCTGACGATCCTCCTTTGCTGGGAACCCTGGTTTGGCATCTCATGGTCAACAACAACTATCTTCTGATGGTGTGTGAACATAGTTGAGATCTGCAGATCCTGAACAATGCTGCCTGAATCATCAGGGTTGCGAGGGCACAGAACACACTGCACTTCACTGCCATGGAAGTAATTTGCAGTCTCTTCATCATGTGTTGCCATCAGGCCATCTTTCTTCAGCAAACCAACTGAAGTTCTGTCATCCCACACTAGCATAAGGACCCGAACACCTTCACTGGCCTTCCTCTTGAGCAACTCCCCAAGAGTGACATCCCCTCCAGGTTTCGGACGATTGGTGTCCCTAACCAAGGCGATCTCAGCGTATACAGACCAGCCAGTAATGTAAATCAAATGCTGAGCATTGCTTATGGCATCAAAGATATCCTCCCAACATCTGTGGGGCTCATAGTTCTTGCCATCGGCAAGCGGAATCTTTGGAATGAAGTTGTCTGGGACATGAGCATCTTGGTACAAGGTAACTTTGCACCCTTGCCTCTGAGAAAAGAAGGTGTAAGGAACACCAGGATACTTGGTACTGCGGACACCCCTTGCCCAGTTGCGATCCTTGGAAACATCAAAATACTGAAGCTTCACATGGATCTTACTCTCACCAACAGGCTGGCGGTCATTATCACAGATGTCAAGCCACTTATCAATCTCCTCTCCATTGAGAAGCTCTTGGACAGGCAGGTAAGCCCTCCCAATATTCGATGCCCCGATAGCATTGTCAATCTTGACGGTGAAGATCACATGGGAAGCCAGGTGAGCGCAGTAGATGTGGAACGACTCATACCAGCGAGGATTGACGGGCTCATTGGTTATCATCCTTGTTCTCCCGACACGAGCTTTCTCCAGATCAATGGTGGCATACACCTTGGAGGCGCCTTTGCCGACACCCACGGTGTCCTCAATCCCCTCCACAAACTGTTAACATGAGATCCACGTGTTAGACCAAGAACAATAACAACAAAGCATGCATGTTAGGTGATACAAGCACATATAGTATACATCAAATTCTAGATTTGTAGTAGTAAGTGGATTAATAAAGAAGTGATAAATGATATATGCTTCTAGCATGCTCAAGTCGTGTCTAGCAACTGTCCAGATATCAATTCTAGTAGGAGTAACAGAAATGGGAGGATAGTCCCTCTCTTTCTTTCACAAAAAAGCCATGTCTACCGTATACCAAATCAACAACTTCGTGATACAAGCACACATCAGACACAGAGAACTCCAGATTTAGAGTAGTAGTACTTAAGTCAAACAAGAAATGATCAAGCATAACAGACCAATCTTGCTACAAACGTATCTTCAATTCGTGTCTACTAGTACCACTTTTCCCACTAATAATCCAAAATCCCAGATCGTTTCAGTGTATCTAACTGACTGTACACTAGCAGACCAATCCGTGCTCATGCTAAATCGCACACGATAAAGGGGCAAAAAAAAAAAAAGAGCAAGAGCAAGTAGATTTAATACCTTGCGGATGAACTTGGGCGCGCTGCCGCTGGCCCGGTGCGGGTTGGAGAGCGAAGCCGCCTCGAAGATGGTGGCGTGCAGCGTGCCGTGCAGCAGCATCTGCGCCATGGCTGATTTTCTACCTGCGGCCACACACACGAGCAAGCTTAATTGCAGAGAGAACTCAGATCGAAGCCCCCGCAAAGCGAGAGGAAGATGAAGACGAAGCAACACAACAGCAGCTGCTGCTCTCTCAGTAGTAGCCAGTACAGTACAGTACAGTTTATAGCTACGGCGACAGCAGATCTGGAGCGGAGAAGCAGGAGGTGTTCTACCACTGCGTTTAGCGTAAGCACACTGGATAAGAGGAGAAGGATTACGGCTTACCGGGTGATCAGGAAGGCGTCTTCTCCGGGAAGACGAAGAGAAGATGGCGATGGCGAGAAGGGGAGAGTGGGGAGAGCGTAGAAGAAGAAAGATGAAAAAGGAGAGGCAGATCGGATCGAAGCGAGATTATAAAATTGGAGGAGAAGAGAAGACTGTCCCAATCTGATGCCGCTGCTTATTACTCTTCCGTTCCCGGCGATTTTTCGTTCTTTCCCTCTTTCGTCGTCCAGTCACACGCGCCGTGTGTGCGTGCACGTCGTTCCCACGCGTCGGCGCCACAGATCTCGAGCCGGAGAAAGAGAGAGAGAGAGAGAGAGAGTAGAGACGGTTTTATTATTGGTTTAATCCGTCGCGGTTAATCCATGGGCCATGGCGCGACGTCGCGGTCGTCCGCGTCTAGAACGCGGGGCGCGAGAGCTTGACTTCCTTCCTTCCTTCCTCGGATCTGTAGTTCTGCACACTGGTTTGGCGCGCGGGCGTCGAGAAGGGAGAACGTGGTGGGCGGTGGGGCGGCCCGCGCTGCCGACGACGCGAGGTGTGTCCTTGTGTGGGCCGTTCGCGCCACGGGCGCGCCGACGACGTGTTCGACGAAATGTCACGCCCGAACTGGCTCGTCGTGTGTTATCTTATCCAGTTGTGAACTTGTGATCGATCGTACCAGGTCAGGCCACCTCACTCTCGATGTCTTTTTCATGCGTGCATTTATACGATTGCGCTTTCGTTTTTATTGATGAATGAAGGCGCGCCACCTAGTTGTTAGGTTGTTGGGGGCGTCTGTTTGCTGCTCAAGTTCGGTTACATGTTGCACAAGAGAACAAAGTTCAGCACAGCATGCATCATTAAACGTCAGTCAAATGAACGTAACTGTCAAATTATGTCAGTGTCTGTATTAGAGTACCGTTGGTTGGGAGTAGTAGTTGTTTTGGATGCCTAGTGAGAGTCAGAGGGTAAGACATTGGACATATTACTTTGATTGGGAATTTTTTAGAACTGTTGTGCAGGTGCAACCATATACACAGCATGATGCCATTCTTTGAATTTAAGATCAGGTCCAAATTAGCTAGTTCTCCTCATTCTATGTTTACAACAAAAGAGTAGCACTTGCTGATCTTTATATTGTACTTATCACTTGATGGTGTCAGTGTTAGGACGTTACTACCTTTTCCTTACCGCTTCGCACATGCAATTCATTGTGGTCTACATGAAATGCTTTTAGATGGCTGTGGTGGAAGTCCACTTATGTGAATCCTTTTCGCCAACTGTTAGTCATGTTCTTCACGTGTTACACTACATATCCTTTTTTGTGGTTCCATATTCTTCTCAAGAAACTTACCGCCAAAAAAAAAAAAAACTTCTCAAGAAACACTCAGAACACTTATCCACTATATATGTCAATAAGTCGCACCGTTTACATTTTACAGCACATTAGTTAATGTTGTGCGGATGGGGTTTAGTAATTCATTCTCTAAATGGATCCGTCATATATCAATGCAGCAATTTTTTAAAGTTCAGCAGCTCATACAGATCAAAATGATATCTGATTTTGTTTAAAGAAACTTGAAATATATTTCAAGCAATATTGTCTTCCATGTTAGAAAGATTGTCTCAATGGCACGACCCCTCCAAAATCAGGGCAAGTTCAATGCCAAATTGTGAAATGGGAGCCATTTTGTACCAATTCAAATCTGGGAAGTGAAAGAGTTGATGTAATCATTTGCATTACCATCTGCATAAAACGAAGCATGCATATTTTGAAGAATTATGTTCATGCTTCCTTCTGCTATGGTATGGTGGAGCATGTTGCTTGGTTATGTGGGTGCAACATGGATATCTATCAGTGGAGGATTGAGTGGCTGCTGCTATCTTATATATAGGAACTAAGATTGAAAGCAACGCATGCGATTCATATAATAAGCCTCCCATTTGACACTGTAATTCTTGTGCAATTTGATGATCAGATAAAATATATAATATATATGCAGATTGATATGCTAGCTGTAATCCACATATTTCAGTAATGCATGATCCACTTGCTACTCCACTAAGATTGCAAAAACACAGAGTAATCAGGGTATAGCAGAAGTTGAGACCCCCTATATAATGAACAACATACTCACAGGGTTGCCACAATTAGACAAGTTCTTGATAACTCCTATTGAGACCATGGCAACATCAGAAATGGTAGCTCTTTTCTTTTTATTCAGTGGTTTGCTGAGAAGTTCTCTGGTTCATAGTCAAGGATTGCAGTTCGGGTTTTATGATAATAATTGTCCTGATGCGGAGGACATAGTCAGGTCTACTGTGGAAAAGTATTATAACAGTGATGCCACCATTGCCCCAGGCTTGCTCAGGCTGCATTTTCATGACTGTTTTGTTCAAGTTAGTTTTCTTCCCTCAAATAGCTATCACTTCGTAGTGTTAATCTGGATGTCATGTTTCTATTGACCTTTATATTTTCTTGTTTGCACAATTGATAAGCTGTTATATGATTGCTGTTAATCATACAGAAGAGTTTTCCAGTGGGGACATCAGGATCTTGGTATCTGACATCTGTTTCTGCTTGCTTTGTAGGGGTGCGATGGCTCAGTTTTGATTTCAGGTGCATCCTCTGAGAAGACTGCACCACAGAATTTTGGTCTCAGGGGGTTTGAAGTGATAGATGATGCTAAGTCCCAGCTGGAAACCAAATGCCCCGGGGTGGTGTCCTGTGCTGATATACTGGCTCTCGCTGCACGTGATGCCGTTGATCTGGTGAGTATATATCTAGGGAAACCCATTTTCATATCAGCTCCTCTGTTGGATTCCTGTTGAGAGCTTCTTATTACCTTTTGATTCAGACCTTAATTACTGAATTTCTCGTTTTATACTTACTGCAAGACTGGTGGACCAAGCTGGTCAGTACCACTGGGACGAAGAGATGGAAGAATTTCATCAGCTTCAGATGCCAAAGCCTTGCCTTCTCCTACTGATCCTGTTTCTGTTCAGAGGCAAAAGTTCGCTGATCAAGGCCTGACGGACCGTGAGCTTGTAACGCTAGTTGGTAAATCTTCCGCCCTTCTTGCCCAACCATGCTCCAATACACACACTTATCAATCAATCAGTGAACAGTATGCGTCTCATTTTGTCATGAACAAAACTCTGATATTCTTAACTCTGACTCTCTGATAGTCTGATGTCCACTGTCAACGCTAGCTCTGATATTAATCTCACTTTGTCATGAACATAAACTCTGATATTCTTGCCTAACCATGCTCCTAACACACAACTATGAATCAATGAACAATTCGTGTCCCATTTTGCCATGAACCATACTCTGATAGATGTCCGCTGTCCACTGCAAATGCTAACTTTGTGTGGGTTACTGATCTGTCATCTGTAGGAGCTCACACCATCGGGCAGACAGACTGCATCTTCGTCAGTTACCGGCTCTACAACTTCACGGCGACGGGCAACGCCGACCCGACGATCAGCCCGTCGGCACTGCCGCAGCTGCGTGCGCTGTGCCCGGCGACGGCCACCGGACCCGGCCGGCGGGTGGCGCTGGACCTGGGAAGCCCGGGGGCGTTCGACGTAAGCTTCTTCAAGAACGTGAGGGACGGCGGCGCCGTGATGGAGTCGGACCAGCGGCTGTGGGGCGACGCCGCGACGCAGGCCACCGTGCAGAGCTTCGCCGGCAACGTGAGGGGATTGTTCGGGCTCCGGTTCAGCTACGAGTTCCCCAAGGCCATGGTGAGGATGAGCAGCATTGGAGTGAAGACTGGTAACCAAGGTGAGATCAGAAGGAAGTGCTCTAAGTTCAACTAGGTAGGTATATATAGGGTTATAGGGGGCTGTTTGAGATGAGGAGCAGCAGAAATGCCGCTCTACTTGGTAGTGTAATTTTTAGGGACAGATATATTGCTCTAGTCTATATTGATCTTATAAGCGTTTAATACAGCTTCAGCTCTACTCGACAAAAATCTTGGAATAGGAGCGGTATGAAACGGCCCATAGCAGCCCAGTCTATTGTGATCGATCGAGGCGTCTGCATGCTTCTTGTGCGAAGCTATGAATTTGCCTAGACTACATGTATGAATACATGTCACTTCTATATTATGCATTGATGCAGAATTTTACAGTGGAAGTATTAATTTCAGATGCAGGTTTTACGTACGGCATGGGTTTTATTTTTACCATCAAGTGCATCTTTGAATATTTGGCTCGTTTGCATTCATCGTTTGGTTGGTTAATGAAGGGGACAGGAAGGACGTGCATGTGTCCGAGAATCCTCTACTGTATTCACTGATTAATTAGTATGCAGTGATGCAGATTTAACTGAATGGGATTTACTTTTATCATCAAGAGTCGGATTTTTTTTTAGAATGATCACCGAGGGGGAGAGGATCCCCACCTGAATTTTTGGATTACTATTGCAAGAAGAGGTTCAGAGTTTACATATGTTAGGGATACAAATTAGGGTAGGAGAAGATACGTTTCCAGACGTCCACTACGCCTTTTTCTGTTGTCAGGATACAGTTTGCCCAAAGGCTGGCTTCTTCAATACATTTGCTTAGAAGTCTATTATGCGAAATCGGGAGATGTCTGAAGACCACATCATTGCGGTGTAGCCAAATGCACCAGAAGCAGAGCATAGCATGTAAAAGATTTGGAAGTGTTTCTTTGGTACTATTGCTGGTGGTCGCAGCTGCCACAAGTCCCTTGTCGAGGAGATGTTGCTGGTCACTTGGATTGCAATCCAGAAGGTTTGTGTAAAGGGACAGTGGAAGAGAAGGTGAGAGGCTGTTTCTTCCTGTATGACGCATAGCTCACACACACCGGAGATGACAATGTTCTTCTTCAGAAGATTCTGACGAGTAGATAGCCGTTCCTTCGAAAGTAGCCACACAAATAATTCCGCTTTAGCAGGCGCCTTGTTCTGCCAGATGAAAGTCCGATTCTTGCACTGATCCTCTTGGTGATAGAGTCGGATATTTTGATCGTATGAATTCATCATTCGGTTGGTTAAGGGAGATCAGGCAACAGTTAATCACTTAATTGGCGAAAAGGATAGTATTTGACACACATATGATAGGTCCCTGCCAGTCAGGTTGGATAACCCGACTACTGGACCAGTGCGCATGAATTTTGCTGTCAAACCTCTGAATAAAATGTAAAACATTGGCATCATAAGAGGGCATTTGGTCTAGTGGTATGATTCTCGCTTAGGGTGCGAGAGGTCCCGAGTTCAATTCTCGGAATGCCCCTATTTCTTTTTCTTTTTTCTGTCGTCTCATATTTACGTTTTCCCTGCATATGTATTGCTACGTTTTCCTGCAGTTTCTTGAACTCCCTATACAACGGAATCATCCTATAACGATCAATCATGGTACTTAATGAAGACATTGACGCTAATACTCGTGGATCACGCACAGCCACGCCCCACGGACCTGTCCTGTATTTTGACATTTGACAAATGACACAGTGCCATATTTGCACGGACACATGATGTAGTGGCCCCCACTGTCGGCCACACCCACTCCTCCTCCTCCTCCACAAACAATTTATCATCTTTTTTTTTATTTCAAAACCTCCAATAACATTTATTTATTTTAATTTAAACAACTAGAAGAACAGATCTACAGTACATAATTAAACCATAAAAAATCTGCTCGCTCGCGCCAATCTCCACGCAAAAATACTCACCCGCAAAAAATATCAAACAGAAAAAAAAAAGAACGAAATAACGAGACATGATTATACATTGATCCAATCTCTCCGACTCCACCACTTGTCCAGTTGTCAAGTGACCTCATCATCTCCACCTACTCATCACTCGCCAAGTCGCCGCCGCCGCCATGGCTCGCCGTGGCAGCATCATCGGCCTCCTCCTCCTCCTCTCCCTCGCGCTCGCCTCCGCGACGCCGTCGTCCTCATCCAAGCCTCAACCCCTCTCCACCAACCTCCCGCTCGCCGCCGCCGCCGATGCCGCGGCGGCGCGGACGTGCTGGTACACGGTGAAGATCAAGACGAGCTGCGCGTCACCGCGGCGCACGACGGACGCGGTCAGCCTGGCGTTCGGCGACGCCTACCGCAACGAGGTCTACGCCGCCAACCTCGCGTCGCCAACCGCGTTCGAGCGGTGCGCCACCGACACGTTCCGGGTGGGCGGGCCCTGCGGCTACGGCGTCTGCTACCTCTACCTCCGCCGCGGCGGCGGCGCGGGGTGGACGCCGGAGTGGGTGAGGGTGTACGAGCCCACCTCGTCCACCCCATCCACCTTCTACTACGGCGATCCCCTCCCCTCCGGCGTCTGGTACGGATTCAACCGCTGCCCCCACCGCGCCGCCGTTGCTGCGGCGTGATCGGTGGGTGACGTGACGTCACCACGCCGGCGAGATGATTTGTGGATTTTGTGGTTGGATTGGGGGAAATCGTGATTTACGGGTGGGTTAATGGAGGAAGATACGTGTGATGATGTGTTGCTATGTGTATGTATGATTTAGTGCTTCTGTGATGATTCAGAAATTGATCTTCAATAATAGAAACAGATCTGATTTGATCTGTTTGTATGTTTTTTCAACGACATTTGGCGTCTCTGTATCTTTGCCCTCTTTTGGCTTCAGTGTGTTGAGATGGGATGGTTTCATTTCAGAAAGTCAGAAAATTCTTCTTTATGAACGAGTAGGGCGGAAAATTCAGTCACCATGGAAATGATGTTAGTCTCAGCCGACTTTGCTCACCTTTGGATCAGCGCTAAGATTCGTGCTTAGTGTGCTCGTCGAGCTTTGTGGCTAGAAAATTGAGGCAGGGGCGCCATAACATTTTTTTTTAAAGGAACACAGTACAACGGCGGGCGACCACATACGTGTGCACAGTCACCCCTGTAAACTCACACACGTACACTCTATCCCTACGAACATTTCTAAAAACTAGACTGTCATATCTTAAAATTGACGAAATCACCACAAGCATCTTGCCGTCGACGAGTACATCGCCTATCACTAAAAGAATATTAGCCGTAAATACGAGCGCCCGTGTCAAATATGGGATTTGAACCCGGTGGGCAGGTTACCCCACTGGGTACCTAACCAGTTAAGCTACGCTCACTTTGCACATCATAACATCTTGATCATGTGTAAACTGTGGAGTCCCTCCGCTTTAAAATATAAGCATTTCTACATGTTTTTTAAAATAAATTTGGATATTTATATGTCTAGATTTATTTTGAGAAAGTAAAAAACGAAGGGGGCATGTAAGATTTAATGATTGTTCACTTTTTAAATTAGAGATTTGATGATTGGTCATCCTAACCCACACGTCATGAACTCTAGACGGTCCTACATGCCATTGTCTAATACTTCAAGATGGTACGTGGCGTAAAAGACTTGTAAATTATCTACTATCATGTTATTTCATGATGTGAGACGTTTCGATTTTTTTGTTTTTAAATTCATTTGGATCGGCTGACCCCGGCCTGCTACAGAAAACCCACTCTAGCAAAGTATGGGTCAGGTTTACCTATCAGGCCACCGGAGACAACGACGGCAACAACGGCTGAAAGGGGGAAGAGTCCTTAACGGGAGGGACTTGCCAGGGAATATCTGGGTACAGTGCTACAGAAAATCCCTGGAGCTCCAAAGAAAGAAATGAGATTTTAGCTCATTCCGAAAATAGCACCAAATGTTTTGGAAATTTCTGGAAATGGCAGGTGCATACAACGATTATTAATGCTCATTTCAAGCATGGCGAATTGATTTCGTTCTTGTAAATGCCCAAATCACAGTAGCCTATAAATGCCAATAAGAGTTAGTGTATAATGAGATTGGAGAGTATAAATGCCAGCAAGATTAGTGTATGCGGAGATTGGAGAGCATAAATGCCTTTTCTTTTTGTTTTGGACGCATTAAATGCTTTTCTGAACTGGAGTAGAATATCGGCACCAACTTAGCAACAACATCAAAGGGATTTCACTCCTTACCAAGATGCAGATTTGATATGTTGGCAGAATCATAGCAGTTAATTACAAGGGTAATTCACACGTGCTGGGCGTGTGTTTATATATGAAGTAGAAGTTATCATATCCTAACCCTGTGTTTAGAGTGCATCCAAAGCTTGTCTTCAGTCAAGTCAGGATTCAGAGTGCGTTAATCACATAAGCACCGTAAGTCATGGTATGTCTTGTTCTATCTACAACTGTCCGCCAGGTTTAAAGTTGTCTAAAGATTAATTTTTTTTCTTTTGAAAGGTTATATGAAGATTTGTTACTGGCATTCTTATAACCATGAGTCTTACCTGACAAATCTTTGAATGGCAGAGGGCTCTGAATGCAGCAAAATATACCTTTGTGCTCTTGCTCGTGTTGGCCATTCGATCAGTTCAATCAGAAGCACCGCAACGACCAACATACAACGTCTTGAATTACCATGCCGCTGGAGATGGCAAGACAGATGACACAAAGGTAACAACATGAGCATAAAACCCCAAGGTTCTGAATTTTCAAGCTGGATACTTTTTCTAAATTTCAGTGTTTCTTGGTTTTATTACCTTTTCATGCTCTTCTATGACGAAAGGCGTTCCTGGCAGCATGGGGCGAGATTTGTAATGATAACAGATGGCCGATCTTGACCATCCCTGGAGGAAGGACATTCTTGTTGAACGAAGTTAGATTCGATGGTCCCTGCAAGTCACCAGTAAAGATACAGGTAACCTACATACATATCAGGTGACCCTGAACTGGAATATACCACATAAGAAATAATTTTTATGCCGACATGAAAAGTTGAAGTAGCATGCATTCTGAACTGACATTCTGCAGATGGATGGTAACATTGTGGCACCAAACAAAATCTGGACATCACAAGAAGACAGCCTCATAACCTTCTACAGTGTAGATAACTTGACATTAGAAGGAAAAGGCCAGATTGATGGCAAAGGTGCCATCTGGTGGACTTGTTTTACCCAACAGGTAGACTTCAGCAGAGACCAGTAGCTTTTTCATGTATTCCTTGTAAGCAATCTGATTTCCTCTTCTTTCTGACAGAAATGTAACCATCGGCCTGTTGTAAGTACACACAACACCTCCTTCAGTCAGTCTGAAACTAGTGATGCAGACACTGTTCTGTATGGTTTACTGATGCATGTATCTATGTATACCAGCTCTTGGCCTTCGCTGTCTGTAACAATCTAGCGGTGAGAAACATACATCTGATGAACAGCGCAATCAAGCACATGACCTTGTACAGGTGCATCCAGGTACATCTGCACAATATTTCCATAACTGCACCAGAGGATAGTCCCAACACTGATGGCATAACCATGGCAATCTCCAACCATGTGTACATCTCCAATTGCTCTATTCAAAGTGGTAAAAACACCTCTCAAAGAAAACACTCATTGTATCATTTGCATATCATATCACTGAAATGAATTGATGATAGCCTCAAACGTGTGTGAGTGCTGACATCAGACAAATGCAGGAGATGACTGTGTGTCGATTCTATCATACACCAGCGATGTTAACATCACTGACACCATATGTGGGCCTGGTCACGGCATCAGGTATAATTTAAAAATGCACAATCATAAATATGCAGGCTAGCTTGTGCTGGCAACTATTGCTCAACTTCTTAGCAACACATTGGACTTACTCACTGATTGTATTTAGTGTGGGAAGCCTTGGAGAAACGGAAGAGGCACTGGTGGAACGAATTACAGTATCCAACTGTAAATTTTTTAGAACAATGACAGGTGTGAGGATCAAATCATGGCAGGTAAGAACTAAGCAGCATTTATGCATCTCCCATGCATGCATTTTTACTCTGGTTGCAAACATATCACCATGTACATATGCTCTCTTTAAACAATAGGAAATTGTAATTACCCCTAATATGTTAAATTATTTGATGAAGGGTGGAAAGGGTCAAGCAACGGGGTTTGTTTTTCAAAACCTCAACATGACCACAGTCCAAAATCCTATTGTCATTGACCAGTTCTATTGTCCCCACGGAACCTGTCCGTTAAAGGTGAAATATACTAAACTCACATCATGTTGATCATCCACTTGGTAAATTCATACTCTAAAAATATAGGACGAATTATGTCTAAATTTTCTTATGCTTGTAGGATGGTGGCGTGGCCATAAGTGACGCAAGATTTATCAATATCCACGGGACATCCTCCGAGCAAGAGGCAGTCAAGATACTGTGCAGTCAAAGTGTGCACTGCCAAGGCATCTATCTCAGTAATATTAACCTCTCATGGGAAAACCATACCGCCCCAGCAAATGCCACTATTTTAAATGCACAAGGAACTATTGTGGAACCGGTGATACCAAAAGTAAACCTTCCATAACCTTGGCAGCTAATGCTCCACATTGTTGTCATCTTTAGAGTTTAGACATGATGCTCTGTGTGTAGTACAATTCTTTCTTAGATGATTGCCTTATAAACAAAATTATATTTGATTACATTCATGTATTGATAGGTCATGCTATCTCATATTCTCATAGTCTACAAGCTCCTAGTGTGTGATCGTATAAACAAAGTATTGATGGGTTGTGATTGGCCTTTCACAATATCTCACATGACTCTGACTCAGAGCGACCAAAAAATGTGTACCGGTTATCTGCAACATTGTCGTACGCGAAGTCCCTCATGAACCTAGCAACGCGACATAATGAGTAGGAATGAATTGCATTGTATTACATATCCAAACATCTAGAAAAACAACATTACATGCCACGCCGTGCGCATGACTGCATGTTGAAGTGAGCGAGAGAGACAGTTTACTTACAGAGGGACAAACTTGAAGAAGATGGCTAGCTGAGGAAAAGGCAGGTTGAGATACTCCATTATCCTTAGTACTGCTTCTGACTTGATGTAGGACCTGCACAGCAGAAATTACCACTTGAATTATTACTGATTCCAATACAAGTTTTGGAGAATGTGGTAGCTGGTTACCTATCCTTCTCGACAAGAACTACACTGGATATGTCATCAGGGGCTCTCCCTGACCTCTGCAAGAGCTTCCTCCCGGACTCGCTCTGTAGCGGGATATACCTGATGCTTCTGCTCGTCAGAAAATCAATCAAGTGTGCATATTAGCATTTCACTTCTGCCGATGGCAAATTGTTCCCAATCAGTTGCACAATTCGCAAGTCACAAACAAGGCCAGACCTGTTTGGATCATGCTCCCGCACGAACCGGACTCCGCCGTTGCAGAGATTGCACACGCCTGCACACACAAAATTCAGTAGATCAATCAGTACACGCTACAGCCAAAAACCCCCCATCACACTTGCGATCAACTGACCTGCAAATTTTATAATCGCAAATTGCTCGAGATGAAAGCGAGCAAGGAAGGGAGGGGAGGGGATTTGAGTACGCACCGTCGAAGAGCATGATGGGCCTGCTATCGGAGGGTTGGAAAAACTCGGCGTCGGTGGCCGCCTTCACGGACTCCGCCCGCCCGCCGCCGGCCGCCGTTGCCGTCGCCGCCACCTGCAAGGTCGGCCGTCGCCATCGCCGCCGCGCTTCCTCTACGGTTCGCAGCTGCTGCTGCTGCTGGCCGTGCCGGCGGTGGTGGGGCGGCAGGCCGGGGATCAAGCGGTAGCAGCAGACGTTGGTCGCCATCATCGTCGCCTCAACTAAGCTCTTCTCCTCAATCGAGTGAGCAAACCGGCAGCTAGTGTATGATGTCGAGTGACCTTTCGCGAGTTCAGAGTTTCAGTCTCGTCAGGCATCTCACCTGGTGCACGTTGTGCTACGTGGCACATCCAAGCAGCTGGATAAATTGGCCCAGAAAAGTAAATTAAAAATGCCTTATTTTAACAAGAAAAGGTATTAAAACCGTGGCCAAGAAAAAGTTTCTAAAAAATGGTCTTGAACAGATCCTGATAGCAACTGCATGTTTTAACATTTCGTACTTAAATGTTGTTTTGGTTTGAAACCAAAACAACCAAAGTGTTGACAATTTGAAAGTAATTTGACAACATTTGGTTAGCTACCAAAATTTGCCTATAGGTTTTGGCATGGTAGCAAAAACCAAACCAACCCCCTCTCTTTCTTCCAAAAATTTATACAACATACACAAATTTTCACCTGAGCAGCAGCGCCTGACAGCATCAGAAATTTTTATCCACATATAGCATCATGAAACTATCACATTCAGGACGAAAATAGCAAATCAAACCTAAGCCAAAGAAACAAATGGAGAAGCTGTCTCAACTCAATTGCAAACAGATTATCATCAGTCACGGAGTTTACACACACTGCCATTAAAAAAACACAACTTGAACAGGAAAGCATGCCATCTCTAATGCATGCAGTATTAAACAACAAGAACAAAGCACACAGCAAAAGTCATCGCTACTAGTACTCCTTATCAGGCCTGCTCCTCAGCTTCCGCAGCTTCCCTCTCTTCTGCTGCGGCAGCCATCAGCTCGTCAAATTTCTCGCTCTTTCCTAACACTATCTCAATCTGTGGGAAACAAAAGCTCTAGATCAGTTCTTTTGTTTTTAGAAAATAAGAAATCTAAGCATTAAGAACAAACAAGAAATAAATGGTGTTGGCAGCAAAAGTATGACCTTAGCCTTTTGGAGCGGACGAACTCTTGATTCATCGTTTATTTCCACTGTAGATGTTTTAATCTCTACACAGGCAAAGGTGAAAAATCAGAGTGCGGACGATGAATATTGTGGATAGAGGATGGCCACAACAGTAACGTTGAAAAAGAACTACAGAAGATATAATGAGACAATAAACAGTACAATCCTGCAAGGGAAGAATTTCTTACTTTTCTCAACAGCAAACCCATTGTTCTTAAGAATCTCCGCAACAGTTACAACTGTTGCAATGGCTGCAAACAAATCAAACTACCCGGTTATTACTGCCTTGAACAATACA
This sequence comes from Leersia perrieri, assembly GCA_000325765.3. NCBI lineage: Eukaryota > Viridiplantae > Streptophyta > Magnoliopsida > Poales > Poaceae > Leersia > Leersia perrieri. Next base: position 3,008,618 of record CM002476.1, read on the forward strand.
GATAAACCATAGCTTATGAAGAAAGGAAACATCAAACTGCACCAACTGACCAAATGGGTTGTGTCAGCCCATCTGTCAGTAAGCACTCATCTAAGTGCTAAACTAAATATTATAAATAGTTTCCATTTTGAAGAACAATAAACAGTTTTACTTAATCGAAAGAAAATGTAATGAATTGCAGAATGCTGAAAGGGTGTCATGACTTGTTTATATGATTATGGGCAACATATCGGGTGGAAACTACTCTCCGTGCAAACTATGCAAACTTCAATCTAAGCCACACGATATTGATCCAAGGGTGCGCTCAAGAAAGGTGGGAGGGGTGATTTGCAAAAGCGCATTTGTAAATCAACCCTCCCACCACCCTTAAGTTTTGCAAATCACCCCTCCCACCTCTCCTGAGCGTACCATTGGATCAACATCGTGTGGCTTAGATTAAAAGTTTCCGTAGTTTGCACGGAGAGTTGGTTTTCACTAGATAAGTTGCCATGATTATGTACATATCTATGTAGAAAAAACAGGTTTAAGTCATCAAAACCAATTACACATTGTTTCACAAATTGGCATATCCCATGGTACAGTACTAGTAGATTGCAACGCTGAACACAACCGCCATAGCAGAAAAATGCTCGGCCTGAATAGATTGGGGATCCAAAAAAAAAAAATCACATAACAACAGAGCAATTCCACATGTAAACAGCAAACCCTTGCATCGTTCACAGTCTCAGCACCTCACAAATTCTAGATTAAAGTCACACACAAGCGCCGTCACCCCTAATAATACCCTAAAAACCTAGGAAGATACTAAAACTTATTAATTAAGCCAAATCGTGACCAAAGGATGAACAAACAACAGAGAGATGAGATACGCACCCATCCCGAGCGCCGAGAGCTCGACATCGCCGTGCTGCTGCATGTACCTCTGCAAAAAAGAACAAAAAAAAGGGACCCAATCCAATCAGCCACCAACAAAACCGCGCGCGGCGTAGCGGCTAGGGCACGGATGCACAGGCGAAGACACTAACCTTGGCGAGGTTGACATAGAAAAAGAGGGGCTTCTTCGTGTTGGAGACCTGGATGCGGTTGCTGCTGCTCCCGGCCGCCCTCCTCTGCGCCCCCTCGCCGCCACCTCCCGCGGCCGCCGCCGGCGGCGCGTCCCCCTCCACGGCGAGGTTCCTCACCCCCTCCGTGATCTCCTCCACCGCCATCGCTCGCCTGCTACCGCGCGCGCCGCCGCAAGAACCAGATCGGTGGTTGTGGTGGATTTGTGCGTGCGACTCGGTTTCTTCCTCTCTTCCTTGTGCAGTTGTGGCGTACGGGCAGAGGAGAGAGAGGAAACAGGAAGAGGACAGTGGTTGCCCGCTCCGGCCCGGACGGTCATAACCCTACTGGGTAATGGGCTTTTGTGGGCCGTAAGTGGGCTGGAAACAGGTGATATTCAGCCCATGTAAAAGAAATAAATAGTTCGCGTTAGGAAGCTTGCAACTAAGGCCCACGCAATGGCAGCCGGTTGGGCACCTGGGGCTTGCGTGGCCGCTCGTCGCACGATGTGAGCGTGGGCCGGCTTACGGATAATGCGTGGCCCATTTTTGTTCGACCACAGTTTAATTTAGATGACTAAAACTAAATGTTACTTCCACTCAAAAAAATAAAAAAGATATTCCCTCCGTTCAGAAATGATAAACGTATAGCATTATAGAGGCCATTCAGATTTGATCATCGTATAAGCTGGCTGGCTACATTCATTTTTTTTACTCGGGTGGTGTGCGCATGCACTTCCTTTCCTACCGTAATTAGGATATGCCCAACGGTAAATTACTGCTGTAAGTAAGAAGTATATTTTTTATAGGTGGAAGAAACAGAATGAAGAGAGAGAAAAAGGTTGTATGATAATTTGCTTATAGTATAAAAGACAGCAGATGTAAGTTATGAACATGATTTTCACCATTGTATCTCAGCTGTCTTTTATTAGATGGATAATTTTTATTGGCTCACTTAATACTATTTTTAAAGATATACATACTAACACAATAGACAAACCATTATACATAGTATCTCTACATAAGATGAAAAAAAATTTGTTGTCTTAACCATTGGACGTGCATGCCCTTAGTGCAGATTGGTTGGTGGTGCACTGGCGCATAGAGCAGGGTAGGCTGCATGCAGATTAGTTAGCACAAATGGCGAGCATGCATTGTTATCAAAACGGCATGCTTGTTTAATCTCTGCGGAGAACTGGAAATCTGGTATCGATGCCAAAACGAAATACGCTTATCAAAAATGATTGGAGGGAGTAAACGTTGCTCTCTCCGTTTTGTGTTATAGGTCGTTTTGACTAAAGTTAAAGTCAAATTGCCTTAAATTTGATTAAACATATACAGTGAGTAGTTTGATTTTTTAAGATAATGATACAGTGAGTAGTTTGATCAACGCAAGACAAATATATTATGAAAGTATATTTAATTATAAATATAATGCTAATTGAGTGATGTAAATGCCAATGCATTTGCGTATAAGTTTGGACAAAGTCAAAATAGTTTAACTTTGACCAAAGTTAAAAATAATTTATGATATAATACAGAGGAAGTAGTTCATTTGATTGAACTGAAATAAGTCACCCACAACTTGTGTGTCAGTCTAAGTCCATCCCTAGCCCAATCCGTAAGGTCAGGTTCACGTTCACATCAAAGAGGCAAGCCCACAAAATTTTAAGGTTTTTGCGTGGGAGAAAGCAGATTTTGAGGTTGTTTTCGACTAGCTTTCGCATGATAAAATAGTAAAGTCAAAAAATATATAGTCAAAATTAGTCAAAAACTACCATACAATTGAATAACTAACGGTCCATTAATATTCGGAGAAGTAAACTCTCTTATACAGCTGCACGTGAGCAATGTGTCACCCATGTATTTCATGAGTACAAATGCTTGATTTATCTAGCCGATTCCTAGATCCCTGTGCCGACTTGATAAATGTACTAACTGAGGAGTGATTACGGTTGCAGTTGTTACCAATTAGCGTGAACACGTGATTAATTAGCAGGTGCCAAAGCCAAACCGGATTCACGTTTTTTTTTAAAAAAAAATAAACTCACCAAGGGAGAGATTCCCCACCTGAATTTTCCATTGAATTACATGAGTTTCAAGGTACAAGGTCTTTACAAGATTACAGATTCTGGAGGGGGAAGCAAAGGATTTGCCTCCAAACATCTACAGCATTTCATTCGGATTCCTTAAGGCAGTAAGCCCACAAAGCTAGGTCCTCAATACAATTTCTCAAAATTCTTTACAAGGATACCGATAGGCCTCTAAACACCACATCATTTCTATGGATCCAGAGCTCCCAAAAGCAAAGCAAGTAGAAAATTTGATGGTGACGGTCTGGCAGAAGCTGTGATGGTCTGAGTTCATCCAACATGGTTGCCGAGGTTATATTCGGTTGGATTCTGATACTTTGCCAAAATAACACCACGAAATCACAAGTTAGGCAGATGTGGCTCCCTGTTTCATCTGCATCATTGCATGGCAAAGAGTAGAATTTACAATGTTTTTCTTGAGCAGATTTTGTTTCGTCGGTAGTCGTTCCCTTACCAAAAAAAAGCAAAGAAGTGAATTTTGGAGGGGGTCCTATTGTTCCAGACAACCTTCCAAATTGGTATTTGGGTCCCCGTTGCCTTTGAAGTATTGTAAATCATCTTTGTCGTCATGGTTTTCGCAGTGGATCGACTAGGGAGCATGGTATCATCCCCAGAAAACACAATCCGCTTAACATCAGCTTGCAGCATCAGGAATTGTCGTTGTGCAGCATATGAGAGCCTCGGAGCAAAATGATCCCTCAACTGTCCATTCAGCACATCTGAGATCGTCGTAACTTTGTTAAGGCCATGTGCAGTGGAAGGGATGCTTAGATCGATTCTAAGTGAATGGCATCTGTTTAGGAGTCTATCCCTCCAATGCAAGCCGCTAGCTAAATCTATTAACTTTGTTATTTACCAATTAATCAAGTGATTTTAGTATTAATTATTCTGTTTTTGTGCGTGTGCTATGAGGGAAGCGCCGAGCGCCATGTTTGGCATCGATGCCTTTGTGAAACTCCTACGTGGTATAGATAACGGGTTAATGGGTCTCTAAGTATCTATCTTAGCAGCCAATTGCACATGACCTAATGGAATGTGTGAAGAGAATTGCATATTTGTTTGCAAGTGGGTATCTGTTAACGGTTTTTCACGAGGGCAAAGGGGCGGCCGTCGACCGACCGACCGCACGGTGCGCGCAAGCAACCGGCCGGCGGCTTTCCGAGGATTTGATTTGATTTCCGTGGCCATCTTCCTTCTTGCGCCGTTGGTCTCGGCGAATCGGAAACACCCACCCGCTCGGATCGATCCCACTTGCCGGCAAAACTGTCAGTTGCAAGCAGAAACTAACTGGTCAGCTACTGTAGTGTTTAACAAGAATTAATATGCCTCTGAATATTAGTTTTTTTTAAGAATTACGCAGTACAACGTAGACATTCGCAACGCACGCACACTCACCCCTATGAATACACGCACGTAAACCCTACCCCTATGAGCATCTTCGAAGACTGGCCAGCAAATTCTAGAGATTGATGAAGTCACCACGGACGCCTCGCTGTCGACGGGTACGTCGCTCCCACTGAAAGCACAAAGCCGTTAAATTCTGAAAAATTTGTTCTTACGGGGAATCAAACCCAGGACCTTAGGTGCTACTAAGACTCTTGTAACCACTAGGCTACAGGCCCGTTCGCTGCCTCTGAATATTAGTAATCGTGTATCATAAACACAAACTGCGCATGGATTCAAACTTCTAGCTAGCTGTAGTCCTTGAGGCCTAAGCTTAATTGCCCTTCAAGAAAATTTCAAGTGGCGAGGAGTAATTATCTTAATCTGGCAGTGGCGGCTTGCGGATACATATATATAGTCTGCAACTCCACCAGCTGCTAATCGATCAGCATATATAGCTTATGAATTAATTTTTCTAGTGTCTACATTGCATGTTTAATTAACGAACCCTCTTACAGAGATATATAAGTGTTTAATTTCCAAGAGAGAAAAATTAATGAACTACATGTTGGTCGATCTGTTCGTGGGTATCTGTATTATTATTTCTTGATGAAAGGACAAAAGAAACAGTAGCCCGCAAAGTCGCCGGAGAGTGCAGCCTGATGGGAACAACTGATTTCACATGGATGTCAATATAATTAAGCTAAACGCACAAAGTTGTGTGCAGCTCAGTACTGATATGATGATAAATATTTTTCCAAGTCAATCCGGATTGCTAGGAGTCTTGATTAGGATGACCATGTGGATTTCTAGCGATGCCACTCTAAGTATACGTACTCTCTCCCCACTGGCAAGTGGGGCAACCAATAATACAACCATTCATACATTGCATCATGCATGCATGTTTCAAAATACACGCAGCTTAGTTTGTACGCAGGCTAGAAAATAATTGTAACTCAACATAGCCGTGTAAATATAATGCGCGTACACTCACAATAAGCGCAAGAAGTATTATGCGGAGTTACTTCCTCACACTTAATTAATTACCATATAAACACACACGTAAACCGTAATCCTATAATTAAGCACATTCCGAAATAGAAGCTTTATTATCTTTGAAGAGCTTAACCCGTGGGGCATGTGTGTGGTTAGGACTGAATAATGATCGAGTTGGCTCAGCTCGTTATACCCTAACGAGCTATAATCTCGGCTCGATCGGCTCACTCGTTTGGCAGGTCGGGTTAGACCATTAAGCTCACGAGCCAGCATATTCAAACCAACGATAAGTTGAAGTTTGCAAATGTTTGCATATATTTAAAGTACTAAATCAGCATACAAATTAGCGAATACATCATTGGTTCCAAACCTCCATATAATTAATCAACCATGCATACATATGATCAATCGGAATGTTTTGGTCTATATGATCAAACGAAGCAATGTGGGATGACGAGCAGATGGAGGGGTGAGTTAGTTGACACTCGAAATAATCACGTGCCATATGGGCGAGAATAATACACGAAATAGGTTGGAGTTTTATAGGTAAGTTTTTTTCCATGTAAATCGTTGTATTGTTTTGCTAGCCTGTTGATTGCCTTGGCTTGTTTGGCTCGTGAGTAGCTCATGAACCAGTGCGAGCTGGTTCGTTATAACTAATTAACAAGCTAAAACCTTAACTCAAGCTTGTTAACAAACCCAACGAGAAGAGCTGGATCGAGCCGAGCTACCCACAAGCCACAGTGTGGTGCTAAGGATTTAGCGGGAATATGTCATGACCAACTCTTGCAAGCGCAATGCACGGATGTTTGCTTTCTTTCCCTTTTCTTTTAGATAGCTGTGCTGGATCCCCAGATAGTATAGTTGTAAAAAGCTTTTTTTTTTTTTTACTTCCGCTTGATATAACACCAGCAATACGATTGGCTCAGTTTTTTTTTTAAAAAAAAAGGATTGGCTAACATATATTGAGATTGATAGTTAAGTTATTTTATTGATAAATATATATAACCATTAAAGAATAACTAGTCAAGATACAACACCCATACTATACCAGGGCTAAGATTAATTTGAGTATGGCCGGGACAACACCATTAATTTTGGCGAGTAGTACGTAGCACATAATTATCATATCAATTATATAGTTGATTATTAATTTCGTAATATATTGTATCGCGTGTGCACCAGTGGCAGGGCACATGTACATTTTCAATTTTTGTACAATTCCAACATTGGAAATTAAGAATCAATGAGGAAACATAATATATACACGCGAGCCACGTCGTTGACATTATGCCATTTCTAGCTAGCTAGCAAGATCCACGTGTGAGGATGCGTTCTTCATTAATTCATATGTAGGCACTAGGTAGGCAGCCTGGCCTAAAGCATTGTTCATCGTCCATAGGAGTACCCCCATTGTTCATTCCGTGCATTCCGAATGTTAATCGGACGACTAGCTACTAGTAGCTGGCTGAGTAGTTGATGACTGTACTTCGTTATATAAGTTTTATATACTAGATAAATGTCCATGATTTTGCTATGGATAAAATATATATTGATGTGTATTATTATTTTTTATAGGGAATATTCATCTTAATTTAAATTTGTATGTGAATATCTATATATATCTAACTGAATCCGTAAAATTGTGGTGACGGTAGGTGGGGGTGGCACTCATCTATTATATTAATAAAGTAGTAAAAAAATAAGCCTTCATGTTCGCTCTCGTAACCCAGAAATTCTCACGTTAATCGAAGAAAAAAGAAAAAATGGAGTCCATACAAAAATACAATCTCATTTTGGAATTAAAAATATGGAACGTTAACAGGAGACTCTAGAGTCCATATAGAAATATAATTTATGAAAAAAACTAAAATTAAAAATAAGGAATATTAGAAGAAAAGTATAGAGTCCATGTAGAAATACAATCTAATTTCGGAACTAATTTATGATATATTAAAAGGAGACTCTAGAGTCCATTTAGAAATAAAATTTTAAAAAAACTGAAATCCAAAATTAAAAGTAAAGAATATTTGAAAAATATTTCTTTTTCTAGCCAGACAATCTGTGTGGGCCATCACGCTAGTTTTTATAGGAGTATAGATAGCACTATATCCAGCCACGCGAAGGACACGTGCACACAGCTACATTTAACATTGCTTCAATTTCTAAGTATGAGCTAGCTAGCAAGCAGTCGATCCAGCTGTACCAGGCTGCCCTTTGCTTAGCTTGTTAATTAATTGGTCGTGTAAATCAAGCCAAATAACATTGGTCGTGTCCAGCTAGAATATCATACCGCAAGGTTATTATGATCAGCTCGACGATATGCATGATACGTATGTGTGTGTATAAAGTACGCACTAATTAAGCTTAATTATCTAGCTGTTGTATTATTATAGAGAGATCGGAAACAACGGCAAGATCAAGCCACCCGTTTTTCATTAGTTCAGTAATACGTTTCAACTTGACCGCGTTTGCTTGCTTAGCTAAGATATAACACCGTTTCAACAACTTAAACCGTGTTTACAATATTGTAAAACAAAGTTGATGTGGACTAAGGTTCCCGATCTTCCGAAAGGTTTTGATAACCAATGATTTAGGCGGAGTCGCAATACACGTCGATCCGGCTTTTTGAGCCCCGCAATCGCAGCACCACATCTCCTCTGGTTACCACCCGTGCCGGAACACAGATGGCCTCGCCGAGAAGGCTAATCCCTGTTTGCGAATCGAAGAACACAAACAAGAACGAGATAGATAGCAACCAAAATTACAGATGAATGATTAAGCTCACGAGTTGGGGTCTTACAAACCGATCAAACGGCGAAACTGTTCTTGACAGAAATAATCTAAGCAAAACCCAACCCTAACCTAGGCGACGGCTACTGATATATATAGATTAGGGTCGCGCAAGACCCCCTAGACGCGTCCCTAGTGGACTCGGACACGATACATGGCCCAAAAGGCTCAAAGACGGTGACGCAGCACCGGATCAGATTCGGAACGTCAACTTTTTCGGACGATACCCGTTGACTTACAAGGAATTTGAACGTGGGACCAGAACCATTGGAAAGGTTATCTTCTTAGCTTTCCAACCATATAAAGAACGACTCAATCCGAGCACGTATGCGACCGGGGTGCCCGTTTTAGTGCAGACTGGTCCTGGACTCCGAACCGTGGCCAAAGTCGAATTGGTTTGGGCCTCCATCTTGACTTGGACGCCCTTGACGATCCTCCATGCCTCTAAGCATCCCTCCAAATGACTCCATGTCCTCTCTATGATTCCTAATCATAATACAATCATTAGGTAGAAATCTATTCTCCAAATCATACAAATAAGAACATAGGAACGAGCTCACCTCTAAATTTAATTGTCGTGCGCGAGCTCTAGTGATTGGACTTTGAATATCCAACGGAGGTGTATTGTGTGCATCGGAAAGAGTGATGTCCTCATCAAAAGTTGTACATATACTTAGGTGCACGGTGTACCGGCGTGAAAAGAACACTAAATATGAGGCTATTCTGCTATTTGCTCAATGGAAAAGGACATCATTGCAAATTTGCAATTCTTGTGAAGATGGAGGGCCATGATATCGCACTCGCTAGTCCCTATCAATGTATCAGTATTCGGATACGTATCATATATACATTACCACAATCCTATGGAGCCGAAACAGTATGATCTCATCTAGTATCTTAATTTTCGTAATATCCTGATACTACTATTTAGTTCCACACGATACTACCAAATTTAGGTAGTATCCCGATATTACAATCCCTACGATATTACAATAATATTGTTTAAAATAGTGTGGATTTATAATATTATGAATAAGTTCACTCAAAGATTACACAAATTCAATTAAATTTAGTAAAATCTAATATTACAGGCTTTTAATTTATACTATAAATTACAAATCTTACATAAAAATTATATAAAACATGTATTTTTAAAATCTGGTAGGATCCGGTACTTGATACTACCAGACGAAAAGAGATATCGCCTAGTATTCCGATACTAATTACCTTGCTCGCTATATATGTCCATTTATATATGTCCATTCGTTAAATAAGATATAGTTGAAATTAAGTTGAAGGGTTATTTCTGTTTGAGGATAAGATGAAAAATATAATTAATGAGGTGGTTGATACGATAAGTAGTGCATAAAATACTTGTGTTTTGTATGATATCAAAGTTTAAAAATAAGAAGAAAGGGATGATACATGCTAAAGTAAAAGGTACTCCCTCCAATTCAAAAATAATCGACATTTTGAACATGGACATGTCTTAAAAATAGCTGACTATATTTTTCTATCATAATACATATAAAAGTATCAAAAAATATATAATTTTGTTGAAGTACTTCTCAAGAATAGTCTATACAAATGATCTATATGTTGTTAAAATAAATATTTTTAAAATTATTTATAAATAAAGTTTAAAATGTTTGAGTTAAGTCTTGTCCAAATGTCACTTATCATGGAACTGGTGGGAGCGAGTAATTATCCCTCTCACAAACCAAACTCCAGCTCTCTGGCTGTCGGTGCATGCATACATGTTCTAGTACTTCGGACTTCGGAGGCAGAGAGCAGGATATGCAAAAAATTCCAGAATACGGGATCGACAGAGCTGACGGTGTGCAGCTTCTTCAACATTTTGCGGCTGCGTACGTTCGCACTTTGAGGAGACATAATTGATGAGCCGACTGTGTGCCACAGCACGTACGAACACTATGCTCTAGCTAGCTTCTCGGCTCCACGAGGGAATGTGCACTGCCATGATGGATTACCACGTTTATCTAAAGGAAAAGACAAAAGCTTTCCAGCGTATATATTTATATAGAGCAGATAAAAAATACAAAGAGTCTAATTAGTTACAAGGCTAAAAAAAGAAAAAAAAAGTGTTTGAGTTTAATCTCGCTCATGCTTTCACCCAAGCTCTCTTCTTTTTTTCATATTGGCAATAATTGTGGAAGTTGTATGCCTAAAATTTCTTGCCCACATCCACTATTACTCTACTGAATGACAGTTTTCCTAATTATTCATTCTTAAATCGGTGTTGGTCCATTGTTGATGTGCATCCAGATTTTTATGGATAGTCTACACTTTACGATAAGGTGTAAAGCAGTCTCGTTGACCATGCAATATAAAGGGTACATATATCTTTTGGTTTTGCCATCCGTTATGTCCAGTCTGTTTGCCGTCCATTAGCCAAGCGAGAAATTTGCACTTTTTAGATGCCCAACGTTTTTAATGTTCTGGCTGAAAATCGATTGTGGCACCCCTTGATATTGTAGTCAGTAAGACGATTTTGTGGGTATTGGCCATAGCCATTAGGTTCTAGGAGATGTTGTCATTGTCTTCACAAAGGGGTTTCATTCACCGCATCAAACTCCATAGGCAAACATAATACTAGATGTGGTCTGTATCGGTGAGTGTTGATGTCTCGTACCCAATTTTTGGTGGCAAGAGCTTCATTCACGGTTTTATTCTTCCTTTCTAAGGCAACGGTGATAGCTATTGCAATTAGGAGTGGTGTTTGGTTTTCTAGCTTTAGAATGCTAGATTTTTGTCGTCTTTCCATCTCTAACAGTTATAGTAGTTGCAATCGTGAAAATGTCTTTGTCTAGCTGGTCGCAAGGGACTTGTGATCCCACCCAGGTTTTTTTTAGTACCCACTCATACTAAAACCGCAAAGACAAAACGCTCTGAAAAAAAGTGGAGGTCCAACACCTTCAGCAGACCCCTTAGATCCTTTGGGATACAAACCTTTGTATCTGTGTCCTGTATTTTTCCTCCGGAGATTTCCTCCACTCCCGCCCATTGAAATTTCTGCTGAATCTTGTACATGGAGGCTAGAATTATGTCCAGTAGCTTGAACTCCGTTAGGTGATAGATTTGTTGTGTCGTGAGGACGGACTTGGTTAGACATGTTATTCTTCCGGTTGTGATTAGCCATCGTTGCCAAGACGCTAGTCTCGTGTGGCAATTTATTCTTAAGTCTCCCAACCGCCAACATTTTTGTAAGTCGATAAAATTTCTTTTTGATACTTTCATGCACAATAAAAATTATTTCCCTGAAAAGAAAAATTATTTGATTAGAAAAGTGGTAAAGAAATTGTCAACACATGAAAGGTAGTACTCCCTATGATCATAGCTGATCATCATATAATAAAAAGTTAAAATAATTACAATTGGGTATCATATAATAAGCATGGGCACAGATTTTGTTGGAGTGCAACCAATATACCATGGGAGAACATATGCATGTATTTGTGAAATAACATGTGCATGTTATACATAAATCTTTATCGGTGTGGTTTAAATTATCCCTATTTTTGGTGCACAAATTTCATATAGTGTTCAATTGTGAACCTAGGGAGTAATAAGAATAATAAGTTCATTTTTAAACAAAGGGTATACACAAGTTTGTTTTTCCCTTTAAATAAATTAATATAAAGCAAGAAAAGACCACTTGTGTTGCGTGCTCTATGACTCTATCTATATAAGAAGATCGAGCACTGCCCAAGAACACCAGCCATCCATCCTGCCATCAACTCCCCAGCGCATACTTCTGCCATCCTCTTCGCCTCCGGTCGGAGCCTTACCCGCGCATTGTCGCTGGCCTCTTCCCTGATCGATCGATCCGGCATTGCGGCTCTGATCGATCGAGCGGCCGGCGCCTGCAGGTAATAAAAGCTGTTGTGTACGTCCTAGCTGCATCGCCGGCCAGCGGCGGACGGGAAGAAAAAGCTAGCTAGGGAGCAATATATCCGCGCGCGAAGATGGTGAACACAAATCCGGCGCAGTGCGGCGGCGGGGCGGCTCTGCCGCTGGCGACGCTGAACCACGTCTCGGTGGTGTGCCGGTCGGTGGCCAGCTCGCTCGCCTTCTACCGTGACGTCCTTGGCTTCGTCTCCGTCCGCCGTCCAGGCTCCTTCGACTTCCACGGCGCATGGTATGTGACTACATAACTCCCTCCGTCCTTAATAATATTTGAGGTTGTTTAGCTTTTACACATGTTTGACCATCTGTCTTATTCAAAAAAATTACGTGATATTAATTCTTTTTCTATCATTTGATTTATTATTAAATATAATATAGTTTACATATTTTATAAAACTTTTTAATAAGACAAATGGTTAAATAGCGTCAAAAAGTCAACGTCATAAGGACAGAGAGAGTATATCTCTACGCACATTGCACAGTTCGCTAGCTCTTGGCAATGTGGCCGGCATTCGATGATCTGATCGAATGCCATCTGCTATGGTAAACTGAAAGTCTGAACTGCATTTGGTTTGATTCAGGTTGTTCAACTACGGCATCGGCATCCACCTCCTGCAGGCGGAGGATCCGGAGAGCTTGCCGCCCAAGAAGAAGGAGATCAATCCCAAGGATAATCACATCTCCTTCACGGTAATTAATTATAATCTTTCCTATAAAATGGATAAAAACCTGGCCACTACACCCAAAACAGGTGTACACAGCCAACTCCACTTGTTGATCTGCTCGCACGCATATATATCCTGATTCAATTCCTGTGCAAGCTGTCGGTAGATGCAAATGACAGTAAAGAAAATGAAATTAAGAAAAATGACAGAGTGGGCCGTCCGGGATGGATGCATATCGATCTATCGTTGGGTTTTCAAGTACGTTGACATTAGAGGCTGGCACGCCGTATTATCAGATATATTGAGATCCACTATATACCACACCCGCTCTATAATGCATTAATTGTTGATGATTCTGCTAGTGATAGACGTGGATTAGTTAAGCATATATTGAATAAAGCAAACCTATAGCAAGCACATGTGACATGTAGTCTCCCTTATCTAGGGATTGATGACCATATCATCACAAGATTAATTGAACCAGGAGGAATTCCAAACAAAATGTCAGCTAATTTGCATGCACCTCCCATTTAATTTAGCTCAATTAACAGCCATATTACAATGAAACTGGCAAACTAAAGAGATCCATCGTTGAGACAGATCAGCTAGCAAAAAGCAAGATTAATTAGATCGATCAAAAAATGCTGGAAATGATGTCACTAATCTGTGCATGTTTGCTAATTTGCATGCAGTGCGAGAGCTTGGATGTAGTGCAGCGGCGGCTGAAGGAGATGGGAGTCAGCTACGTGCAGCGGCGAGTGGAGGAAGGCGGCATCCACGTTGACCAGGTCTTCTTCCACGACCCCGACGGCTTCATGATCGAGGTCTGCACCTGCGACAAGCTCCCCGTCGTCCCCCTCGTCGACGCCGCCGCCGCCCAGTCCATCTCCGGGCGCACCACGCCGCCGCCGCCGGCCACCCTGGCTTGCAAGATCAGATCCCCGCCGACGACGAAGGCAAGCTTCATCGGTGAGGTCATCGACGTCGTCGCCAGCAATGGCGGCAGCGGCGGCGCGATGAAGATCTGATCGATCGGTCGGAAACGAATTGCCGTGTCTTGATCCAACGTTGATTTTTGTTGTTGTTCAACTTTAATTTTGGCCGTGGTTAATTGAGGTGTATGTAAGTTGTCGGTGATATATTAATTGTTTTGGTGCCTGATATTTGTGAAAATGATTAATTATATTCATGGTCTTGTAATAATCTGTATTGTCAGTGTATTAGTTAATTGTACCTACCAATCTACCATATTGAATTGACATTTGACAGACGGCGTTCAAAATGTGTGAATACAGTATAGTCCTATGATCTGGAAATGAAGAGCTAACACAGATGATCGACATGCGTGGATCACTAATATGTCACAAAACCTACCAATCTACCATAGTTGTGATAATGTGTCTCAATTTGAATGGAGGCATGTGATTGTACAGGACAAGCTAAGGCACTGTCATCTTCTTAATTTCAGGTTGACCATAGATCGATTTGCATGTGTCCATGACAGGTTGTACTAGTCATGTTGCTTCAGGCAGATAACAAATGTATTTTAATTCAATTGGTCAAAAGTATGACAGAGCTAGTGACGTGTTTTGTATTTTGGGAGGCCGAATTTAAAATCTACGAGTCCATCCAAGAGTAACAGAACGGGAGTTTTTCTTGGCCCAAAACAAGTGAAGATTGAAGCCCACGCACCGTACACTTCTACATGACTCTCGTCAGCCCAATTTGTCATTTCGATCCGTTTCACGTAGCAAAACTCGCTAAGCCCAGTCCAGTTTAAAGATCACCTTTTGGGCCTGGTTCAAACTCCCGGCCTATTAAATATTGACCCAATATTCCACGGATGGGGAAAAAAAAACACCATTTGGCTGTAGCTCGTTGAAAATTAAATAAATAAAATGCAATACCACACTGGACTAGTGGACTACATAGTTGAAAGTGCTCGTATAGAAGTGGTAGTACTACTTTGGAAGATTAAAAACGGAACAAGATTGTTTTAAGAGAGTTTTAAATCTTTTATGTAGTAATCATAGCGATGGCGAGGCTGTGTGTTGAGTAAATGAGTAATAATACAACAACAAAAAAAATCTGCGCATACCACATATGTTTAACTTGTGTAGCAGGGGTTTACCGGTTTAGGCCAAGCAATTTCCGGCTTTCCGCCAAGCATCGTGCCCATATCATCCGTCTTGGCATGCCCAATCTTAATATGGCATCTTTTCCCTCTAATATTATCTGAATCATCAAGAACCCACTTTAAAATATGTTGTTTTGTTACGTTGCTCTATCTGTTGCCAAGAGACAGCTTCATCTCCACTAATTTGCATCCATATCAACGAAAACAAGTGCTTTGAAACACATGATCCATTAAGACTGCCCCCCATATTTTCATGCTTTATTAAGTACTTGTTGGCCACACGGTTCAGACATCTAAAACTTGTACAGATGCCTCGGCCCAAGTTCCGAATTAAAGATCTGCTCGTGACATAAAAGACACTCCTTTAAGAAAGAAACTCAACAAAAACTCTCTTTAGTGCCTTTCAAAAAATAAAGAACTCTCTTTAGCGATAAAAGTGGGACGTCTTTTGTTGAGCTGTGTATATGTAAAAAGGCCCACACGATACTAAACTTGGAGAGCAACATGCAACATGCTATCCAAATGTGTGCCCGCGTGTGTGGAGTGGTTGTTGTAAGTATGTTGTGTCCGTTCTCATTTGTAACTTTTCTGTTGAGCATGTGTATATCTTGCAATATTTTCTGTATGTCTATTAGTGGGTTTCGTCTATCGAAATATATATGCAAGGTTTTACTTGTTGTCTAGGCTTATCGCTTATCATCATTAAGATACGGTAGTTAGATCCAGTAACACAACCAAATTAAAAAAGTAATTAATAGTAATTTTTAAAAGTTTTTTTTCTAAGTTACTCTCACTGTTAACAGTGGGTTATAATGATTATCGGGTTTATGGTGGGTTAAGGTAACCTCTTGTCCTTAGATAAACCATTGGATCTTATTTTCCATACAATTGCGACATCCCACAATTTGACACTCTTTGTCTGCTCTTGTGCTCTAGCTTTGATGACTTCATTTTTAGGAATACTTCTTCAGTCCCCAAAATATCTAACGTCGTTAACTTTTTTATACACGTTTGTTCCTACTTCCTATACCGAGTTTCAAGTCTTTTCGTCACATGAAATTAAAAATAATGCTCCTTTTGATGTTGTGGTCATCAAAATATGTCTTGTACCGTTTCATAATATAAGGGTTTTGACTTTTTTCTTGCGTTTGATTATTCGTCTTATCCAAAAAATTTTGCTAATATTAATTATTTTGTTTATGACTTACTTTAGTATCAAAAGTAATTTAAGCACAACTAATCTTTTTTAAATTTACACTGATTTTATAATAAGACTGCAAGCACTTACATTATGAGAGGGGAGTAGTGTTTTTTTTTATATTGTACCCGGGGCAACGCCGGGGTTCCTGCTAGTTTCAGTTGAAATTCGCCGTTGTCTCTGATGAACGATCGTTCACCAAGTAGCCTTTCCGCTTCACTGTTTGTTTCTTTATCGGCAGAAAGCCAAGAAGGCAATCGATCGACAGAGATTGATTAATGCGGCTCGATCGATCGCGCACGTACGTTGCGTCGTTGCGCATGCGCATGGGCCTCCTTTAATTTTCAGAATTTTCACCGCTCGCTAGCTTCCTTGGCGCCTACTCCTTCTCTCCGGTCCGTCGCTGTCTATCAGTGACTCACGAACAGCAATAATCAAACGAGACGAAGCAGCGGCGAAATTATTTCGAATGCCTAGGGGTCAAGTCAGCACTCATATATATGCATGCTACTATCTCTATTGTTTTAGGTTTTGTACCGTAGCGTTTAACTATTCGTCTTATTTAAAAAATTATAAAATTTTTATTAATTTTATTTATGATTTGCTTTATTATCAAAAGTATTTTAGGTGTGACTTACTTTTTATATTTTAAATATTTTTTAACAAGACAAAAGTTCAAACGCTACAAAATAAAAACCTAAATCGACAAGGTATTTTAGGACGGAGGAGTATTTGCCAGTACTCCGTAAGTAGTAGCTGCCAATTGTTCAGTGTCCACTGGCTAGCTAGCCAGTCGTCACCGGCCGGTCACTATAGCTAGCACACACAGACACAGGTTACTACAGTTAATTGTAATCTTATTAATCAATTTGCAGTGTACTACTGCATCACTGTCACGCGTCAACGACGACGAATCGACGACGCTGTTGTCGTCAACGCCAAAATCGTTTTGTATATTCAGATTCACCTGGCGATCGAACGAGGCAATTAAAGTTAAATAATTTAACCGTTTGTTACCGTGATCGTTAGACCGAGGTATTAAGCTAAAACGACACCTCGCCTGTTGCTGTGGGCTTTTTTTTTTTTTTTGAGGATCTTGCTGTGGGGTGTTATTGTATGCATATATAGTGCAGTTTAACAAATTAATTACGATACAGGTAACTCACAGAAATGATAAATCTAGTGGTAGAGAAAAAAGAATAAGATCAGTATATACGAATATATATTTAGGATGATGATAGCTAGCTGCAGGCTGCATGAATATTCCGAGCCAGAAATATTTCGATTTAGAATGGCTGGTCTGCAGTGGCCAGAAATATTTTGCTTATGTTTCAAATCAGACTTGATGCGATTTCTTTGATTTAGAATATTCCGAGCCATTTACGTTTTGATACTACTTCCAGAGAATAGATATTGCACAAGTGGAATCTGATTGCATTTCGAACTGAACAGAAGGAGCTTTCCCTTAATTAATCACTTTCTGAACATCCTTTTCTGAAAAAGGAATTTTCTGAACAGATGTGTACCCCAACTATAATTACTTTCTGAACAGCCTTTCTCTTTTGAAAGAATTTTTGTCAGCAACTTTCTTTAGTATAGCAGCCTGGAGAAGTTAAGTAAGGATAAGTGGCGTAGGATTGTTCTTAATTCGTCATTGAATAACGGGAATGAATCTGATTCCGTCGAGATATTGAGGATATACAGAAAGGTAGGAAGCTAATCACAAAAGGAGTATAAGATTTTAATTGCCATAAAGCTATTCGATCACTGGCCAATACCTTAATTAGCTTGAGAATCAGCATTAATCTTTTAATTATTATTTCGATCGTCTTGCTAATGATATAACAAGCTGATGCCACTTGTTAAAGCGACCGACCACAATCTACTGTGCTCGTTAATTATTGGTCGCACTACTATTACTGAAATATATGCATGAGATGCGGTAGAAAAAAATATATATCCATGCAGATTTGTTATTAACCAGCGGCCTTTGTGCTCGATTTGACTAGTCCACAGCATAGGTGCATAGAGAATATAACTAGCTCTAGAAATTTTAAAAAAAGAGAGTGCCAAAAAAAAAATCTAAAGACAAGGTGAATATCGATGTAGTGCTAGTTCCCCAGTGAAAATACCTCGGCAATCTTAAAATTCTACTCTACATTATCAGAATTTTATCATAAGCATTGGGAGATCACTATCACTATCAGGAAAGAAAAGATATGCTGCACATGCTCTCTGAGGAGCCACGACTCACATAGAAAAGTCTGCTTTTGGGGCTATGGAATCACGATGTGGTCTTCATAAACTTATCGCCTTCGCTCCTTACGATGTGGTCTTCATGAATTTATCGCCTTCACTCCTAAGCTTACTGCTTATACCTCTCTTTTTCCAAAACAAACCAATCTACCGTTGTCTCCGTCTCAAAATATAACAACTTTTATAAAAATAGGACATATAATAATATAGCAAATCTGGATAGACAGTTTATTAAATTTGTTATACTGTTCATGCAAAGATATTATATTTTAAGATGAAAAAAGTATATGATATAGCATATTTAATACGACATATTAAAACTGATATCGCACTGTATACCATAAGGATAGAAGACGAACTCCTATAGAAACAATCCGCCAATTCACCATCAACTAGTTATATATGTTTCCTCATATCCACCATACAATCCATACCATATTACCATCTAGTCGATACGTTAGGCTAGCTTCTCCTAGCTTAATTGTACTCGGCGACAAATCTTATCTGTTGATAAACAAAAACATCTCCGGTTGACTGAATGTACGTAGGGTTATTATCCTTCCTAGCCCTAATTCCGTAAAAAAAAATGTATCCTCTCTATACGCTAGAAGTAATTTTTTGAATAAGACACATGTTTGAACGTTAGACAATAATATAAAACAACAATTACTATGGGAGGGATGTAGGTAGTAATAGATATTACGAACAAAAATATATACTCCTACACAGCATGATTATACGTACGTACAACAACTATACATAGGTCTCCGTGTTAAATTTGTAACAACCTGCCTCTCTGTCTTCTCCGTGGGCCGTGCATAACTAAGCATAAACAAAACCCCCAGATTAACCTCTGATGGAGGTTTCGAGGAAAAACAAGCAAAAAAAATCTCTGATCCAGTGATCTCGGCGACAACCGTCGTCATTTACATCTTTACCCCTACGGTAAAAATTCCCCACCGTCGTCCCGTGCCCCGCAGTAAAAGCAGATGCGGCGGTGAAACATGGGGACGAGACGACGGTGGCTGGCGGTGTCTTGCACCCCAAGGACCCGAAGCCGACTCCCCGCCGCAGCCGCAGCCCACCTTCCTTTGACCGCCGCCCGCCACGCCTCCACCTCTATATTACATCCCCGATGCCCATCCGCTTCAACCCACACTGAACCACTCACTCCCATGGCGATGTCGCCGCTCGCCGCGATGATGGCGGCGGCAGCGGCGGACGACGCGCCCTTGGTCCTCCACGGAATCGGCGCCGCCGCGCACCTCCTCGTCGCCCTCGCCGTCGCGGGGCGGATCGTGTTCGTCTGGAGTTGCGGACTCCGCCGCCGCGGCAAGGATGGGGAGGTTGGGGGAGGAGGAGTAGTAGGCATCCGCGGCGGCGGGGGGTTTCGGTGGGGTGGGGTTGTGGCGGCCGCCGCGACGTGGGGACTCGCCGTGTTTGGGGTCGCCCTCGCGGCGTACGCGGCGTACTACCGGGGAGGAGGAGGCGGGTGGACGCGTGGCGCGGTGGCGGAGGAGGCCGACGCCGTGGCGCGCGCCGCGGCGTGGCTGCTTCTCGCGGCGTACCTGCGGTTTCGCGGCGGCGGCGGCGGCGAGGAGGAGGAGCGGTTCCCGGCGGCGCTGCGGATGTGGTGGGCGGTTTTCCTTCTCCTCTCCGTCGTCGCCTTCGCCGCCCACGCCGTGGCGAGCCTCCATGGCGTCCCCGTTCCCGCGCGTTCGTGGGCGCTCGACGGCGTCTCGGTGCTCGCCGGTGTGGCGCTTCTCCTCGCCGCGTTCCTCGGCAGGAGGGAGCCACGTGGCGGCGTCTCTGCTGCTGCCGAGGAGGAGCCTCTGTTGAATGGCGGTGCTGCAATTGAGAACAACGGCGACGATTGCGCCGCCGCCGGCGCGTCGATTTTCACCGGCGCGGGTTTCCTCAGCGTGCTCACTTTCTCGTGGATGGGTCCCCTCCTCGCCGTCGGCCACCGCAAAACCCTCGACCTCGACGACGTCCCTCGCCTCGACCCCCGCGACAGCGTCTTCGATCTCCTCCCATCGTTCAAGTCCAACCTCGACGCGCTCGCCGCCGGCGAGCGCGACGTCACGGCGTTCAAGCTCACCAAGGCGCTTGTGCGCACCGTGTGGTGGCATGTCGCGGTGACCGCGTTCTACGCGCTCGTGTACAACCTCGCCACCTATGTCGGGCCCTACCTCATCGACTCCCTCGTGCAGTATCTCAACGGCGACGAGAGGTACGCGAGCAAGGGGCAGCTCCTTGTCCTCGCCTTCATTGTAGCCAAGGTGTTCGAGTGTTTGTCCCAACGGCACTGGTTCTTCCGGTTGCAGCAGGCCGGGATACGAGCTCGATCGGCGCTTGTCGCTGTTGTCTACCAGAAGGGGCTCGTGCTATCTAGCCAGTCAAGGCAGAGCCGCACGAGCGGCGAGATGATCAACATTATCAGTGTGGACGCCGATCGTGTCGGGCTCTTCTCGTGGTACATGCATGATCTCTGGTTGGTGCCACTCCAAGTAGGCATGGCATTGTTCATTCTCTACTCCACACTTGGGCTTGCCTCGCTCGCTGCGCTTGGTGCCACTGTGGTTGTCATGCTTGCCAATGTGCCTCCAGGGCAAATGCAGGAAAAGTTCCAGCAGAAGTTGATGGATTGCAAGGATGTCAGGATGAAGGCGACATCGGAGATCCTTCGGAACATGAGGATTCTTAAACTGCAGGGGTGGGAGATGAAGTTCTTGTCCAAGATTATTGACCTGAGGAAGACGGAGACGAACTGGCTCAAGAAATATCTTTACACTTCAACCATTGTTACCTTTGTGTTCTGGGGAGCCCCAACTTTTGTGGCAGTGGTGACCTTCATAGCTTGCATGCTCATGGGAATCCCATTGGAGTCAGGGAAGGTGCTATCTGCACTGGCCACATTCCGCGTGCTGCAAGAACCGATATACAATCTTCCTGACACGATCTCAATGTTGATTCAGACGAAGGTGTCCCTTGACAGGATAGCATCCTTTTTATGTCTTGAGGAGTTGCCGACTGATGCTGTGCAGAAACTTCCAAGTGGTAGCTCAGATGTTGCAATTGAGGTCAGAAATGGGTGCTTTTCCTGGGATGCCTCACCTGAAGTGCCAACTTTGAAGGATCTGAACTTTCAAGCTCGACAAGGGACGCGTATTGCAGTCTGCGGGACTGTCGGCTCTGGAAAATCAAGCTTGCTTTCTTGCATTCTTGGTGAAATTCCAAAGCTATCAGGAGAGGTCAAGACTTGTGGGACGATGGCATATGTGAGCCAATCGGCATGGATACAGAGTGGTAAAATTCAGGACAATATACTGTTTGGCAAGCAGATGGATAAGGAGAAGTATGATAGGGTCATTGAGTCATGCTCACTGAAAAAAGACTTGGAGATCTTACCATTTGGTGACCAGACAGTAATTGGAGAGAGAGGCATCAACCTTAGTGGTGGTCAAAAGCAAAGGATTCAGATAGCCCGGGCTCTGTATCAGGATGCAGACATCTATTTGTTTGATGATCCTTTCAGTGCAGTCGATGCTCATACAGGCTCCCACTTGTTCAAGGTATGATATGGTCTTTTATTTTCAATAGCATTTCATTCCCCACAATATCAATAAGTCCATAAATTTTTGGCATGTTTGTGCATACATTGCTTAATGTTTTCTACCTTTTGTAGGAATGCTTGCTTGGGGATTTGGCTTCAAAAACAGTGGTTTATGTCACTCATCAGATTGAATTCCTACCTGCTGCCGATCTTATTCTGGTAATAATTTCATTCAAAATTTCTTAATGTAACTTTGTAGCTATGAAATTTATGTCCATGACTCCTTAGCATGTAATATGATGAAAATTATATTGTAGGTCATGAAAGGTGGGAGAATTGCACAAGCAGGCAAATATGATGCAATACTTGGATCAGGGGAAGAGTTCATGGAACTGGTTGGTGCTCACAAGGATGCTCTTACAGCGTTGGACGCAATAGATGTCACAAACGAAGGCAGTGAGACTTCCTCATCTAGGAAGATAGCAAACCTGTCCAGGTCAGCATCAGTCGATAAGAAAGATAAACAGAACGGAAAAGAAGACGATGCCAATGCTCAGAGTGGGCAGCTGGTGCAGGAAGAAGAAAGGGAGAAAGGAAGAGTGGGGTTCTGGGTGTACTGGAAGTACCTCACCTTAGCTTACAGGGGAGCTCTTGTACCATTCATCTTGCTGGCTCAACTACTTTTCCAACTACTTCAGATTGGTAGCAATTACTGGATGGCCTGGGCTGCTCCTGTGTCAAAGGATGTTGAGCCTCCAGTGAGCATGTCAACCCTGATCTATGTCTATGTCGCACTGGCTTTCGGAAGCTCCCTGTGCATCCTCGTAAGAGCGCTCATTCTTGTCACAGCTGCATACAAGACAGCAACTCTGTTGTTCAACAAGATGCATATGTCCATATTCAGAGCTCCTATGTCATTCTTCGATTCCACTCCTAGTGGACGCATTCTCAATAGAGTAAGTCAAATTCATTTGCACAAATTTTCTATGAAGCTTGGTTTATTTTCTGCGCTCATGCTAACAGGTTCAAATTGTCTAGGCTTCAACTGATCAAAGTGAAGTGGACACCAACATTGCTTACCAGATGGGATCTGTTGCATTTTCTATCATACAACTTGTTGGAATTATTGCCGTGATGTCTCAGGTTGCGTGGCAGGTCTTTATTGTTTTTATTCCTGTAATTACTGCTTGCTTCTGGTATCAGGTACTTTTTTGCTTTATTCTTCTTGCCCTTTTTTCTTTGGCAAATGCACATAAGAATTCTTCTTGCCCTTTTAACTGTAATACCTCTCATCATACTTACAATTTTGCAGCGTTACTACATTGATACAGCCAGAGAGTTGCAAAGACTTGTAGGGGTTTGCAAAGCTCCCATCATACAACATTTTGCAGAATCAATAACAGGGTCAACAACCATCAGAAGTTTTGGCAAAGGAAACGAGTTCATATCAACTAATAGCCATCTAATGGATGCATTTTCAAGACCGAAATTCTACAATGCCGCAGCAATGGAATGGCTTTGCTTCCGTCTGGATACGCTGTCATCCCTTACATTTGCCTTCTCTTTGATATTTTTGGTCAATCTTCCGACTGGACTCATCGATCCAGGTATGGTAACAGTTTTTGTACTGAATATGATTCCAGTAGGTGAGACATTATATATGAGCTTGCATTTAATGTTGCATCTTATTTTCAGGAATTTCTGGTCTAGCAGTCACATACGGCCTTAATCTGAACATGTTGCAAGCATGGGTTGTATGGAGCATGTGCAATCTGGAGAACAAGATTATTTCAGTAGAGAGAATTCTTCAATACATGGGCATTCCTGCAGAGCCCCCTCTTTCTGTACAAGATGATAAATTAACACAGGACTGGCCATCGGAAGGAGAAATTGTGCTCAATAACCTCCACGTAATAGCTCTCAATAATCTTATATCCTCCCTTTTTTTGGTTTCCCTTTTGTAGTTTTGTGCATTTCTGTTTTGTTTGATAAGCGACATCATTTCCAAATCTGTCAGTCAGCTTAACAGGAGTTCAGTTTTTAAGTGCAACTGAAATTGCCCAGTTATTTGTCAGAATGACCTTTGCGGTAGTACATATCTCCTGAACATTTCAGTTCGATGCAGGTGAGATATGCTCCACATCTGCCGTTTGTTCTGAAGGGCCTTACCGTCACATTTCCTGGAGGCATGAAGACCGGTATTGTTGGAAGAACTGGCAGTGGTAAATCAACTCTCATACAAGCCCTCTTCCGTATCGTAGACCCTGCAGTTGGTCAGATACTCATCGATGGTGTCGACATCTGCACCATTGGGCTACATGATTTAAGATCTAGACTAAGCATTATTCCACAAGAACCAACCATGTTCGAGGGGACCGTGAGAAGTAACCTTGACCCTCTTGGAGAGTACACTGATAGCCAAATCTGGGAGGTACTTTCAGTCTTCACATGCTTTATCATTGTCAGATGCCACTCATGAGGCACACATAATACTATTTATGGACTTGGGAGTAGGAGTAAAGTTCTATTATGAACATCTTGCTATCCATTTCAGGCCTTGGATTGCTGCCAGCTGGGAGATGAAGTTAGGAGGAAGGAACTGAAACTGGACGCACCAGGTCAGTCTGATTTCTGTATCTGGACACATTTTTTATTCCTGTTCAAAATCATGCAGTTATCAAACTCTACTAGTTAACCTAAAAACTGTAGAAGTGGTACTCCACTTGGTATTCTTGGTGAATATTCTCCCGATTTGGGTTTGCAGTGATAGAGAACGGTGAGAACTGGAGCGTGGGTCAGCGTCAGCTTGTCTGTCTTGGGAGGGTGATCCTGAAACGGAGCAAGATCCTGGTGCTGGACGAGGCCACTGCCTCCGTCGACACCGCCACGGACAATTTGATCCAGAAAACACTCAGGCTGCAGTTCTCCGACGCGACTGTCATCACGATCGCGCACCGGATCACCTCCGTCCTTGACAGCGACATGGTCCTGCTCCTTGACAACGGTGAGATTATCCCTCCAAGTTTCCACTAACAAATCCCGATTTATCTCGTAAATTCTAGCATGAGTTTGTGGCGACAGTTTTGTGATTTTGTCTGACGAATGAACACTCGTGCCGTTGTGTTTTGCAGGTGTGGCAGTGGAGCGCGACACGCCGACGAGGCTACTGGAGGACAAGTCGTCTCTCTTCTCCAAGCTGGTAGCAGAATACACGATGAGATCGACGCACACGTAGCTCAGAGGAGGAGGTCAGTGCTCCTCTTGACACGATGGCCGTTGAGGCTAAGCTGACACGTCGTCGATGATGCCGAAAAAACACTTAAACTAGTGGATGAGGTTGGGAGTAGCGAGCTGGAAAGTAGCCCATTAGTGCCCATAATACGGAGTGCTAATTCGCACGATCTGAAGCTGGTGTTCAAGGGGAAGATGTTTAGATTAGAGGACAAGCTATAGTACTTTTAGTAGCATTGATGTCTGAAGAAGGTGGTAAGCTGCTGATCATTAGGAAACAACCGAATCCTGGATTGTTACAACGAAAGGGAATATAATCAAGTGTTTGATGAGCAGAGACTGATACTCCTGCCTGGTATATGAAAAATGTTGATAATAATCTGAATAAATTAGTCAAGTGTTTGCGTGGAAACAGACATCCTGATTATTCTTTTGGATCTGCCAGAGAGCGGGACGACGGTAATATATTCATGCTAGCAACTTTTCGTATTAGGATGGTTTTATTTTGCGCTTTCTGTTGATTTGTCCAAAAACTAATCTGACAGTAGCTTCATGGCAGAATTTACTAATACAAACTACGCAGTAGCAAACCTTGACAGGCAATTTTGATTAAAAAAAAAGTTGACAGGCAGACGTAATTACCAGATGGCATAGTTGCAGCTTGGTTCCGACGAATGGGAAATTGAGAAGTTGGGAACACTATATACCGTGAATGCAAGGAGCCAAAGACAGTGGCTTTTAAAGAAACCGTTTGAAATGTCAGGATTTAGCTCCAATTCCTGAAGAACAACAGTAATTGACAATTCATTGTTAGGTTATGTTAACCAGTTGATTCTAGAAAAAGGTTTCCTTTTGGTCAACAAAAGGTTGAGATACTAACACTCTGGAGTTAATCTTCGATAGATATTCCACCGTAAAAATACAGCTAAATTACAACATGCAAGACACAATGTTCAGCAACAGCAATGGCAAACCATCAGCGGAGCAGACGACCACGAACCGTAGATCAAAACACAGAAAAGAAAAAAAAAGCAAAACTAAAATGTCAACAACAACAACAACAAACACCATCGACGATTCGATGTCTCCTAACAACAATTGGTCAGATCAGATCAGACGAACAATTCAATTCCTACCACAATCCCCTGCCCTCCGCAGCTGCCGCCGCCGTCACCACTCGCATCCTTAGCTCTTCGTGAAATGGTGCTTCTTCCCTCCGCCGGCGCCGCCATCGCCGCCCTTCCCTCCTCCTCCGCCCCTCTTTCCGGCGTGCGCCGTCGTGTTCTTCAGTATCTGCAATTAGCCACATAGATCACCATGAAAGATTGAAACTTTGAGAGTGATGAAGCAAACAGAGCAAGATTGAAAGGTTGAAACTTTGAGAGTGATGAAGCAAACATTGAAAGATTGAGACTTTGAGAGTGATGAAGCAAACAGAGCAGAGCTCGAATCGGTTCCCTACCTGGCGGAGAGTGTTGTTCTCGTTCTGGAGGGTGGAGACGCGCTGCTCGAGCTCGGCATTGCGGAGCTCGAGGTCCTTGGCTTTGGCCTCGAGCTCCGTCATGTACGCCTTCTTCCGCTCCCTCGCCTGCTGCGCCGACACGCGGTTCCGAAGCAGCCGCTTCAGCCGGTTCTGCTCCTTGTCGCCGGCGCTCCGACCCCTCTTCCTCGCCGCCGGCGCCTGCTCCTGCCCTCCCGCTCCTGCCGCCGCCGCCGACGCCGACTGCTTCCCGTCCTCTTTCCCCCGCTCGTCTGCCCCCGCCCCCGACGACGCCGACCCCCCGCCGCCGCCCATCTCCGGCACCCGCCGTATCTCCTCGTCGCTCTCCACCCCTGCGGCGCCCAATCAAATTAGTCAGTCAATCAGTACTCAATTCAGCAGTAACGAGAGGGAGAAATGAGAAATCGTCGTTTGGAGATGATGATGATACCTCCTTCCTTGAGGTTGTTGGGGGCCGAGCTGGAGGAGCGCTCGCTGCTCGACGGCAGCGAGCTCGTCGTGCTCGTCTTCGCCTGCTGCTTCTCCTGCTCCTGCTCCTGCGCCGCCATCCTCCTCTTCCTCCCCAACCAACAACAAATTTCAAAAATTACAGATCAAGATCTCCTATTCTCTCCTACCTACCACCACCACAACTCCTCCTCCTCCTCCGCCTTCTCCGCCGCCGCAGCAGCAAGGGGAAAAAAAATCAAATCTTTGGAGAGACAGAGGCCACGCGAGGCGAGGATGGAGGAACACGAAGCAGATGCAGATCGGATGAGAGAAAGAGTAAGGAGAGAGAAAGCAAGGGGAGTCTAGTCTGTGTGCGCCTGCGGGATGGGAGAAGAGAGAGACGGGAAATGGAAATGAGGTCGGTGGGGTTGGGGGTTTTTGGGGGTGACGTGAGAGGGGACGAGACGAGATCTGGGCCGTCCACGGGGAAGAGATCGGACGGCGGGGGAGAGGGGAGCGTGGCGTGAGGGGAAACCATACACGCATCCGCCGCATCTGACGGTGACCTCCGTGGAAGCGTAGCGGCATCCACGTCCATCCGATTTCGTAAAAAAGTGTACAACCACTTGCGACTTGCCCTTTCTCGGACGCCGCTGCGATGCGAGCCTGTGTCTGTGAGCCATGTGACAACGGGCAGCGTGTAGAGAGGATCCGGATAAAAAATAAAGGATTTTCGAATAAACAAATGAAGTGTTTATCCCTGCGAGAGGAGACAAAAATGTTCCTCGAGATCGTATGGGACAAACAAATCATGGGCTTTTTAAAACAAAAGAAGGCGACCGGCCTTTTTTTTTTCTTTACCGTGTGTACTCAACAAGCCAAGCCAAAAATATCTACACCTACGAGTGCCATCCACCTAGTACGTACACCGTACTATGACCCCCCGTTCATTCGCGTGTGATAAACTGTCGTTGAAAATTGTGTGTACTGGAATAATATATTTTTAAAAGTACATGCGAAGCGTGCACCGTGCAAATTCGGATTGGTTAAACTTTTAGCAGAAATCTTAAGAGGACATAAAATTGGAAATATTTCTACTGTCCTACACTCCAGAGAGACCGAGCAGATTCATTGGGTTACGTAAATAATTGAAAGATAATAATGAGGATAACATTGTATGAGAAACTTTTAAAAAAGGTATGACCTCATGCTAAATTTCCTATGGAAATATCATATGAATACGAGCTTATGGAAAGTTTCTGTTTTTGTCCCTATGAATCAAAATTTATAGGAATTTGAATCCGATAAGAAAAACTTTTGCCAATCCTATAATCAAATGCCCCCCAAGTCTTTTACAATCCTATTTCTATGGTTCAAAAGACAAACTAGTTTTAAACTTGTGAACACATGCTTGCTTAGTACAGCTCCAACTCCAAATTTAGGGTTGTATCAAATGCTTTGAAGATCCTAATTGATAAAAAGTGGGACTGCAACGCTGACCCTACAAATTACACTACAAAGGTAGAGCAACTCAACTTCACACACAGAAAAGGAGTTGTGCCGAACAGGCATATACTCTCAAGTTATTCGTCGGATTTTCATGGATCGTCTAACTGGTTATAGGAGTAAAATAAATATCTTAGAAACAGACCTAATAAACAGGTCAGAACAAGCAGTAATACAGTTGAAGAAGTAAAAAAAGGGTATATAAAGTAAATAGTCCATATATGGCTACGAAGTATAGCTGAAAAGGGCCTAAGTTCTACATTAAGCCCACGGCTCAAACAAGCGGACCGCCGGACCCTTCCATAGTTCCATTCGAGTAAATGACGCTGAGATCCCTTCAGTCAGTCCGTGGAAAACTTTTTGCTGTATAGAAGTTCCATGTTTTTTTTCATGGTTGTCCATGAGAGGCGGGGGTTCAGCCATAATAAATGATAAAACCTTCCACCAAAAAGGATGAGAAAATCTATTGACACCCTTGCTTTGACAGTCACTACCAACTATGTGTTATAGTGGTACTATCAGTTTTGGGTCTCTTCTATCTCTCCTTCTTGGAAGGTCATCTAGAGAGTTCAAAATGAGCCAACACATATTCCAGTCACAAGTCTCACGTCATAATAACACGCCATCCCCAACAAATCACAACCACGTGAATTAGAGTAAATTGTGTTCAATTAAGAAGATTCAGGCATTAAGCCATACTCCTGGTAGACCCAAGCAACAATTAGAATGTCCACAGATAAGTAATGGAAGCAAATTTCTCTATTCCAGAAATATCTCCTCGTCTTAATGATGAGAAAGCAACTTATTCCTGTAACCCGGACCCTCCTGACCTTTGCATTTTGAATGACTGGAAATCAAGCATGGATGCATGCAGCTGCACATAATATTACGATAATTTTGATACTACAACATCACTACCAGCAAGTCAAGCAAATTGCTCCAATCAAACGAAACAAATCATGCCCCTATGGTCCATGGACCATGATTGCATTTCATATATTTAAGCCCAAAATAAACATGAAATGCGTCATCAGTGAAGTTATGTCCTACTACATGTTAAAATCAAGCATGGAGTATAAATTATTTGTACATTGTAGACCATAATCAACAGTTTAACACGATGGCACAACGATGAAATTACATGTTAAAAGGAGATTGCAAGAAACATCAGCGCATTTAACAGTACAAAACTAAAACTATTGAATAAAACACCAACAGCTGCAGGGCTCTAGGCCATAATTAGATAACCGCCGGATTTTCAGTGGTTGACTCCAACAAAGCAGCAGTTCAGTGAAAAGAAAAAGGCGCACAGCTGACCCATCTAAAAGAACAGAAAAGTTTTTGACCTACCTTCTTATTAAGAAAGCAAAAAAAATGAGCATAATGGAATCCTGATGAGAGTAATCTGTACCAAGAGTAACTTCATAGCATAATGCCATAATTGCATTTGCTTTCGTTTTGTGCATTCACATCTTTTCCACAAAACCTGCTCATTTTTAAATTAAACAAGACCACATACTTTCACGCACAGAATCCAATCATCAGCACCAATCATAAAATTAAAGTTAACACAACCGTATGAAGACTGGTACTCATACAATTCACAACAACAAAAAAAAGATCTGAAACCTGTCCAAAACTAAAACAACAGACTCAGCGATGCAAAACATGAACAATGAAATTTGTCACCAGCAGAAAAGTGAGACACGCTTGCGAAACAACCGGAGCGAAAGGTAAGAACATAATACCAAAAAGCAAAGGAAAAATTGGATGTGTGAAGATAAGTAGGTTTGTTCAAGCAATTAAGCCGATAATGATCACATTAAATACCACAAGACTTAAGGGAGTGACAGAAAGGTCAGTGGCTGGTTGCATGGTCCCAAATAAGACACGATGGACCTACAAAAAGAAACATAATTGTATGTTCATTGAATATTATCCTCCTACCGTTGCTTTTGTTTGATCTGGGTATGTTTGCTTTAGGATTGAGGAACTTGATATCAAATTTCTTTACTTTTTGAAATAACCTCAACATCAATGCTCTTGTAAATCGTATTTCCAGAATTAGGTGCAGTTTCAGTACTATTCAGAAATTTAACTCCATCCATATTGGTTAGTGCTACTAACATATCTGTTTGCTCAAAAGAAGTTGACATATACATGTGTACCCCTTTCACTGTCAGAAAGGAAGCCCCATATCATGCCTATACTGAGCTAAATCAATCCCTCCAACCAAGTGTAAATGCACTAGGTCATCTTATCCACCTGGAAACCACTAATAGAGAAACTTTGCTAGTAGAAATCTAAGTCCTGGTCTTTAATTATGGGCACATACTCTTCTTCTAGTACTAATTTATGTCAAGTCTGAATCGAACACGATGCACCCGCATGGCCCCTCGAGAGTTTCTTATTTTTAAGCTAAAAGAAAAGGAAAAACGATGGAACTTCACTATAAATTCAAAATCAACACGACACAAACACACACAGCTAAAAGATTCACTAAAATAACTTCCCAACGTCAAATAGAGTAATGAAATGAACAATGGCAGCACTGAAAAATCCATTGAATGTACAACCAATAGCAACATCAACTTACAAAGTTCAGATGGTCTTTGCAAGAATTTTAACATGGTAAGCCAAAAAGAACAAGAGCAAAGGTTTATTTGGCAATAGTCTTCAGAATTCAGATTGTTGTTTACACTGGGATCTTTAACATCACTGTAGGGCATCAATAAATAAAAAACAAACTCTTAGCAGCACACTCAATGTTTTATCTGCTTCAGTCAACCATTGAATGTACTTACCTACATATTTAACTTCCAGTGACCACAGTAACCTTCAGTTTGTTACAATCAATGGAAAATTCTTTAAGCCACAAGAAGGAAGAGAGAAGTTACAATCAGCATAAAATTCACAAATATTTAGAATACCCATTGATTGATATGGAGAAGACTTGCGATGGCCTAAGAAGATAAACTGCAGCATATATACGAACATAAACTGCAGCATATCTGGCAAGTATGTGTTTTTAACATATCTGAAGTATCAGAAGGTTCTTGCAAAAGTAAATTCTTGCCAGCTCATGAGGGGAATGAACGTACACATAAGGAATGATTGTGGAACAAATACACAGACATGAAAAAGTAAAAGAAGTATCATGTTCTTACATCATAGATGTGTAAAAGGGCATATACATATGATGCAACGATATGCACATACTCTATCATGTACATGATGGAAGATCTTCCAGAATACGTAGTGCTAACTATTAGAAGGGTCGAGCTAACAAGAGGGAAACCAGTAAAAGAAAAACACTGTACATAAAAAAAGAATAAAACTCATAAACTTGTCCAAAGTGCAACTGGAGAACTTGTTACTCGCATCTACACATGATAGGCCTAAATTAAAAAGGTATGAAGAAACAAGAAACTGATAACCCTGTCCAAACAGTTGAAATGAACACAACAGGTTAGAACCTTCTGGGTTTAGACGGACCTGAAGGTCCTGCCTTCTTAAAAATTCCACAGAAGATGCATCCAGGAACCTTTGGTGAAGGTGGATCCTGTGCTGGGGGTACATGGCGAGTATGGAAAGCCTGGCTGTTGCTACACCTGGTGTGCCCTGCGCCATCGCCATGCCTACGCTGCAGCCCAATGGACCCAACACTACGAGAGTGCCTCAGCTCCAAGACTTCGCCTTCTTGATCTCTCTGGCTATGGTCCTCTGACATAAGCCTCTCATCCCAGACCAAGCCAGAAGAACCAGACCTTCTAAATGTCTGTGAAGATCTCTGCAGCCCAGCCATCTTTCTCAAGGTGGTTCTCTATCTAGGTAGCAGTACTATGGTATGTAATGAGGAGTTGAGGAGTAGGGGAGCAAGAGAATGATATCTCAACCAGGCTAAATAGCATATGTATCCACAAATTGGAAATATTACAAATTGTGGGGATGAGGGTCAGGTGATGGTGACAGGCAGATAGGAGGACTATGGATTAGGAAGGCTTGCCTACACAACGAATTGGCATCAAGCAATCGATTGATAAATCGACAACGCAACGGAATCATTTATCCTACTAAACTATTGGTGCTACACTACGTTTTTGTCTCTTGTGCATGGAAGATAGATACTATTGGCAAGTGTCAACTGGAAAATTCAGTAGTAAATTCTTAACTAAAAACCTTTGTGCTTACACATCATGGTTTAATTTTTAAATGCTATTTTTACCTGACTGTAGCTATCAACAATCATGCCCATTTTTTATACCGGTGCTAGACATCGCATCACCTCATGACTGAATGAATCATCGGAGAACCACCAAATCAACAGATAAACCAATCTATAGACGAGAGGAATATCACGGCGATTAAGGCGAGGGTTCCAGGTGCCCCTATCCATCCAGCCCCCAACCCTAGCACGCAACAAGCCAAAACGAACGGCCTCCTCCTCTCCTCGCTTTCAACACGAATCCCCCTTGAAGAAGCCAATCCTCTCCTAGACGCTAGTACTACTACGTGGTTTCAGTTCCTATTCCTATCGCCGCCGGCGATTGCGACATCCACTACGCCGCCGTCGCCGACGATCCGTGTGGCGTCGCCCTACTCGGTTTGAGGTTGCGGCATGGGTGAGATTCGCGTCCGTACCTTGGCGGGGAAGCGGCAGCGCGGAACCAGCCGAGCGCGCACGGCGGCAAGCCGGAGACGGTCCCCCCTGCCTCTCCGTTTCCCCTCTCCGCCGCCTCCATTGCTCTCTCTCTCTCTCTCTCTCTCTCGATCTCTCTCGATCTCTCGCGGCGCGCAGTGAGAATTGAGGAACAGATCGATATCGTGGTGTACTGGTGTGGAAGACGAGCCGCGGCGACGGAAGTCACGGAACAAGAATTGTTCAGTCGATATCGTAGTGTTTTTTTTTTCATTTTATTTACTTTCATTTCAAACTTTAAAAGTAAACACTCAAAAAAATTAATTTTCAAATTAAACCTCTTTAACCGGCGTGCTCATTTGGTTATGCGGCAAGCCGGCAACTCATATTTCTGTGACTATCGTGTGAACATCTCTCCTCCATGAGTTGCAGCAGAATGCGAGACGATGATCAGTTGATCAAATTGATTAATACCGTCGTGAGGAATTGCATTGGCGAATCAAGTTTACTGTACACGCAGCATTACGCCAATGGCAGCAAATGTCGAGCTGCATCTTCTGGTCTAAAACACAAACGGGTCATAATGTAGAGCAACATCTCAAGTCTTTAATCTGTCTCTAAATTATCCGAAGCAGTTTCGAAACATCTCATGAACATCAAGAATACAGCACAAAAGGCAGGATTTGATTCTCAATGCACATTATTGAGAGGTGTAAAAGAGGTCAAAACTTTTTCAAGTTTGGAACCAACTGCTGTGACTTGATAAAATGGTTCAGCTGTGGTTTATTCGTTGTCATGGCACCATAGCAGCAAGCATGTCAGCATTCTATGTCTTCACTCTCCACCACTCGCTTAGAATTTGTATACCATATCTGCCGTGTATCCTAGCTCTTTGAGAATGCCGGTGAGCTGCAAATTAACCAGATTTTATATTAGTATAAAATTTAAACGGTTAACATGGCCATGAAAAAACAGAGAAGCACTAAACAATGAGTAGGTTGTAGTGGTTAATGCAGATCTAGGATATAACTGATATCTTTCTGATAGGAATACTCTCTGATTAACTCAAGAGTCTCAGCAGGCAAAAGTCATCGCTCAGTTAGGAATTATTATTATCTTAGTATGTGTGTATCCAGAATTCCAAATATCATATTTCTACTGCTTTCATACAATTAAGGAACATCAGAAATGTCACTAACAACCAGAAAACGCATATAGTTAAATTGATTCACATTTCCCTGACAAAAAAAAAGGATTCACATTACCTCGCCCTGTGATCTATCCTTTGCCTTGTCGCCAGATATATGATTCATCATACCTGGTGGACCACAAACCTGACCAAGCGAAAACCATGGAATGGGTGAGGTTTCTGTACAATCCAACATTAATAATCATATTTATGATACACATAAATGAAGATAATGTTGATGGAGTAAGCATGCCGAAAAAATGGTTAAATTCTTATCAAAAGTTCAAAAAAACAGCAGAACTATAAGTAGCAATGTCAAAAACTACTCACGAGAATCAAAGAATCCTCCCCAGGACCTGGCAAACCTTTCAAGGCCATATCCTTTGATATGTAGCCAACACCACCCCTCCAGTCACTTGATGGTTTATCCACCGTGTAGAATACCTGAAAAATTACAAATGTGTGTTAAGCTAACAGAAATAGGGGCTGATCGAATGCTCTTGTTGCTGCAGTGGTTGCAGCTGTGGCTGTTCTCTGACTCTGCTGTGTGTAGCTGTTTTCAGCTGCCGCAGCCACAGTGGCTGTGGCAGTAAGCACAACCGATCAGCCCTATAACTTTTCCCAGGTAACCAGGTCGCAATGATTTAACCCTGTGATACCAACCTTGAAATTTGGATAGCTACTGGCAAGTCGATCTAATTCCCTTTTCAGCAAGATATCATCTGGCGACACATTGGCATAAATTAAGGAAACCTATAAACATCAAGAAACATACAAAAATCAGATTAGAACAAAAGGACAGAACATTAATGAAATATTATATAGCTAATAATGTTATTTGTGGTAGCAGTATGAAAGTAGATACATTGAGTCGGCATGCACACCAATGTTATACAATATGACAATATTGTTCAGTAAAATGATAGTTTTAGCAAGATATCATTAGGGTGCAACGAGTTTTGGCAACAAACCTGAGTGTTGTCATCAGGGTTTTTCAGGATAGCCCTGACAACCTGCAGCATTGGTGTTATCCCAGTACCACCAGCGATCTGGAATCATATGCATACACTTTATTTAGCATATATGGTATGTATAATAACAGAAAAAGAAACAAACTGGCTTGCTCAAAGACTCAAGAAAATAAATAACATCGGAACTTTTCTAGCTTTTGCTTGCTGAACTAAATTGGCAAACAAAGACACATGAATAAGGTTGAAGCCCTGTCCTACCATGCCAATTTGCTTCTTCATATTTGGGCTGTATCTGAGCTTTTCAATGGGCCTGGAAAAAGAAAAGGAAAGGAATACATAAATCACAGAGAGCCAATAACATGCATATAGAACTCAACAGATTTATTCCACATTACCCTTTGACCTCAACAACATCTCCTGGTTTCAAATTTGCAAAATACTGACTCATTTTCCCATCAGGGTAAACCTATGCAACATACAGAAAGCAGCAAAAAAAAAAGAATTTCTCTTTCAGTACTTGCACTAGAGCTAATGATCTAAAAGCAGTTAACTATCCTCAAATTCAGACATCAAATCTGTGTTACCTTGATCAATAGGTCAAAGTATCCTTTAGAGTCTGGATCGGAGATAGGTGTATACCTGCAGAAAACAGGTTAGGATTCCAATATAAATCAAATCAAATAGCCAGACTAACCTATATTACAATATGCAATAATAAATAACTGTTTCTGTTTCTGCTTACGGGCGAATGACATATTTTCTTCTTCCCTCCACTTCCTCTCCTATAGGAGCCCTGAAATATATTAATTGTTTTAGAGAGTCTCCAAGGTATTAAAACATATAAAAAATACTATTCTTGCTATCAGAAAAGTACATGCAAAATGTTCGATGGCTGTTAAAAATTAAGGAGATGGAAGGCCAAAATACCAAACAATTTTCTGCTGAAATGTATGGAATGGTCTACAGAACCCTGTCTTATCTGATATGACTAATTGCTAAACAGTGGAGTGTCATTTAACATGAGTCAAAAGAACATGAACTATATTTATTCATTTAAAACAAGTGAGTTTCTGTTTCACGTGATAACTATTACGAGCAGTAGTGGCAATAATAATTATTAGGTAGAACTCTATTTCAGCTAAGGCTATTAACATATCATCTGCATCTGTAGCATTCTTAAAAAAAATCAATTGGTTCATTTAACTTATATGAATG
This sequence comes from Leersia perrieri, assembly GCA_000325765.3. Lineage (NCBI taxonomy): Eukaryota > Viridiplantae > Streptophyta > Magnoliopsida > Poales > Poaceae > Leersia > Leersia perrieri. The sequence goes on from CM002476.1 coordinate 3,045,343, forward strand.
ATTTTTCATAGTAGAGGTATCTATCGTATCCAGGAAAGTACAGAGATACCTTGTTATGAGACATGAAGCAACATCAAGGCCCAACTTAGTAGATGGGTCAAATGAAAATCTGCAAGATCAAATCACTTGCATAAGCCTTAAATTAAGACAAATAAACTAACAAAATAACACAGCATTATTCAGCATTGATATTTGAAAAACTCATCTTGCCAAGGGGGAAATTCAATAAACACAATTTACAGAGGAAAACAAGAACTAACATGAACCAAGGGAAATTGATAGTTGGTGCAATTAGTCAAAATACAGAAGCATTGTGTAGCACTATACTACATAAGCTAATAGATAATATATACAGTCACAGGATGATGGTTTATGCCTCTACGGTTTCACACAACGAAGACAGATTGACAGAGTAGGTAGAAAAAAAATGCAATTTGTTGTCCAACTATATAGTTTTGTTCTTACCTAAATAAATGTGAATTGTGGCTAACCGTTGCCTTCTCGTGGAGCTTGAACTCTAGCCATTTGTCGGGGTTAAGTGCTGAAAAGCAAGAGAAAAATTGTCAATTAGAAGAAAATGCAGAAACATAAACAGTATAACAGTACACTGAATTAATTAAATTTGCTAAAAAAAAATTCAAATCAACGCAAAGCTTGCAAACTGCAACAGAGTCGGGCGAGGAGGATTCCACAACTGTGTATATCAACATAGTGGTGATCAGACAGAATTATAAGCAACAGAACCACTTAAAAATAGCTATGATGCAGCAATGTAGACTATCCAAACTACATCATGAGATGCATACAAGACCGCCCTAATGGAACTTCTACATGTATGCCAATCCAACCATGCGGAAATCCACAATTCAGGCAACATATTGTTGTGCATTAAGTACCATTTGACAGTAGTATGCCTGGAGGAACAAACGGAATATATATGAAAATTTCCATTTGAAATCGGTTGGCGATCCTCTTCCTACGAATTCGCCTAAAATTCCTATGCAACGAACAATTTGGAGTATTGTTCATTCAGGCGTTCGCGTCATTAGCCACTCCAGCGGTCCAGCCTCGAGTTGGAAGCAGGAAATGCCATAAGACAACAAACGGGACAACAATAACCCACGAGGACACATAAGAACCTTGTCTACTAATCCACACATCCACGAAACCTAGATCGGGATAACAAGGAAGGGGATCCCGCAGCTCACCAACTTTAGCAGCGGCATCCTCGCCGTTCTCCTCCATGAGCGCCTGCAACCAACCATTCGGCACCATGAGACAGAGAAACGAAAGCTGAAGGAGAAATGGAGGTGAGAGGAGGATGCAGGTTCAATTCGTACGACGGTCGGGGGAGACGAGGCGCAGAACAGCGCCGCCCCGCCGGCGACGGCGGCGGCGGCGGAGAGAGGCATGCGGCCGCGGTGGGTTCCGGCGAGCCTACGCAGCAGCAGCGCCGCCATGGTGGAGGAGGAGAGGAGTCGAAAGCGAGCTCTCGATCGGTGGTGTTGACGTGGAGTGATTCCGAGATCTGACACCGGTGTGAGTTGATTTCGCCCGGATGGTGGGATGAGAGCAGAGGCTGACAGTGTGGGCCCCACTGCCCAGTGATCTCGCAACAAAAGCGACTCCTCACTCTATCCCGTGTTTATGTTATCACTCAAATGAGGAGGTGAAAAATGTATATTAAACTGAAAGTGCAATTTCACATTTTTTTCGAAGATAATAAATCTGTTTTGATAAAAATTTGGTATATCGTCATATGACATGTGGTTTCAAATCTCCTGGCTGAAAGTCCAAGGTTCAGCTGAAAATTTGGAACCAACCATCTAAAGTACTTTTTTGAAATGTATGTATGGAGGTTTTCAAAAATTTTAATTGGTGGTTCAAGTAAGTTGGTATTTAAATTTCTAAGTTAATGTTATCGCAACATTTAAAATAATGAATTATGTTAACAATGAGTTTACCAAGTGTTACACTTAACATTTAGTGGCTCGTTTAAAAAACAATTAAAATAATTTATCGATAATGCTTGAATGAGGGTCTTCGTCCCGAGACAAGTTATCGAACACCCTCATCCATCTCTGACCCACTCGAAAAATAAAAAGGGAAAAGTAAGGATGCTGGTGGAATGGTCGGTGGATTGACCGACGGTGGGATGGGCGAATGAACGATGAGCGGTGGGATGTGCGGGTGGGCAGGTTCCTCTGTTGATATAGTGAAGTAGAGGTCGGCTGCTTCTTCGTTGTTGCCGTTGCAGGAGACCAAGCGGCCGGCAGCGGTGTCTCGATTGTCGCTCATTTGTGACGTCCATGAACTGAGCAATGAGCTCATCCATGTCGTCCTCACTTGTCCTTGCCATCAATTGGTATGTGGTTGAATGGATATCTGGTTCTTTCATCACTTCGGTAAAGATAACACACAGCCTGCACACTGGTGATGGTCTCAGCCCCACTGGAATAGGGGCCACGGGAGGCGGCACGGGCACCGGTTATGGCCTCGAGCTTACCGACGGTGACAACACACAGGAACGTTTACGGTCGATGAAACATTTCACAATCGAGTGATGAAACGTCCATGAACGATTTCATTGAAACATTTTCCTTCAAGTGTTACATTTTTTTTTCTAAAACGAAGTGAAACAGTTTGCAGACCATCCGATGAATTGCTCCCCCCAATGGGTGCTCGGTGCCTAGTTGCTTCCATATTTTATAGTAAAGTGTTAATTTTTTGTTCAAGTTAAAAAATGACGCCATCGCTAGATAAGACCCTGAGCTCGATTGCAATCGCACGGGGCGGAGCTTAAGTTGTCTTTGTTGGAGAAGGTCGTTGAAAATGACAAAGAAGCTAGTTCTAGGCTGGTATAAATCATGACTTTTGTTGTTTCAACCAATGTATCGTAATGTTTGTGTTGGTTAAAATGTTGTATTGAGTGTTTTGTTGTGTTTCATTTTGATTCTTTGATTTTTTTTTTGGTGCATTTTGGGATTTTGTTGGTGTTTCAAGAACACATTGATGTTTCACAATTGGTGTTGCGGTTGGTTTCTTTTGAATGTTGCACATATAAGTTTCTAGGTCTTAGTGTTCCATCCAACTAAAACATCTTTTGACAAAGCGATCAAGCATTGCACGATCAAGAGATGAAACGTGCAAGAACGATTTCTATTCAAACATTTTTCCTCCGAGTGTTAAAAAAAATCTAATATGAAGTGAAACAGTTTACGAAGCATCTGATGAACTTCTTCCCAACAGACATCCTTTGCCTAGTTGCTTTCCATACTTTTATAGTGAAGCGTTCATTTTGTGTTTAGGTAAAGAAAATGTTAACTAAGAAATGGCACAAGTGATTAATAATTTGTTTATTTAGAAAGCAGATTGCCTTTTGAACCATTGGATTGTCCCTTTAGATTTGTGACTCATCAGCCCAAACCCTAATAGCCCATCTTCCTTCTTGTTATTATCCTTCCCCACCACTCCTCTCTCGCAGCAGCCTCATCTCCACCCCCTACTCCCCTACCACCGCCGCGACCCCTATCTCGCAATCTCCATCTCTCCCCTTCGACCACTTCGGTCGCTGCTCCTCTCTTGTATCTCGATCGCCGTCGCCACTCCTCTCTTGCATCTCAATTGTCGCCGCCACTCCTCTCTTGCATCTCTATCTCCTTCTTTCCGACCATCGTTGCAACTCCTCTCTCACATTTGTCTCCTCGCTTTCATCGCCGCCACCATTCCTATGTTGCATCTCCATCTTTCCCTTTCAACCATCACCAACAATCCTCTCTCTCATCTACATCTCCCCCTCTCAAAAGATCGCTGCCATGAATCGTCCGCGCAACACCGTGCTTCCGTTTGATAGAGAGGACACTGATCTAACATGCCCCTTTTTTCGATTCTCCGCCACCACCTCCACCTCTATCGACGGCCAACACCACCTAACATGTGTTCGATGCTACCATTCAAAGATCTACATCTACCGACCACCATGATAGGTAATCCATCCTTCCTTTTTGTTATTGCATCTGTATCTTGTGACCACCCTACTAACCACCGGATCTAGGGTTGCTACTCCGTTGAACCTTAAAGATTTCACAAGTAATGATTGATGGTGAAGTAGGCATGTTATTCCTCTAAAATCAGGTACTTATTATTGCTGTTTTTTAGATTGTTTCAGGAAAAACACTCTATCTCATAAAGATCTACTATCTTGTATTCCTAGAGAATTAGGTAATACCCTTTTTAAACTTTCTTCAAGCAGCAGGCTGGTTAATGACTTGAAACTGTGAACTTCAACTCAAATTCTAAGCTAGAACAAATATGCAACAATCTTCAATAGAAGGGATAATAATCCTCTTTCACCAGGTGTAATAGAAACATAGTATTTAAAAAGAATCACTCAATTCTCAATCTTACCAGGAAAAAAAAAAGCATATATATGGCAAATGTTTCTTGTGTTAATGTGCAAGGCTGGCGAGCCTTTGGCATAACTTCTTTTGTTTGTATAAATGTGTACATATTTGCACATGGATATGGACATATAAAAGCTACTAAGTGGTGGAACTGTATGTCTGTACATATATCTCCTGTAATTTCCTCACTATAGTTTCCATTTGATTTCAGGAGTACAGCTGAGAATAAATGAGGTGCCAGTATGATGATGTTTTCATATGGAAAGGAAAATAGGTAAGTTCTATCCGACACCCTGCTTGCTTACCATTTCTCATCATAATTTGCCCCTAATTATTACCTTGAAAAAGGCTAATCATATAAGTCATAATCTTATATTGGTTGATTGTTATGCACATAATAGCTACATCATCCAATGGAACAAAATTATTTTTCCATACTTTAGGAGCAGTGGTCAGTTCATAAACTCCAAACTGAATGTTCTGACAAACATGACGAAGAATCGTAAAACAAAGTTTGAGAAATATACAGTTTCTTAAATCATTCTCTGTTAAATCACAAAAAATTGTAAAACATTGCAAAAAAATTGTAAAACATTCAGCACACTCGACAGCTCTTTCGACAAGAGCCATAGTAGTCTGGGCTTCCCATCATAAAGACTGGATTCCTGTCACACTCACCACTAGCAGCCCAACTGACACATCTATCATCTTCATCGGTGCACTCATCCTCAGATGCCAGTGACGATTTTGGATAATCATTTTTTCTCAAATGTATATGCTTTATGGCTAGCCATTTCTCTCCTTCAAGAACAGAACATTCTTCATATTGGCTATCCTTATCTGGTTCTCCATCAGGCTTTAAATTGAACAGCAGGATTGCATTGCCCTTGGCAGGTCGCACTGCATAACCAGAGCATTGAGATAGTGCCCCCTCCTTAGCTTGAGCATCCTTCATCTGAAATTGTAGTTTAGTATAGGATCTTCTCCAAAAACGAATCAAATCACTTGAAGAAATTAAATATCATGCCTGGACTATAAACAGTGGACAGTTATTCTAAGGTGATCTGAAAAGTAGGCCGGTGAGAATATAATTACCTCAGATCTGGGGAAAACAGTTTCACCACCTTGCTTGACATCAGAAACATACATCAGAATTGTCACAAGCCTATGGCTACCATTGCCTGATTTAGGTTCATCCTTGACACTGTCACTTTTGTTCACTCCATACTTGAAAACCTGAATGCTCTCTCCATATTCTGAAACCAGTAGGATTGTCAGAAGCCAGTACACAACATGTCAGGTTCTTGCATTGTAGAACGAATTATTACCTTTTGGAAGAAAGCTCCACAATGATATCCTATCCTCAATCTTGGAAACAACTGTGTCCTTCAAGAATACAACAATATAGGTGTTTAGAAGTAGAGCAGTTCATCTCTAATACTAGTTCATACCATAGATCATAAATTCATTTTTAAAAAAAAAATCCACAAATTTTACTTCTAATATAAGCTCTAGATCCAAAAGAAAATGATGAAGAAAATAAACACTAAGAAAGATATATAAAACTCCAATTTCATTTAACTGCAGTAACACCTAACCATCAAATTACAGGCTAAATCATACTAGAGTCAAATATATGGATCAAGGTTTCTCTTTCATTTATTTCAATGCACATTTCCTGCATGATTCCAAAAAAAAAAAAGAACACTCATAAAAATTATGAAAGAGGAATGGATACTCCATTTGGTTATCAGCTAGGTATACTTTGAGACCTACCTCAATGTTGTTATAGGAACTATTACTATCACCATCAGTAACTACTGAAGATGGCTTCATATTACCACGTGCCTGCGGTAATGAAACGATAAGCAGATAAGCTTCAAGAGCACAAATGTAAATAGTAAATTGTGATAGCAATATTACAAAAACATTACCATAGATACTAAGTGGCCGCACTCCATGTCAGAAAGAAAACCTTCATACAAGAAGACCCTATATTAAGGTAAGAAATGGGATTTGCCCACCACGTAAAGAATAATACGACAACAAAGTCTGAGAATTAAGCAAGTGACACTCCAAGTACACGACTATAAGAACCCAAGTTCTACTTCAAATGATAAGACATGCAAACAGATAAGTGGAAGGGGGGTAAATAATCATCATTTCAAGCTAATGAAACAAACCTTGGATGCCATGAGAGTCTCTTTGATTTTGAAGGGTCAAAAACACCTGAGGTTGCAGCAGTTGAGCCACTTGTGGAGTTCACTAAATTTTCTTGTCGAATACTCGCATTAAACCTGAAAAGAGTGATACATCAATTACACCACATATGTTCTGCAAAGAAAATAACTCAAAAAAGTGTTTTTTTCCTTTATCCTGTCAGCTAAGTCCCTCCTTTCTCTCATGGCAGTCCTCATTATCATTTACGCATCTATGTCATCCCTTTCTCCACTGTATCTTGATTGTAATAATAAAATTGGTTTGTCCTCGGTTTTATGATGGTAAATCTCTGATACACTACTAAATGTTTGCTTTAATCCTTAAGGATAATCAAGGCAATTCATCCAAAGTTATATACCCAAAAAAAAGTTATTTCTGGTTATGTGCATACCCAGAAAGAAACTCTTTTTGCGACGGAGGTAGTATATAATAACAACACTAGCATTTTAATAATGCTCTATTGCTCTTCTAGATTATTATTACCAGGGAAATCAACACAACATAATCAGGTCACAATATCCAATAGGCAAGATTATACTTTAGACTTCAAAAACATATTTTTGTTCACTAACAGTAATCTACGAATGTTTATCCTTTTTGTGTGTGTGGATGGGTCAAAGTTACCCTACAATAGCAATTGTTTTGTAAAACATGTCAACTCTCATAAGACCCAATCCTAGAAACTAAACCATGCTACCCTTACCCAATTCCTGTCTAAACTAAAACACGTTTCTTGGGCACCAAATTCAACCAGAGAACAGCAAGAGCAAGAAGAGAGATACCTGCGAGAAGAAGCCAGAGCACAAGGCGGTGCAGTTGCTAGCCATGCTGCGACGAGCACCACCACTGCTTCAATCCCAAATCCCATGCTCCCCTCTTCTCTTCCTCCGGTCTTCACCCTCCTCGCCTGCATCTCCACCGGTCGCCGGTCTGGAGCTCTTTCTCTGCAAATGAACAGATCCGGATCTCTCTCTCTCCCCTTCTGCAAAAGAACCAGCGAGATCCATTTCTCCAAGAACCAGACCATTCGGCGAGTGACGGCCTTCAAGCCCAGTGGGCCGCATTTCCACCAAAAAAGGCCCAGTCACCACTGAGAAAGACGGACGGACGCAATCCAACGACAACAGATAAAATATTCCGATTCCACACACATTCACGGCAATCCAGGCCTGCAGTCTTATTTGAATCCAGGGATTAAATATAGACTGATAATAAAACTAATTACATAAATTAAGGCTATTTCACGAGATGATTTTTTAAGCCTAATTAATCCACGATTAGCAAATGTTTACTGTAGCATCACATTCGCTAATCATGCACCAATTAGGCTCAATAGATTCGTCTCGTAAAATAGTCCAAAGTTATGGATGGGTTTTATTAATAGTCTATGTTTAATACTTCTAATTAGTATACAAACATTTAATGTGACAGGGACTAAAAAGAAGTCGATGGAACCAAGCAGCCCCTTAGACGCACATTAGACGCACAGAATTCAACAACAGCATTTCAAAAAAAAAAAAGGAAATCAACAACAGTTTAAGACACAGATATTCCGATTCCAGAGGCATTGACGACAATGTAGGTCTGCTTACAGTCTTCCAGCACGGAATACAACAACGGTTTAAAACACACAAATAAATAGTCTGACCGACACAACCAAAATAGCAAAATCACAGTTCAGCTTGGAAGCAAATTGGTATAAGTAAAATCCATATGTTTCTTGACGACCATAAGGAAGCAACGCAAACGATCGACGACGTCGCAAGCAGAAGTAGCCAGGCAATCCCGGCGACCATCGTCGATGATAGATGATGGCTTTCATGGACTAACATACCCGTCCATCCAGTCGCCATAGATGCCAGACATCTTCTTGCGGCTAAGGATCTCCAGACGGGTTAGCTTCCGCCCTTCCTGTTCCGGCTGCTGCTCGACCAGATTGACATTGTTGGCGGCTGTCGCTGGCATCATAGACGACGTGACGCCATAGCCAATGTTGTCGTTGTTGGCAGCACGGACGACAGGCGGCGCCATGGACGACGTGGCGCCGTAGCCAATGTTGGTGTTGGTGACATGAGCTATCGGCGCCATGTACTGCACGACGCCATAGCTGCCGTTGTTGACGACGCCATGGAGTGGTGCCATGGACGACCCGAGGCCATAGCCGCCGCCACCGCTGTTGTTGGCAACATGAGCAGGCGGCATCATGGACAACCCGCCATAGCCGTCGCCACCATTGCCGTTGTTGTTGTGAACAACATAGGGAAGTGGTGGTGGCGCCATTGACGGAACGGAGATGAACGTCCTGGGCACGGTCACCGCCATGTTTGCCCGAGCTGGTGGCTCTGTCATCGATGAGTATGACAGCCTCGACCCCTGTCGGATCTCTGCACCAAACACAAACACATACGAGTATGACATGTCTCGTCAGGTTTAATAGCCATGATCCGTGAGATCTCGACATGATCAGATCAGTGTTTTAAATCACAAATTAAAGCATTTGGCTATCGATCTACTAGAACTACTAATAGCCAGTTAAATAAAACTACAGCAACAAATATCTACTAAATTACACATGGAAGAAAATAGCGACATCCTCAATCAGCTACCGAGGGGACAAGGATCGAGGCTGTGGCCGGCTAATTCAAACTACGATTCAGATCATCCATGCACGTAACTACGTAAGCGTGATCTCGATCTATAGCTAGGTAGAGCATATATCTAAGCAATGGCGAGAGAGAGAGAGAGGTGTTTGATAGATTATTACCTGCGGCGGAGACGTGGGGGAAGGCGCAGGACGCCCCGAAACGGCACCTGCCCAAGTCCCTGAACTCGAAGCACACCTTGGTGATGGATCGGTGGCCGCCGCCGCCGCCATAGTTCGCCCTGCCGATGAACTCGTGCCCCATGCCGCCGCCGTAGTTCGCCCTGGCGTTGTACCCAAGATTTCCCCCGCCGCCGCCGCCGCCGCCGTAGCTTGCCCTGGCGACGAACTCCTGCCCCCCTCCTTGCACGCCCTGCGGCGCCGCCACCGCCTGCGCCGGTGGCGGCGTCAGCGCCGCCTCCGGCTTGATCCAGCCGCCGGCGACAGCGGTGAGAGAGGAGCGGATCTCGGCGGCGCCGTGAGCGAACGTGCAGCCTTCGCCGTGCATGCACCGGCCGCTCATCACGAACGCGTCGCACATCCTCGTCTTGTAGAACAGCTTCTTCTCCTCCGCCGCCGGCGCCGGCGCCGGCGGATCCACACCCCGTGTCCACGCCATCGGCGAGGGGGAAATCACGATCACGTCGTCCGACTCGTACCGGCCGCGGTTGTTGCCCCCCTCCCTCATCTCCATCCCGTTCATCCCCGCCATGGATGGATCCCACGAAACCCTAGCGCGCTAGATCGCCGCCGCCTTAGCCAGAGAGGAGGAGAATGGGGAACAGCGGTGGTAGCGAAGAGCGAGAGAGGAGTGGAGAGAGTGATGGATTTATCATTTATACCTAGGATTATGGCACGATCGATTTGGGGGCAGGCGCCGTCTCCGTCGCAATCGGGATCGGGTCAGAACTCACACACAAGGTTCCGACCCGTGCGATCGATCGAACCGAACCTGTGTTCGATCGGTCGGTCGGCTGGGAATCGGCAGCATTTGGGTGCGGATCGATGATTCAAACGAGACGCACGCAGCCATCAGCCAGCCAGGCACGCGGTGGTGGTGGTGCAATAAACGGCTTGCCTCATTTGCTCCTCGTGCTCTCTTCTCGTCGAGCGCGGAGCGCTCATGGAGAACGTGACGCTCGCTTGCGCCGGCGCGGGGAGTTATTGGGCCATATTGTTTTTTGGGCTGCCGTTACATGGGCTCACTCCGCCGCGGCGGCGGCGGCGAGATATTGGGCTGGGAATTTACGAGCGGGAGAGAAGCGTTTTGATGGGCCGGTGAGTAAAAAGGCCGAACTTTGATGGGCCTAAATGTACTCTATGTGTTTGTGTGTTCAGTACAGCTACTGCACAGTGGTGTACTGCTACTGCAGCACGTTGAGCAATCATGCGGGCAAGGGGGCAAAACGAGATCATCATCATGATCCGTTCCATAGCCGTTCATCATCGTTCGGCAGTGGCCTCACCGTGTTCTTCTCACATGCGTGCAGCGAATCATGCACATTGATCTATCTCACTATCACACGCGGTACTACCAATACAATAATGCACAGGCGGATTCCATTTACAAATAGATTTATTAACGTTGGATGTACTTTAAGATCGAGATATACATCGAATCTCATGCTATGTATGCTTCAAGATCAGGACGTACATAAATCGTGAAAACTATATGCACCTAGCTTAGGAAAAACACGGATATGAATAAAGAGGTTTGCACCAGTGGTTGAAGAGTAAGGGAAAGACCGGAGGAAGAGAAAGGGAAGGAGAGGATGGGATTGAAGCAGCACTGGTGCTTGTTGCAACATGGACGTATTTGCGCCACCTGGTGCTCTGGATTCTACTCGCAGGCATTGTTTCTTCTTTCTCAAATTGGATTTGGTGCCCAAGAAATGAGCTTTTGTTTAGAGAAATTGGGTAAGTGTAGCATGATTCGGTTTCTAGGATTTGGTCTTCATAAGCGTTGACATCTTTTACAAAACAATTGCTGTTGTGTATAACCTTAACACACCCATCCACATGAGAAGGAAGAACATTGTAGACTAGGGGTGTAGTGAACAAAAACATGTCTTTGAAGTTTAAGGTATAAAGTTCACTGCTCCCTTCGTCCCTCAATGCAAGGGATTTTCTCTATGTATTCACATATAGGGGAAATCTCTTGTATTAAGAGATGGAGGAAGTATTGGATATTTGTGACTTGATTATCTTGGTTGTTTATGACAATGGTAATAATGTGTTAGGCTTAAAGCATTATCAAAATGTGGGTGATGTTAGTATATAACTTTGGACGAATTGCTTTGGTTATCCTTAAAGGTTGAGGCAAACATTTGATGATACATAAGAATTTTCCATCATAGAATTGAGGCAGACCAATTCAGTGATTACAATGAAGGTACATGGGAGAAAGGAAATGGGGGAAATGATGGGAATGGGGCCTGCCATGAGAAAGGGGGGGGGGGGTTGGTTAATTTTTACATACTAGGCTATTCTATAGGAATATTTTAGGAAAATAATAAGACCTCCTTTGGAATGCAGGATTGTGAAAACATGTAATAAGAAAACGTATGATAGAATGCCATGCTCATTGATTATTTATAGGAATTAAAAGCACGATGGCTCCCAAAGTTGCTTTTGGTTGACAAAAGAGAAATATATGCTTCCTTTATCCACAAATATAAGGACTTTTTTATGGACTTGGGGCACATTCTAGTATATGTCCATATTTATAGTATTAGGACGTGTCACATCCACCTAAAATTTCTTATATTCACGGACGAAGGGAGTAGGAATTTAAGAGTTATAGGAAGAAAAAAATATGAGGTATAATCTCTTGCTTATTTTCTTTTCAAAATCTCTATAGGATTATCCACATTCCTTTAGAATGTTAAATAAATGGATATGGCTTAATCATTTGTTTCAAACTTAGTAAGGATTGAGATACTCCAAGATTCATATGTTTTTCGTACAAATCAAAAGGGACCAAGCAAGAGGTATCACCTCGTATTTCTCTTCTTATTTTGTCTTGAGTTCCTTCATTTTTCGTATGTATGTCAATCAATCAACAACAACTTTGGAGCTTTATCGTGTTTTAAAATCCTATAGGAATTTAACGAGCATGAAATTTTATTCCTGCGTATTTCTTATTATGACAATCTTGTGGTTCTAAGGAGCCCTTATACGGTCCAAAACCTATAGGAAACTTTCTAATATATCTATCCAAAACAAAGAAATATCCATTTCAAAATCATGTGAATTTCCTTAGGATTGCCTCAAATTATGCGGCTTTTTGAGGATTTAAACATAAGGCAAGGTCCTACCTCCTATAAAGTACTATCCCATTGTGTGAACTTATGTGTTTGCTGCTACGTTCTATCCAAATTTATGCCATACATGTCGTTTTGCTTTGTTTTATTCATCCATAGGATTTAAGGGTCAAGGCATCTGAGTGACTGAGTCCTACGTTTTTCTCCATCATTTAAATTTCGGAAATATGTGTACCATTGAAGTTGCATAGACATATCAATCAATATATGGAAAAACCTGACTAATGAGAACTAACAAATGAAGCGATTAATATCTCAATCAGTGGACAGCTATTTACATGCAACCATGTCATGTGGGTATATGGATCTAGCTAGCTCGAGCCTCTCGAACTATAATAATCGAACAACTATCAATCATCCCGTCGATAATGATCAGCTCAATTTAATTAATACACTATAGCTCAAGCGATCGACACACGTGAGCATCCTTCAAAAGGAGAATCGCACACGAGTGATTACCATCATTTCATTTGATTTGTCTAATCGAGCAAGAATAGTCGTTCACCGATCGATCGGGTGAGAGATCACATCAACGAACGTACGTAAGCTAGCTAGTATACGCGATCGAGTGACCAGTCTATCGATCGATGGCTACACATGTACATGCTAAGCTGATCGAGCTTGACACGAGACGACGACACACACGAGTTTCGTGGCCGATCGATGTGACCGATCAGAGTGGCTCCGAGAGAGTGAAGACAATAGAAGTAAGCATCATATATTCGAGCTAGCTAGCTGCTACTACTCTGGTTAATTTGCAGCCCTGTGTGGGGAAGACGACGGCGTACGGCCGGACGGCGGCCGATGCATGCACCTGCCTCTTTATCTGATGAGGTGATGAGTATTTGTTCACTTATTTGATAACGGCGTGTCCATTTCTGTCTCGCGTTTTCGTTTGGTAATTTGGTGCTCTCGATCGTGATTCGTGAGACGGATAGTTGGTTAGATCGAGCTAACTAATCAATCAATCAAACCGGCACATTCTACCTCGGACCCTCCATGACACATGTACGTGCCTGTATATTCCTTTTGTCCACCATAATATAGTACATGTGTTTCAAATTCGATCTTGTAATACTTTGAGCATTTTATAATCGTTGATCAATGCTGTTGTAGCACTTGTTAAACTAATAGTGTCTCGAGGTATCAAAATAATAATATAGTCATTTATTCATCATGTCACGTTGGAATGAATGGTTAAAATATAGTCATTTATTCATCAAGTATTCATGTCACGTTGAAATAAATGATTGGATTGTATCTTAGTACCTAGATGTACTGGTACCTTGAGATACCATTTGTTGAACCATAAAAAATCTCTTATTAACTAACGCGCGCGCACTTTTTCGTATAGAGTACCGAGATGGAGGTAAGATTTGAACGACTACTGGTGCTTCCATGTCTCATTGGACCGATGCAATTGTGTATTTGATAATTTACATGCAACATGATCATCGTATGTTACATTTTAAACATTTATAAATTTATCAATAAACAATATGAATATGATCTTATGATAAATTTATCTAGGAACAAAATATACTTACTCTCAGATATGTATTCGCGTGTTTGTGAGCGTGGTGTTGATTATGTAGTGTGCGCTGTACGTGTGTGTGTCTACCGTGCAATAAAAAAAGAATTTACTCTCTATTAGATGCATTAAAACTAAATATGATTTTGTCCAAGTAATTCAGGACTTGTTTGCTTTGGTACCATATCAAAATATCCACACTACTAAGTTGTAGGCAAATTTTAATATTATCAATTCTTTTGGCAATATACGTGTAACAGACACATTTTGACACGCTTGACATGTCGCGAGCTGAATTGCTGGCTAGGCTCATTATGTGGAATCTGCTTATCCGGCCTCCCGGTGTTTTAGTTGGACGTATTTGGGTGTCTGCCTCTACGTATTTGGGTCACACTAGCAGTCTAGCAGTATTTGGGCGACTGCCTTGTTCTGGGATTGAAAGTAAATAATAAATAAATAAAAAGGGCATGCTATACAGTAGTAGACACATCGCGAGCCCTGGCATTGAGATCGGCTGGAAGTCGGCACAATAAATTGCGTGCAAAGAGCAGCAGCGAAATCGGCTGGAGATGCGCACGGGGTCCGGTGCCAGTGCCACTACACGCAAACAAAGCTGCAAAGCTGCTCTGCTCTGCTCCTGCACCGATCGATCGATCGACCAACCCAACTGGTGGGGGCTCGTGCTCGTCAATTTCTCCTATCCCCCGCCCCCAGCCGGGCACGACGACGAAACCGCACGCGCGTGCGCAACGACGCCATGAGAGCGGCCACCCAACACGCAGGCCCCGCCTCATGGCTTCCTGCCTGCAACTGCAAGCTACTCTTCAATGAGAAAAAAAAACGGTTTATTTCACTACGGCTACTAAACCCTGATTAGCACTCGCTATTTACACTAATCTTCTGCCCACTAACAAGCGATTAACCATGAAATACTAGTTAGTGTTGACCATCAATCAGAAGTACTCGAAGTGATGATCTTCCGGTCGGTAGTTATACGGCTCCTGCCGCTCCTTCCTGCTCATCATCATCACCTTCTTCGTCGCCGGCGCAGGCGCCGGCGACGGCGGCACCTCCGGCGGCCGGACCGACCTAACGAGCGCCCAATTCACACCTTTAAAGAAAGGGTGCCTCTTCACCTCGGCTGATCCCATCACACTCCCCAGCCTCTTCTTGGGGTTCTTCGTAAGAAGCTGGATCATCAGCTCCTGCGCCGTCCTCATCTCCTCCCATTCTCCGGCGCCGGCGCCGGCGAGGGGGGGGAAGGTGACCGGCTGCTTGATGATGTTGATGAGCGTCTTCTCGTTGGTCTCCCCCTTGAACGGCGTGCGTCCGTACACCATCTCGTACATGAACACCCCGAGCGTCCACCAGTCCACCGCGCTGCCATGTCCCTGCCCGGAGATCACCTCCGGCGCCAGGTATTCGTGCGTCCCCACGAACGATTTCGATCTCGCCGCCACTGGCTCCACCACCACCACCTCCGGCTCCGTCGTCGCCGTCGCAGCCGCCACCGACTCGGCACTGTCGTCGTCGCCGCCGTCGCTGGCGGCGTCGCGTTCCTTGGCGGCGTGGTGGCATTTGTGAACGCCGCGGAAGATGCACGACAGAACGGGCTGGATTGTGGGTGGGACGCACGATGACGGCGACGACGACGGCGGTGGCGGCAGCTTGCCGGAGGAAGGGAGATTGGTGTGGCGGAGAAGCTTGGGGACGACGTCGCATTTGAGGGAGAGGTCGAAGTCGGAGAGCATGATGTGGCCGTCGCCGCGGACCAGGACGTTCTCCGGCTTGAGGTCCCTGTAAACAACACCCATCATGTGCAGGTACTCCAGCGCCAGCACCGTCTCCGCCACGTAGAATCTGCCACACAAACACACACAAATGTTCGTTTTCAGTAGCATCAGTTCACTGTCCGACAAAGATAATACATCTACAGTAGGAGACGACTACGAGTGTTAACCAAAGATTCCTCCTTTTTTGCCCCCCTCTTGTATCAAAGATTAAGTTGCATTTTGTTCATCATTGCTTTGGGTTAAAAATCATTAGATTAGCATGGAGATGGAGCACTACAAGTGGTTCCAACAAATCTGTTTAGATTGGCACAGGAAGACAAAAAGGAGTTCGATGAAAGGACCAATGCACATGGAAAGACGATCACTAACCTAAAGCAGGACTATGCTTTTGCAAAAGTGACACTGAAACAAAACTTGACCCTGGAACAGAACTTCTCTCCCCCACGTTTCAGATCATCAGATATTCAGACATAGTGGTGGTAAAACAAAAAATGCAGGTGTACAAACATGAATATTCTCACGGTACAAAATATAGTTACCTTGGACTTAGAAAATTTTCTAGCCCAATGTATGTCGACGCCAAATAAATTAGAATAGGAAATTTCATAATTATATTTTGGGATAGAGATAGTAATAACAGTGGGTGGCCACGCATGCATACACGTTACAAGACGGCGTAAGGTGGTTATTACCTGGTGGAGGAGATGCTGAACCGCCTGCCGGGCTGCCGTTGCCGGGCGACATGAAGGTCGCCGCCGGGGCAGAACTCCATGACGAGGCAGGCGTAGTGAGACGCCTCGAAGTCGGCGTACAATGTCGGAAGGAAGGGGTGGTCGAGGGTACGGAGGATGTCGCGCTCCACCTCCGCTCGCCGGAGCTTCTTCCTGAACGCCAGGGCCTCCTTGTCCACCACCTTCATGGCGTAGAGGCACCCCGTGGACCATGGCTCCCGCAGCCGGCAGAGGTAGACGTTGCCGAGGTCGCCACTGCCAAGGCGGCGTACGAGCCGGAAGTGCTCCAGCCCGACGCGGCCGGTGGCGGCACGGAGTCGCCGGATGGCCTCCCACTCGGCCTGGTTCGCCTTGTGGGGCTTGTAGCGGCATGACGAAGCCGGCGTGTCGCCACCGCCAATGGAGGACCGCACCGAGATTGAGCTGGAGCTGCCAATGTCACTGATCCAGCTCCGGCGAGAGTCCGGCGCCGTCAGCGACGACCGGCTACTGTCGTAGTCAGATTCCTCTTTGATGGCAGCCATTGAAACTAGCTGCAGAGAAGAAGCAATGCAGTGCAAATGCAAAAATAAGGAGGCTAGCTAGGTCTTCTCTACCTTCCAGCTCTCTGTACTATATAAGCTGCTGTTGTGATGACCTTGAGAGCATGGATGGCATGGCAAGAGCTCAAAGGACTTTAAAGCCACACAGTCCAGCTTTATACTGTAGAGTATCTGCTTGCCAAGTATATAACTATTTTCCAGGATCTAGAGTTTTGAAGTCACCTTTTTTTTCTCTACACATGGATGGATGATTATGTGCAAACAATCATTACATCATTGGACCCCCAAGGCTACTTGGAACTACCTGGCTCAGTGTCCACACGCAGCTGCATCAAGTAAAAGCCAAGCAGTAAGTATTACATGGGTAGAAGTGTAGTATAAACAGAAACTAGAAGGGAAATGGAATCATGCTATGAACAGTGAAGTGTAAGCATGGTGACATTTGCTTTATGCCTGGATGGAGTCACACGAAGGGGAGCCAAGGGCAAGTAGATTGCTTTGGTATTAAAGAAAGATATAGATAAGTAAAGCATGCAGTTGAAAGTTACAGGCACTGCATGCATCGCTCGTGCAGCAGTAACGCCAATCTCACTAACCTCACAACGGCTGAAACTAAAGGAGATGCTTCCCCCTTTTCTTCTCTCTTTTGGTGCATACAGCATACCTACAAGGGCTCATCAGCTCATGTGAGTCCATTTAGTGGCCACGTCGCTCACATAAGCTGCCCGCCATCTGTTTCTTTCTCCCATGCCTAGATGCCTCCTGCCTGACGAGGCTCTGTTCAATAGCTGTGATTGAAGTTAACAGCAAGGCTAAAACAGCATAAGGTCATGTCTTGTTGGTGGAATCAACTGTCCCCTTTGAACCATCGCTAGTGCTGATTCTTGCAACAAGCCGTTTTATGGAGGTGATATCGCAGCAGGCAAAGCTCTGATACGACCTATATATGCACCTGCAAGAAACAAGACAGTTAGATGAGAACAAAGAGTATATGTACCAGGAAAAAGTTCAAATGTCATGTCAGACAGGTAAGTAGTAATTCTCTATACCATATAGCGTTACAAGGACCATGAATCCATGATGTTTCATTTGCCCAGATTTTCTATGCCTTTTTAGAGAGTTTTTGTTTCTGCCAGTACAAGCACAAGGGCCATATGTCATACTTTCGTCGTATCAGGTACAATCCTGTCTGTTTACTCACCCTGCATGCACGAGCAGGACTCACTGGAGACAATTGCAAGTGGGATTGTGGGAACATTCAAAGCCCACATATCTCGATGGCAGATCCTGCCTCAACACAATACTCAGTCACTTTGCAGAAGCAGAAACAGTAATGCGATTGCAAACATATCAGATCATAGCTACTTACTGCATTGTATCGACAGCTGCAAAAACTCTTAATTACTGCTGCACATACTGTAGATCCCTGCATATGGGTACATGGTATAGATTAGAACAGAGTTGACCAAAGACAATCTAACTAATCAAGCACATATAGCAATTAACAGTTTACTCTTATCAAGAATACTTCCAAGTGTGAAAGGGATGAACTAAGCCCTATGTAGATTTACAAATGGGAAAAAAATATGTATAAACAAAACAAGAAAATGGACATGAAAACTCTAATATAAGCTTGTAAGATACTGTTCAGCACTTCAGCTAATATTGTATTATCCAAAAAAAGCACAATAACACTAGGCAGAATATACAGTACTGCAGCAGTGGATCACTATCTACTACCGCTTTTTACCTTGGAGACCGAAACCATTGGGTAGCACAAAGAACAAAAGGGTTCTTACTGTAAAGCACAACCCATTGGAATCATTGCCAAACGAGTCCAATTCAAAAAGGTTCCGATCAAGGTGAAAAAGTTTTGTTTCCCGCAATTATGCCAACACTGCAGATAGCCAGATACCATTACCCATGGCTTGCATAAGAGCTCTAGAAAGGAATGGCCTCACCGCAGGTCCACAAATAAAAGGTAACAAGACAATAATAGAAGGGAATATCCATAGGAGCTGTCTAATCAACAGGATAGTGATATAGACTTAACCTCTCATTCATTCAGGATGTTAATTGATCGTGGCTTGCCTGCCACCGTTCACCTCTATTAGTATAACAGCATAGATCATTGTTCTCTTGAAATAAAATGGGAAAACGTATGTGATCATGGAGAGCTTGAGCAACCAGGTCCCAGGTTAACAGTGCATAAAGTTTGTTTTTAGCGAGGCACAACAGTTATTTGCAAAAAAAACTTGAATAATTAAAATCATTCTGTCATGGACCAGCGCTGTAGCACGTGAACATCAGCATTCACTTAGGAGCACATTTTTCCGACTTCGTTTGGGTTGGTGGTCCACCGCAGAAGAATGTCTCAATTGCAAGCAGGTTTAGAGATCTGCTTTGCCTACAACTCATATAATATCCAGCACTCCTACCCTGAGGTCCCATTTGGTTCAAGAGTGTAGTAATCAGGTTAGCTGACCTTAACCAAGGGGGTTAGCTATTGCAGCTTGAGTAGGTTGATTTTTTTTATTTTTTTATTTTTTTTTTGCCATAGAGTTATGCTTTAAACAAACAAGACGCAATCCATCTCGTTAATTTGCATGCTCTGACGAAAAAGTATAGAGGAATATGAGCCACCCATGTATTCTCATTGGCAGTTTAAATGTGTAATAAATTTGTGGTATACACTTTTTTTAGATCAAAAGGACATAGCCCCTATACAGAAATAAGATGAATAACCACAAAACCTTGTTTTTATCTGTTCTTGCCATAACCAAAACGTGCAATCGAATTTAATGGAAAATGTGATACTCAACAAAAGAAGTAGACAAGGTATACACAGACCAACTCACATGAAGCTTCTTTTCTTCACCGGCTAATGCTGTTATTTTACAGGAAACAATTGCGGTAATATGTGGATATCAGGAGCAATTGCACTATGTTATTTCAATGACCCATCTATTTTTTCCCCTATGATGGAGATGGCACACGGAGAGATATAATATAATTGAGATGGTTAACTTTTCTGTAGATTAGCTTAATATTTAAGATAGGAAGAGTTAAATATTTGACCAGGCTAACTTAATCTTGCCAAACTCATCGGCATTCAAGCTAAACCCCTAATTCATCTCTAGAAACGCAACAAAGACAGATAGCACTATCTAAAATACGCAAATGCAACATACAGTACATCCCCTTTACCATATATATTCACAATGGAAATAACAGAGGACTGTGAAAGTAATACTCAGTACTTAATAAATGAAAACACTGACGATTGTAGTCAAGGTATGCAAGAAAAAAGTATTTCATTCCAGAAGCCCTTCTGAGTTCTGACTAATACAGTAAATAAGTTTTTGCAAGCATGACTATGTTGTGATCTCATATGTACTCAGCTGTAGTAAAAAATTTGTGAACTCATAGCTGAAATCCCTGCATAATTGACCTAAAATTAGGAACGGTATATAAGTAAGAACCATCATTCACAAAAAGCAGAAAACATTATTCCTCCAATAGAAGAAACCTTGTTAGACTAAAGAAGAAGCACTTAAGAAGTGAAACTTACACGGCCTTTACAACAATCTCATGTGGAAACCACATAAGAGATCCCAGCAACATCACTCAGACATGAATCACACACTGTAAACAAAATCTAGTGTTCCACCCTGTCTAATGCACATTAGCTATGTGCTTTGTGCACACTACTATACCAGGTTCTGGCTGTTAGCAACCGAACAATGGCAATAGTCTTAATAGGCTAATACTGCTAACAGCTACACAACAAACACAATTAAGCGCAATATATAGCAGCCTAGCAGCTTCCCGATGATAAACTGATGATATACCTTTGAATTGATGCACACCGCACACCCATGGCGCCCTACGGATGATGAATCACCCCGCCTCGGCCTGCATCAAATCAGCACCGACATCGCCGGGATCACACACACACGCCACGCGGAGGCGGCGCCAGCTAGGGTACAGCAACAAAAACTAGTACACCACACTCCGATCGGACTCGCCTCGCACCTGAATTCCTGAATGAGGAAGAAAATGCCCGCCGCGCGGGAGTTGATCACGTGCCGGCCTCCCTCCTCCTCCTCCTCCTCCTCGCCGCCGGCGATGGGGAAGGGAAGCATCCTCCGCCGCCGCTGCGGCGAACTAGCCGGTGTATGTGCACGCCGCCGCGCCTCGGTTGGGCTTCCGGCCCGAGCCAAATCTGAGAAGCTTTTACTGTGTCTCATAATGGGCTGAAAGTAAACCCTAATTGGGTCTTTGAATGGGCCGGATATGGGCCTCAATTTGGCATTGGGATGGCCCAGTATAAGGCCGAGCCCAATGGCTACAGCATCAGCGGTTGCCGTGACCCAAAACACCAACCAACGCAGCGGCGGCGCGACGCGAGAATATCGCATCCGGAGCTTGGCTAGGTCGGCGGCGCGCCTCTCCTTCTTCTCCTCCGTCTCCGGCGGCGCCTCCGACCACCGCACCGCAGATTTCCGCCGCGCCGATTCTCCGGTACTTGCTGCAACCTTCACACCCTAGCCACCGCCGGCGGGATCGCTGTTCCTTGGATGGGATTTCGGTCCATGATTTGTGTTGGGATTTTTTTGGTAGATCGCGAGGGCTCTTGCGTTTGATTAATGATTTCTTCTTCGTCGATGCAGGGGAGTCATGGCGAGGTTGATGTCGTCCGCCCTTATTAGGGGGCTCGTGAGATCGAGCCGCGCGCCGAGCGTTGCTGTAAGACTCTCTGTGCAGTCCGCTCCTCGCAGTTTTGTGCATTGTTTATCCGCCTTCACTGTCATGGAATTGATTCTGTGCTGAAATTGTTCGGTAGATTTTTTTTTATTTTCGTGTCTTGCCATAATTATTACCCCTTTATCTAGGGTTTGGAGCATTTGGAGTTTGGATTTACTTTTCCACTTTTGTGTTTCAATTAAATAGTTGTATATGTGCATAGCTTCTATCTGGCAAATGAAATTATTTGCAACACAAATAATGGGACGTGGATGCAATTTCTTTAGCTTTTGCCCAGTAACTAGCTACGTGTGGTATTCTTTTCATGTGAGCGTTTGATCCCATGTTAATGTTTTAAATTGGTATGATGCATATGTCAATCTGGTCATTGCCTTCCAGTTTTTACCCACGTGTTAATCTTCTATCCTGTGTTATATAAGTTTCATGTTTTCTTACACTTCCAATGTACGAGCATTAGGGAAGTGGCCAATCTTGCACTGCTATCTCTGCAAGCACATTTTATAGCCTTTTATGTTATGTAATTATGTGATAGAAAAGTCAGGTACTCTTGATATCATGTTTGATTGTTTGTGTAATATATTTGTTTTTCGTGATGGCCGGAAGAATAGGCGGTGCCACAGCCAGCTTCCCAGCAGTTTATGAAGTACTCATCTGGGCTTGGTGGAGATTCTAGTGCAAACGGGGACTCAAGTTCAACACGACTAGCTGCTGATCCTGATACACATCAAGATTTTCAGCCTACAAGCAAAAGTTCCAACATGTCGTTTGATGACATTGTTGCACGGGTACTAACATTTAGAGTAACATTTATCAATGAACTTCTGGAGCATTTATTTAGTAACTTATGCTGTTCCGGCAAGGCTAGCATATCATAAAGTTTCATGATGTGTTTCTATTATTTGTTAATGCTGCAACATAATCATTGGGCAGGATATCAAGGAGAACCCAGTCTTGATCTACATGAAGGGTTATCCTGATGCTCCTAGGTGTGGGTTCAGTGCATTGGCAGTTAAAGTCCTCAAGACATATGGTAAGTTAGCACTGAATTCTTATTTGTTTGAAACTACGTTGATAATTCATGGGCTCCATAAATACTTAAACCATATCATAATCTATTACAGATGTCCCTATCACTGGTAGAGATATTTTGGGAGACCTCAAACTCAAAGAGAGTGTCAAAGCCCACACGTAAGTGGCTCCTTGCCATGCCTTCCTAATCTACATGAAGGGTTATGTTTCTTTTAGATGATAGACCATTTGTTTTTCAACTAGGAAGGAACTAAACTGGTAGGTCAAATTCTTCATGACATGAATACAGTATGATATTATACCATAAAGGTTTGATGCAATTGTTTTGACCTTTTAATTTGAAGTTATACAAACCATTTTCAAGAAATGATTACGGTCAAAAAATATATTTAAGCTAATATTACAGCCAAGAAAGATGAGTTTTGACTGTTATGATTGGCATAGCCACATAGTTTGATCAGGCTTTATATACAGCATTGCCTTCTAGAAAATATTATTAGAGGCTCCAAGCCTGTGTTCCATATTGCAATTTATGGACCTGACTTGTCCTGTTTAGTGTTGAAGGCTTTGTTTTTATTGAGTTGAAATCTTGTGTATCATACCAGACTTGGGTGGTCATGTTTATAATTTAATTGCTTTGTTCTATTTTGCTTCTGCAGCAACTGGCCTACATTTCCACAAGTATTTATAAAAGGAGAATTTGTTGGGGGATCTGATATCATACTAGATATGCATCAGGCAAGTGAGCTTATCGTCCCCAGTTTTCATTACCAGGTGTATCTAATTTTAATTCTTGATCCATCAATTGATTCCTTGATTTATATAATTTTCTTCAGAAGGGTCAACTTAAGGATATCCTTGGTGATATTGCACAAAAGGGCGAGCAAAACGAATCATCATGAAGAAGACATATTACGCCATTTTTGTCACGTGAGTTTTAGCATTAGTATGGGAGCTGGTTTCTTGACTTCCTTTCTGAATCTGCGTTCGTGTTTTATGGACAAGATCTGGTGTGATATCTCGATGTTTCCTGTGCAGAACTTAATATGGATTTGCTTTCTCCTGTTGTTTGTTCTTTTCATGTAAGGATGTGGAAGAACCATTTGTTACAGTAGTGCCCAAGCTCTCTTTCATTATAAATAAATGCCACTTTGTCGCTAGTTCTTATCTGAGCTAAGCTGCTACTCCAATAGACGATAAGGTCATATA